>CM060380.1:6707343-7920621 GCA_030545235.1 Helianthus tuberosus
CTGCGGTCGCGGTTTTCAGGTGGTGTTTTAGTGGCAGAAGGGTTGTGTGGGTGCAGCCGAGGTTTAAGGTGACAACAGGATGGGTGGTAAGGAGCAGGGGAGGCAACTGAGTGGTACACAGCGGCTTGCAAAGGAGCGATGGCGGCGGCGACAACCTCAATGGGGATGCACGACCACCGCAGCGGCGGTAATTGGTGCGGTGGTGGATTGAACACCGATTTGATATCTAAACGCACAGGGTTGAACAACGATTTGAAGAAACCCTAACCTATTTGCAATTTTGTTCGTATATTTGTTCTTGATCTTGTTTCAGTTCTTGTTCTTATTTAAATTATGCTATAGAATCTGTTATTTTTTTTTATCTTGTTTTCTACATTGGAAGTTAATGTTGGTACTTGGATTTGTGGTCTATTTGATAGGAGTTTTAGAATTGTTGATTTGGTTAGGCGTTTTGGAATAGTTTTAGAATTGTTGTTTTGGTTAGGGCTACATGGATTTGCGATTTATTTGGTGGTGGCTTTAGAATTGGTGTTTGGTTAGGGGTTTTAGAATGGGTCCCTAACTTTCGCATGTAGATAGGAACTACAGGCCACCCTCACCCTCTTATCGACCACCTGATTTAAAGCAAAACTATGTTGCTGCTGCAGGTTTAGATCTTCAATTGACCTTGACCTTGAGCTCCAACTCCATCATATAAACCATTTGCTCGATCACCACCTCGGATCATGGCCATACGCATGTAAATTAATATTCAAACATTTCTTTTTTAATGAAGAGATCAGAGCATCATAAATATATTTACTGGAGTAGTTTTTTTTTTTTTTCAATTTCCCTTCTTATTTATTAGTTTATTTTTGTATCATGGTGGCCAACCTATTATTTTGTATTCTTCGATTAGTGCAAGAAAGATATATTTATTAGTATCAATTATGTTGCTTGATCACTAGGGTTTCTTTAGAAGAGAACCGAAGATTAGGGAACCTTTCTTTTCATGACCTTTTGTTTATTGATTATTCTATTTTAAATTATTTCTTCAGAAGTTAGATACTCGATCTTATATGTTTTATTTAGTTTTCTCTAGCAATCCAAGATTGGATTAAGTGTGACAACAATTTATTCTTTTATCACCTTCTAGATAACTATGTATTAAGATAATAAATATAATAGAAACATAAAAGTAGTAGGTGAAAAATAATAGTTACTACATCGAAACCAAACAACATTTTGTAAGATTAAATATATTATGTTTTAATATTTAATCTAGTAGCCATTATAATCATTTACATAATATAGATCAAAATATATAATAACCTATTAAATGATTTGTTGGTAATTATTGATGGACCGTATTACCCTTATTAACTAATTAGGTTTCATATTGGGTGCTTATATAAGGAGACTTATTTAGAGGTTCTAAGGTTGGACACATAGCCGAATTCTCATAGCATCATAATCGACCCTCTTCTCCATAACCGATACCCTTTCGGATCTCATCATCACCATCATTAGTTTGCACCCTAAGGAGGAACCAGATCACACTAACAAACATGTCGAACTCGATGGCAGCATCTCTCACTGGATTCTCCACTGCACTGTCTTCTGTAACAGGTAGGTTTTCATGTTTTCCATCATGCTTAGAACGGAACTGATCAACATGTGGTATTAGAGCGTATGTTGATTAATCAGTTCTGTTTTCGTATCCATTATTATGGGATAGAAATCTGGAAAACGGTTGAAAACTTAATAAACTTACAGCCGGTTTCGAGTCATAAATGACCACTCGAGATCACTGTTTCGAGGAAAAGAATCTGTTTTAAATGTCTCGAAATCAAAACGTGTAAACTTATATCCGAAATCTATTTAGAAAACCTTAAAAATTCAGGTTTCGGGTTCCAGAATTTTGTTCTTATGTTTAGGGTTCATCACATGTTCTTAGGAAAATTCGAAAATTCCTTTATGTTTTGGAATATGATTCGGATTATTAAGTGTTTTTCCTGTTTTGATCTGATTTTGTCCTCTAAATATTCTCGAAAACTGTTAAAAGATAAACATATTATAATTTTCGAAATATTTGATAAAATTAGATCAGCATCAAAATAGGAAATTACATCTCAAAATCCCTAAGAATTCGAATTTTTAGTTACGTTTTCACAATAACAGCTGTAACAGGAGTTTCGAGATCCCTTTGAACGACCCGAGACCAAGATCTCGACTCGAGATCACAAGGTCTCGTCTCGAAATCATAAGTGTTCTCAAATCTTTACAACTCGAGACAACGATTTCGACTCGAAACCATAAGGTTTCGACTCGAGACCACTGAGGTTTCGACTCAGGGCTTCAATCTTCACAACTCGAGACCGTGGTTGCGACTTGAGACCTCATCAAGGAGTCGAGATCTCATAAAACACAGTAGTCGAGACCATGATTACAACTCGAGTCACTGAGGTTGCGACTCGAGACCTTAATGAGTCGAGACCTCATAATGTTACAAGATGAATCGAGACTTGACTCGAGATCTCACTCGAGACCTCATAACTGAGTCGAGATCTCACTCGAAACCTCATTACTTTAGGCTGTTTAATGTGAATTAAAATTTAGCGCTATTAAATAATTGGTTTTGTAAATACTTAGTTAATTAATCAGAATCAGATAATGTTTTTACAAAACCAAAATAGCTTAACTTGAATGAGCTTCTGATGTATTATTTCTGGCCAAAGCTGATTTAATACATCTACTTATCATTCAAGTATTACGAAAGCTATGTTAAGTGTGCATTACAAACGTGAATGTCTTAATATCTGGCCAAAGCTGATTTATTTCATTCATGTATAGCATACTTAATAAGAGCTTAACTAAAGTGATTGCTTCATTTCTGGCCAAAGTTGATTTGTCGCAAATACTTTGCACGCATGCTTAAATGATTACACTTCTGGCCAAAGCTGATTTGTTTTCGTTTAAGTAGAATTTTAACTAAGTCTATTATTTTGATGTTAGTAATAGACAATATCATAGCTTCATAATTAAAATGGTCATTGCTTATGCCTGCCTTAGTATAATTTGCCCTTAGATCACATTAGGACTTCTTTCTTAGTATTATAACTTGCTCATCTTATTTCCACTATCAGCACCCAATTGCAGGATTCCACCTTTGACTGGTGATAACTTTGCTGCATGGAAGGATGCTCTCATGCTTACGCTTGGACTGCTAGACTTTGATTATGCTCTAAGAGAGAATAAGCCAGCGGACCTTACTACTCAAAGTACTGCTGCTGAGTAGTTGACTCATGAAAAGTGGACTAGGTGTAAGTGTGTAACCGCATGTCTCTTATGTTTATGAAACAGTCCATAAGCAACGCAATCAGAGGAGCTATTCCTGATTCTGAAGATGCTAAAACCTACTTGGTTTCTGTGGAGGCACAATTCAGGGGTACGTCTAAAGCACACGCTAGTACTCTTATCCTCAAGCTGGTGACAACTAAGTATGATGGGAGGAGCGGCATTCACGAGCACATCATGATGATGAATGGCATGGCCAATAAGCTGAAGGAGCTGGAAATGGAAATCAGTGATGGTTTCCTCGTTCATTTCATCATTACTTCGCTTCCTTCGTCCTTTGAAGCATTCAAGATCAATTACAACACTCAAATGGACAAATGGACGATGAGTGAGCTGGTCGCTATATGCGTACAGGAGGAAGAGCGTATGAGGATGGATCGCACTACTGATGTTGCTAACTTCACCACCTCCAACTCTAAGAAAAGGAAGAACAATCATCAAAGGAAGGATGCTTCAAAAGTTCAAAGGCCTAATCCTAATACAAGTGCACCTTCCAACTCTAAGAACTCCTTAGGCAGAATCCACTGCAAGTTCTGTAAAAATGCAGGACATATGCAGAAGGAATGCCCAGACTTTAAGGAGTGGCTGGCTAAGAAAGGTAACGATTATTTTATGATACTTGAGTCCTATAATTTAAATGTTCCTGCTAATTCTTGGTGGTTTGATTCTGGTTGTATGATTCATGTTACCAATTCAACGCGGGGATTCCTTACAATCCGAAAGCTGGAAAGAAACCAAAGAACGCTTAAGATTGGGGATGATCGAGAATTAGAAGTGAAGGCCATTGGAACATTACAATTATTTATGAAAACTGGTTTATGTATTAAACTTTATGATACCTTATATGTTCCTGAGGTTACTCGGAACCAAGTATCAGGACCAAAGTTAGACATGGACGGTTTTATTGTTTTCCATGGTCATCGCAAACTCTCTATCCTCTATGATTCTGTTCTGTATGGTACTAGTATTCTGGATGGTGGTCTCTATTGATTAGAACTAGATGATGATTTTTCCAAATCTTTGTTGTCATATAACATTAATGAATCACTCACAAAGATGAAAGAGAAACGAGACTTAGAAACTTCATCCATGTTGTGGCATCAACGTTTAGGCCACATCTCAAGAGAATGATTAAATCGTCTCGTAAAGGATGAAGTCTTACCTCCTCTCTATTTCTCTGATTTTGGAACATGTGTCAAATGTCTTAAAGATAAAATGACATTAGCGAATAAGAAAGGTGCCACTAGGAGCTCTAATTTATTAGAACTCATTCACGCTGACATTAATGGTCCCTACCAAATCGCTGGCAAAACAGGACATACTTCATTTATTACTTTCATTGATGATTATTCTCGTTACATGTACTTGTATCTTATTAAGGAGAAATTTGAATCTCTTACAACTTTTAAAGATTATAAGGCTAAAGTTGAAAAGCAATTAGATCGTCAGATTAAAGTTGTGAGATCAGATAGAGGCGGTGAATATTATGGAAGACATACTGATGTGGGTCAAGCTCCTGGTCCATTTTATGAGTTTTGTAAGGGCCAGGGGATTGTGAACCAATACACCATGCCTGGTACACCTCAGCAGAACGGTGTCGCTGAAAGAAGGAACCGTACCCTTATAAACATTGTGCGCAGTATGTTAGCCAATACTAATTTACCATTATTCCTCTAGACTGAAGCATTAAAAGCAACTATTCATATACTCAATAGAGTTCCTTCTAAGTGTGTCCCTAAAACTCCTTATGAACTTTGGACAGGAAGGAAACCGAGTCTTAAATATATGAAAGTATGGGGCTGCATTGCTGAAGCAAAACTTTACAATCCTTTCCTAAGGAAACTTGACCCTAAAACAGTTACCTGTTTCTTTATCGGGTATCCTGATAATTCAAAGGGTTATCGTTTCTATTGTCCTTCCCATGTCACCCGTATTGTTGAAACCAAGTGTGCTCCGTTCCTGGAGGATTTCAAGGTCAGTAGGAGCAGTACCAACCCTTACGAAGAATTGCAGGAAGTACAAGACGCGGGAGGGGGGGGGACTTGTCGCTTACCATTACTCTGATTACTCCTCTTGTACCTAATGCAACCACAGTATCTGAAGCTACTGCACCAACTCCAATTTTACCTCTACAATCAGAACCCATTATACCTTATGACAAAGGCACATCAAACGCTCAAAACCAAGACAACGCGGAACCCGATAATCCACTCAGGAGGTCATCTAGGCAAAGAAGGCCTACTAATTGGGATGATTATGTTACCTACCTGACTGAAATGGATCCCGGAAAGCTCAATGTTCCTATCTCCTACAATGAAGCCATTAGCAGTGATCGGTTTTCTGAATGGGATAAAGCAATGATTGATGAGCTTGAATCCATGAAGAAAAATGACGTTTGGGATTTGGTAGAATTACCCAACGGTGTCAAACCCGTAGGATGTAAATGGGTGTTCAAAACAAAACTGGATCTGAATGGGAACGTTGAACACTACAAAGCGAGATTGGTTGCAAAGGGCTACACTCAGAAAGAGGGAATTGATTATCAAGAGACGTTTTCACCTGTCTCTCGTAAAGATTCATTAAGGATCGTCATGGCCCTAGTAGCTCATTTTGACTTAGAGCTGCATCAGATGGATGTTAAAACCGCTTTCCTTAACGGAGACTTAGACGATAATGTTTACATGAAACAACCTGAAGGCTTTAAACCTGAAGGTCAGGAGCATCTAGTCTGTAAGTTGAAGAAATCCATTTACGGGTTAAAACAAGCATCACGTCAATGGTACCTTAAGTTTGATGAAGTCATGAAGAAATAAGGTTTTATGAAGAATCAAGTGGATTAATGCACCTACCTCAAGATGAGTGGGAGCAACTTTACTATACATGTCCTTTACATAGATGATATTCTATTGGCAAGTAATAATTTAGACATGTGTCACGATCCTAGCCCCGGTTTGACCTGGTCAGGAGCCGCGGGACAGGAACCCGTGGTATCTATGATGCGACAGCGGAAGATTTTAACAGGATCTTTTAAAATCTCAAAATGCCCGATTATTTTATTTCATAATGCGGGATAAACCCCGTAATTTACATTAGAGGAATTTAACTAGGAAATTCCCTGATTTATTTAAAACATGTTTATTCATTTTAACTGAGCCACATCTTCAAGCTTGTTAGTGCTCCTTAGCACGTTTTCCTTGATTTACAGCAGGTCGCCTGAAACATGTTTTAAAAATATTTTATCAGCGGGGAAATGCTGGCGAGTCACTCAAATTTGAGAAAATGACACACAGTTATAAATTACAGCATAAGAGCGATTACAATGGCTTCTATCTTATTTTTATCTGGCGCCGTGTCACCTCCTGGTGACGATGGTCATACCACTATTGGGTCCTGTCACCCAAGTAGTGATGATTATCACTGTTAGGATTTATTAGCCTAACCCGTGAGAAAATTAGTAATGTGCACAATACCCCACTAGCCAGTGATTAAGATAACCACGACTTACTCCCTGTAATTATAACCTTTGAAAATGGAGTATTGTAAAATACTTTTAATAAAAAGAGAATGACTCACATCGTAGATTTATACGGGCAGAGTTTAGCCTACTGATTAGCCTTGTTACCTAATTTAAATAACATGCACACGAACTAGGTCAGTAACTAATACAGCATTTATGATAACTCACGAGAGTAAACCCTCACAACAAAGTGCGATACTTAAACATCCATCGAATTCACGACGAATGACAAAGCATAACCCTAATGTGGGCAGCACTTAAACATCCATTGGGTAGTTTCAATCGATCGGACATTGAATCGTAGCAGCGATCGAGTTAATACCCTGTATCGTAGCAGCACCCCACTAATTATGAAAGTAATTTCGTCTTTTGGACAGTATACTTCGTGATTTTGAATGAAATTTCGACACAGAATGATAGCTCGAGGTCCAGGCTATTTATAGTTGAAATTAGGGTCTCACGCGGCCCGCGTGAGCCCTTAGCCAAACTTTACGCGGCCCGCGAGGGCAGGCTATACGTAGATTAGGGCTAGCATGTCACCACTAGACTTGCCACGCGTGTGACACGTGGATCCGGATGCTTATCCGGTCAAACCTAGGGTTGACGCGGCCGGCGTAAGGCTAAGCCAACTCTTACGCGGCCCGCCTGAACACCATTATTCTTGATTTTCTTGATTTTTGATGAACGGTATGGTTTCAGGGGTCCGGGTTTTTACCTGTGGGTTAGTTTTAGGATATTTTTGAGAGTCCTTACATCCTCCCCACCTTATTTAAAATCTCGTCCTCGAGATTTACTAAAATAAGTGAGGATACTTTCGCTTCATCTCTGATTCCAGCTCCCAAGTGTATTCAGGTCCTCTCCTTGAATCCCACTTGACTTTGACCACCACTAATCGCTTGTGCTTAAGAAATTTGATCTTTTTGTCTTCTATTTGAAGAGGTTTCTCAACAAATTTTAACTTTTCGTTTACCTCTATATCTTGAAGAGGTACTACCAATGATTCGTGTCACGGCCCCCGACCCACCCTGGACGGAATCGGGAGTCGCGAACAGCCCAGTGGTACCGGTGATTATTTTGAAAAATATTACAGCGAAAATTTCATCAGGACCGTGAGTTAGGAAAAATATCAGAGTTTAGAAAACACCGGATTTTATTTATTAAATAGATGGGATAAACCCATGTTTTACAATGGTAGCTTTAATAAAGATAAATTTTATTACATAAAACAATATTTCTTAATTTGATTTAATTAATAAATAAGCCACTTCTTGATGCCTTTCAGTGCCGTATCCATCTCTTACTCCAATCTACTGTAATTACCTAAAACGCGTTTTAAAAAGGTTTTGTCAGCGGAAAATACTGAGTGAATCATTCTATTTAATAAAACGACCTGTTTGTTATAAATTACAGTATTAAGGGTGATTACATTGTTTCTATATCAACCAACTACCCACAGTATTTGTCACTCGACCGGATCTGTGACTATGGTCATATCACCATTGGCTGCCCCAATGATGACATATATCACCGTTAGGGCTTATTTGCCTAACCTGTGTTAGGGCTTATTAGCCTAACCCTGTGATACTTCACTGTTAGGGCTTATTTGCCTAACCTATGTTAGGGCTTATTAGCCTAACCCTGTGAGAAATTCATATTGTGCACAATACCCCACATACCGGCTGTAATTTGGTGATTACAAAGACTTAATCCCTGTAATTATAACCTTGAAAATAAACATGCTTTTGAAAGTAATTTGATAAAAAGAGAATGACTCATTTATAATCATGCAGATTCATACGGGCAAAATTTAATCTACAGATAAGCCTTGATATATTGCAGATTTATACAGGCAGAGCTTTAGCCTATTGATTAATCTTGTAACCTAGTGCACACGAACTAGGTAGGTAACTTAATACAGCAATTACGATAACTCACGAGATTAAAACCCTCACAACGAATGACAAAGTGCAATCACTTAAACATCCATCGGATTCACAACGAATGACAGAGTATTCCCCGAGTTCGGGTGGTACTCAAACATCCTGTCGGAATCACGACAAATGACAAAGGATAGCACTTAAACATCCATCGGATAGTTTCTATGGATCGGACATTGAATCGTAGCAGCGATCGAGTTAATACCCTGTATCGTAGCAGCACCCCGCTATACTAATTAGTGATTTTGAGACTGTTTCTATAATAACTCAACGTACAAATTGAATTTGATCGTCGAACGAACGCAGAATATCAAGTGCCAATGCCTGCTATTTATACACGAAAATTGACAGGCTTACGAACCGTAAGCCTTATCCCTTACGGTCCGTAAGGGACACCTTTTCACTATAGGCTTGCCACGTGTGTGTAGGCTTGCTGAGTCGACGATTCTTGAAATTTTGATTTTGACAGCGTTTTGTGAGGATAATCGTTAATGGGGAATACCCCCCCCCCCCCCTGAGTTTTAGGGGCCCTGATCCTGATTCTGATTGTTCTGAAATTTGTAGGGTTTGTGCAGAATCACTTGGGTGTCTCAATTAAAGTTTCCTATTGGATAAAATAATAAAATAAATAGGACTTTTAATGAGGGTTGTTACATTCTCCCCACCTTAATAAAAATCTCGTCCTCGAGATTTGGGTTATGATATTTCTTTTAGACTTATGTCATATTTTAGTCAACAAAATGACACAGATTTAAATATCAAATTTTGTGAATACGAGTTGTATAATAAGTAGGATTTAATGGTTCAAATGAATTAGTTCAAGAAATCGATGATAAACGAATGAGATGAAATGATATAATTTCCAAGATGACTAGGTTCAAGCCAAAAGATATATGATCAATAGATTTTAAAATGAATGTGAATGATTTTTAGAATTTAATAAAATTCTTTGTTAAAAGGAAGCTTACTTTGATTGGCAACTGAGGAAGACTTAGAATTGACAGGTTCAAAATGAAATAAAAGCATGAAAAATGATTTGTCAAATATTTATGATATGAGAAAATCAAAGTGTTGAGATGAATGAATTGCAAAGATACACCAAAAGACAATAGAGTTAGTGTATCATTGTTTAGAGTTCCAAGTTGTTTTAATTGTGAAACAATATGATAGTACATTATTAGTGACCATATTTTTCATACTATGTCCTAGAGCTCGAAATATAATAAGAACAAGTTGTTTTGGCATGACCAACCATTATATATATTTTGTAAAGCAAATATAATATATATTATTTGTGTTCCTGTCTGAACCGTATCTTACATATCAAATATAAATATTATGTAATATATATTTATTTGTTACGTATTTTTACTATATGTAAATGGTCACCACTTTTTTTTTATAAAATATTATTTTAGTATTTTACTATACTATGTAAAATAACTTATAGTTACTATGTAATATATGTGACAAAACACCGCAATGAAGTTATTATATTAAAATATTTTAGTATTATTATTTTGTAAAAGAAATCACTTTTATTTATAACGTTAAATGAAAGTTGTAAATAAAGGTGTAAAAATATTTATCGTACAAAAGTATTTGTAAAATATTTTGTAAATATATAACACTTTAATGGGTCGATTCTATGTGATTACTTAGTTTTATTTTGAAACCATATAATGTTGTGAATGTATTTACAAATGTTGTAAATAAGTGAAAATGGGGACTATTCTTATATATTACAATGTTCCCTTAACCCAACGTAGTTGATGACTACTATATTATTCTTATATGGTCATTTTCTTGCCAGATCGTTACGGTACATAGTTACCACAAAACATGTGATAGACAATTATTTATATAATTTTATTTGTCCCTCTAATTCTTGTATTGTTTTATGAAAATATGTCTTCTTCTTACAGTACAAAGTAAAATATTTTTATATATAATTAAAATTTACTAAATAAGTATGATGACTTAATTTATATATATTAACTAGTCATTATCATGGTGGATATTGGTTAGTGCTGCCTTATTTAAGCATAGGTGGCCAGTCCATGCCTAACTAAGGCTAGGCTATTCAATATATGCCCTTGACAATAACCCTAGTATTTTAAAATAATACTAACACTATTACTATTAGTATTTTATTACTAATAATAAAATTAATATTAGTAATAAATAACTAAACATACACTTAAATGAGAGTATAATTCAAATATAATTTTTTTATACATATATATAAAAATATAATTTCTTCACCTCAATGGTTTAATAAGAATATAGTAATACTATTTTGTAAATTAGGTAATCACTTATGTAAGTTTCCATATATAATTAATTTAATATAATGTTTTTCGATTGAAGATTGTTAAAGCAATAATTATCATGAAAGGCTCGATTGATGTTGTAAGAATCATTAAGAGATACACTGAAATATGACAAGAATTTGTGTATCATTCTCTTAGCACACGATTTGTGTTAAGATGGCTTTTATCAACAAAGCAATTTAATATATAATTAAATAAATAATTAAATCCGTATATGATATATATAAACAAGATTAGTGCAAGCTTTAAATTTTGTGAAAATGTCAGTACAAGGTGATCATGATCAAAGAAATGATTCAATGAAATCGAAGACTAAACAAGCCTATTATGGTTCAAAACAAATGAAGTGCTTGTTGGGACTATTTTGAATATGATAGCTTCCATCCATCATATGGAATCTTGAAATGAATATGTAATGTGAGCAAGTCAAATAATTTGAACTTGATTTAAACAAAACAAGTTTTAATAAGAAAGTTCGGACATGGTCACAATAGAAACTATGTATGTCAAAGAAAATTAAAATTTTCAAGAAATTCATTGACTCGATATCAAGGAGTTATTGTTTTGCAATAATGCGGTTCACAGTACAAAAAGCGGAATGATAATTGAGTTTGGATAAAATAATAAATTGGAATGAAGCCCTCCAGTGGTCTTCATAAATGAAACGAATCACATGCGCAACAAATAGTGCATGTGTAATGTGTGAATTTACCAAGAAATGAAATAGATCAATATTTATATAAAAGAAATCCTTATGGTATGATGACCATTAGGGGAATTAGAAACACGAAAGTCAACTCATTATATGCAGAAGTCAGAATTTCAACGAAAGAAATATAAGAACTTCTATCTGGAATTTCGTGTAATTACTGTTGTTAAGTGACATTACTAGGGAATGTGAATAAAATGAAATAGGGAATTTGAAAAGGTATGTGACTCCTTTTGCAGTAATAATAATTATGACTCCGATTAGACTGTGCACCGATGGTTGTGAAATCTTGTTACAACGTACTTCAGCGATATTCATTTTGTAGGATCATGTGGCAAAGTGCTTCTTTTTTATTAGTAGTTCTTCTACTGACGGAATTAACATTGGTGTCATCGTGCCCAATTTATATTTTCCAAAGGTCTTTCCTCGAAAGTTGTGTGTGATATACTTCATCTTCTGTGGACTTATAATTAAATTTTCATGTGTTTTCTTGTACATTATCACAACTTTACATGCTTCTTACTTGCGTTAATAGTCTATGGTAACGCATTGGAAATTCTTTATACTTTTGATGGCATTCCAACTTAAAGGGTTTCCATTGTTTATTTTATCACACGAGCTACGAGACAGATGATCAAACGAAATAATGTTTGATATCGGAAAAGAAATTCCTGATAAAGAAATCTAGACACAGATGCTTGTGCTTTATTCCTATTTGGCTTTTGGAATTCCTTATAGATATACATATCTATATAATCACATATTTCACATGCTGTAATATACATATCGTTTATAAGATCATGTTTTTAACAGATTCATATTTCCAAAGCAATTCAGATATCAGATCATGATACTATTTAGGGAAATCTTGTCACTTGTTTGACATATTATATACCCTGTCTTATCCGGTTCGCGCCGGAGAGGTAACCTCAGTATATCCGAACAAACTGGAGAGTCTGCTACACCATACCCAGTCTTGCCGGAGAAAATTTTCTATTTCCCATAAATAATATCTTTTCAGGATTTTTAAAAGTGCATCTTTCATTAGGGCTTTTATTCAGAATTAAGGAAATTTATATTTCCATAACATATCTTTATTCTAGACCAAGTAATATCCATAAGCAAAAATTAATAGCAATTAAGTGCTATTACCTGCAATGTTCTAATTGTCATTCTTACGGCATACCAAAATCTATCATAATTTATTTACACAAGTATTTAACTTATCTTGAAGCTGATACTAAGGCATCTTTTCTTAAGTTCAAGTCTAAATGTTATCATGTGTGCTACCAGTTAATAGCAATCTCCTAACTCTTTTAGGTATTATTATCACAACACCTATAGGCTTAAATCAGTGGCTCTGATACCACATTCTGTCATGGCCCCCCGACCCACCCTGGACGGAATCGGGAGTCGCGAACAGCCCAGTGGTACCGGTGATTATTTTGAAAAATATTGCAGCGGAAATTTCATCAGGACCGTGAGTTAGGAAAAATATCAGAATTTAGAAAACACCGGATTTTATTTATTAAATAGATGGGATAAACCTATGTTTTACAATGGTAGCTTTAATAAAGATAAATTTTATTACATAAAACAATATTTCTTAATTTGATTTAATTAATAAATAAGCCACTTCTTGATGCCTTTCAGTGCCGTATCCATCTCTTACTCCAATCTACTGTAATTACCTGAAACGCGTTTTAAAAAGGTTTTGTCAGCGGAAAATACTGAGTGAATCATTCTATTTAATAAAACGACCTGTTTGTTATAAATTACAGTATTAAGGGTGATTACATTGTTTCTATATCAACCAACTACCCACAGTATTTGTCACTCGACCGGATCTGTGACTATGGTCATATCACCATTGGCTGCCCCAATGATGACATATATCACTGTTAGGGCTTATTTGCCTAACCTGTGTTAGGGCTTATTAGCCTAACCCTGTGATACTTCACTGTTAGGGCTTATTTGCCTAACCTATGTTAGGGCTTATTAGCCTAACCCTGTGAGAAATTAATATTGTGCACAATACCCCACATACCGGCTGTAATTTGGTGATTACAAAGACTTAATCCCTGTAATTATAACCTTGAAAATAAACATGCTTTTGAAAGTAATTTGATAAAAAGAGAATGACTCACTTATAATCATGTAGATTCATACGGGAAAAATTTAATCTACAGATAAGCCTTGATATATTGCAGATTTATATAGGCAGAGCTTTAGCCTATTGATTAATCTTGTAACCTAGTGCACACGAACTAGGTAGGTAACTTAATACAGCAATTACGATAACTCACGAGATTAAAACCCTCACAACGAATGACAAAGTGCAATCACTTAAACATCCATCGGATTCACAACGAATGACAGAGTATTCCCCGAGTTCGGGTGGTACTCAAACATCCTGTCGGAATCACGACAAATGACAAAGGATAGCACTTAAACATCCATCGGATAGTTTCTATCGATAGGACATTGAATCGTAGCAGCGATCGAGTTAATACCCTGTATCGTAGCAGCACCCCGCTATACTAATTAGTGATTTTGAGATTGTTTCTATAATAACTCAACGTACAAATTGAATTTGATCATCGAACGAACGCAGAATATCAAGTGCCAATGCCTGCTATTTATACACGAAAATTGGCAGGCTTACGGACCGTAAGCCTTATCCCTTACGGTCCGTAAGGGACACCTTTTCACTATAGGCTTGCCACGTGTGTGTAGGCTTGCTGAGTTGACAGCGTTTTGTGAGGATAATCGTTAATGGGGAATACCCCCCCTGAGTTTTAGCTGCCCTGATCCTGATTCTGATTGTTCTGAAATTTGTAGGGTTTGTGCAGAATCACTTGGGTGTCTCAATTAAAGTTTCCTATTGGATAAAATAATAAAATAAATAGGACTTTTAATGAGGGTTGTTACAATTCGTCTAATAAACATTTCTTGAGGTTGGATACATGAAATACGTCATGTACCCCAACTAGCTCTTCTGGTAGTTGTAAACGATAAGCAACTGGTCCTATACGTTGGATTACTATAAATGGTCCTACATATCTTGGACTCAGCTTTCCTTTCTTACCAAACCGCACAACTCCTTTCCAAGGAGAAACTTTTAATAGTACTTTGTCTCCGACTTGGAATTCTAACCGCTTTCATCGATTAACTGTATAATTTTCTGGCGATCTCAAGCCGTCTTTAGTCTTTCCTTGATTTGAGTAATCTTGTCGGTAGTTTCTTGTACAATTTCAGGACCTGATAACTGACTTTCTCCTATTTCTGCCCAACACACTGGAGTTCTACACTTACGTCCGTACAGTGCTTCGAACGGGGCAGCTTCAATGCTTGAATGATAACTATTGTTATAGGAGAATTCAATTAAAGATAAATGATTGTCCCAATTTCCACCAAAATCGAGCACACATGCCCTAAGCATGTCTTCCAAATTTTGGATTGTCCTTTCACTTTGTCCATCTGTTTGAGGATGATATGCAGTACTTAGATTTAGTCGGGTTCCCATAGCTTTTTGGAAACTTGTCCAAAAGTGGGAAGTGAAACGACTATCCCTATCCGATATAATGGAGAGTGGAACTCCATGTAAGGATACAACTTCATCTACATATAACTTGGCTAATCTTTCCATGCTAAAGGTTACTTTCATGGGTAGGAAGTGAGCTGATTTGGTTAATCGATCCACAATTACCCAAATCGCATCATTACCTTTTCTGGTTTTGGGTAACTTAGTAACAAAATCCATTGTTATGAGTTCCCATTTCCATACAGGCATTTCTAATTGTTGTAGAGGACCTGAAGGTTTCTGGTGTTCTGCCTTAACTTGTGAACAAGTTAGACTTTTAGAAACATATCTAGCTATGTCCTTTTTCATTCCTATCCACCAGAAATTATTCCTTAAATCTTGGTACATCTTATTGTTACCAGGATGCATGGTATACTTAGATTTATGAGCTTCTTCTAAGATTTTATTTCTTAACTCTCCCTGCTTAGGTACCCAAATTCGTTTCTTATGGAATCTCCAAATTCCATCTGCTCCTTGCTCTAATTCTTTTATCCGCCCTTTCATTCCTTCAGCAACCTCCTGGATTGCTGTTTCCTGAACATCCCTTAATTGTTCCGTTAAATCTAGCTGTAGATTTAATCTAAGAGCACGAACTCGTCATTGCTTTTCATGATACTTACGACTTAAGGCATCTGCAACTACGTTTGCCTTTCCTTCGTGATATTGAATATCACACTCGTAGTCACTTAGGATTTTAATCCATCTTCTTTGCCTCATGTTTAATTCTTTTTGCCCAAATATATATCTTAAACTCTTGTGATCTGTATAGAAAATAAACTTACTTCCGTATAGATAATGTCTCCAAATCTTAAGGGCAAAAATTATGGCTCCTAACTCTAAGTCATGAGTTGTATAGTTTTCTTCGTGCTTTTTCAATTGCCTTGATGCATACGCAATTACCTTCATGCGTTGCATTAGCACACATCCTAATCCTAACTTCGAAGCATCACAATATACTTCAAAATCTTATGTTCCTTCTGGTAAGGCTAGAATTGGAGCATTTGTTAACTTCTGCTTCAAAATCTTAAAGGCTTCTTCTTGTCTAGGTCCCCATTCAAATTTAACTGCTTTACAGGTTAGCTTAGTTAATGGTACAACTATCTTGGAAAAATCCTTAATAAACCGTCTATAATATCCAGCTAAACCTATAAAACTTCTAATTTCCATAGCTGACTGCGGAACCTTCCATTTGGTGATTGCTTCTATCTTAGCAGGATCTACGTGAATTCCTTCATGATTCACCATGTGACCTAAAAATTGCACTTCTTGTAGCCAAAATTCACACTTCGAGAATTTGGCGTAAAGCTTCTCCTTTCTTAACAGAGTTAAGAGTGCATGCAGGTGCTGACAGTGTTCATCCTGACTCTTGGAATAAATAAGTATATCATCGATGAAGACAATTACAAATTTATCCAAGTACGGTTTACAGATTCTATTCATCATGTCCATAAATGCTGCTGGGGCATTTGTTAACCCAAAGGGCATGACTGTAAACTCGTAATGACCATACCTAGTTCTGAAAGCAGTTTTAGGTATGTCTTCTTCCTGTACCGTCAATTGATGATATCTGGAGCGTAAATCTATCTTAGAAAAATATCTAGCTCCTTGTAATTGATCAAAAAGATCATCAATCCAAGGTAATGGATATCGATTCTTAATTGTAACTTTATTCAAGTCCCTATAATCGATACACATTCGCATCGAACCATCTTTCTTTTTCACAAACAACACTGGCGCTCCCCACGGGGATGAACTAGGTTGTATGAATCTTTTGCTTAGTAATTCATCTAACTGCTTTTTCAATTCTAACATTTCAGTGGGTGCTAACCGATAAGGTGCCTTGGCTATCGGTGTAGTTCCAGGAATTAGATGAATTCTAAATTCGACTTCCCTATCTGGTGGTAATCCAGGTAGATCTTCTGGGAATACCTCTGGATATTCTGATACTACAAGAATTTCTTTAAGTTCTTTACCTTTCGTGTTAATGATTACTGAAATCATATACACTACTTCTTGTTTTCTTGAATAACTGGCCAATTTCATTACCGAAATGAATTTTAGTGGCTTACGTGGCTTATTTCCTGTAATCACCACTAATTCTCCTGTGGGTGTATGAATTTCTATGGAATTCTTATCACAAAGAATTCGAGCATGGTTGGCTACTAACCAATCCATTCCTAATACAACATCGAATCCGGCTAGATTCATAGGTAACAGGTTTGTCAAAAATTTATGACCTAAAAGTTCTATCTTTCCTTCTCGCACAACCTTATCTATTTTAACAGAATTCCCATCTGCCGTTTCGACTGTAAAAATCTGCCTAAGTTTGGTTAAGGGTAAATTAAGTGCTTGGCAGAACGAAGTATTTATAAAACTTTGGTTTGCACCAGAGTCAAATAATACTTTTGCATAAACGTTGTGAACTAAAAACGTACCAGCTATCACATCAGGAATTAGCTTGGTTTCCTGAGTAGTCAGCTGGAAGGCTCTTACATTCTTCTTGTTAGATCCTTCGGCAGTTTTGGCTTTGTTATCAGCTGGTTTGACCAGTTTTGGGCAGTCTGGCCTCAAGTGTCCAGCTTCTCCACAGTTATAGCAAACTGTGGATTTCTTCTTCCAGCAGTCTTCTTCTTGGTGCCCCGGGATTTTGCAGAAATTGCAATACCCTTTGCATCTTCCAAAATGGTTCCTTTTACAGGAATTGCAAAATGGAACAATGGAAGATTGCCCAGTTCCTCTTCTTCTAAAATTATTTCTGTTACCATACGAAATCCTTGGGTAATCTTTTGGGCTACTTCCTTCTTCTGGTTTTCTTCTCTTGTGCGTACCAGTTCGTTAGTCAGAGTGTTAGCTAACTCTACTGCATCATCAATCATGCGGGGTCTCGCAGCCTTGACAATATTACGGATCTCGCCAATTAATCCCCAAATGTAGCGAGATATAAGTACCGGTTCTGGCGAAGCCAGGGTTGGTACTACTCTAGCGTATTCGAAGAATGTCGAAGTATACCCTCGACAATCAACGCCTACCATCTGATGATTTAGGAATTTATTGGTCATTTGCTCCTTTTCGTATTCGGGACAGAATTTTCTTTCTACAAGACTTTTAAATTCTTCCCAATTTATAGCATATACCACAGTTCTTCCTTTAGCTTGTAGAACCGTATTCCACCATTCTAACGCCCCTTCTTTAAAAAGATTCGACGCATACATGACCTTGTCGTCCTCAGCACATTTACTTATCATAATTACTGCCTCGGTTTTCTCTAACCAACGCAGTGCAGTAGTCGCCCCTTCGTTACCTGCAAACTCAGCCGGTTTACAGGCAAGAAACTCCTTGTAAGTGCAACCAGGCGTTGCAGCTTTCATTTTCTCAAGGAGTGGAGCTTGTATCCCCTCATTATTGTTATTAATATGATTGCCGCCTCCGTTTATACTATTACTGAAATTATCGTCATTTGTACACTTGCTAGGAATAATTTGTTGAGGTGCAATTGGATTTCAAGCTGCAGCAAGGATTTCTGGAATAGCATTGGCTATTCCTTGAGCAATGATATTCTCGATATCTTGCCTATTTAGAAATTGATCCTCCTGGTGTTGCTCAGATTGATTACCCTCGCTAATTTGTTCATTACCAGCGTTTGCCATCTGGTAATTAATTTATATAAGTATTTAGCATAAAATAAAATAATTAAACAAAACAAAACAATCACACATAATCACATTTAACATGTATAGACAAAATTGTTGATTTTTCAACTTCCATTTTTATATATTATATTATGCATCAGTACACACTGTTATCTTACAAAAGTTTTTATTTTTAGGTTATTATACATACTTATATTTTTATTACTATTATTATTATACAAACATATTTTCACAACCACACTCCCCCTAGTCCGCTAGTCTTTTAGAAATGATGTTCCCTTTCATCGTATTTCCAGGAGATTTGTTCTCCTATCTCCCGAATCTTATTCCCTGCATCCATTAGTTCTTCACCAAAATGGCGAAGTTCAGCTAAATTTTCATTACTCATTGGTGGGTTTGGTGTAGGTTCTGGGTCGAACTGAGGGAAAAAGATATAGGGATTATTTAAAAGGTTTTGGAATTGCCAATCGTTGGTCCACCATTCATCCATTCCTTGTGGTTGGGTGTGGATTAAAGGTTCTGGGATGGCTGGTTCCAGGTTTATTGGAAGTTGGGTTTTGGCAGGATAAGTAAAAATGTTTTCATTGACAGGCTTAAGGGTATCACATCTTGCCAGTATGAAATCTAGCTCTTCCTGTAACGTCATTTCCTTGGTTTGCTTGGAGCTTTCCCCAATTTTCATTCCTCCTTGTCTAAAACTTTCCTCAATTTCAATTCCTTTTCCTTTATCCATGGGATTTTCTATCTTGGGAATTTTTCTAGTTGCTGGTTTTCTTCTGCGCACACGTCTCCAACCCACAAATCTTCTTCTTTTCTTAGGTTTTGATTTCTCCAAAGGTGGAGCTTGAAATTCCATAGGTTTTTCCACATTGGCCAAATAACCAGTAAAATCTCTGGAAACTTTCACTTTTACGGGATAGAGATTGGGATTTTCTAGAGCTTCAGATAATTCATTCATGCTGTTTAGCATTTACAAACTTTTAGTTTAAAATTTGATAAATTAATTTTCACAGAATCACAAAAATAGAATCATAATTTTACTATTACTTACAAATATCTAATAAACCATTTTATTGAAACAAAATATTATTTTTAATACCATTAATATTATTTTAAAGTTTCCGGCTAATAGATAATATGGGTGCTAATACTAGTTCAGGGTGTTGGGAATTTAAAGGTCATCATTTACTGTTACATTAGCTAACATATAAAGATTTGCCCATTTTTCATCTAGTTTGTCTTCCCAAGGTGGTTTGCTGCCTATTTTCTGGGTTTCTTGTGCCTTCCTTATTTTCTCTTGACTTTTTCTAATAATCAAACTTCTTTTATTAGGGGAAAGTGGTTTCTCATACTGTGTCTTTCGAACAAATATTCCCTCCTCAGTGTCTGATGAGTATCTTGAGGAATTTGATTGGGATGAGGATCCTTTATCTTTTGGTACACTATCTAATTTAAGATAGATATCTGACATTTTCTGCTTACCCATACTGTAACTAACAAGTAATCAGTTAATAAAGCACATAATCACAAATGGTAATCAGGAAAGTTAAGTATATTTAAATATTTAATAGGCTTAAATCAGTGGCTCTTTCAGTAGCCCTGATACCACCTTTTCCTTTCATGACCCCAGCCCCGGTTTGACCCGGTCAGGAGCTGCGGGACAAGAACCCGTGGTATCTATGACGCGACAGCAGAAGATTTTAACAGGATCTTTTAAAAACTCAAAATGCCCTATTATTTTATTTTATAATGCGGGATAAACCCCGTAATTTACAATAGAGGAATTTAACTAGGAAATTCCCTGATTTATTTAAAACATGTTTATTCATTTTAACTGAGCCACCTCTTCAAGCTTGTTAGTGCTCCTTAGCACGTTTTCTTTGATTTACAGCAGGTCGCCTGAAACATGTATATTTTATCAGCGGGGAAATGCTGGCGAGTCACTCAAATTTGAGAAAATGACACACAGTTATAAATTACAGCATAAGAGCGATTACAATGGCTTCTATCTTATTTTTATCTGGCGCCGTGTCACCTCCTGGTGACGATGGTCATACCACTATTGGGTCCTGTCACCCAAGTAATGATGATTATCACTGTTAGGATTTATTAGCCTAACCCGTGAGAAAATTAGTAATGTGCACAATACCTCACTAGCCAGTGATTAAGATAACCACGGCGTACTCCCTGTAATTATAACCTTTGAAAATGGAGTATTGTAAAATACTTTTAATAAAAAAGAATGACTCACATTGCAGATTTATACGGGCAGAGTTTAGCCTACTGATTAGCCTTGTTACCTAATTTAAATAACATGCACACGAACTAGGTCAGTAACTAATATAGCATTTACGATAACTCACGAGATTAAACCCTCACAACGAATGACAAAGTGCGATACTTAAACATCCATCGAATTCACGACGAATGACAAAGCATAACCCTAATGTGGGCAGCACTTAAACATCCATTGGGTAGTTTTAATCGATCGGACATTGAATCGTAGCAGCGATCGAGTTAATACCCTGTATCGTAGCAGCACCCCACTAATTTTGAAAGTAATTTCGTCTTTTGGACAGTATACTTCGTGATTTTGAATGAAATTTCGACATAGAATGATAGCTCAAGGTCCAGGCTATTTATAGGTGAAATTAGAGGCTCACGCGGCCCGCGTGAGCCCTTAGCCAAACTTTACGTGGCCCGCAAGGGCAGGCTATACATAGATTAGGGCTAGCGTGTCACCACTAGAGTTGCCACGAGTGTGACACGTGGATCCGGATGCTTATCCGGTCAAACCTAGGGTTGACGCGGCCCGCGTAAGGCTAAGCCAACTCTTACGCGGCCCACCTGAATACCATTATTCTTGATTTTCTTGATTTTTGATGAACGGTATGGTTTCAGGGGTCCGGGTTTTTACCTGTGGGTTAGTTTTAGGATATTTTTGAGAGTCCTTACAACATGTTACATGAGTCGAAGCGGTTACTCTCGCATAACTTTGACATGAAGGATCTCTGAGATGCTTCTTACGTCATTGGCATCGAAATTCACCGAGATAGACATAAAGGGATCTTAGGATTGTCTCAAAAGGCTTACATAGATCGTGTCCTTACACGTTATAACATGCAACAGTGCAAACCCTCCGTCACTCCAGTAGTTAAGGGAGATGTTTTCGGTTCATTCTAGTGTCCGACAACAGAGGTTGAGAAGGAGCAAATGAGCCAGATACCTTACTCGTCCTTAGTCGGGAGCCTGATGTATGCTCAAGTCTGTACTGGCCCAGATATCGCTTATATTGCTGGAATGCTAGGCTGTTATCAGACTAATCGTGGCCTAGATCACTGGAAAGTAGCTAAGAAGGTACTTCGATATCTGCAAGAGATGAAATACTATAAACTGACTTATATAAGAAGTGATCATTTAGAAGTGGTAGGCTATTCTGATTCTGACTTTGCCAAATGCAAAGATGACAAGAAATCCACTTCGGGCTATATCTTTATGTTAGCAGGCGGACCTATATCATGGAAGAGTCATAAACAACAGTTGACCACAACTTCCACAATGATGGCACAGTACATTGCTGTTTATAACGCAACCTGTCATGGAATGTTGCTTAGAAATCTGATCACTGGACTCAAAATTGTTAATTCCATTTCTAGACCATTGAAGCTTTATTGTGATAACTCAGCTGCCGTTAGTTTCTCGAACAGTAACAGTTCGACTAGAGCTGGTTTATATCTCGATACAAAATATCTGTTCGTACGTGAACGAGTTGAGGAAAATAATCTTTGTATCGAGTATATTAGTACTAAAGATATGCTTGCGGATCCGATGACTAAAGGTCTCCCCCCCTAAGGTTTACGAAGAACATGTTCGGAATATGGGATTTAGTAAAGACCTTATTTAAGCATATTGTACTAGCTTATGTTTTATGATTAATGAAATTTTCTCAGTTTGATTTTGTACGTCTCTTAGAATATGTTCAACCGGTATAATGGCATATAGACAAATAAAGTTACAAATCAAACAAAGGGCTTATGCGTATTTTGATCATAACGATTAGGTTTTAAATTAAGGCTATAGTATGACTAATGGGGGTCCTGAGTCGCATAATGATTCAACGGCTATATTTCTCTGCCATAGTTCTTGTTTAAGGCTAAAATGAGTGTTAACTCCTGATCAGGCTTATCTAATACTCATAGTAAATGATTACTCGGCTAAGTGGGAGAATGTAAGATTAAATATATTATGTTTTAATATTTAATCTAGTAGCCATTATAATCATTTACATAATATAGATCAAAATATATAATAACCTATTAAATAATTAGTTGGTAATTGTTGATGGACCATATTACCCTTATTAACTAATTACGTTTCCTCTTGGGTGCTTATATAGGGAGACTTATGTAGAGGTTCTAAGGTTGGACACATAACCGAATTCTTATAACATCATAATCGACCCTCTTCTCCATAACATATACCCTTTCGGTTCTCATCATCACCATCATTAGTTTGCACCCTAAGGAGGAACCAGATCACACTAACGAACATGTCAAACTCGATGGCATCATCTCTCACTGGATTCTCCACTGCACTGTCTGCTGTAACAGGTATGTTTTCATGTTTTCGATCATGCTTAGAACAGAACTGATCAACACATTTTTCTTCTCATAGAATTAATTATTTTTCTTCTCATTATATATATATTGTTTTCTTGATATTTAAAACTAATAATAATAGCAATTCCACATGAAAGATAGAAAATTTTATAAACAAGTTAATTGGTCAACAGTCAACACAGGAAGCTAGTTTACATATCAGTATTGTTTTTAAACCTTAATCTACTTAACTGTATTATTATCGACGCAATAAGTTGTGAATGTAGGCGTTTTCAACATGTCTTTGTTATTGTTCTTGATTCTATTTCTATCAGAAGTGGGGACATTAAAAAGTGATTTTGCATCTCTTATCAAAATAACGTTCAAAACATGATTATGTGATTCGTTTTATGTGTTGCGTGATGATGTTTAGTTTTTTTGGCGACAATCTCCCGTGATGACGTTTAGTTTTTTACTAAGACAATGCAGACAGTCTCAAGTTACTGTTATGTTGTGTTGTTTCTTTTGTTTCAGTTTGGAGACAACGAGGAATGTTTTAAGGATGACTATTACTCAAAGGAGGAGTTAAATACATCATTTATCTGGTGGGTTAATTACACTTCATTTATGTTCAGTTTCTGTAATATTCGAATGATACGTGGCTTATGATGACATTATCATTGAAGTTCTTTAAAACACTTTCTTGTCATCATAGCTGCAATGTGATAATTCTTATTTCTTGTCAGTTATCAACCATCATCACCGGCTGACCTGGTGAAGGTGTCCACTGAATTTGAATATGTAGGAGGTATAATAATATTATCATATTATTAAGGCTATATACAGTAATTTTTATTTAGAACGTTTACTCAATTGCAGAGGGATTACCAACTGCAAGGGACAGAGGTTGTGGTTGTGGTTGAGTTGAAGAGGAAGGGGAAAAGGGATGTGGAGATCTAACGATGGTCATCTACATAATCAACTAGCTATGTTGGAAAAGTGGAACACAGGGTGAAACGACTCGTCAAGCCTCCAAAGTCTTTCTTGATGGTATTGTTTTTGTTTTTATTTTGCACATTTGTTCAATATTTTTTATATTACATGCTATACTTCTAAGTTCTAATCATGCTCAATTAAATATCTACAGGATGTTAACTGCTAAGGTTGTTTCAATATGTAAGTATTTATGTTGAATTATTGTTTACTTTGTGTTTCATTGAATGTATATAGTAGAACTTAAGTTTATTTATTTATTCCGATGATTGTGTTAACAGAACAAATGCGTGTAGCCATTCTTAGAGGTGTGTATTGTATAAGTTCTTCATATTATAACTTTTTTAAATAACAGGCTGCCCATGTATGCAATTTACCTATTATGCCCTTTTTTGAATGCAGTGTACGCGTTATGTGTTTAGAAATTGGAATTTTCTATTATGATGCCATTGTTTTGGATGAAGTTCACTATCCAAGTGACATATCTTAGGGTGCCGTTTGGAAAGTAGTGTGTTTTTCCGTGCATTCATCTAATATTTAATAGGAGTAGGTTGAGTGTAATCTAATTATGTGCTCAATTAATAAAAAGGAAAATCGATAAAATGCGTTTTTCGTTTTACATTATATCAATTAGAAAGTAACCGTAACACATATTTTTTTTAAATAAAATTCATCCTTAGATCCTACAGATTGTTTTGTTAATTAGATAGTTGGATTAACGTATTATGTCAAACGGGTTGCATCGCATGGCTTTCCTACTAGTGTGTATATATACAACTTTTTTACTAATATTATGTATGCTGTTTAGGTGTGGAACTTGCAATCCCAAGTGGAAAAGTTAAATAAATGATTCGAAGAGGCGCAACAATCCCACACGGAAGTGTTGCAAAACCGAGTCGAAGAGATGCAACACAAATGAGAGAAGATATGAAACGACGAATAACCGAGTTGATGAAGCAGTTTGGTAATCCTAGCAATCCTCCACCATAGTTTAGTTTTGTTTGTTGTCTTTTGCGGTTGAACTTGTAATTTAACAACCGTGGCATATTTTGTTGTTGAACCTACAATTTGACAACCGTTTGGTATTTTGTGTATGAACTTTCAGTTCTATAATCGTGTCGTATTTAGGATTTTTATTGGATATTTTTTTCTGTATTTTTAGTAGAAAAAATCTGGATTTTTTAGTTTTTTTTATTAAAAAATTTTAGTCGGAAATTGGTAGGAAGAGAAATTAGAAAATCCGGTTGGAAAACTGTGGAAAGGTTATGGTCGGAAAACAGTAGGAACATGGTTGTAAGAAAACAGTAGGTACACGGTGGTCGGAAAGCTGTAGGAACCTTTTGGTCGGAGAATAATAGGAAAACGACGGTCGGAAAGCTGTAGGAAAATTGTGGTCGGGACTTTGTTGGAAATAGTAACTTCTTTTTTTTGTCGGAAATTTGTCGCCAATTTAGTCGGATACTTGTCGGAAATTTTTTCCTACAAGGCTTTTTCCGACAAACGTATTTCTGTCGGAAACACCGTTTTCCGAAAGTTTTTCGACAAAAACCTTGGTCGGAAACAAGACAGTTTTTTAGTAGTGTCTCTACATTCCAAAAAATTAAATATATGGAATGAAGATCCTAAATGCTTAAGATGGTTAGATGCCAAAGTGCCATTATAGGTTGTTTATATGAATTTTGGTAGCATAACTAGTCGAGTTTTGTTGGGGTCTTACTAAGAACAATTATTCATTATTATGGATTGTACGACTCATACTTGTGATAGGTGTCAAAGACAATGGTGGTGTAGAGAGAGAACGAGATGATTTTTAATTTTATTTATGATTTGATCTATTGGTAACTGATATTTGAATTACAAAAGAATGAAAATTACTAATTAGCCCTCGTATCATTTAATAAAAACCATGAAACATATAAGAATAATAAAACTGCCATTCATTTTAAATCTCTAGATCTCCTAAATCAATAGACAATATTTTTGTTGATTTTGTTTACAAAAACACTATGGTTCACTTAGGAACCTCACCATATATATATATATATATATATTATATATAGGGGAATGCTAAAATGAGAACCACCTCGAGTTGTAAGAACCGTGAGAACTACACCGTACGGGGCGAGGTGGACCAATATTTTTTTTTCATAAACGTAGATGCATATATTATAAGCACATTTGTAAAAAAAAAAATTTCAAAATAACATGTCGTGTGTGTAATTTTGAGCACCACAAGTTTGTGTTTACGGGTACCGTAAATTTAACCGGAAAATTTACGGTACTCGTAAACACAAACTTGTGGTGCTCAAAACTACACACACGATATTTTTTTTTTTTGAATTTTTTTTACAAATGTGCTTATAATACATGCATCTACGTTTATGAAAAAAAAAATTGGTCCACCTCGCCCCGGATCAAAAAGTTCTCACGGTTCTTACAACTCGAGTTGGTTCTCATTTTAGCGGAATTCTATATATATATATAATTAACTAACAATTTAACAAATTTCATTTTACACAAACTAACAATAATTCTATCTATATCATATACGAGTGCATGTTTACATATTCTGTTGTTAAATATGTTCCTGAACAAAAAGACAATAATCTAATTATTCTAACAAAACATACCATCATGTTGTCTTTATCTTTATAATTGACTATTTAGAAAATGAGTATAAATAATTTAAAAAATTAGAAACACCTAATATAACATTTCTATAATGGAATGCGTCAAACATGTGAACATCACACTAATATAACATTTCTATAATGGAATGCATCAAACATGTGAACATCACAAACTATATAAAGTCCACTCGTTTTTAGATTTACACAATTTAATTTTAAAACATTATTGTTACGCCCTAAAAATCCACATGCGGAGTATTACCGCGAGGCGCGTGACTAACCAGGACCATGGCACCAATCATATTGAACAAATAATTTAAGTGGATAAAGACCCATCACCATCAGTACGATTAGTGGCTAAGTACTTAAAAGACCAAGACAAATTTTAAGTATCAGCGGAAGCATAAACTTTAAAACCCAATTAAAAGTTAAAAGTTCATAATGTTTCATAAGAACCCAACAACGGTTCTTCGCCACAACGACTCTTCCTCCGTGCAAACTCCAGCAAAGTACCTAGCGACCTACAAAGCATGTAGTAGTATGTCAACAAAAAGTTGGCGAGTTTACAATTTATCAGTGTTGTTCCAAAAACTTAGGTTGTTAAATTACTCTGTTTTATAAAACATGTCATGGGGAGCTACCCCATCTTTTTAGGCTACTAAACTCGTGCGATACAGAAACTAACTATAGTCATGTTTGTATGTCACATCCCCAAAATACCACATGCGAAAACCCCCGCAAGGCATGTGACGTACCAGGATCTACCCACTAATCACATTGACCTAATAGTGATAATAACAAATAAAATTTCCATTCAATGCAATTAGCATAATTCAAAACATTTGTTTAAAACCAAATATGTTCAGCGGAAGCATAAATTATTGTTTAATAAGTTTAACATCTTGTCGTTTGAAGATTCATCACATCAATTGTGTCACACCCCCAAAATACCACACGCGGGAACCTCCGCAAGGCGTGTGACGTGCCAGGATCCAGCCACTAATCACATTGAACTATAATAAATATTTAATTAAAACATCCATTTATTTCATATTAAAATCCCAAGTCACAAGTCAAAACCAAAGTAAACGTTCAGCGGAAGCATAAAGTAAAATGTTAATCAACTGTTCAAAACAAGTGTTTAAAACCAACGAATCCTGTATCTAAGAGTCTCGACCCATGACCACTCCAGCACTCCCAGATAGCAAGTTCCATCCATAAATCTAACGACCTGCAAGCATGCAGACAAGTGTGTCAGATGACGCTGGTGAGTTCAAAGTTTGTTAACACGTTTTAGTTACCAGATAGGAGTATAAACATTCCAGAGATTACATGTTGTTATTAACTCGATTACCGTAGATGGCTCCAGATTATTTGCCCAAACCCCAATGCTCTATCACACATTGGTCAAGTTGTTAAGGTAATTAGTTCACGACCGTCCTCCCCGGTACGGTGTGAGGGTGCCAAACCTAATAGCGCTATCAACTAATAACCCCGTTGCCTCCCCGGCAACCAATCGGTATATGATGGGACTTAATGATAGAAATGAGTGTAATAACCAACATCCCAATAACCCAACGTTCCTCTCCAGAATGATTACCAGATGTCCCTCCCCGGGACGCATGCTTGGAAAAAGAGCAATGAACTCACCTTGGTTTGCTCGGTTTGTTAAGTTACCCGTTTCCAAGTTAATCGACCAACCCTACCGTGGTTACCAATGAATATCAGTTTCCCAATTAAACAAGTCATTATTTTCAAATAGACTATATCAGGTAGCCAATACACCTTTCCAATTCAAGTTCACATCTCATGTAATTGTCACATGTAACACATAACATAACAGGTGGGTTTGTTATACCAACTAATCGAACCAAGTGTCTTATTATCATTGACATGTAACATGGATCGTGTACACACACAAGTATCTATCATCATTAACATCACAGGCATCTACTGTTCAACTCATAAATTTACACGACGAAACATCCTTGTGACGAAAGATCATCTTTCGTCGGGATGCTTGTCGACGAAGGACCCTATGTTTCGTCAGAATACTTGTCGACGAACAACCTATGTTTCGTCGATATGAGATGTGATAAAAACTATATGTTTCGTCGAGTAAACAGTTACAGATCCAATGGTTACAATTCTACTTGTTCTAGAACCCTAATCGTCATCAATAGTTACATCATGATCATCGATCAATCATCCAGTTCCCAATTATCATCAGCATGCAACAAGGGCCTTAACAATTCGCATACTCATATGATCATTATTATCATAGCAGTCATTCGATTAATACCTACATATCATTCGAACCTGACAGTAATCATGAGGACATACAAGAACCTTCAAGACTCCATCAGATTATCCTAACTACGTAATATGGTTAATGAACGATGAACATTACGCACACAAGATCCAACGTAGTTATACATAATCATTACAATACAAATCCACGTATCGGATATAGATCTAATGAATAAGAACAAGATACTAACCAAGGTTCCGGATTGGTTAGATTGTTTGAATAAGAAAAGCTCCGGGTTTCACCGTTGTCGTCACACCAGAGAGAAAGAGAGGTCTAGGGTTTTTTGTTTTCAACTGACAATTCTCATATCAAAGTTTAGGTTTTAAACGTAACATGCTGGGCCGCAGACTACCTGGGCCGAAGGTCCTTATGGTGAAAACCCCATAGACGAAAGATGTATTTCGTCAAGTTTGTGGGTGACGAAAATATAGGTTTCTCGTCGAGCATCTAGGTTTTTCGTCGAGCAATGTTGTGAAAGGGTTTTTGTCATTACAGATTTTTATCAATAATCAATCATTAAACTACTAAACATTCCAATATAAAGCACATAACACATAATATAATGTACAATGAAATATAAAACAGGTGGCACGTAAAGGAAAGGTCTAGAAATCTCGGGTTATCACATCATCCCTAACTTGAAAGAAATTTCGTCCCGAAATTTGATAAGCAATCCAAAATAGCACGGCGTTAAATCAGGAATCAGGATGACTGTATATTTCCCGCGGGTGCCACATCATCCCCAACTTGAATGGGAATTTCGTTCCGAAATTCACTAGTTGCATCTGATTTAGATTTGTTAGCTGGGAATAAGTGAGGGTACTTGAGCTTCATCTGATCCTCGCGTTCCCATGTGAACTCCGGTCCACGTCTTGAGTTCCAACGAACCCTCATGATCGGAATTCGACTATGTTTACAGACCTTGACTTCCCGATCCATAATCTCTATTGGTTCTTCGACGAAGTGCAATTTGTCGTCGATTTTCAGCTCTTGAAACGGTACCACAAGTGTTTCATCGGACAAACACTTCTTTAGCTGAGAGACATGAAAGACATCATGGACATTACCCAACTCAGCAGGTAACTCTAACTTGTAGGCCACTTTACCAACTCGTTCTAGGATTTTGAATGGCCCAACATAACGCGGATTAAGCTTACCGCGTTTTCCAAACCGTACGACACCCTTCCTGGGTGAGACTTTTAACATGACACGATCGCCAACTGCGAACTCCAAAGGTTTCCTACGCTTGTCAGCGTAGCTTTTCTGACGATCGCGCGCAGCTGCCATACGATTCCTAATCTGAACAATCTTTTCAGAAGTTTCAAGCACCAGCTCTGGGCCTGTGATCTGGCTGTCACCCACCTCAGCCCAACAAAGAGGTGAATGACATTTCCGTCCGTACAATGCTTCGAATGGAGCTGCCTGAATACTGGTATGGTAGCTATTGTTATAAGAAAACTCTATCAAAGGCAAGTGTTTCTCCCAACCCTTGCCAAAATCAATCACGCATGCTCGCAGCATGTCTTCAAGTGTCTGGATGGTTCGTTCACTTTAACCATCCGTCTGTGGGTGATAAGCAGTGCTCATGTCGAGACGTGAGCCGAATGATTTATGCATCGACTACCACAAATCTGAGATGAAACGCGGGCCACGATCAGAGATAATAGAGGTCGGCACCCCATGCCTAGAAACCACTTCCTTCAGATAGACAGCCGCAAGTTGTGAGAACTTATCCGTTTCCTTGATTGCTAGAAAATGTGCTGACTTCATGAGACGATCAACGATCACCCAGATGGTATCGTTTCCGTTTTGAGCTCTCGGCAAACCTGTGACGAAATCCATTGTGATTTGTTCCCATTTCCACATGGGTATCTCTGGTTGTTGCAGCAATCCATACAGTTTCTGATATTCCACCTTGACCTTTGAGCACGTCAAGCATTTACTCACATACGTCGTGATGTGAGCTTTCATCTTCAGCCACCAATACATGACTTTGAGGTCCTGATACATCTTATCCGAACCCGGATGCATAGAGTATCGAGACTTGTGCGCTTTGTCCATCACAAGCTCTCTAAGATTTCCAAACAAAGGGATCCATATTCACTCCATGAAATAGAGGATACCATCCGATCTCTCTACTAGTCGTTTTTTCCATGCCCCTTAAGTACTCTGCTTTGATGTTTTTTTCCTTCAATGCTTCTGTCTGAGCCGAACGGATCTGATCAAGAAGATTTGAGTGAATAGTTAACTGTAAGGCTTGTACACGCTTTGGTTTCGTTTCCTTTCGACTAAGAGCATCAGCTACAACGTTAGCCTTGCCTGGATGATACTTGATAGCGCAATCATAGTCGTTCAAGAGTTCTACCCAGCGACGCTATCGCATATTCAATTCCTTCTGGTCGAAAATATGCTGAAGGCTCCTGTGATCGGTGTAGATAGTGCATTTGGTACCGTACAGGTAATGCCTCCAGATTTTGAGAGCAAACACCACGGCTCCCAACTCTAAGTCGTGTGTCGTATAATTTCTCTTGTGAACTTTCAACTGTCGAGAGGCGTAAGCTATCACCTTCTCGCGTTGCATCAACACGCAACCGAGACCCTGAATAGAAGCATCACAATATACTATAAAATCTTCGGTACCTTCTGGTAAAGACAAGATCAGTGCGCTGCAGAGCTTTTGTTTCAACAACTGGAAAGCATCTTCTTGCTTCGTTCCCCACGAGTATACAACGCCTTTCTGTGTCGATGAGGTAAGTGGTTGAGCAATCTTCGAGAAGTCTTTAATAAATCTCCGATAGTACCCAGCGAGACCAAGAAATTGTCGCACTTCCGAAGGACTCTTTAGTGCTGCCCAATTTCTAATAGCTTCAATCTTTGCAGGATCCACGTGTATTCCCGATTCATTCACAATGTGGCCAAGGAAGTGAACCTCTCGAATCCAGAAGTCGCACTTAGAGAATTTCGCGTAAAGCTGCTCCTTCCTCAGAAGCTCCAAAATGAGACGCAGATGCCACTCGTGATCTTCCTTGCTCTTTGAATAGATCAGAATGTCATCGATAAACACGATAACGAAGTCGTCGAGATACGGTTTGCATACACGGTTCATGAGGTCCATGAAGACCCCTGCAACTGGTTAAGCACGTCGTCGATGCGTGGCAAAGGATAGCGGTTCTTGACAGTCACCTTGTTGAGTTCCTGATAATCAATACACATACGAAAGGACCCGTCTTTCTTCTTCACAAACAGGTGATAATCAATTCGCATACTCATATGATCATTATTATCATAACAGTCATTCGATTAATACCTACATATCATTCGAACCAAACAGTAATCATGAGGACATACAAGAATCTTCAAGACTCCATCAAATTATCCTAACTACGTAATATGGTTAATGAACGATGAACATTACGCACACAAGATCCAACGTATTCATACATAATCATTACAATACAAATCCACGTATCGGATATAGATCTAATGAATAAGAACAAGATACTAACCAAGGTTCCGAATTGGTTAGACTGTTTGAATAAGAAAAGCTCCGGGTTTCACCGTTGCCGTCACACCAGAGAGAAAGAGAGGTCTAGGGTTTTTAGTTTTCAACTGACAGTTCTCATATCAAAGTTTAGGTTTTAAACGTAACATGCTGGGCCGCAGACTACCAGGGCCGAAGGCCCTTATGGCGAAAAACCCATAGACGAAAGATGTATTTCGTCAAGTTTGTGGGTGACGAAAATATAGGTTTTTCGTCGAGCATCTAGGTTTTTCGTCGAGCAATGTTGTGAAAGGGTTTTTGTCATTACAGATTTTTATCAATAATCAATCATTAAACTACTAAACATTCCAATATAAAGCACATAACACATAATACAATGTACAATGTACAATGAAATATAAAACAGGTGGCACGTAAATGATAGGTCTTGAAATCTCGGGTTGTCACAAATTGTCTTCCCAAATGTCACGACCCCTCACCACTCCAGCTTCCTAGACTGCAAGTTCCATACAAGTATCTATCGACCTGCAAGCATGCAGAAAATGTGTATCAACATAAAGCTGGAGAGTTCACAGTTTTGTTTATCCGTATATTTGTAAGTGTTTTGTTCAAAGACATGTTGCTAATAACTCGATACCGCAGTGACGTCGGTTTGTTTACCCTTTCCCAATGCCTATCAAAATTGGTCGAGTGGTTATGGTCATTAGTTCACGCACGTCCTCCCCGGTATGGTGTGAGGTTGTCAAGCCTAATAGCGCTATCAACTAATACCCCGTTGCCTCTCCAACAACTAGTTCGGTAGTAGATGTGACTTAAGTGATAGAGTTGAGTTTATTAAGAAACATCAAGATTTAACCAAATAATAAAAGTATTCCTCCTCGGAATATCAGTTTGTTTGTCCTTCCCGGACGCATGCTTGTAAAAGAGCAGTGAACTCACCTTAGTTTTGCTAGGTAAGTTAAGTTACTTTGTTCAAAGTTGGTCAACCAAGTCCTAACACGGTTACCAATAAAAATCAGTTTTGTATACCAGTAGTCACGTATTCTTTACATACATTAAACAAGTATCGTATAAAAAAATACACGCATCAACTTTCATACGGGTCTTAACAGTTAATCACACAACATAACAGTCTACTAACATCGTCAAGCCCAAGAAAACATGAGGCCCATATAAGTGTGCGGTCTGGTTTCAATTGTACGGCCCAGTAACACGTATGGCCCAACAAGTTGTGAGAACCATGAGAACTCTTACTTCCCGTGTGAGTTGGGCTACAATTTTTTGCACAAACTAGATAAGAATATTATAAACACATTTATAAGAAGCAAAAAAAAAAAAAAAAAATTGCCAAATTGGTAGTTAAGCCTGATGTATGTTTTTTTTACACCTGATGTAATTTTTTGCATGCGACATTTTTTTTCCTATTTTTCTATTGCTGAAACAAGTGAATTTTTTAAGAGTTTTGAGATTTTTTTTTTGAGAAAAACCTTTTGAAAGGCTTATTTCTTATGGTTCCCACAACTTAATGTGGTTCTCATTTTATCCCTTTTCCTATATATATGTGTGTTTATATATATATTAAAATAATATTATATTCATGATTATATCACTTCAATATTATTAATAATTATATCAATAGTAGTTATCTATTTATCTTACTTTAATAAAAAAACAAATTTATCGAAAGAAGATGAGATAACAAAAAAATTATATAATATATATTGTAAAAATATATATAAATAGAAGATGAGATAACAAAAAAAAAATTATACAATTTATAGTGTAAAAATTTATCCAAAGAAGATGAGATAGCAAAAAAATTAGATTTTGAACAAGATAATATAAATTTTGATAACACTTTCCATAAATAAGATAATATAAATTTTGAAATAAAATACTTAAATGCATTATTTAAAATGAATAATGTTATATTTTCTTTAATTTTGTATGTATAGTTCATATTAGGATTATATGTATTCATATCAAAATTATATATATTATGTGTGATACAAGAAACAATATGAAATATAAAAAAAAATCAGATTTTATTACAATTTGTTCCTTGAACACAACCAACCTCAACAATAACACATTTACTTAAAAAATCATTCAAGTTTATATAGATGGAAAACACAATTTTTCCAAAAAACTCGATCAATTCCATGATTATTTAAAGGGCTCTCATTTTCTATCATCATGACTCATGTAATACATACATGAATTTTTTTTAGAGTGTAAAATATCATTTTTTTAAAAGTACGGCCTCCACCGATTTGGATTTTTAGAGTCCGGCCCCCACCGAGTTTCCATTCAAGCTCTGCCACTGGTTTAAATAAAATACAAAACCGAAACCGAACCGTTAAATTAATTAGTTGTCCGAAAATACAAAACCAAACCGTCAATTTTTTGTATGGTCTGGTTAGTTTAGTTCGTTATATAGGTTAATTTGGTTTCAGCTTGGTTAAACGGTTTTCAACTCACCCAATAATTAATGTATTAATATATCCTCTCTTTGTTTTTTTTTTTGTTTTTTTTTTTTTTTTAACTTGACACTCTTCACTGGTGACTTATAAAACATCAATACATGTTTCTAAATTTGGTGTCCTATCTTATCTTTTATGTGTTTGTGTGAGAGACAATTCCATCATCCATGGGTTCAACACAAGAAAACCAGCCACATGTGGTGTGCGTACCACTCCCAGCACAAGGTCACATTAACCCAATGTTAAAACTTGCTAAACTCCTCCATTCCAAAGGCTTTTTTATCACCTATGTTAACAGTGAGTTCAACCACCAACGCCTTCTCCGATCTGTGGGCTCCGACGCCTTACACGATCTCCCTTCCTTCCACTTCGAGACCATTTCTGACGGTCTTCCACCACCCGAAAACCCCGATGCCACCCAGGATGTTTCATCTACACTCAATTCACTGCATGAAACAGGTTTAGGTCCATTTAAAAGTGTCCTCTCTAAAGTGAGTACCCTTTATTCACCGGTCACTTGCATCGTCGCCGACTTCCTTATGGGTTTCACACTCCCTGCCGCCGAGGAATTGGGTATCCCGGCAGTTCTCTTCTGGACATCTGGGGCTGGTTCTCTCATATGTTACGATCAGTACCCAAATCTTATACGAAAGGGTTTGATGCCCCTTAAAGGTAAACATTTTATCAATTTATTGTATAACTAAGTAAGTTATACATATTTCTGATAAACAAGCTATAAAATTACCGAAGATAGATAAAATATATCTCAGAACAATATTGGAGACAAAGTTGTTTGTATTCATAAATTGTATAAATTCATTTGAATATACGGTTGGTTAACGGTATATTGTGTTTCTATTTTATGGAAAGGAAGATTTATTATTATTTTTTTTATAAATATAATATATGACTCGACCTATTTTCGGGTACATAAACGAAAAAATGTTTAGAAAAATAATCATCCCATTGTTTTAATTGTGGAAAGTTCTTTACAAGATTACACAAAAAAACATTTGCCACTCAAATTTACCAACAACAAATCTAGCGACAAATTACGGCCAGAAGCGCTACCATCACGAAAATAGCGACTACTACATATCTTGTCGCAAAACGTGTTGCTTTTTTCTTACTCCAGGAAACAGTTTGAAAATTTGAAAACGTGTATAAACTATTTCAATAAATCGACGAAATACTTCATCACTAGGTGCACTACGGATTTCTATAAACTAAATATTTGTCAGAAAAGATAATAATTTATGAAACAATGTTCTATATTTAGTTTACTATTTTTAATTATAAGTTTCACATACTTGGTGCTAACTTGTATCAAATTTTCTTTTTCTATACAGATCCGAGTTATTTAGTAAATGGGTATTTGGATACGGTTGTTGATTTTATCCCTACCATGCCCGGTATACGTCTAAAGGACATTCCACCTTTTGTTAGAGTTATCCATCCTGGTGACGAGTTTATGGTTGGATTTTCACAAAGGGAAATAGAGAGAGCGAAATCAGCATCGGCCATTATTTTCAACACTTTTGATGAGCTAGAATATGATATTCTAGACACGCTCTCTTTAATGTTTCCACTTTGCTATGGTATAGGTCCTGTGCATCTACTTGAGTCAAATAATGTTGACAGGTCTCTAGAAATCATCAAATCAAATCTCTGGATAGAAGATCCTAAGTGTTTAAAATGGTTAGATGGCAAAGAGCCATTATCGGTTGTTTATGTAAATTTTGGCAGCATCACTGTGATGACACCTCAACAACTTGTCGAGTTTTGTTGGGGACTTGCTAAGAGCAATTTTTCATTTTTGTGGATAATACGACCTGACCTTGTGATTGGTGATTCTGCTGTGCTTCCGCCGGAGTTTTTGGCGGAGACAAGCGGTAGAGGGTTATTGGCTAGCTGGTGCCCACAAGAACAAGTTCTAAATCACCCATCAGTCGGAGGGTTTTTAACACATAGTGGATGGAATTCGACGATAGAAAGTATTTCTAGCGGAGTCCCAATGATTTGTTGGCCGTTTTTTGCTGACCAACAACCGAATTGCTGGTGGAGTTGCAATAAGTGGATGATTGCCAAGGAGATCGACAACGATGTAAAGAGTGATGAAGTTTCGAAGCTAGTGACCAAGTTGATGGGTGGAGAAAAGGGAAATGAGATGAGAAAGAATGCCATTGATTTCAAGAACAAGGCTAAGGAGGCATGCACCTTTCCATCTGGTTCATCAGTGGTTAATCTGGATAAACTGATCCATCTGCTACAAACTTCTCCAAAATAATTCATAGTATGTTTTTGATGCATGTGTTTTTATCTTATGTGTGCCCCGCAATTTCTGAAAATGAATTTTATTTTGTGTGCTTAATACATATTGCTTTTTTTTTAACAAGAGACCTCCATAATTTTGTTTCATCATTAGGACATATTCAATCATTGTGATTGAACGATCCATACAAAGGAGAAATACCATGAAATTATTGAAAAATCATGATTGAAACCTCAAAGATAATATCAATATAGCCACATACAGATTGTTACTAAATGTAAACAATCAACAAACACAGATTGTATAAGAAAGAGAAAATGCAAATCATAAAACAAGAGAATAATTAGTAACAATAGATATTTGTTGGGAACAAATGTCGGTAATTAGAAATAACCAAAATTCTGGTCGCAAATCAGTTCAAATAGCTATTTGGACTGAAGTTAATCTCGTAAATGCTCAATATTCTGATAGCTAGTGACAAACCTCCGTATATAAGTGGCTAATGGTGACACCATCAACTCTAGCAGCTAAACATCCAAGACCCATAATGAAAAAGAAACAAATAAATTTTATAAAATATTTACACATAAGAAATTATCAGCTTTTATAATCTTACCAAATCTTAAAAGGAAATTTTCATTTTCACATAGATACAAATAGTATTTATATAACTGAACGTTCTTGAGTTTAATGTTTTAAAAAGACCAGATATAGATCAGAGCTATTTAGTAAATTGGTAATAAAGCATAACAATATGAGATTTGCTAAAGGTGTTACAAACACCTTGCGTGATTCATCATACCTGATGAGGTTTGCCCCACCATGATAAGTAGAACAAAATCTGAGTGACTTTGATACCATTTGCGACACCTGACCTCTCATGGCGACTTATATTGTTCACTCCCACTAAGATCTTACGGATTTATTTTCGATTGTTGGGCGAAAACATTCTAGGAGGTCTAGGTCACCAATCCCTGGATTACTCCCACATGAGAATGCTTAACTGTGAAGTTATCCACTTATCTACACGCATTGCACCCAAAACATGTTTCTGATATTTGAGATGAGAAATTCATTATGGCTTAGAATCTCTTTTGTGGACATAACAAAATAGGCGATGTGAGATTTGCCAAATTTGTCGTAGTATACCAACATGGTGGTAAGTTTATCCTTGGATTTTCATACACGGAGCTGGAGAGCAATAACAACATCGGGCATATTTTTTAATACTTTGGAGCTAGAATGTGAAGATCCGGACACACTCTTTGTAATATTGCCTTTTGCTACGGTATAGGCCAGTTGCATCTCCTTGAGAACAATATTGGCGATAGATCTCTACATTCCGTGAAATCAAATTTATGGATTGAAGATCCTAAATGCTTAAGATGGTTAGATGCCAAAGTGCCATTATAGGTTGTTTATATGAATTTTGATAGCATCACTATGATGACACCTTTATAACTAGTCGAGTTTTGTTGCATTCTTGCTAAGAAAAATTATTCCTTATTATGGATTATACGACTCAAACTTGTGATAGGTGACAAAGACAATGGTAATAAACAAAAAAAAAATGCAACTTTATTTCACATAGATAAAGAAGAAGTCGGATGAATATCCGATTACATAGATTGTAGACTTGAGGTTAATATAGAAGATAAAATTGATGGTTCTGTACAGAACAAAAACCCACTATATAAACACCATGGGGCGAATGATAAGCAAGGCAAGAATTAATGAAACTAAAAGGATCTGTAGGATTGATTTCCATTAACAATCACAATAAACATACACAAAGAGGATTGAACCTACTCAGGAGAGAATATCTGCTTGACTAAAATAGTTTATCACAATAATTAGGTAGTCAACATATGTTTGAATTTTGAACTAATGATTGGCGCCTAATACCCCCTTCAAGCGAGTAGGTGGGGTCCAACACGAAGCTTGGATCGGAATCATTTCGGTTATGTGGCGATGTTTACGCTCTGCTCTTCCGTTTTGTTGCGGTGTGTGAGGATATGATAGCCTATGAAAAATGTCATTTTGTTGAAAAAGATGTTGCACATGGTTGTTTGTGAATTCCAGTCCACTATCACTTTGAAATACTTTAATCATTAGTTCAAAACTCAAACATATGTTGACTACGTAATTATTGTAATAAACTGTTTTAGTCAAGGATATATTCTCTACTAATTAGGTGCAATCCTTTTTGTATATATGTTTGTTGTGATTGTTAACAGAAATCAATCCTACGGATCTTTTCATGGTATCAGAGCAGAGCGGTAAGGCTAAAACCTATTTTTTTCTATCGCACCTTTCTTTTCCTTGAAAACTATATATTATGTTCTTCCATGGCATGCTCTAACCTGTCCTCCTCCACCGACCTAGTAAACACTCCCCTTCACACTCTTCTCCATCTCATCACAATTAAGCTATCATCTTCCAACTACCTTCTATGGAAAAGCAGATTCAGTCTGTTCTTTCCTACCTCACTCTTCTCCACCCTATCGAGGGCTCCACCACTGCACCATCCGAAACCATCACCACTGATGGAAAATCTGCACCAAATCCTGATTACCTCACGTGGAAAGAGGCTGACCAACGTGTCCTTCTCCTTCATCAATCCACTTTAACCGAAGAAGCAATGTCCGAAGCACATGGCCACACCACAGCCCACCAGGTATTTTTGCTCTTGAACACGCCTATAGTCACACATTGAAAGAATGCATACACTTCGTGACTTGCTCCATGTCCTTCAAAAAGGTACTACCTTAGTCACGGATTTTGGTCGTAAATTCAAGCTACTGTGTGATCAGTTAGCTGCCATAGGTCACTGGTTTCTATGTGGACTTGGGTCATCGTTTGAAACATTCTCCACTGCCCAGAGAATGGTTCGCCCGTCTCCACCTTTTCGGGATATTCTGGATCAAGCAAAAAACTAAGAGATCTTTCTCCAAACTCTACACACTTTACTACCCAAATTGGTCGTTCATCACAGAGATCCTCTCATGACTTGTCATCTCGTGGGATATTGCATGGTTCGTCTTCCACTCGTGGCCGCTCGACCACAAACAGATGACCACCACACTGTCAGTTGTGTAGCAAAGACGGTCACTACGCCAGCTCATGCCCTAGCCTTGATAGTTATGCTCAACTGGCCACTTCTCTAGATGCCAACCTTGCTCAAGCGTTTAACGCGCAATGCAACCTCAACCCGGATTGGACAGCCGATTCCGGTGCCACCACTCATATGCTTCGTTTCACGGATGGCCTTGATGAAACTCACACCAACACGGGTAACACTTATGTAACTTACGGTAATGGTCAATCGTACCAGTATCAAATATCGGTACTTCTAAATTGCATAACATACCATTACAAAATGTTCTTGTGGTTCCCAATATCACAAGAAATCTATTGTCAATCAGTAGACTAACTAATGATTGGCACCTATTACAAACCTTTGGAGAGCCGTTATCAGCAGCTGACATGAAAGAGACCAAAGTAAAGCCGCGTACACGACTTTCTAATTTGCAGAAAAAACGCAAGATTAGACCATGTGTAGTGGAAGGGGAAGATAATGCCCCCACCCTAGGGCATTTTAAGCCATGTGGCGGTCCAGTCAGCAAAGGGGCATTATTGGACGTTTTCTAAAATGGGTGTAGTGGGGATGGGGCATTATTGGGCAATATGTTTTGTAGTAAATAAAATAAAGAAAAAACACCTAAAAATCTTATTGGCTAAGCAAATGGAATCTCTAATCTGATTGGTCAACATTTCCCCCCTTCGGCGTGCTTAAAACAACGCGGACCCAACTTTTTTTCGAAAAAAACGCCCGAAAATGCCCTATGTAATGGGATTTGGGCGTTTTTCGGCGTTATTTTTGAAATTTTTTTTTAAAAAACGCCCCCACTACGGGGGTCTTAGGGGAAATACCATCTTGAAGGCATACATGAACAGCGTCAATAAGTCCACTAAAAACCCAAGAATCTCAAACTTTAACCATGAAGCCTCGCAGAGAAAGAGACCCATATGCAAGACAAGACAAAAGAAAAAAAAATGTTATAAAAAAGCTTTGGATTATGAAATTGACGATATAATAATTTTAACAATAGGTGATTCTGTTGCACTTTTCTTGCATGAGAAGCGAATTTGGTGATTTCTTTTGGGTACCAACGAATTTAATCTTGCAAGACTCTCTAGCCATTTCTCTTGCATGACCAACTAATTCTTTACAACAATGTTGCAGATAAAGCTTCGTTTGCCTGACCAATGAATTTTTGTATGACTATAAGGTACTGGGTTCGATTCCCAAAAGAGGGTTTTTTACCGAGAAGTATTGGATTTCCTTCTGAATTGGTGTATAGACGATGGATATGATCGGATGATTCCGCAGTGATATGATGATACTTTAATAGTCCGTTAGTGATCCAAAGTTGCTGTTAGAAATATTGAGTTTGTCAAATAAAGCGGCGAATTTACTACTTTCATTCACCAAACCATTTATCAAGTTCTTTGTAGGTAATTTGTATTTTCTAATACTTTAATTATTTATTTTCTCGAGCTCACTTCATTAGATTTTTTTTAAATGAGTTTGAGGTTAACTCCCGCGCTCCAATCGTTCAAGATCTTTTAGTATTTGTACAATGAACACATAGTGTTTCATTTGATTAAAAACTCTTCGGTTGATGATCATAGCACAATATAAATAAAAAATTATTTAGATACAAAAATAAGAAAAAGAAAAAAGTAAAAAACATTTGCCACTGAAATTTACCAACGGAAAAATGATAACAAATTAATTTTGCGACGGATTTACAACCAGAACAACGGTCACAAAATTAGCGGCTACCACATATCGAGTCACAAATTGTGTTTCTATTTCCCATTTCAAGATTCATTTTGAAAATTTGAAAACGTGTTTAAACCATTTCAATAATTCATTGAAACACGTCATCAGTGGGTTTATTACGAATCTCCGTAAACTAATTTTTTGTTAGAAAATGTAATTATTATAAAACAATGTTCTATATTTAGTTTACTCTTTAGTTATAAGTTTAACATATTCGGTGCAAACTGGTATCAAATTTTCTTTTTCTATAAAACAATGTTCGGAGTTATTTATAAAACAACGTAATTATTTATAAAACAATGTTCCGAGTTATTTCTTTTGCTATAAAACAATGTAATTCTTTATAAAACAATGTTCCGAGTTATTTAGTAAATGGGTATTTGGATACCGTTGTTGATTTTATTCCTACCGTGTCCGGTACACGTTTAAAAGGCATTCTGCCTTTTGTTAGAGTTGTCCATCCTGGTGACGACTGACGAGTATATGGTTGGATTTTCGCAAAGGGAAATAGAGAGCGAAATCAGCATCGGCCATTATTTTCAACACTTTTGATGAGCTAGAATGTGATATTCTAGACACGCTCTCTTTAATGTTTCCACTTTGCCAAGTCTCTAGAACAATATTATTGATAAGTCTCTAAATTCCATCAAATCAAATATCTGGATAGAAGATCCTAAATGTATAAAGTGGTTATATGCCAAAGAGCCATTATTGGTTATGAATGTAAATTTTGGTGGCATCACGTGGATAATACGACTAGTTGAGTTTGACACCTCAACAACTAGTTGAGTTTTGTTGGGGACTTGCTAAGAGCAATTATTCATTCTTGTGGTTAATACGACCAGATTTTTTGATTGGTGATTTTGCTATGCTTCCACCTGAGATTTTAGCGGAGATGAGTAGAAGAGGGTTATTGGCTAGTTGGTACCTGATGACGGGTAGCCTAAATCTCAATAAAATGACTAATATACATAACAGCTTAAAAGGTTCAAAACGCGCAAACTCAGGTGAACAGTAAAAAGGACAAGCACAGTGTCCGGTCACATCAACACTTAACGTGTGAACCATTTATGCACAGACATAACATGTGCACAGAGAACACCCTTTTGTCCGCAGGTCCAAACCGTTCAACCCCTAAAAGGGTAAGTCCCTCACTGCAAGCCAGGTTCATTAGTTAAAGGTTTCTCCTTTGAGAATAAAGGTTTCTCAATTGAGAAACCTCTTCCCCTATAAATTGCAGCCCATGCCAAACATATGGGACACTCCAGAATCAGATGAAAACTATCTTAACACTCTGATTCTCCTTCTCCTCTCAAGAACAAGCTTCATGCTTGCTTCTCTTCTTCTTCTCCCGTGAGAACTAGCTTTATGTTTCTCTTCTTCACACCAAATAATTCATCTTCTCCAACGATTACGTTCTGGGCTGGTTTCATATCAGTCTAGAATTCAAGAAGAACAACAATAACACTAATGAACCTCTCTCCACGTCTTGCAAACGTGGGGGGACCCCACGACCTGCGTTAGGCTAATCGAAACCCTTGAACCCTTTTACCCGGAGATATCGCTACAGGCCTTGGTCTATTATTTGTTGATCCAACAAGTTGGCGCCCACCGTGGGGCAACGCCGCTTACTTTATCTTAAAGACCAGTTGTGTAGCTCCATTTTCTCTTTACATCATGTCTGAAAGCGAGTCTCTCGGTCAGGTAAATCAGGTGCCTAACAACACAGATTTAACACCAAATTCGGGTCGGATCTCACCGGTCTTATCTACACCTCTTTCTACTCCCGGAAGTACTCCACCGGGATATGTTCCCGGAGTTCACTTCTTTTCAAACACAAACCCATCTCGGTCAGGGGTTGCACCTACTCAAATCGATGTAATGCATAAACCGGAACACATAGATCTAACACCCGAGTGACTAGCTAGAAATTTCTTACAACTGAGATTTCTTCTCAACTAGCATGTGAGCTTAGAAAGGGAAAAAAGGGTGAGAATAAGACTAAATTATGAGGAGTCTGAACCCTCATTATCACATGGCCCTCCATCTCTTCCTTTTAGCAGCTCACGTTCAGCCACATCTTACCTTGAAGCTGGTCCTAGTGTGACAGACCAACCACTCAAGCCCTTTAGCTTTTGGGGAGGCCAAGTCCAACCGTTTTTCCCTCATTTACCTCCCAACCCGTTACAACCGGTGCACCTATGGGGCATAAAATCACTCTTGATCAATTATGGCAGTTACCAGCTTCAAGTGTTCCCCCTCCCATTACTACTTCGTGAAAACAAGCCATGGTCACCCCGCCTTTGGCTCGAGGTGCGGTCATGAGCACATCCATGGGAATGCCTTATACAGTAAGCCTTTAAGGCTTTAACCTTATGACACAGATAATGGCATCTTTTATTAGTACCATCAGAAAGCCTTTAAGGATTTAACCTTATGCCCTAGCTGATGACACAAATGATGGCACAATTTCCTTTGCAACACATGAAAGTTGGTTGATGACACAGAAAGCCTTCAAGGCTTTAACCTTAATTTCATCAACCAAGTGCCAACCACTCACCAGGGTACCTCAAGCGGTAACCCAGCTTCAAGGGTAGTAAAATACCTCTCAAAACCTTACAAGCCCAACAACTTGTCTTGTTTCTCCCAAACAAATTGTTGAGTACGAGTTTCAAACCCAGATAAAGATACTATTACGGTGCTGAAAACCACCTCCAAATCTTCGTCGGGGCAACAAGAATTGAAAAATGGCCCAACCCCGGATGTTGTCTCATGTTCATACGAACCCTTGAAGGGTCTCCACGCATATGGTTTAATGACCTTCCTGAACAAAGCATTCAGACCTTTGATGATTTTAGCAAAGGTTTCCCATAACAACATGACGATGAAAGTCTCAGAGACTTCACCAAAATGTACCAGAAGGAAGGTTTAACTTACGCCAATGAAAAGATTAGGGTTACAGGGTTCATGAATGCTATAAATTTCAAATGTCTCACAAGAGACTTTAATAAATGCATGTCCAAAACCCTTGAAGAAACACTCAAAAGGGCTGAGGCCCACATTCGAGGAGAATACGCTGTAGACATCAAAGAACAAAAATAAATAAAAATAAAAAATAAACTCTTAACCGGAGCTTCCAGTATGGCTCTTATGACAAACGGTTCAAAGGATCGGATTCCAGAAGGCCTGAAGGCCGGAACCCTCCAAGCCGAGAAAAAACCATAAACTTTACAGCCTTAACCAAGACTCCGCAAGAGATCTTGGCAACCGAAGAGGTAAAACACAACTTCCACCCTCCTCAACCTTTGCCAAAAAACAAAAGATCGAAAAAATCAAGCCAATATAGTGAGTTTCACGAATAGAAAGGTCACCATACCAATGATTTCTTCCAACCCAAAAATAGAATCGAAGAAGCCGTCAAGTCCGAACTGGCTCACTTGGTTAAAGGGGTCAAGGACAAGATGGTTTAAAAAAAAATAATAATAATAGTGAACATGGTCGACCTTGAAAACAAAGCTTCCCACAAACGCCATCAGTTCGAGGCATGGGAACATCAACATAAGGAGAGTTGCTTTCAAACCCTCTGGTGATGGAATCCAACATAGGAACCATCAAGACACAAAAGGCTTACATTGACACCAGTGCAACCACCATAATCATGTTTGAGAAATGCTTTAACCCTCTCAGCGACGATGAACGCTCAAAGTTTCAACAGTCTGAATCCTCCATCGAAGGTATCGTAGACATACCTATCAAGCCTTTAGGCCAAATAACCCATAATGTTTGTTCAACGAGAGAACAAAGGGACGAACCGAACAACTCACTTTTGCGGTGATCAATATCCCTTCCAACTATGATATCATCACAGGAAGGCCAGGTCAAAGTGTGTTCGGAATGGCAGTTTCAGTTGATCAAGGCACTGTGATGTTTCCCACTGAAAAAGGGATAGCAACCCTTCAACCTACCCAAGAAGCTTTTGTGGTTGAAGGGGAAAGCTCCAGAAAGGACGAAGACAATGAACAAGGGTTGGACATAAACCCAAAATATCCTCAACAGGGGATAAGGGTAAACACTAACCTTTCCAAAGAAACCATCTCATACCTTAAAAAGCTGCTCTTGCACTATGTCTTTACTTGGTGCCCGGAAGATATGACCGGCATCCCTCGTAGCATTGTTGAAACATGAAGTTATGGATCCCACCTGATGTTAAGCCCATTATACAAAAGAAATGGAGTCAAGCCCCTAACAGAAGCCTTGTATAACACCAAGAGATGGAAAAGCTTGTTCTAGCCGGAATCCTTCGAGAGGTCAAGTATCAATCATGGGTAGCCAATCCGGTAATGGTTCAAAAACCCGACAAGTCTGGGAGAATGTGTATCGATTTTAAAGACTTGAACAAAGCACGCCCAAAGGATTGCTACCCGCTACCCGAGATAGACCTCAAGGATAACTCGCTCACAGGCTTCCCATTCAAGTGTTTTCTTGACGCCTAAAAGGGTTACCATCAGATCCTAATAATAAAAAAAAAAGATGAAGAAAAAACCACATTTCACACTGATGAAGGTATATCTTGCTATCAAAAAATATCTTTTGGTTCAATAAATGCATGTGCCACTTATCAAAGTCTGGTTGACAAAGCGTTTGCCAGACAAATCGGCAAAAACATTAAAGCTTATTTTGACGATTTGGTGAACAAGAGCAAAACGGAATACCAAATGCTCGATAACATACAAGAAACCTTCCAAAACTCGAGAAAGATCAACATGAGGCTTAATCCAATCAAGTGCTCGTTTGTAGGGCATATCATTGGGAAACAAATCATAAAAGCTAACCCTCAAGGGATATGCTAACAATAAAGGCTTTCGATGGAAAGCTTACAGCTTTGAAGCGTTTTACCTCAAAAGGAAGCCTTCAACCAAATGAAGCAACACTTGGCTTCACCCCCAACCATTTCAGCTCCGGAAACATGAGGAACGATCTTTGTCCACCTTTCAATTGCTGAAAAAAAAAACCATAAGTACGACTCTAATCATTGAACGAAATAAAGTTCAGATACCCATTGACTTTTTCAAAACGTCAAAATTAGCAGAAATCAAATATTCTTCTTCGAAAAAACTTGCTCTAGCCCTAGTCCAAACGGCTAGAAGGCTTCGAACGTACTTTCAGTCACACCCGATATAAGTGGTCACCGACTAACCTATTAAGAATGTGCTTAAAAAATCACCTATGTCCCGAAAAAAACTGTCAAAGCCCAAGTCTCAGCTGACTTCATCATAGAAGTCCCTCAAAAAGTCACAACAGAAGTTAATACAACCTCTACTGAACCCTCTGACCCCCATACCTGGAAGCTCTTTACCGACGAAGCTTCAACCATTGAAGGGTCAGGATCAAGGCTAGTTCTAATTGATCCTAATGAATTGGAATTTACGTATGCTCTTCAGACTACAAACAACAAAGATGAGTATGAAGCATTGATTGCTGGGCTCAAGCTTGCAAAAATATGGGTGTCAAAAGGCTTCAAGTCTTCACAGACTCGTTGCTTGTTTCAAACCAAAAAAGTGACAACTACACAGCCAAAGAAATGGGGGTTCAAAAGCTTCAAGTCCTCACAGACTCTCTCAAGCTAAGACAATAACAGCTACATAGCAAAAGAACCCAACATGTATTAGTACCGAGAGAAATCAAAGGAATTGATGAACACATTTCAAACATTTTCCATCAAAAAAGTTCCAAGATCTCAAAACAAGAGAACTAATGCACTAAGCAAACTTGTATCTCCTACGTTTTGCCCACCTCACCAAGAAGGTACTAATTGAGGTGTTAAAAACCTCATCCATCCAAAGAATTGAGGTTCAAGATGTGATCACTAAAAAAGGGCCAAATTGGATGACTCCCATTGAAAGGTTCCTCAAAATGGTAAATTACCTAATGACCAGACTGAGGCTAAAAGGGTTCGTATCAAGTCAAGGCAATATGTGTTACAAGGAGATATCCTTTACAAAAAGGATACCTTACACCACTACTTCAATGCGTTGGCCCAGAACAAAGCCAATATCTGATCAAAGAGGTTCACGAAGGGATATGTGGAGCTCATTGTGGCCCAAAATCGGTAGTGTCAAAGTTGATGAACCTCGAACACTTTTGGCCTTCCATGCATCGAGATACCTCCGAACAACTGCGAAAGTATGAAGCTTGTCAGTTACATGCTCCGGTACCCAAAAGCCTCAAACATGACCCCGTTCCCATCTCCTCGGCTTGGCTATTTCACAAGTAGGGAATAAACATCGTTGGTCCACCCCACTAGCCAAATGAGGAGTCAAGCTCTTATTGGTAGCCGTGAACTACTTCACCAAGTAGCCAAAAGTAAAACTATTGGAAAAAATCTCAGGGAAATAGGTCATTGATTTCGTTTACGAAAACATAATCTGTCGTTTTGGGCTCCAGGGGTACTAGTCACGGATAACGGGAAGTAGTTTTCTGAGAAGCCTTCTAGCTCCTGGTGTAAGGAGTTCAGAATAACCCAAGTATTCAGCTCGGTAGCTCACCCACAATCCAACGGCCAAGTTAATAGGATAAACAACAACATTGTTGAAAGGGTTAAATCTCGATTGGAAGGATACGACAACAACTGGCTCGAATAGCTTCCCAATGTGCTATTGGAAATTCGAACAACCAAGAAAACAAGCCACAAGAAAACACCCTACAGCCTAGTGTTTGGATTAGAGGCTGTAATCCTAGCTGAAATCGGAGTAACAACACAAAGAACAATTAACATCGACCTCAAGCCAAATAAGAAAGAGACGATGTTGAATTTGGAACTCCTCGAAGAGGCTCGTGATAAAGCAGCCATACGAAAAGCAAGGTACAAGCAAAACATGGAATTGTATTACAATACATGGGTGAAGCATGAACGCTTAAAGCCTGAGGACCTTGTGCTTCGAAATAATGAGGCCTACAAGAAAGAAAGCCAAGGAAAGCTCGGCCCTAAGTAGGAAGGGCCATACACTATCCTTAAAGCCCACAAAGGGGGATCATACAAGCTGGCAGGCCCGCAAGGCAAAAAGCTTCCCCGCCATTGGAATGGCAAAAACCTTAAAAGGTTCCATGTTTAACCAAAACGTATTACAAATAGTTCCCAAAAGTTGTTCTATTCCCCTAGTAATCAAAATACTTTGAAATGAATGAACGATGAATCAAAATTTGTCTTTGTATCCTATAATCAGGTTGAGAACCTAGTAAGAAACTCCATGGCAAGGGCCATGTAAGGGGATGAGCTCCCAGGTCACATCGCTCAATAGGTTCAAGGGTTGAATGGACCTATATAAGGGGTGAGTTCCTAAATCAATACAACTCCATGAGAGTCATAGAAATCTTGAAAAACATGTCTCATAGACGGGTTTGAACAGCCTACACCAAATGTTCCTTAAGCCCCAACATTGGCTTACGAACCAAAAAGACTCTAAGTGAATGTCATACATAGGATAGAGGTTGTATCTTCTTGTTAAAAATATCCTAAGGCTAAGTGACTGCAGCACTGAACCCTTTAAGGTATAAGTAACATAAGATGCACCACCCAAAACAAAGACAACATGCAAAATCAATGAAAACGCAAGGGAATAAATAGAACAACATAACAAGATAAGTTAAAGATAGCAAGGGCCATACTGGCCATCAAACATAAAACATTGTCCACAAGCCTGCCAGGCTTTAACCTCCAAGGGACCTAAACGGTTCCCTTAAAATAAAAGGATGTTCAAACAAACAATCCATAACGTTGTTCGACATGCTAAGAATACTACAAATCAAAGTTTCTTCTTCACTTGTCAGCATCAGAGATAGTAGACTTTGCTGCATCATCCTTATTCGAAACCCCATCATCTTGGGTGTTTTTAGCCATCCTATTTTTCCTCCCTACGACACCCGTTGTCTCGGAGGCTTCAAGGCTTGAACCCTTTGAGCCCTCACAACCTTCAGAACACGTTTCCTCGCTATCTCCGGAGCAAGGACGTTTCTTCGAGAGGGACTTCAACACTTCGTTACAAACAGCCTCATTAAGGCCCTTGGGTTTTAGCTCCTGCAAGACAGGCAAAGGTTTACCAAAACACTTGGAGACTTCACCCACATAAGCGTAAATAAAATGCCCTACCTTCAAAACAGTTTCCTTGAAGGCTTCGAAGGCTTTGGGTTGAAAAAGAGAAGACTTTTCCTGAGGCTCCCCAGGCTCACAAAGCTTTGTAACCAGCAAACAAACCTCGGTGTCTCCCATGAGCAAGAAGCTCGGTGTACACATCACCCAAGACCTTTTTGAACTCCGATGAATGGAGAAGATACTTAACCACTTGCTGGAATCCATAATCAATGAGCCATTTATTATCACTAGTTGCCTGGGCAAGTGAAGCCTTTAACCCTTCTTTCTCCTCTAATAAGGCCTTTTTCTGAACCTCCAAGGCAGCCTTATCGATCTTGATTTAAACCCTGTCAGCTTCCAAGCGTTTTTCCAATTCAACAACCTCAGTCTTGTGCTGGGAAGAAAGCTCATCAATACTCAACATCAGCTTTTCTCCTTCCCAGCATAACCCTCTGCCTCCTTCTTTAGAGTAGCTAGTGAAGCCTTCATCTCATCCCTCTTCTTCGAGAAGACATCATATTCTCGCATCCTCTTGTGAAGTCAGGATACACCCTCTGGAAGCAAGGCAACAAGGTTACAAGCACCCATTACCATTTTTCAAAATCATCAGGTCATCACCCATAGATGAGCAAGAACCTCGAACAACAGGAGAATCAAAGTGGGTAAGAACATCCTCACACACGGATGAAGGCTTGAAGCTGTCACCAACTGTGACCTTCCAATCCGGCACATAAACCTCCCCTGGATTAACATTGGTGGAACCTTCACCACCCTTCCCGGAACCCTTCAAGCTCACAACCTTTTTACCCGCCAAACCACCAAGGGCCGTCCCTTGTCCTTTTTTGATTTTCCCCAACCCCAACTTCTAAATCATCTGAAGCCTCTATGTCATTACTTAGTTCCACCGGCTCAGAAGCCGATAGTGGGTCAGTAGTCTTTATCAAACAACAACTCGAACCACGAGTAGAGACTTTGGAAGCAACAACTTTCATGAAACCCTTGACAATGGGAACGTTCACATAGCCTGAACCCTCAAACCTATGTTCAGTGCCCCTAACAACAACATCTTTGCCGGATGTAGCCCCGACATCTCCAAACACAACATCAGATGTGTCATCGCTCTTGATAAAGTCTAAGGAAAACATAACTGCAACAAATAAAATATAACATAAGCAGAAAATCCAAAATATCATACCTTGATCATCTCTCACGAGCACAGGGTCACGATCCGGCTTGTCCCACAACCTGCTAACATCCATCAGCACTAAAAGATGTTCGGGAAAGGGACAAAGCCTAGAAGGACACCTCCTAATAAACTTCAACAACCATCTATCTCGTGTTTGAAAGGTTCAAGCTCATTCAAAACAGCATAAGGGTGCCTCCAAGCCAGGTTCATTAGTTAAAGGTTTCTCCTTTGAGAAACCTCTTCCCCTATAAATTGCAGCCCATGCCAAACATATGGGACACTCTAGAATCAGCTAAAAACTATCTTAACTCTCTGATTCTCCTTCTCCTCTCAAGAACAAGCTTCATGCTTGCTTCTCTTCTTCTTCTCCCATGAGAACTAGCTTTATGCTTCTCTTCTTCACACCAAATAATTCATCTTCTCCAACGATTACATTCTGGGCTGGTTTCATATCAGTCTAGAATTCAAGAAGAACAACAATAACACTAATGAACCTCTCTCCACGTCTTGCAAACGTGGGGGGACCCCACGACCTGCGTTAGGCTAATCGAAACTCTTGAACCCTTTTACCCGGAGATATCGCTACAGGCCTTGGTCTATTATTTGTTGCTTCAACAGTACCAACAAGAACAAGTTCTAAGTCACCTGTCAATTGGAGGTTTTTAACGCATAGTGGATGGAATTCAACAATAGAAAGTATTTCTATCGGAGTCCCAGTGATTTGTTGATTTGTTGGCCATTTTTCGTTGACCAACAACTGAATTTGTTGTTGGTGGAGTTTGCAACAATTGGATGATTGCCATGGAGATTGACAACGATGGAAGAACAGGGCTAATTAAGGAGGCATGCACCTTTCCATCTATGGTTAATCTGGAGAGTAAACTGCCAAAATCGTCCGTGAGGTTCGGGCATTTTTGTCAGTTTCATCCAATGAAGGTTTGCTAGGAGTGATGTTATGAACTTCCTGATGGAAATCAAGCATATCCAATAGGTCAAGTCAAGGGAATGCAAATCCATTCAACTCTTCCAGTAACATCACTCCTAGCAAACCTCATTGCTTAAAAAAATTCAAAAGTGGTCTGCTGACAAAGCCAGACATGAATTGACTGTGGTCAGAGCAAATGGGGAAGTGCAAAAGACTTCAATGAACAACATTATGTGCTTTAAAACTGAAGATCTGCAAGATCTACTGGATCTTCCACTCGAAATGGATGCTGATGATTCACTATCTGAAAGCTTTAAGAAGAACTTCAAAGCTAAAGTCAAAGATAAGTTGAAGAAAAGGAAAAAAATGATCTCATAAATATTGTTATGGTCTGTTCTAGGGAGAGATTGTTGGACCTACAAAAGAACAGATGATATCCAAGAGTCATAAGATGATCCACTGATCAAAAAATAAGAAAAGATTGAACCAGTCTCACCCCAATGATAATGAATTTTAAACACCTATTCAGAATATTTGTTCAATAGCTTAGCTAACATCTGATGAAGACTTGAAACCATTGTTCAAGAGTACAACAACTGTTGAAGGCTAGCATCTGTTGAAGACCAAAGCCTTGATCAAGTTAAGTTCTGTTGATACATATTATGTGGATACGGCTCGGCTCGGTTCAACTCGGCTACGAAGTGAAGGCCCTAGTCAAGACATCCTCCTGTCTTGACTCGGTATGTTATTTACTTTGTATCGTTTGATGTACATGCAACTGCGTGTGTTCAGTATGCATGTTAGTTTAAGTTCGAATGTTGTCTGTTTGTGTTTGGCCCAACATGAGAAGAAGCCCAAGTGTCAAAATCCCTTAGGCCCAAACATCATGTGACGAAGACACATGTGCGACGAAGAATATAGGTGACGAAGACACCACATGTGACGAAATCCCTTGGATTTCGTCGAGATCTTGGATGTTCGCCGAGGGGTGTTTGCCAAAAGGGGATTTCATCATTTATGTTAGTATAAATACCCAGACAACAGAAAGAAACACTTAAAGAAGTCTGAATAGATTTAAGAGCGAACACACTGTAAAACACACACACACTGAGAGTTTACAGAGACCATTTGTAAACACAGCATTGTAACTGTTTCATAGCATTAATACATTGAGTGTTAATCATTGAATCTTGTGTCTTACTTGTTCGTAACTTGGTTTAACTTACCCGTTTGGATTCCGCACCCTCGGGTTCGTCGAAAAACAGGAATAGAGGTTGACTCGATCCTCCGGGTGGACCTACAATTGGTATCAGAGCATTGGCTCGATTCCTTGTTTAAACCAAGTCGATTTTCTTGTGTTTTGATAGTTTTTAAAAGTGTCTTTCAGTTTATGTTCTTGTTGAAAATCATTTTTCTGAAAAACTTTTTACAAAACCTTGAAAATCATGATGTTTTGCTTCTTGTTTTAGTGGAAACCTTGTTATATTACATGCTTATATGTTATTGTGGGTTTTTATTGAAAGTTTTAGCAAAAATTTAGGTCTCGAAAATTTTATTGGTTGATAAGTGTGGCCAGAATCATCATAGTGTTCTTGTGTATCTTCAAAGTGTTCTTGAGTTTGTTCATCATTTTTTGGGAATTCAGTTTGAATTGATTTGAATTATTGAAACTTATAATATTGTTGTTTGACTATTGTGTACATTAACATGATGATGTTCATTTGAAAAGCATAGCCGAAAGTAAGGTTGGGTGTTTGAGTGTTTGACAAAAGTGACCATAGTGTCAGAAGGATAAGATTTTGTTTTAAGAAAAATATCTTGCAAGTTGTCTGGTCAAAATTGTCAACGAAATCCCTGCTTGACGAACTCTCTTATCTTTGTCAAACATATCACAGCGACGAAAACCCCTTATCTTCGTCAAACATATCCACGCGACGAAATCACCTTTTTGTCATCAGTGACTTCGACGAAAACCTCATAACCTGTTTGACGAAGACTCCTCATCTTCGTCACTTGTGTACACGACGAACACTCCCATCTTCGGCATCAAAGTCCTCGACGAACACTCAGAATTCGTCAAAAGAAGTCCTCGACGAACTCTCCTAGACTTCGTCACACACATCATTGGCCGGACTCTCTTGGTTTTCGTCGCATAACTTGTGAACATTTCTAACAGAAGACTTTTATTTCTTTGATAAGTGTTTGTTTTGAGTGTTTTGAGCAGGTTTTCATCATTATACATCCAAAATGAATCCGAATTGGTGGGGTACTCCGTCAAATGCAGAAAGAAAATATAGAAGTATGGGTTTATCTCCATCATGGGCCGAATATCCCGCACCTACATCTAATACAGAAATCAAGTATAGAAGCACGAGTTTATTACCATCATGGGCCGAATCTCCCGCAACCGCATCTTCGCAAGCGAATCCAATTTCGACAGGTCAATGGGCATTTGTTTCAAATCAAACTCCAAGTATTCAAAGTATACTTCTAAGCAAAAGCGAGACTGGAAGTCTAAATCGCCCACCGAAACTGATGCACATAAATGAATATCCTGGATGGGTAGATAGATTCCATACGTATGTCCTTGGGCAAAACACGGAATTGTGGTTATGTTTTACTACAGATTTCGATCAAGCTCTTGAGGTTGCCACTTCAACTGTCGCGACATTTGCAGATCTTACGGAAGACGAGAAAAAGGCATATGATTTAGAAAAGAAAGCATATGCTATTCTGACTCAGGCGTTGAGCAAGGATATATATCATCAGTTTGTCAGTTTCAAGACGTCAAAGCGATTATGGGATGCATTGAAGACAAGGGGTCTAGGAAATGAAAAGTCACGTCAATTGCGACATGATTTACTCAAGAAGGAGTTTGATGGCTTCACATGTATGGAAAATGAATCTTTGGGAGATATGACAAGTCGATTTCATCACTTGCTGACTGAATTGAGTAATTATGGGGTAGAAACAACTCCAACAGAGGTTGTCACAAAGTTTGCCGATGCACTACCACCTCAATGGAATGGTTTCTTGGAAATCCTGAAATACAATGGCACATTGGCTACGACAAACATCAATGACTTCGGTCAGCTCTTGGAGAACAAAGATCAGGAAGAAACCCTAAAGGCAAAAAGGGTTCCAGTGCGACAAAATCCTGATATGTATTATGGAGCTTCTAGCACTTCTGCAAGACCTGCCTCACATGCTCCACTTCAAACAACGTTTCTCACAAGCACATATTTTTATGGCAATCTGATACAAGTTCCTGTAATGCCAGCTCCAACCACAGACTTGTATGGAAATCCACTACAACCAGCTCCACAACAGCAAAGCTACCGGCCATCTACCGTAGCAACTGATTTGTATGGGAATCCACTTCATATTCAACAACAAGCTTGTTATGGAAGCACATCATCTGCTGGTCAGCCATCAAATTCAAATACAGTACGGCTTGACACATCAAACTTCTCCAAAGTTAGCGTTGAAGTAGCTAAAGATCATATGGAGATACTAAACACATTGGTAAGCTCGTATTGTGGGTTGATTGCAGGGCAGATCGAAAACATCAATCTAACTCAAGAAGATTATCAGCAGATCGATAAAGAAGAGATGGATATGATGGACATCAAATGGGCTTTCACTAGTGCTGTTAGGCGAGCTAAAGACTTCATGGAACGGACGGGTAGAACCAGCTTGGAAAGCAAGAAAGATACCAAGTATGGGTTCGACAAGCAATACGTCAAGTGCTTTAATTGTGGTGAACGTGGTCATTTCAAGCGTGAATGAACAAAGGCAGCACAGCATGGGAACCAGAATCCTTTCAGAGGTCAAGGTAACCAATAGAATCAGAATCAAACCAGGAATGACGATCGCACCTTGGTCCCTGCAAGCAATCAAGCAGGACCATCGAACACCAATCAAGCTCTTGTGGTGCAAATAGATGAAGGTTGCGACTGGTCAATGCAATTAGGCATTGGTGATCAGGGAGGAGCAGCTTGTTTTGCTGAAACTGCTAAGGATTTGAAGCACGCCAGTGGTGGAGAATCTTCCACCAGTGGTGGTGAATCTTCAGATGAAGAGAGTTCTGGTTATTCAAGGAGTTCAGATGAGGAAACCTCAATCTCAGGCGAAGATTATTCTGATGATGTATCTAGTGGGAGAATCGATGCAGATATTGATGAATTGTTAGGAGAAGCTGCAGTAGGGAATGATAGAAGATCTATTCTGGTGGATTAAGCTGCTTATTCTTCTTGTTTTCTTCATTCAGCCTTTATGGCTAATGGCGGCAGTTCATCAAGCCAGGTATGTGTCGATGAACCAACTGTCGTTAATTATGATAATTATGCTAGCTTAAGTGATAAATGTGCTGATTTAGATGCTAATATGTCTGAGTTGCAAAGCAAACATGATGCTTTAAATGTTGAATTGTCTGACTTGCAAAACAAACATGTTTCTTTTGATGCTAAGTGGTGTGATTTGCAAAGTAAACATGAGGCTTTGCAAAACAAATATGAAGTGACATGTATCCATAATCAAAAGTTGATAGTGGATCTTTCGAAATGCAAAGAGGCTAACATGTTTTACGAAAACCATGAAAAGGAGTTTAAAACGGTGGTTGCAAATTTAAGAAAAGATAAAACCGAGCTGACAAAAATGGTTTCAAGAAAACAAACTGACATAAACTGTTATATCGATCGTCTTGAAATCATGCAAAAAGAATTAGCCTATGCAAAGTGTGAAAGTTAGGCGATCCGGCTTAAGCTAGACAGTTATTCAAACTCTAGATATGTGCTGGATCACATCATTGACACACAAAAAGATAAAAAGGATGTCAAGTGCATTGGATATAAGAAATGTCCACCACCTGTTAGACAAAATTATGATGCAATGCCTGATGAGGAAAATAGAACTTATTATGAGGAATCTGTTCCTTTAGACATTGAGGAATTTGCAACTGGACTTGGATACAAAAATGAAGTACCATCAGATTCGGATGTTTCAACAGTTTCAAGTGTGCCAACTGCTGAAAAAAATCAGAATCATCCAGTCATTGTTGAGGATGCTGATTCTTCAGATGATGAATCTAATGATACTGACTCAGCACAGTCAGATGCGGTAATCAAAGAAGAGGACATACCTCTCGAGAATCATATTCTATGTGATCCTCCTGCAAAACCTGCTAAGACTGTTCTGGTCGAGTCCAGGTCTGCAAAAGAGTCAGAGAGTGTGAATTTGTTGTACACTCTTGTTGGTGATGATAAAATCTATTCTGACAACTATTTTCCGATTAAGAATGTAAATCAATCCTTAATCAGTAAAGTTTTTGAAGATTTGATAAGTAGGTTCTTGGGAAAGACAGGATCACACGTTGTGGTAACACAGTGTCCTCCGATTCCAAGAGCTGAAATTCGCAAACAAAATGGCAATCAAAGATTACCAACTGAGAAAGTTCAGCAAAATCGCACCAAACCAAAAGGTAAATCACCGACTCAAGGTCAAAAAAAAAAAAACAGACCCAGAAAAAAGGACAAGAAGGTGAACTTTGTGAAATCAAAAGGAACGGATAAAATTGACACATTTGAAAACAATTCTAACCTAGATTTTGTTAATCAAGCGAAAATTTTGAAAAGAAATGAACAAAACAGTTCAAAACCAAGTACCTCGGGATCACAAATTTCATAGACAAGACAATCACATGATACTTCGGGGTTTGTAGAACGAAGATCATGTTTTTTATGTGGCACATTTGGACATATTATTCGCAATTGTCCATATCTTCATAAACAAAAAGCCAAAGTTGATGATCCCCGTGACCAAAATGACCGAAAGCAATCTGTTTCATCAAAACTAGATCCCCGTCTTGTAAAAGAAAGGGAAAAGAAACAAAAACGCCAATAGGTCAAGAAAATTGAAAAAGCGATTAAAACCGACGTGGTTAACAAAACATCTGTTTCTGTCAAACCAGACAATTCAAAAACTTCAGACAATCATGAAGTTAAGATTTTAAAGAATAAAACTGGTAAAACAAAACAGACTTGGAAACCAAAAACGGTTACTGAATCAGGGGGAACATCACAATTTCCACAGCATCGAGAAGTTCAAGTAACTTACGTTGATGAAAATGGAAGACCCAAGACCACAAAGGCTTGGGTCCCCATCTCCAACTACTCATGTGAGTACATGTGCAGGGTGTTCCAGGAGGAACTTTCAGCAGTCATTGGATTGTTGATAGTGGGGCATCCGGGCACATGACCGGCGACATGAAGCTTCTATCCGACGTCAAATCTATTAGAGGATGTTATGTTGCTTATGCTGGAGATAAAGGAGGATATATTATAGGAGAAGTAATGGTATCCAACGGGGTTGTAAGTTTTGACAAGATCAACTTTGTACAATAGCTTGATCACAATCTTCTCAGCGTTTCACAAATCTGTGATAAACAGTTTTCAGTACACTTTGATGCAAATGGATGTTACTTGCTGAAACCCAGCTTCAAGATTCCAAAAGAATGGATTCTCCTGTCTGCTCCAAGGATAAATGATTTGTATGTCCTTGATATGAGCCAAGCAATTACAACGACTACACAAGCAACTTGTTTCATTTCCAAAGCCACGGAAAAAGACTCAATCTCTTGGCACAGACGTATGGGTCACATTCACTTACGGAAAATGAATCATTTGGTGTTGAATGAATTAGTGAATGGTGTTCTTCTTAAAAATTTCCATCTTCAAGACGTCTGTGTTTCATGCCAAAAAGGAAACCAAACCAAGAAGCGACATCCGACAAAGAAAATCAACACGGTGGCAGTTCCTCTTGAACGTTTGCACGTGGATTTGTTCAGTCCTGTCAAGCACAAAAGCATCAGGAATGATCAATATTGCCTCGTGATAACTGATGATTATTCAAGATTTTCTTGGGTGGCGTTTATGGCTCATAAGAGTGCAACTTTCGGTATTATCAAAAACTTGATCATTCATATTAAGAATTTGTATAAGTTGAAGGTTATACGGATACGCAGCGACAATGGTACAAAATTTAAGAATCATGCCATGGCGGAGTTTTTCACATCAAAAGGTATTCTTCACGAATTTAGTGCGGCTTATACTCCTCAACAGAACGGCGTCGCTGAACGTAAGAACCGTACATTGATCGAGACTGCTAGGACTATGTTGGTAGAGTCGCAGTTGCCCATTCCATTCTGGAGTGAAGCTGTTGCCTCCGCATGTTACACATTGAACCGAGTCCTTACAGTCAAAAGGCACAACAAGACCTGCTTTGAGCTTCTTCACAAACGGAAACCAGATTTGTCATACCTTGAACCGTTTGGAGCTCCTTGCACATTGATTGATCCTAATGGAAAGTTTGGGGCAAAAGCTATTGAAGGTCACTTTCTTGGTTATGCCACCCCGAACTTAAGAGTCTGGAATCTAGAGACTAGAAGGGTTGAGGAATGGTCTGAGGTCAGAGTACAAAGGCACACATTGCCAGTCAAAAATCTAGGTCAACCATGCATGTTTGAGTACGATGACTTTTTCAATTCGATCAATGTTGAAGTAGTTGAAGAAAATGATGCGGCAAGGATGTTTTTCGAGAGTGACAATGCAACAGATTCACCGTTGGTTCGTCCAATTGTTGTTAATCAAGAACCATCTTCAGTGAACAATAATGCTCTCGACAATGAGGATTTTCATGATGCTACCGAACTGAACGAATCTTCAGAGGATGAAGAATTTCTAGATACAGATCAAGAAGCTCCAACAACAGCTGTACAAGGTACTTCGGAAGCTACAGCTCCAGTTGATAACCCCAAAACAGCTGAAGCTACTGCATCATCCTCTTCGCCAGTTCCGGGTATTGAATTAGTTGTTGATCTCAATCTCAACAATCTGGGTACAAATATTCCAGTTCAAGATAATCCAGAAACAAGGATTCACAATACCCATCCTCAACAAAACATCATCGGTAATGTACAGAGTGGCATTCAAACAAGAAACATGTTGCGAAACAACAACAATGCAGGCTTGTATGTGGCGATTCGAGAATCTGGTCAACAAAACAATTGGTCTTTCGCGTGTTATGTCTCATAGGAAGAGCCAAGAACTTGGAAAGAAGCTTTGAAAGATAACTCTTGGGTTGAAGCAATGCAGGAAGAACTGCAACAATTACAGAAACTTGGTGTCTGGAAGCTCGTAGAGAAACCTGCTGATTACAAGAAGATTAGTACCCGTTGGGTGTATAAATGCAAAAAGGACGACCGTGGAATCGTTATTCGAAACAAAGCAAGATTGGTCGTTCAAGGTTTTCGTCAGATTGAAGGAATATACTACAACGAAGTGTATGCACCTGTTGCACGTCTGGAAGCAATTCTGATCTTTCTGGCTTATGCCTCATTCAAAGGATTCAAGGTTTACCAGATGGACGTCAAAAGTGCATTCTTACATGGTCTAGTCGAAGAAGAGGTGTATGTTGAACAGCCTCCAGTTTTTGAAGATCTTATCCATCCCGATCAGGTTTGGTTGCTGAACAAAGCTCTCTATGGTCTACATCAAGTACCACGAGCCTGGTATGCAACCTTATCTAATTATCTGCTGGAGAATGGATTTCGCAGAGATCTTATCGATTGCACTCTCTTCATATAAGAACAAGATGGAGATCTTCTACAGGTACAGGTATATGTGGATGATATTATATTTGGTTCTACTAACAATGTTATGTGTAGGGATTTCGAGCGTGTAATGTAGGATAAATTCGAGATGAGCGCTATGGGGGAGATGACTTTCTTTTTGGGCTTGCAAGTGCAACAAACGAAGTCTGGGATTTTCATCCATCAGACTAAGTATGTTCAAGACATTCTGAACCGATTCCAGATGTCTGACACATTGCCCATTGGTACCCCACTGCAGCAAAATCACGGAATCAATCCAGACATGAAGGGTGAACTCATTAGCTCTTCATACTACCGTGCGATGATTGGATCCCTTATGTACCTCACAGCATCAAGACCAGGTATAATGTATCCAACATGCCTGCTTGCCAGATATCAAGTGAACCCGAAGGCCTCACATCTTGCAGCTGTAAAAAGGATTTTTCGTTATTTGAAGGGTTGCCCTGACACCGGTCTATGGTACCCTAAGGATAATAACTTTGACTTGATCGCTTTCAGTGATTCTAATTTTGGCGGATGCAAAATCGACGGCAAATCCACAACGGCTGGATGCCAGTTTTTAGGAACTCGCCTCGTAACATGGCAGTGCAAGAAGCAGACTTGTGTCGCTACATCAACTTGTGAAGCTGAATACATTGCTGCCTCAAGTTGTTGCTCCCAAGTCCTGTGGATACAACAGCAAATGCGTGATTACAGTTTTGAATTCCTAACTACTCCTATTTTAGTCGATAATTCTGCTGCCTTATCTATCACTAGAAATCCTGTACAGCATTCAAAGACCAAACACATCGAAATTAAGTATCACTTCATACGTGATTGCTTTGATAAAAGGCTAATTGATGTTGTTAAGGTCCATACCGATGACCAACGTGCCGACCTTTTTACCAAAGCATTTGATAAATCAAGATTTGACTTTCTATTATTGGGAAACGGCATTAAGGTCAAGCAAGAGTAATCCGCATCAGAAAATCGTTTTTGTAAATATCTTTGTGTTTTTAAAATTATTGTAAGTTTGTTGATTTTAGGGGGAGTAAATCCAAATTTGAAAAATTCAAAAACATCGAAAAATTTCAAAACTCAAAAACAATAGAAAAACAAAAATGAGTTTCCTGGCGAGCAAAAGAGAAAATGATAGTACATCAGTGGTATGTTGAAACCTTTTTAAATTGAAATGCAAAATGAAAAATGTTAAGCAGCTCTATATAAGATGTATCGGTAGGCTCACAATCATTGGCATATGGTCTTAGTACCGAAATTTCGTTTGAGAGATTGCCGAGGTTCTGAGATATGTGGTCTTTATGCTGTTTATCATCTGGGTATCATGGTTGTTTCTTTTACCGAAATATAACGGAGAAGAAGTCTAAATCTTCCATGATACCATACATACGTGTACATACTGCATACGACCTCAATAAGTTATTAACAATCACATGTCCCACAAAATAAGTGATAATATATCACAATTTTCCAGGAGTCAAGTTCGTCTCTTTGCTGTACGTTAGTACTGATCTGTTCACGGACTTGCTCCTGTGCCCTCATGCATCTGAAAATCAAGTTCCTCATCAATAAGTGATTTTATCACATGGGGCTTGTTTTCAAACAAAATAAGTGAGTATCTCACATTTTCATACGACAAAACAGATGATAAATGGTATACTCACCAGTAAGATGAACTCTCGTGCATACCTTGATACGGGAATGTGTCGTGATGTGGATGAACACCGGTCGGTAAGTATAAATCATACCTTAACGTATCCCATCGCTATGATTACATCTGATAAGTTGAGCTTATGTGGATAACAATACCGATAATCGTTATAGGATGTTTATCTAAATGTTAACAAAAAGAACAACAAGAGCGTTTTGGCGTGACCGTACACTGATATGATTCTCTTACCCTCGAAACTCGCAAAAAGAATGTTTGTATTTATTTACTTTTCTTAGTTTCTGCAACTCTGCATATATTTATTTACTGCTTTCAGTCTTTAAGTTTGAAATATTCAAAATGCCAAAAAGATTTTAGGTGTGTTTTAATATAAACTTTATAAAAGTCAAAAAGATTTTATTTCTGCTTTAGTTTTGATTAACCGATGTTGGAACTCAAGTCTTCGTTGCCTGAAATCTGATGAAAACCAAAACGACTGAATCTTCATAAACGGTAAGAGTTTGTAAGTTTTGAAAGTTAATAATCAAAATTGAAAAATCTGTTAACTTTTCAAACTAATTCTCGGACGATAGTTGAATGAGAATTGGTCTCATATGTGTCATTTGTTTAATGTTAACTATATTCCAAGCGTTTGTTCTCATTACGCGTTTAGCTTTCTTGCATGTACAGATGTTGAAGGTGAAGAGAACATGTTCGATGATAAGCTTCGGAATGAAGACACAACGTGAAGGCACTCAAATGATAAAGATGATCGAGTTGCCGTTGACCACTCATCAATACCACAGGATCTCAAGCATTGAAAATCAAAAGATTCACAAGCATAATCAAAAGGGCAGTTTATTGATACACTTCCTAAATGAAAGCAGAAGTTTGTTGATACACTTTCTATGTGCAACACGTGAAGACTTTGAAGATCCTTTCCGAGAATTATTGAACCATCAAGAGATGGAGAACGACATTACGAACCTCAAGAGCAGCATCCAAGGGGGAGTTTGTTGATACATATTATGTGGATACGGCTCGGCTCGGTTCGACTCGGCTACGAAGTGAAGGTCGTAGTCAAGACATCCTCTTGTCTTGACTCGGTATGTTATTTACTTTGTATCGTTTGATGTACATGCAACTGCGTGTGTGAAGTATGCATGTTAGTTTAAGTTCGAATGTTGTCTGTTTGTGTTTAGCCCAACATGAGAAGAAGCCCATGTGTCGAAATCCCTTAGGCCCAAACATCATGTGACGAAGACACATGTGCGACGAAGACCATAGGTGACGAAGACACAACATGTGACGAAATCCCTTGGATTTCGTCGAGATCTTGGATGTTCGCCGAGGGGTGTTCACCAAAAGGGGATTTCGTCATTTATGTTAGTATAAATACCCAGACAACAGACAGAAACACTTAGAGAAGTCTGAATAGATTTCAGAGCGAACACACTGTAAAACACACACACTGAGAGTTTACAGAGACCATATGTAAACACCGCATTGTAACTGTTTCATAGCATTAATACATTGAGTGTTAATCGTTGAATCTTGTGTCTTACGTGTTCATAACTTGGTTTAACTTACCCGTTTGGATTCCGCACTCTCAGGTTCGTCGGAAAACAGGAATAGAGGTTGACTCGATCCTCCGGGTGGACCTACAAGTTCTGTTGAAGAAGACCAAACATCTGTTAGGCCAAACAGATGTTTGGCCTAACAGATGTTTAGACAACTGCAACAACGAACAGCTTAGACAATTTTTATTCATTGTAACAATACTTACTTTATCAGTGTTTTAGTATAGCCTAGAACAGATGATAAGGTTGCTCATATGTTTGCAAACATCTGAGAATCTTTTCTTTTAGAAATGTTAGATGTTACTATCAGGGTGACATCAGCTGATCACTGAACAGAGCTTTCGTACTTGTATAAATAAATCACACATGTTAGTGATTTATTTATCACACACCATCACATTTTCTCTCGTACGAACTGATTTGTTTGTGTGATCAGCTGAGGGGGAGTTCGTAGAGTCAATCGAGTTGTAAAACTTTTAAATCATTAATATTCATTGAAAACAATTGTTGATGATAACTCCCATTTTGTGATAAATATTGTGATAATCAATACTCGTTTGCAAACAAAGAAACCCAGCTTCTAACATTTTTACTTTGTGCCTTTGTAAGTAAATGCATCAAAACAAATCAGAAACTCAAATCGTAAATAGATAGCACCGGAATTTCTTACGATTTGAAACCTATACCTTCAATTAGTAACTAATCCCCTCATCACCATCACTCAGTGATTCTTTTCAATTCAGTCTGTGAATCATGAATATCAATTTGTGATGGATGATGATTTCTATTTAGTTATTAGATCAACACCTAACATACACTCAGGTCGAGACAGACCGTATAATTTAGACTTGACACGTAGTATAGTCTGACATTTTAGTATTATATTTTTTTTATTGCACATTTATCGAGATTTGACACGTATTATATTTCTATTATTGCACGTTTATCGAGATTTGACACATAATATATTTTTGTTGTTGCAGGTATGTCGTCAAACAAGGAAGTTGATATACCGGATATGATCGGGGATGAAGAGGGTGATATACCAGTAGGATACGATGATATAGCCGGGGGTGATTGTGGGGAGTATCAGTACATGTAGTATGAACAACAGACTTAGGAACGCAAGCGGTTCCTGAAGTTCCGTCAGATAAGGTTGGCGCCAGAGGGTGTTGTCTTAGGATGCGTTACGGACATGTGGTGAGGATGAGAGGGGGCGAGATTTTATTGGGTAGACTACCCCCGGGCTCATTTGTTTGTAGATGCAACTGGGACGTCTCATTGCCGTTGATCGTGGAGTTTCTCTTCACATTCCTCTTTGCACCACGATTGGTTAAGCAGCCAAATTTAGATCAGGACGATCCGAACTAGCCGGCATCATCTGAGGAGGTATCTTTCTGTTACTTTGGGCAGCAATAGAATACGCCGATGCGTTAGTTTGAACTTGCTATGTTGGCCCCAAAATAGATCTTTGATCTCTAGACATGAATCGAACTTCAATATAAACTGAGAATTTTGTACATGTGATTCTGATTGTGTACAGGGATGTTTTACAATTGAAAACTACAAGCCCTATTTATACTAATTGAATAGATGCGAGTGAAAGGACGTGTCTCCTCTTGAAACATCGCGTCTGTTGATCTTGTGGTGTAGGAGTCGATTGGGAAGAGATGCGTCCCCTGGATGTGTCGCTCCATCTAGTTGTAGGTTATTAACTTTTGATTTGTCGAATCTAGTCCCCGCACTTCTATCACTAATCAAATTCTAACATAAACTATCTATTAACTATTTACCGAACAACCCTTTAACTTAGGATGTGAAGGGATTATAACTTTCATTCACCCCCCTAATCACGAACATCCTTGAGTTGTTGTAGATCTTGAACTCCGAGTAGCTTTATCTTCACGAATCTCCTCGGTATCCAATGTTTCACATGTATCTTCTCATTCACCAACCTTGCTCCTCACGAACCTTGTTTCACTCGAACTCGCTTCACACGAACTTGCTTCACAGTTGTCTTGACCGCACTTGATTTGTATCACACGAACCTTTTCTTATGTAGTTGTCTCAACACGAACTTTACCGGTCTTGATTAGCTTCCCCATCATCATATCACATGTCTTGCATCCATCTCGCATAGATTTTGGATAATCTAACTCACTTAGATTTCTCTTGCGGTTGTATCACACAACAATTCTTTCTTCTGACCCAGTCACAGGATTATTTGCATGTTTCATACACGTGCCTTCTTCTTGGTCTATCACAGATTTAGTCTCGTCATCATAGTTGTCTCTCACAACGGGTTCTTCATCTTTGATTGCTTCCCTCACGGATTCTTCACTTTTTCCTGATCTATTCACTAGATTGTTTTGTTGTGCCTTTCACAGGTCATCTCGAGTTTCTCCGTATCTAACACTATCATCGTCATCGGAAACCCAGGACCAGTCGGAACGGATGGTATTGTGACCACAGACACAATCGGTTTTGAACAATCCACAACATTCACAAGTGTTCATGATGAATTGAAACGAAACTGATTTGCAAAACAAACTAACCGAATTGAACTTGAATATGATAACCGAATGTAAACACACGTTCTTGATTACAAACTGACTTAACAACCGATTAACAAGGGAGTTTGGCAGCCGGCTTTTATAGGGATGAACAGTCACGTCGTTTCCCAGTCACAACCGTTCGCGAATAGTTGCGATGTTCCAAAATAACCGCCTGGTGGTTATTTGCTGATAAGGGTCGTGACGTTTCATAAGTTCCGGCCCAAATTCCTTATGTTAACCGCTAAACTAATGGACTAGACATAACATCCTTGTTCGACCCATACATATGTGGCCTACGGCCCAAATGACAATAAAACATAACATACTAGTGTTTTGACCCATTACTAAATAAACTAAAAATAAATAAACATAAACCGGCCCGAGGCCCATAGCTTGTAACTCGGATGATCTTGATTACCATAACGATCTTCATTCTCCCCCTTAAGCAAGAACATCCGAGCTCTTCGATCACGATCACTCCTTACGATTTTTGGTGACCTCGATCTTGACCACCATGTCATCGTCGCTTGAATCGTCGATCCATCCGCAATTGCTTGAGCTTTCGGCCATGCCAACTTTCTCTCTTGCACGCTCCTTCTTGATGTAATCAAAATACCATTCGACCAACTCTAGATAATAAACGTAGGCGACCTTCATCTCGTAAGCGTCGTCCGCTTCGTAGCCATACTTCACCGAAATATCGCCCCACGTGTCTTTCTTCATTATCTCCTCGAACCCACCGTTGTGCTTCACGATGCGGTGTAGTAGTATGAGACTGAGATCACGTCCATCAATTAACTCTGGAGGCATTGCTCTTTCACAAACAATCCCTAGAAAGTCCGTGATGAACCAAACCAAAATTTCTTCGAACGGTGCGTCGAAGAATCTTGGATGCTTCTTGATTTCTTCGTGTAGTGTAATAAGATCCCCTGGTTCAATGCAACTTTCCATGATTAAATCTCTTTCAACAACATCCTCCTCGAGTTGAGAGAGAGTTATTGCCCGTTCCCGAAGCATTTCTCTAGATTGGCGCGGATTATCCTTCTCGCCTTCAATGTAGATTAACAAAGCCTTCTTTGCTTTCTTGGAGTACACAACCTTCCTAGCGTTTGGACGTTCACCGTAAACTTTCCTTTTATTTTTCGACTTCTCGAATTCTCGTTCATAATAATCCCCCAGACACTCTTGAAATTCTTCTTTCTCTTTCTTGTAGCCATTATCAACCCCAAGATTATCGTAGAAAGCATTAAGATAATCTTGTTCCAAGTCGGTTTCCGACTTGTCTTCGTATATGTCGAACCCCTTTGATCGACAACCAAACATTTTCTTCAAAACACACTTATCACCCATAGTAATCGTCTCAATCCCTTGAAACAAGAGTTGTTCTAAACTTAGAACATTCCTGTCAAGTTTTGGTGCGTAACTTACGCACGGGATTGTCTTATCCTTGCCGTCCACCGGCACTCTCACTTCTCCTATTCCATGTACGAACGAAACGTCTTTCTTATTTTCGTTCGTTACAACCCCGAAGTGTCTCTTGAAACACTTAAACAAATTACGGTTTCCCGTCATATGCGTTTTAAACGTGGGATCCACAACCCAGATTGAATCCCATTTACCCCCGCAAGTATCCTTCACAATATAATCACACTCTATTGGCAATGGTGATAATATAATATACTTACTAGGGCAAATTGACGCGATGTGGCCGAACTTCTTGCACTTGAAACACCGAACCCCCGGTTTTCTCGGCCTACCCACTGGTGCATTAGGTTTCTTCCCGGACTTCTTCACGAAACCCTTTTGAAACACTTTCTTTGGAAACTTCTTCGTTGGTGATTTCCCGGTCCGCATGGTTGGCTTCCCCTGCGCGTACTCATCCGCTTCCGCCGCCCGGCCGCACTCTCCACTACGAACAAAAACATCATCACCATAATCGGTAACCACCGATTTCCCTTTGTTTCCACGAACCCGGTTTTCTTCTTGATCACAATCCCTTCCACTTCCTGTTAAACCTTTGGCTCTGATACCAATGTTGGTATCATCGTCATCGGAAACCCAGGACCAGTCGGAACGGATGGTATTGTGACCACAGACACAATCGGTTTTGAACAATCCACAACATTCACAAGTGTTCATGATGAATTGAAACGAAACTGATTTGCAAAACAAACTAACCGAATTGAACTTGAATGATACTAGAACTTGAATATGATAACCGAATGTAAACACACGTTCTTGATTACAAACTGACTTAACAACCGATTAACAAGGGAGTTTGGCAGCCGGCTTTTATAGGGATGAACAGTCACGTCGTTTCCCAGTCACAACCGTTCGCGAATAGTTGCGATGTTCCAAAATAACCGCCTGGTGGTTATTTGCTGATAAGGGTCGTGACGTTTCATAAGTTCCGGCCCAAATTCCTTATGTTAACCGCTAAACTAATGGACTAGACATAACATCCTTGTTCGACCCATACATATGTGGCCTACGGCCCAAATGACAATAAAACATAACATACTAGTGTTTTGACCCATTACTAAATAAACTAAAAATAAATAAACATAAACCGGCCCGAGGTCCATAGCTTGTAACTCGGATGATCTTGATTACCATAACGATCTTCATGCTACTTGTATATAGCACGAGTCGGATACGATTCAGAATGTATACACTACCGCGATCTCATCTATGGTCGATGGTGATATATGTTTGCTTGGTGGCCCACCATCGGTCCTGGTGCCTTCACTTGGAAGGTCCGGGCCTTGATGCTTCCAGACTCACTAGTTCGTTATATGCAGTATTGCATTGCCATGCCCATCTCTAGATGTGGCAAGAGCAAAGAATGGGCTATGAGGACTAACCAGTTCTAATACTCCATGCTCAATTCAAGGCCATGTCATGCGCCCCCGATCGCTGTCTCGTAAAGTATTTCGCCCCCTATAGTTGCAGGCACACACGTAGTCGTATGTACGAAGGACCGTTCATCACTATTATCGCTTAGCATTGTGGTCGGTAATTTGGCCACATCGACGACTTACAATCGCCGACACCTCAAAATTTTTTGGATGTGTGGATGCTGACAGGGATGCACATAGTGGTGAAGTTTAATGATATCGGTTATAGGTTTCTCGGGCCGGACGGTCAGATTTTTATATCGGATGCACTGTTTGAGACTGATGAGGTTGGGATGGCTCATGTTTGAGCCAGACGCGCCGCAGAGCAGCCAACCTAAGGTAGAGGTCCAGATGGAGCAGATTCAGCTCTGAACAACGTCTCCTTGAGACACATTAGGGTTGGGGGATCAATCGGATGGAGGATTGTATGACGTGTTTGATGAAGAGCGAGGCTGAGAGGCGTAGGGATGCGGGTCTGTCGGTTTCGAGGCTCACCAATAGAACCAGTGTATCTAAGGCGGCTCCGTCTGGCACACAGACTAGACATCTGACACGTAGGCCTGGACGTCAGCTACGCGGGTACGGATGTCATGCTTCTAATTCTGACGATAGTGATAACGATATGGCGGTGTAGTACTTTTCTTTTTGTTGTATATTTTGGTTATTATTGTAAGAACTCATGTCATCCATCATATTTTCAGTTGTGTATTTCTAATTTTTGTTTAAATTGTTCGTTATGTAATACACGCTTAGTTTGTTTGGTTGGTTGTTTTATAATAACGTTTGTATTCGACTTGACACGTTTAAGTATATATAACGATAATTTAATTTAAAACAATGATTCAAATTTTAAATAAGAAATCAAATTATAAAGAATAAGTCAAATACGATTATCGAGACGGAAGGTGCTTAGGCTTGACATGATTATCGAGACGGAACTGTTGACGAAAAATAACATTTTATAAAAAAAACAGAAATTTTTATAATAATAGTTAATAAAAAATGACATTTTATGAAAAAAAATAAAAGCGAGTAAAATGTACAAAACGTCCTTTATGTTTCCTCAAACTTGCAGGTTCCAGCCTTAATATTTAAAACTTGCTAAAAACAACCTTTACATTTATTTTGCTGCTAGTTCAATCCTTTACGGCTAACCAACTTAATTATCTTAGTTTAATTCCCTCACATGCCTAACATGTGAGGGTATATTTGTCATTTTAATATTTATTCCTATAAAACCTCAAAAAACCTACATTACCATTTTTAATTCCTCTTCGTCACCTTCAATCAAGTGTCATCAAAACGGTTACGGTGATCACTGGGGTTTAGACGGTTGATTCGAGCAAGCACAAGTTAATGGCAGAAGGTTTGTTACTACTTCATTATCTAATCAAATTCTCAAATCCGGTAACTATTTCGCAAAGCAAAAAAGCGTGTGTTACGCTTCAAACCCTAACATTTCCGAAAGAAAACGCAAAAGCAATTCAATCACGAGGTAGAATCTTGTCGTTGTTAGAACTTTGTTAGTCCAATACTCCGACGTCGCAAGCCGTCGCCGTCTTGCTCTAGAACCTCACTATTCTCTGATTGCAGAGAGAATTTCATCAAAAACATGCGGTTTTCGTACTTTTAACCCTAGCTCATTCAGGAACTCCACTAGCACAAGAACATTAAATTGCTTGTTTGAGTAATTTAGATAAAGATTATGATTTAAAATTGTTGATTGCTAGAAAACGTGGATTGATTAGTTTGAAAAGTTTTTGGAACTGTTTAGAGTAGCAATTTAGCATCAGATCAACGGTTAATCGATGTTATTATATCAAATGATTTCTTAATTCGGTTACTTAAATTGTTAGAATTGTGGAGTTTTAGGTGTTAGAACTCATGTTGTAGAAGCGGTTTACAAAATCGGATACAATTGAAAAACTAGAAAGGAGTTAGGCGAATTAGGATATATTCTAGTTTTAGTTAGGGTGTTGGATGGAAAATATGTTGAGGAAATTCAAGTTGCAGTGAAGGCGTTATTTGCGATTTTGATATATACCTGCTGAAAAATGAAGAGTTTATAGGAACGATCAGAGAGGGGTGGTTCGTGTTTTAGATCCATTGTTAACGAATTCAGACAAGAAACATCTTGTTTCGATTATGCTTTCGTTAACTCATTTGTAGAAATGTCATAAACAGTAAACAAATGATGAAATCGGGTGCTTTTTTGCATTAGGAGAAGCTTGTGGCAATGGGTTTTCAATTTAATATGAAGAAGAATGGTGGGGGTATGGTTTTTAATTAAAGGTGATGAAGAGGAATTAAAATGGTACTATAGGTTTTTCAAGTAAGGGGAATTAAAATGATAAATATAGGGTGAGGGTATTGACACACACCCCCCTTTTTGTGTGCACACCCCCCCCCCCCCCCGAGGTGGCATATAGGGCAATAAGGGGCGTATATAGCGGGAAAGCAATTAATGTGTCAGAAAAGTGTTTTGATAAGCCTCTCATTGCCTTATGAGAGGCATATAAGGTTGTGGTAGTTGGAGCATTAAACCTTATACGCCTCTCATTGAGCAATGAGAGGCTTATCGGCACGACTTTTGATGATTTTAAGGTATAATTACTGACATGAAAGGAGTTCATTCTGAAAAAGCGTGAAAGTGACCCATATGACCCTTATCGACCTATACGACCCTTATCGAGCAAAAATGTTTGTTTACCCAAGCATACGGGATTTATGGCTTCCAAATTTTTTCAAACTCGCAAAATTCCGACGGAACTCCTGAAGATTCTTAACTAAAAAATTTGGTTGAGACCGTGAAGCATAAAGATATCGTTTTGGGGCATTGGTAATATTTTTGGCGAAGATTCGAACCAGTCGTACGTCTCCGAAAGCGTTTGGTTATCCGGCGTTGATCGAGGTGAGGAGGAGGTTGTGTCCGTGCCTCGTTGTGATGACGGGGGTGTGCGACCCACGTTACCTGACTTGAACCAGGTGTTTATAGATGAGGGGGAACCATCTTACAATATTGCCCAAAGTTATCCACGACACGAATACGGGACTTACCATTCGTATACGGAAAACAAACACAAGTTAGAGTATGAGGAAGGTGCTAAGGAGTATGAGAAAAATGATAAAGAAGTCGAAGAAGGTGCTAACGACTTTGAGGAAAATGATAACGAAGTCGAGGAATGTGCTAAGGACTTTGAGGAAAATGATAACGAAATTGAGGAAGGTGTAATGTACTTTGAGGAGGATGTTGACAACGACGAACCTGCTAACGAGGAAGGTGTTCACGACGACGAGCGTGCTAACGAGGAGGGTGCTAATGACGAGAAAAAAAACAAAAAAGGTATGACATAACCGTCAATTACGTGTTATTCGTGTTACATAATGTTGATATAATTTTAGAGTGGATAAAATGATTTTGTATACGTGTTATTCGTATGTATATAATTTTTATTAGGTAGGAGAAATCTAGAAAATGTTTGACCCATCCCGACCTTAACCCGAACCCGACCCGAAATTATGTCATACATATTAACCCGATTTCGTTATCATTTTGGTGAAATATTATATATGTTCTGGTGAAATATTTTGTTAAAAATAGATTACTTAGGCTTGTAAATGAACCGAACGAACATGAACGAGGCATGTATACTGATTATTTCACAGAAAATGTATGACACGAAATTTCATACAAACCCTAAAATGTGTCATACATATTAACCCGAACCCGATGTTGAACCCGAGTTTTTTATTGTTTTTTTGACAAATTAATATATTAATTTCATTTATGTGGATTTCTAATGAACCCTTTTTTTTTTTTGAGGTATTTGGGTCACTTGAAGAATTGAAGAATTGGGTATACAAAAGAGAAGTTGCGAAAGGTTACGTCATTGTCACCCAACGAACGAGGAAAAAAGGCGAAGGTGCGTCAGCAAGGACAGTGAAGATATGGTTGCAATGCGATCGTGGCGGCGAACACAAAAGTAAAGCATCCGTTCGGCGTTCCGGTAGAAAAAAGGTCGGCTGTCCTTTTAGTCTGATAGGGAAACTAGACTCAAGTAGTGGTAGTTGGAGCCTTGTGGAGAAGAAAAACATTCACAACCATGAGCCTGCTGAATTTCTCGAGGGCCACGCGTTTGCTAGAAGGCTGACCCCGGACGAAGAATCACTGGTGGAGAGACTTTATATGCAAGACATGGAGCCTACAAATATACATTTAACCCTAAGAAATCAGTACCCACATAGCGTGTGTATTCTACAAGATGTACACAACGTGATTAAAAAGATTAAACGAAAAATGTACGGCGATCGAACTCCAATGCAGATATTGGAGAGCATGTTGCAAGAAGAAAGGTACGTTTATTTCACCAGAGTGAATCCCTCCACAAACGCGGTCGAGGAGGTTTTTTTCGTTCATCCGGACTCGTACAACATGTGGCGTGCATTCCCACATGTGTTGATGATTGATGCTACCTACAAGACGAATGAGTATAAGCTTCTGTTTATTCAAGTTGTGGGTGTGACATCGACACACAAGTCTTTTTGTGTGGCTCATGCGTTTGTCTCTAAAGAAAAAAAAAAAGATAACTTCTTATGGGTCCTGGAGAAGCTCAAAGAATTGTTGGTAGATTGCATGGAGCCACGTGTAATTGTAACAGATAGGGATCAAGATTTGATGAATGCTTGCGATAAAGTATTCCCAAAAGCTTCCAAATTGCTATGTAGGTGGCACATCTCACAGAATATTCTAAAACACTGTCGGGCAAAATTTACGGATGAAGACTGGAAAATATTCAAACTTTCTTGGTCTCGACTGTGTAATTCTCCCATTCCGACGATATACAATTATAACTTTCAGCGGCTTTTCACGCGACTGGTTAACGACGGACGATCAGGTACATATTATATTAGTTTACATACATTCATCCATACATATATACATACAAACATTACAAATCATTGTATTCAATTTTTTTCAGATGTTCTGGATTATTTGTATGATGTGTGGCTGAAAGATTATAAAGAAAAGTTCGTTTCAGCTTGGACTAACACAGTCCCCAATTTTGGTCAACATACAACCAACAGAGTTGAAAGCCAGCATTCTAAGTTTAAGAGATACATTAAAGGGCCAAACAACTCGCTCCATAGACTTGTGTGCTTGTTGGCAAAGTTGTAGAGTCACAAAAGATACAAATAAAACTTAGTTTTCAGGAGAGCAGGTCCGTGCAAATGGGGGACCGCAGATTTCCATTTTTTGACAACCTACGCGGTAATGTTTCCCAAAAAGCCTTAGAGTTATTGGTTGTCGAGTGGAAGAAGCTAAATGCGTTGAGGGCAGGAGGGGGGACTTGTGGCCACCAGCTTTCTACGGGTTGTGGGTTGCCATGTGCTTGTCAGATGGAGTGGTGGGAAAATACAGGTAATATAACAACTATAACATATGCTTCGATCCATAGAATATAATCATCATTATACTTCATGTTTTAACAATGATTCTTGAAAAACAGGTTGCAAAATTCCACTTGCCGCGATAGATAAATTCTGGACAAAACTTGATTTTTCGACAGAAGAACTTAATCAAGACGAGTGTAATATTCAGGCGGAAATGGATAACCTCACACAGCAACTACATACGCAGCCACCTCTAGTGGTAAAAAGTATGTTGTCGAAGATGAAAGCGGTGTTGAATCCAAGTATGACTGACCATCAACCGCCTGAGGTACAACAAGATACTAGGGGCCGCCCAACTACGAAAGTAAAACAAAAAAAGAATAAAGATAAACAACCCGAATCACAGAGGAACGACTACACTCAAAAGCCAAATGTGCGACGTAGTCGTTCAAAGAAAACCAAAGAAGAAAAAAATACACTTCCAATTATAGATAAAGACTTTCCACGATTGGCCGGGCACAGGTACATACGTATATACATACATATATTTAGAATTCTTTTTCAATTTTTTATTTTTTAATATCTTTTAGTTTTTTTATTTTTTTGCCAATTATAGGTACAAAAACGTGATCGAGCGTTTTAAGGATTGGCTTCCATCTAGCTATCGGAGATACATAACGCATATCGAAGATGCCCAGCCGGACGGTAACTATGGGTTTCGATCCATAGCTATGGGTTTGGGGTATGACCAGAAAGAGTGGAAGTGGGTCCGCCAAGAGCTACTCGACGAGATGTTCATTAACAGAATGCGTTGGGGGCATATACTCGAATCATTGGACAAGGGATGTTTCGAAAATGTGTATCGATCGATAAATTGGTTAAATGTTGAACTTGCACCTATGGCATGCTGGATGTGGTTGCCCTACACAGGGTTGTTGGTGGCTCAAAAATTTGGGGTGATTGTTCAACATTTAAGCAACGGTGTTTGTCAAACTTACTTCCCGATGTTCGATGGACCGCAGGTTTACCCAAACCATTCCATTTTAACGACTGCTTATGTCGAAGATAGCCATTTCATCATGGTCAAGTTAGCGGATGATAGCCCGATGCCAGTACCAAATGGAGTTTGGAATATATACCGAAGTATGGAAGCTATGGAATGGGAGACAATGTACATGTCTCGTATTGCACAGGGTAGAGCGTTACTATGTAGTAATAGAACTCGACAAAAAGAAGTTATTGACTTGTGTTAGGTGTAGCATCCGTGAAACATAGTGTACGCAACGAACTTATTAATGTTTCTCTTTATTATAATTTAAATATATTGTAACATCCGTCAAATATAGTGTACGCAACAATTTTTTTATAATTTTTTTTAATCATAGTGCTTCATTTAAAAGAAAACTATTGTTTTAAAGGGATTTAAAATTGTTGACTCAAACTAAAAATGAAATATGTTTTTTTTTAATAAAAGGAATTAATTTTAATATAAATAAATGAATAATAAAAAAATTAGAATTACACAAATAAAAAAGGGAGGGGTCCTTCTGTATCGGACCGGCCTCCCCCAGGTTTCGAACTCGCACCCTTCGCATAGAACACACAAGCATTAACCAGTTTATCGTCCTGTACAGGAGCTGATAAATTGGTTATAGTATATCCTTTTTACACTTCATAAGCCCCTCATTGATTCAAAAATCTATCCGCCCCTTATTGCCCTATACGCCCCTCATTGATTCAAAAAAGGGAGGGGTCCTTCTGTATCGGACCGGCCTCCCCCGGGATTTGAACTCGCACATTTCGCATAGAACACACAAGCCTTAACCAGTTTATCCTCTTGTACAGGAGCTGATGAATTGGTTATAGTATATCCTTTATACACTTCATACGCTTTAAACCCAACAACTCCTATAAGTTGCTCATTGAACCATACGTCTCTCATTGAACACAAACACTTTCCCAACTTCAATAAAGGGGTAAACTAGATCTAAAATTTGAAAACTCACACACTAAAACACCAAGAACACACACACAAACGCTCTGGACCACACGATTTTCACAAGACAAACTCTGGACCACACGATGAAGGTTAGTTTGTATTCCAAATTTTATTGCTTAATCTTTAACCTTTTTTTATTTTTTGGTTTTATTTCCGCCGTTTGTGGTGGTGTTGGGTTTGACGGTGGTGTTGGGTTTGATGGTGGTGGGGATTGACTGTGGTGGGGAATGACGGCGGTGGGGGATTGACTTTGGTGGGGAATGACGGCGGTGGTGATTGACGGCAGTGGTGGTGGTAGTGGTGGTGGTGGTGGTGGTGGCTGTGGTGGTGGCTGTGGTGGTGGCTGTGGTGGTGGTGGTGGTTGTGGTGGTGGTGCTGGTGGTGCTGGCTGTGGTGGTGGTGGTGGTTGTGGTAGTGGGGATTGACGGCTGTGGTGGTGGTGATTGTTGCGGTGGTGGTTCGGCGGGTGTGGTGGTGGCTGTGGTGGTGGTGGTGGTGGTTGTGGTGGTGGTTTGGCGGGTGCGGTGGTGGCTGTGGTGGTAGTGGTGGTGGTGGTGGTGGTTAGGCGGGTGTGGTGGTGGCTGTGGTGGCTGTGGTGGTAGTGGTGGTGGTGTTGGTGGTGGTTAGGCGGGTGTGGTGGTGGCTGTGGTGGTAGTGGTGGTGGTGGTGGTGGTTAGACGGGTGTGGTGGTGTTGGTGGTAGCGTAACCCTACCCGACCCCCGGCCCGACACGTTTGCCGGGTCTAGACTTATATCATCGTTTTTTTTTAAATGTGCATATGTTATTTTTATTATTATATTTATTATTTTTAACAATATATTTTCGGATGTCGGGTCTAATGCTATAATTGTATGTTTTATTAACAGGATATCGAAAGTTGGTGTTTTGACGGTGGTGGTAGCGTAATCCTTATGGAGAACTACACTACGTTCATATTTCAGATTCAAACGCTTAACTGCGTTCGTATTCCAGATTCATGCACTGGAACGTCCACCAACGACAATGCTTCTGCACCCACAGTCTGTGACGGTGGAAGTAGATATTTACCGGTGACTGTGAGGATGAACTGGAATGTTCTTCCACCTCCACCAACGACAATGCTTCTGCGTTAGCAACCTCAAGGGAGAACTCCTTCTGTACGGATTGGTTCTTCTTGCTGTGGAACCGGTTACTGAGATATCTTCTGCAACAACGAGGGAGCACCAGATCAGGTCGGAGGTTCTTCATGTGGTAATGGGGAAGCGGAAAGCACGTTTACCGTGGAACGCATCCTTAAACTTGATAGCAACAATATGGTACCCGAATAGAGATCTGAATAACCGATACAGTTTGCAAGAATTTAAGAATATGTACCAGTTAGCGATTTAGGGTTTAGGGTTTAGTCGTTACATTTTGTATTAAAATGACATGTTTTGTGTATTAATATAAAACGACGTTTCGTGTATTTATTGCGTTATGGTTAATAAATGACAAGTGAAAAATAATTAAAGTCATAATAATAATTGATAAATAAAAAATTTGACATTTTATAATACACAAAATTCATTTCATAAAATATCGTCATGGGTCAAAGACCGTACCCGACCCCCGGCCCGACCCGTTTGCCGGGACTAGATATAACATCGTTTTTTTAAATGTGCATATGTTTTATTATTATTGTTATCATTATTATCATTATTATTATTATTATTATTATTTGTTATAATTATTATTATTATTATTATTATTATTTATTACTGTTGTTATTATTACTATTATTATTATTATTACTATTATTATTATTATTATTTTTATTATTATTATTATTATTATTATTATTATTATTATTATTATTGCTAAGTTAACGGGATGATTGTCCGATGTCGGTACGAAATGGACTTTGAAATACCTCACCGACGTATAGAAGCTATGAATGGGTGACAATGTACATGTATCGTATTACTCAGGGTAGGGCGTTAGTAGATAGTAATAGAACTTCACGAAAAAGAATTTGTTAACTTCGCAAAGGTGTAACATCCGTGAAATATAGTGTATGCAACAATTTTTATAAAAAATATATTAATTAGGGTGTTTTATAACATAAAAAACCCTTAATTACCACATAAAATTGTTAAAAAAATTAATTTTAAATGAGTCGTATAGGGCAATGAGACACATATATAACACCTATAAGGTGCTCATTGATCAATAAGCCTCCCCTGGTTGACACCTTATGAGTGTTTCATTGACCAATAAGCCTCCCCTGGTGGTTTCCACTTTTAAAGTAGTTTTTGAATCAATGAGGGGCGTATAGGGCAAAAAGGGGCGTATAGGAGTTGTTAAAACGTGTATAAAGGAAATACAATAACCAATTTATCAGCTCCTGTATAGGAGGATAAACTGGTTAAGGCTTGTGTGTTCTGTGTTAAGTGTGCGAGTTCGAATCTAGGGGGAGGCCGGTCCGATACAGAAGGACCCCTCTCTTTTTTATTTGACAACTCCTATACGCCCCTTTTTGCCTTATACGCCCCTCATTGATTCAAAAACTACTTTAAAAGTGGAAACCACCAGGGGAGGCTTATTGGTCAATGAGACACTCATAAGGTGTTAACCAGGGGAGGATTATTGATCAATGAGCACCTTATAGGTGTTGTATATGTGTCTCATTGCCCTATACGACTCATTTGAAATTAATTTTTTTAACAATTTTATGTGGTAATTAAGGGTTTTTTATGTTATAAAACACCATAATTAATATTTTTTTTTAAATTGTTGCATACACTATATTTCACGGATGTTACACCTTTGCCAAGTTAACAAATTCTTTTTCGTGAAGTTCTATTACTATCTACTAACGCCTTACCCTGTGTAATACGATACATCTACTAACACCTTTTCCAAGTTAACAATTTCTTTTTCGTGAAATTCTTTATTGTTGTTATTGTTTATTATTATTATTATTATTATTATTATTTATTATTTATTGTTGTTATTGTTATTATTTATTGTTGTTATTGTTATTATTATTGTTTATTATTATTATTATTATTATTATTATTATTGTTGTTGTTAAAATTATTATTATTATTATTATTGTTTATTATTATTATTATTATTGTTATTATTTATTATTATTATTGTGGTTATTATTTTTTATTATTATTATTGTTTATTATTATTATTTATTATTTATTGTTGTTATTGTTATTATTGTTTATTATTATTGTTATTATTGTTATTATTATTGTTGTTGTTAAAGTTATTATTATTATCATTGTTTATTATTATTGTTATTGTTATTATTTATTATTATTATTATTGTTTATTATTATTATTATTTATTATTTATTGTTGTTATTGTTATTATTGTTTATTATTATTATTTATTATTTATTATTGTTATTGTTATTATTATTGTTTATTATTATTATTATTGTTATTATTATTGTTGTTGTTAAAATTATTATTATTATTATTGTTTATTATTATTATTATTGTTATTATTTATTATTATTATTATTGTTATTATTTATTATTATTATTATTGTTATTATTGTTATTATTATTGTTGTTGTTAAAATTTTTATTATTATTATTGTTTATTATTATTATTGTTATTATTTATTATTATTATTGTTGTTTATTATTATTATTTATTGTTGTTATTGTTATTATTATTGTTTATTATTATTATTATTGTTATTATTATTGTGGTTGTTAAAATTATTATTATTATTATTGTTTATTATTATTATTATTGTTATTATTTATTATTATTGTTACTATTGTTATAAAGGGATTTAAAAATGAAATCTGTTTTTTTAATAAAAGGAATTAATTTTAATATAAATAAGTGAATAATAAAAAATGTCAAATAAAAAAGGGAGGGGTCCTTCTGTATCGGACCGGCCTCCCCCGGGATTCGAACTCGCACATTTCGCACAGAACACACAAGCCTTAACCAGTTTATCCTCCTGTACAGGAGCTGATGAATTGGTTATAGTATATCCTTTATACACTTCATACGCTTTAAACCCAACAATTCCTATAAGTTGCTCATTGAACCATACGGCTCTCATTGAACACAAACACTTTCCCAACTTCAATTAAGGGGTAAACTAGATCTAAAATTTGAAAACTCACACACTAAAACACCAAGAACACACACACAAACGCTCTGGACCACACGATTTTCACAAGACAAACTCTGGACCACACGATGAAGGTTAGTTTGTATTCCAAATTTTAGTGCTTAATCTTCAACCTTTTTTTATTTTTTGGTTTTATTTTCGCCGTTTGTGGTGGTGTTGGGTTTGACGGTGGTGTTGAGTTTGATGGTGGTGGGGGATTGACTGTGGTGGGGAATGACGGCGGTGGGGGATTGACTTTGGTGGGGAATGACGGCGGTGGTGATTGACGGTAGTGGTGGTGGTAGTGGTGGTGGTGGTGGCTGTGGTGGTGGTGGTTGTGGTGGTGGTGGTGGTGCTGGTTGTGGTGGTGGTTGTGGTGGTGGGGATTGACGGCTGTGGTGGTGATTGTTGTGGTGGTGGTTCAGCGGGTGTGGTGGTGGCTGTGGTTGTGGTGGTGGTTGTTGTGGTGGTGGTTAGGCGGGTGTGGTGGTGGCTGTGGTGGTGGTGGTTAGGCGAGTGTGGTGGTGGCTGTGGTGGTAGTGGTGGTGGTGTTGGTGGTGGCTGTGGTGGTAGTGGTGGTGGTGGTGGTGGTGGTGGTGGTTAGGCGGGTGTGGTGGTAGTGGTGGTAGGGTAACCCTACCTGACCCCCGGCCCGACACGTTTGCCGGGTCTAGACTTATATCATCGTTTTTTTTAAATGTGCATATGTTATTTTTATTATTATACTTATTATTTTTAACAATATATTTTCGGATGTCGGGTTTAATGCTATAATTGTATGTTTTATTAACAGGATATCGAAAGTCGGTGTTTTGACGGTGGTGGTAGCGTAATCCTTATGGAGAAGTAAACTGCGTTCATATTTCAGATTCAAACGCTTAACTGCGTTAGTATTCCAGATTCACGAACAGTTTCTGGTCAACGGACTGATCGGTTATGGTACTCTACTTGTCCTCTGATTTAAGCGGCGCGCTCCGATTTCGGTTTCTTCATAGGACTCACTTGAATCGTCTCGGAAGTGGATTTCGGTTGGTTCAGATCTCTTTCGGTATATTCGAAACCAACTAAAATACGTTGAATTACTGAATCAACAGAAATAACTGAAATCGAGAATCAACTTCTTCATCATATTTTTCATGCATTTCCATTAGTCACAGTTGTACGAAGAAACTGTTCGATTTCACGGTTTGTTTGAGAACCTGATTCAGATACACAACGGGTTCGTGTGAATCTAAGTAATAATATGTAATAGTTAGCGATTTAGTGTGTAGGGTTTAGGGTTTCGGCTATGTATTGTATTACATTTTGTATTAAAGTGTTGTGTTTTGTGTTATTTTATCAAAGAATGTTCACTTACATTTGCGTTATGGATTATAGAGAATTTGACGTTTTATAATAACACTTGATAGAAAAAATGTAGAAGTTTTATAATACTAATTAAATAAATGTTGACGTTTTATAATACTAATTAAAGACATAATAATAATTGATAAATAAAAAATTTGACATTTTATAATACACAAAATTCATTTCATAAAATATCCTTATGGGTCAAAGACCGTACCCGACCCCCGGACCGACCCGTTTGCCGGGACGAAACGGACTTTGAAATACCTCACCGACGTATAGAAGCTATGAATGGGTGACAATGTACGTGTATTGTCACAGCCCCCGACCCAGTTTGACCCGTTTCAGGAGCCGTGGGACAGAAATCCCGTGGTATTTATTTAATTGAGTTTAACAGCGGAAGTTTATCCTCAGGATCTTTTTAAAGCTAAAATTTTCTCGATTATTTTATTTCGCAACTCGGGATAAAACCCCGGTAATTTACAATCATATGATTTCACGGAGAAATCTTTAGTTTACAAAACATGTTTCTTTATTTTATAATAAGCCACGTTCTTAAGCTTGCAGTGCTTCACGGCACTTTTCCTGAATCACAACAGATCACCTGAAACATGTTTGAAAAAGGTTTTGTCAGCGGGAAATACTGGTGAATCATTCTATTTATTAAAACGACACGTTTGTTATAATTTACAGTATTAAGAGAGATTACAATGTTTCTGATATCAACCAACTACCCACAGTATTTGTCACTCGACCTGATCTGTGACTATGGTCATATCCCCCATTGGCTGCCCCAATGGTGACGATTATAAAGTAATGTATACAAAACCCCACATACTGGCTGTAATTTGGTGATTACATATACTTAATCACTGTAATTATAACTTTGAAAATATTTAAGAATTTATAAAGCACTTTGATAAAAAGAGAATGACTCACATTGCAGATTTAACACGGACAGAGTCTAGTCTACTGATTAGCCTTGTTAACCTATTTTAAATAACAATGCACACAAACTAGGTTAGTAACTAATACAGCATTTACGATAACTCACGAGATTAAACCCTCACATCGAATGACAAAGTGCGATACTTAAACATCCATCGAATTAACGACGAATGACAAAGCATAAACCCTAATGTGGGCAGCACTTAAACATCCATTGGATAGTTTAATCGATCGGACATTGAATCGTAGCAGCGATCGAGTTATTACCCTGTTTTGCGGCAGCAATTTGTGACCGTGTGTGTTTTAGAACTGTTTCTGTTATATCTCAGTGTGTATAACGAATTTCTTCGTCGTTCAAGTGTCAAAATTCAAGTCCCAAACCCCACTATTTATAGTCAAAATTTGACCCCCCTCGCGTGACGCCAGGGGTACCCCGTGGGGTGTCGCGTGGCGCGAGGGGTCACTACCTACCATAGGGTAGCCCCGTGTGTGTGTAGGCTTGCATAGTTGACAGATTTGTAAAATTCGATTTTGACAGCGTTTTATTTGGATAATCGTATCTAGGGTTTACCCCCCCTGAGTTTTAGGGGCCCTGATCCTGATTCTGATGGTTCTGAAAATTTCAGGGTTTGTGCAGAATCACTTGGGTGTTTCAATTAGGGTTTCCTATTGAACTAAATATAATAATAAATAATAGTTTTGGTGAGAGTTGTTACATGTATCGTATTAATAATAATAATAATAATAATAATAATTATTATTATTATTATTATTATTATTGCTAAGTCAACGAGATGATTGTCCGATGTCGGTACGAAATGGACTTTGAAATACCTCACCGACGTATAGAAGCTATGAATGGGTGACAATGTTCATGTATCGTATTACACAGGGTAGGGCGTTAGTAGATAGTAATAGAACTTCACGAAAAAGAATTTGTTAGCTTGGCAAAGGTGTAACATCCGTGAAATATAGTGTATGCAACAATTTCAAAAAAAAAAATATTAATTAGGGTGTTTTATAACATAAAAAACCCTTAATTACCACATAAAATTGTTAAAAAAATTAGTTTCATATGAGCCATATAGGGCAATGAGACCCATTTACAACTCCTATAAGGTTCTCATTGATCAACAAGCCTCCCCTGGTTGACACCTTCTGAGTGTCTCATTGACCAAAAAGCCTCCCCTGGTGGTTTCCACTTTTAAAAGGAATTAATTTTAATATAAATAAATGAATAATAAAAAATGTCAAATAAAAAAGGGAGGGGTCCTTCTGTATCGGACCGGCCTCCCTCGGGATTCGAACTCGCACAACTCGCATAGAACACACAAGCCTTAACCAGTTTATCCTCCTGTACAGGAGCTGATAAATTGGTTCTAGTAAATCCTTTATACACTTCGTACGCTTTAACAACAACTCGTATACGCCCTTTTTGCCCTATACGCCCCTCACTGATTCAAAAACTACTTTTCAGGTTTGACCAAATATAGAATAGATCTAAAACTTTTTAACCCCACACACTAAAACACCAAGAAACACACACTGTCTCTGTCGTATAGCTCGGCTTAGAACGTATCAACCTATACGGTCCATATTTTCATAAAAGGTTAGTGTATTATTTCATCTTTCCTTTGTTTATTTTGCTTTTTTTTTAAATTATGGCCGGTGGTGTTGGGTTTGACAGTAGTGTTGGTGTTGGGTTTGACGGCGGTGTTGGGTTTGACGGCGGTGGGGGTTTGACGGTGGTGGTGGTGGTGGTTGTGGTGGTGGTGGTCATTGACGGCTGTGGTGGTGGTTAGGCGGGTGTGGTGGTGGTTAGGCGGGTGTGCTGGTGGTGGGGGTTTGACGGTGGTGGTGGTGGTTATTGACGGCTGTGGTGGTGGTTAGGCGGCTGTGTTGGTGGTGGTTGTTGTGGTGGTGGTGGTGGTTGTTGTGGTGGTGGTGGTGGTGGTGGTGGTGGTGGTGGTTGTGGTGGTGGTGGTTTGTCGATTATTTAGATGTTAATTTGTTAGAAATTTCTTACAAGTTTATAAAAATTGTAAAAAGTTTATAATATGACACGTATTATATATTAATTTTTGCAGATATGTCGTCAGACGAGGAGGAGTTTGGTGCGATACAGGTGCCTAGATTCGATGAGATGGCCGGGGCCCTGATCCTAATTCTGATTGTTCTGAAAATTTTAGGGTTTGTGCAGAATCACTTGGGTGTTTCAATTAGGGTTTCCTATTGAACTAAATATAATAATAAATAATAGTTTTGGTGAGAGTTGTTACATCCTCCCCACCTTAATAAAAATCTCGTCCTCGAGATTTACTGGAATAAGTGAGGATACTTTCGCTTCATTTCTGATTCCAGCTCCCAAGTGTATTCAGCTCCTCTCTTTGAATCCCACTTGACTTTGACTAGAACTAGTAGCTTGTGTTTGAGAAATTTAATTTTTCGATCCTCGATTTGAAGAGGTTTTTCAACAAATTTCAATTTCTCATTCACTTTTATATCTTGGAGAGGTACTACCAAAGATTCGTCTGATAGGCATTTCTTGAGATTGGATACATGAAATACGTCATGTACTCCAGCTAACTCCTCTGGTAGTTGTAACCGATAAGCAACTGGTCCTATACGTTGGATCACCGAAAATGGTCCTACGTATCTTGGACTTAGCTTTCCTTTCTTACCGAATCGGACTACTCCTTTCCAAGGAGAAACTTTCAATAGTATTTTATCTCCAACTTGAAACTCAAGTGGCTTGCGTCGATTATCAGCATAGCTCTTTTGACGATCTCGAGCCGTCTTTAGTCTTTCCTTGATTTGTGTGATCTTATCAGTCATCTCTTGCACAATCTCTGGACCTGATAATTGACTTTCACCTATTTCTGCCCAACAAACTGGAGTTCTGCACTTTCTTCCATATAGGGCTTCAAATGGGACAGTTTCGATACTTGAATGTTAACTATTGTTATAGGAGAATTCAATTAAGGGTAAGTGGTCGTCCCAATTTCCACCAAAATCTATTACACATGCTCGGAGCATATCTTCCAGAGTTTGTATCGTCCTTTCACTTTGCCCGTCTGTTTGAGGATGATATGCAGTGCTCAAGTTCAGTTTAGTTCCCATGGCTTTTTGGAAACTTGTCCAGAAGTGCGAAGTGAAACGACTATCCCTATCTGATACAATAGAGAGTGGAACTCCATGTAAGGATATGACTTCATCTACATACAACTTTGCCAATCTTTCCATGCTAAAGGTTTCTTTCATGGGTAGAAAATGAACTGATTTGGTTAATCGATTCACAATTACCCAAATCGTATCATTACCTTTTCTGGTTTTGGGCAACTTAGTAACAAAATCCATTGTTATGAGTTCCCATTTCCATACTGGCATTTCTAATTGTTGTAGTAGACCTTTAGGTTTCTGGTGTTCTGCCTTAACTTGTGAACAAGTAAGACACTTAGAAACATATCTAGCTATATCCTTCTTCATGCCTATCCACCAGAACTTATTTCTTAAATCTTGGTACATCTTATTGTTTCCAGGGTGTATGGTATACCTAGATTTATGAGCTTCCTCTAATAACTTATTTCTTAATTCTCCTTGCTTAGGTACCCAAGTTCTTCTTTGGTGGAATCTCCAAATTCCATCAGATCCTTGTTCTAATTCTTTTATTCGTCCTTTCATTCCTTCAGCATCATCCTTGATTGCTGTTTCTTGAACATTCCTTAGTTGTTCCATTAAATCTACTTGTAGATTTAATCTGAGAGCACGAACCCGTCGTTGTTTCTCATGATACTTACGACTTAAGGCATCTGCAACTACATTTGCCTTTCCTTCGTGATATTGAATATCACAGTCGTAATCACTTAGGATTTCCATCCATCTCCTTTGTCTCATGTTTAACTCTTTTTGCCCAAATATATATCTTAAACTTTTATGATCTGTATAGACAGTAAACTTACTTTCATACAAATAATGTCTCCAAATTTTAAGGGCAAAAATTACAGCTCCTAATTCTAAATCATGAGTTGTATAATTTTCTTCGTGCTTTTTCAATTGCCTTGAAGCATATGCAATTACCTTTTTGCGTTGCATAAGCACACATCCTAATCCTAGTTTTGAAGCATCACAATATACTTCTAAATCTTCAGTCCCTTCTGGTAAAGCTAGGATTGGAGCATTTGTTAATTTCTGCTTCAAGATTTTAAAGGCTTCTTCTTGTTTAGGTCCCCATTCAAACTTAACTGCTTTACATGTTAGCTTAGTTAATGGTACAGCTATCTTGGAAAAATCCTTAATAAACCGTCTATAATATCCAGCTAAACCTATAAAACTTCTAATTTCCATTGCGGTTTGCGGAACCCTCCAATTGGTAATTGCCTCTATCTTAGCAGGATCTACATGAATACCTTCATGATTCACCATGTGTCCTAGGAATTGCACCTCTTGTAGCCAAAATTCACACTACGAGAATTTGGCATAAAGCTTTTCTTTTCTTAACAAAGTTAAGAGTGCATGCAAGTGCTCACAATGTTCTGTCTGACTTTTGGAATAAATAAGTATATCGTCTATAAAAACAATCACAAATTTATCCAAATACGGTTTACAGATTCTATTCATCATGTCCATGAATGCTGCAGGTGCATTCGTTAATCCAAAGGGCATGACTGTAAACTTGTAATGACCATACCTAGTTCTGAAAGCAGTTTTAGGTATGTCTTCTTCTTGTACCTTCAATTGATGGTATCCGGAGCGTAAATCGATCTTAGAAAAATATCTAGCTCCTTGAAGTAGATCGAAAAGATCATCAATCCTAGGTAATGGGTATCGATTCTTAATTGTAACCTTATTCAATTCTCTATAATCAATACACATTCTCATCGAACCATCCTTCTTCTTTACAAACAACACTGGTGCTCCCCAAGGGGATGAGCTAGGTTGTATGAATCCTTTACTTAGTAATTCATCTAATTGCGTTTTTAGTTCTAACATTTCGGTAGGAGCTAACCGATAAGGTGCCTTAGCTATCGGTGTAGTTCCAGGAATTAGATGAATCCTAAATTCCACTTCCCTATCTGGTGGTAATCCTGGTAACTCTTCTGGGAATACATCTGGGTATTCTGAGACTACAGGAATCTTCTTAAGTTCTTTACCCTTAGTACTAATGATTACAGAAATCATATATACTATTCCTTGTTTTCGTTCATAACTAGCAACTTTCATTACTGATATGAACTTCATTGGTTTACGTGGTTGATTTCCTGTAATCATGATTACTTCTCCAGTAGGTGCCTGAATTTCTATAGAGTTCTTATCACAATGAATTTGAGCATGGTTGGCTATTAACCAATCCATTCCTAATACAACATCGAATTCAGCTAATTTCATAGGTAACAGGTTTGCAGAGAATTTATGACCTGAAAGTTCTATTTCTACCTTTTGCAAAACCTGATTTATTTTAACTGAATTCCCATCTGCGGTTTCGACTGTAAAAATATGCCTAATGTTGGTTAAGGGTAAATTAAGAGCTTGGCAGAATAAAGTATTTATAAAACTTTGGTTTGCACCAGAGTCAAATAATACTTTTGCGTACACGTTGTGAACTAGGAACGTACCAGCTATCACATCTGGAATGAGTTCTGCTTCTTGAGTGGTTAGCTGGAATGCTCTGACATTCTTCTTAGTAGTTCCGTCGGTCGCCTTGGTTTTGTTGTCTGCTGGTTTGACCAATTTAGGACATTCTGTTTTAAAATGCCCCGCTTCTCCACAGTTAAAGCAGATTATGGTTTTCTTTCTGCAGCTTTCTTCACGATGTCCTACAGCTTTGCAAAAGTTGCAGGTTATATTGCATCTTCCATAATGTTTCTTTTTGCAATTCCTGCAGAACTGAGGAGTTGAGGATTGCCCTGTTCCTCTTTTCTTGAAGTTACTACTATTACCCACACGAAATCCTTGGGTAATTTTCTGAGCCAGTTTCTTCTTCTTGTTTTCATCTCTTGTGCGTACCAGTTCGTCAGTGAGGGTATTAGCTAATTCTACCGCATCGTCAATAGTGCGAGGTCTCGCAGCTTTAACGATATGACGGATTTCACTAATTAATCCCCAAATACAGCGAGAAATGAGTACCGGCTCTGGCGAAGCCAGCGTTGGTACCACTCTAGCATATTCGAAGAATGTCGAAGTATATCCTCGACAGTCTACATTCACCATCCGATGGTTTAGGAATTTATTTGCCATTTGATCTCTTTCATACTCGGGACAAAATTTTCTTTCCACAAGATTCTTAAATTCTTCCCAGTTCATGACATATGCCTCAATCCTTCTTTTAGCTTGTAATACTGTGTTCCACCATTCTAGCGCCCCTTCTTTAAAAAGATTTGACGCATACATAACTTGATCTTCCTCAGCGCATTTACTTATGGTGATCACTGCCTCAGTTTTCTCTAACCAACGCAGTGCTGCAATAGCCCCTTCGTTACCTGCAAACTCTGCTGGTTTACAGGCAAGGAATTCTTTGTAAGTGCAACCAGGTGTTGCAGCTTTCATTTTCTTGAAAATTGGGGCTTGCAGATCATTATTGTTATTAACATGATTACCGCCTCCGTTTATACTATTACTAAAGTTGTCGCCTTGTGTACGTTTACTAGGAATGATTGATTGAGGTTTAATAGGTTTCTGGGCAGCAGCAACGATAGCTGGAATAGCATTGGCTATTCCTTGAGCCACGATATCCTCGATATCTTGCCTATTTAACAATTGCTCTTCCTGATTTTGCTCAGATTGATTTACTTCATTTACTGGTTCATTACGAATGTTTGCCATCTGATAATTAATTTATAGATGAATAATTAGTATAAAATAAGAAACAATCCAATATAACAATTAATCGCACATAATCACGTAAACAAATATACAACCAAAATTGTAAATTTTCTAAATTTTCATTTGTTTTATAAATTATATTATGCTTCCATATACAACCGTTTTATTGTTTATTTTACACATACTGTTTTTTATTAATATTACTGTTATTATACAAACACAGATTCAGAACTCATTTCTCCATCGTCAACTTGCATTTTTTTTAATAACGATGTTCCCTCTCATCATATTTCCATGAGATTTGTCCTCCTATCTCTCGGATCCTATCCCCAGCATCCATCAGCTCTTCGCCAAAATGGCGGAGTTCAGCCATATTCTCATTACTCATCGGTGGATTTGGTAGAGGTTCTGGATCGAACTGAGGGAAAAACGTATAGGGACTGTTGATAAGGTTTTGGAATTGCCAATCATTAGTCCACCACTCATCCATTCCTAAAGGTTGGGTGTGGATTATTGGTTCTGGGATTGCTGGTTCCAAGTTCATTGGAATTTGGGTTTCAATAGGATGAGTAAAAACATTTTCATTGACAGGCTTAATAGCATAACAGCTTGCCAATATAAAATCTAACTCCTCCTGCAATGCCATTTCTTGAGTTTGCTTAGAGCTTTCTCCAATTTCTATCTTTGTTTGTCTAGAACCTTTTCCAATCTCCATTTCTATTTGCTTAGAATATTCCTCAAACTGTATTCCCATCTGTCTAGAATCTTCCCCGACTTCAATCTCCAATTCCTGCTGTCTAGAACTTTCCCCGGTTTCAAATCCTTTTCCTTTTTCTAAGGGATTGTTTATTTTAGGAATCTTCCTAGTGGCAGGTTTCCTTCTACGCACACGCCTCCATCCTACCAATCTTCTCCTCTTCTTAGGCTTGGGTTTTTCCAGAGGTGGAGCGTTGAATTCTATAGGTTGTTCCACATCAGCAAAGTACCCAGTAAACTCTTTAGAAACTTCTATGTTTACAGGGTAAAGGTTGAGATTCTCTAGGGCTCCAGATAACTCATTCATGCTGTTTAGCATATATATAAAAATAATAAATTAAAATTTTATAACAAATTTTACAAATAACCCTCAAATATTATTGCATACCCTGTGACTAATTTAATACAAAGGAAAATTGACAATTAAACATACTAGGTTTTATTGTAATTTTATTTATTTACTAGATGATATTTCTGGCTTGTAAGTGATAAAGTTGCTAATACGGAGTCATGGTATTCTAAAGATTAGCATTTACTGCTACAGTGGCTAGCATATAAAGATCCGCCCATTTTTCATCTAACTTGTCTTCCCATGGTGATTTACTGATTAATTCCTGGGTTTCCTTTTTAACTTTCTTTTCTCGGAATTTCTTTAATTTCTCCTGACTTTTTCTAATAATCAAACTTCTTTTATCAGGAGAAAGTGGTTCCTCGTATTGGGCTTTTCGAACAAATATTCCTTCTTCAGGAGTTTGGGATGAACTTCCCTTCTCATTTGATGACGTATCTAATTTAAGATAGATGTTTGAAAGCTTTTGCTTACCCATACTGTAACTAACAAATAGTCAGTTAATAAAACACATAATCACATAATAGTAATCAGGAAAAATTAAGTATTTCTAAATACTTAATTAGCTTAACTCAGTGGCTCTGATACCACCTTTTTTCTGTCACGGCCCCCGACCCAGTTTGATCCGTTTCAGGAGCCGCGGGACAGAAATCCCGTGGTATTTATTTAATTGAGTTTAACAGCGGAAGTTTATCATCAGGATCTTTTTAAAGCTAAAATTTTCTCGATTATTTTATTTCGCAACTCGGGATAAAACCCCGGTAATTTACAATCATATGATTTCACGGAGAAATCTTTAGTTTACAAAACATGTTTCTTTATTTTATAATAAGCCACGTTCTTAAGCTTGCAGTGCTTCACGGCACTTTTCCTGAATCACAACAGATCACCTGAAACATGTTTGAAAAAGGTTTTGTCAGCGGGAAATACTGGTGAATCATTCTATTTATTAAAACGACACGTTTGTTATAATTTACAGTATTAAGAGAGATTACAATGTTTCTGATATCAACCAACTACTCACAGTATTTGTCACTCGACCGGATCTGTGACTATGGTCATATCCCCCATTGGCTGCCCCAATGGTGACGATTATAAAGTAATGTATACAAAACCCCACATACTAGCTGTAATTTGGTGATTACATATACTTAATCACTGTAATTATAACTTTGAAAATATTTAAGAATTTATAAAGCACTTTGATAAAAAGAGAATGACTCACATTGCAGATTTAACACGGACAGAGTCTAGTCTACTGATTAGCCTTGTTAACCTATTTTAAATAACAATGCACACAAACTAGGTTAGTAACTAATACAGCATTTACGATAACTCACGAGATTAAACCCTCACATTGAATGACAAAGTGCGATACTTAAACATCTATCGAATTAACGACGAATGACAAAGCATAAACCCTAATGTGGGCAGCACTTAAACATCCATTGGATAGTTTAATCGATCGGACATTGAATCGTGGCAGCGATCGAGTTATTACCCTGTTTTGCGGCAGCAATTTGTGACCGTGTGTGTTTTAGAACTGTTTCTGTTATATCTCAGTGTGTATAACGAATTTCTTCGTCGTTCAAGTGTCAAAATTCAAGTCCCAAACCCCACTATTTATAGTCAAAATTTGACCCCCCTCGCGTGACACCAGGGGTACCCCCTGGGGCGTCGCGTGGCGCGAGGGGTCACTACCTACCATAGGGTAGCCCCGTGTGTGTGTAGGCTTGCTGAGTTGACAGATTTGTAAAATTCGATTTTGACAGCGTTTTATTTGGATAATCGTAACTAGGGTTTACCCCCCTGAGTTTTAGGGGCCCTGATCCTGGTTCTGATTGTTCTGAAAATTTCAGGGTTTGTGCAGAATCATTTGGGTGTTTCAATTAGGGTTTCCTATTGAACTAAATATAATAATAAATAATAGTTTTGGTGAGAGTTGTTACATGTATCGTATTAATTATTATTATTATTATTATTATTATTATTATTATTATTATTACTACTACTACTACTATTATTATTATTATTATTATTATTATTGCTAAGTTAACGGGATGATTGTCCGATGTCGGTACGAAATGGACTTTGAAATACCTCACCGACGTATAGAAGCTATATATGGGTGACAATGTACATGTATCGTATTACACAGGGTAGGGTGTTAGTAGATAGTAATAGAACTTCACGAAAAAGAATTTGTTAACTTGGCAAAGGTGTAACATCCGTGAAATATAGTGTATGCAACAATTTAAAAAAAAATATTAATTAGGGTGTTTTGTAACATAAAAAACCCTTAATTACCACATAAAATTGTTAAAAAAAATTAGTTTCATATGAGCCGTATAGGGCAATGAGACCCATTTACAACTCCTATAAGGTTCTGATTGATCAACAAGCCTCCCCTGGTTGACACCTTATGAGTGTCTCATTGACCAAAAAGCCTCCCCTGGTGGTTTCCAATTTTAAAAGGAATTAATTTTAATATAAATAAATGAATAATAAAAAATGTCAAATAAAAAAGGGAGGGGTCCTTCTGTATCGGACCGGCCTCCCCCGGGATTCGAACTCGCACAACTCGCATAGAACACACAAGCCTTAACCAGTTTATCCTCCTGTACAGAAGCTGATAAATTGGTTCTAGTAAATCCTTTATACACTTCGTACGCTTTAACAACAACTCCTATACGCCCTTTTTGCCCTATACGCCCCTCACTTATTCAAAAACTACTCTTCAGGTTTGACCAAATAGAGAATAGATCTAAAACTTTTTAACCCCACACACTAAAACACCAAGAAACACACACTGTCTCTGTCGTATAGCTCGGCTTAGAACGTATCAACCTATACGGTCCATATTTTCATAAAAGGTTAGTGTATTATTTCATCTTTCCTTTGTTTATTTTATTTTTTTTTAAATTATGGCCGGTGGTGTTGGGTTTGACGGTAGTGTTGGTGTTGGGTTTGACGGTGGTGGGGGATTGACGGCGGTGGGGGTTTGACGGTGGTGGTGGTGGTGGTTGTGGTGGTGGTTATTGACGGCTGTGGTGGTGGTTAGGCGGGTGTGGTGGTGGTTAGGCGGGTGTGCTGGTGGTGGGGGTTTGACGGTGGTGATGGTGGTGGTGGTGGTTGTGGTGGTGGTTATTGACGGCTGTGGTGGTGGTTAGGCGGCTGTGTTGGTGGTGGTTGTTGTGGTGGTTGTGGTGGTGGTGGTTGTGGTGGTAGTGGTGGTTGTTGTGGTGGTGGTTGTGGTGGTGGTGGTTTGTCGATTATTTAGATGTTAATTTGTTAGAAATTTCTTACAAGTTTATAAAAATTGTAAAAAGTTTATAATATGACACGTATTATATATTAATTTTTGCAGATATGTCGTCAGATGAGGAGGAGTTTGGTGCGATACAGGTGCCTAGATTCGATGAAATGGCCGGGGGTGATTGTTTGGGTATTCCCTATATGGATTACCCGAACAATTCTAGGGAGTATAAACGTTTTAACAGGTTGCGACAAATGAAGGTGGGTCGGCAGAGGGCGTTGTCATGGGAGGCTTTACGGGAGGTCGGGGAGGAGGAGAGTGCCCGGGGTTTGATCAGGGAGAATTCCCCGTAGGATCGCATGTTTTCGGTGGCGGCTGGGCCATCTTATAGGACCATGACGGTGGAGTTTCTGTCCACATTCGTGTTTCGTCCACGGCCGGCTGACCGGCCCAATTCGGATATGGACGATCCGAACGTGGAAGCACCGCCTCCCGAGGTATCTTTCTGTTTGTTCGGGCAGCGACAAAATTGGTCGCTGCGTCAGTTTGCTGTTGCCACCAGGTTCTATACCGATGATGAGTTGGTTCAGGACATCTATACCACCGCGATTTGGGCTATGCCTGATGATCAGTTGTTTGCTTGGTGGCCCACTCTAAGTCTTGGACCCTTCGGTAAGAAGGCCCGAGTTTCTGACATTCCAGACCCACTCGTTCGCTACATACACCGCTGCATTGCCACGTCGATCTCTACGCGTGTCAAAAGAAACGAGTGGGTCACGAAGGTGGATTTGTTCTTTCTGTACTGCTTATATACGGACACACCGTGCGCCCTCCATCGCTGTCTGGCGGAGTATTTCACCTCGTACGGCAAACGGCAGAGGCGTAGCCGTTTGATTGGAGGGGCGTTTATCACGCGTATTTCCCAGCATTGTGGTTTGTATTACCCATTCCTTGATGATATGCCGACCCCAGCACCACACGAGCTCTTAGATCTTAGGACGATGAGGGGGATGAAGATTGCGGTGAACTTTCCGGATATCGGGCATCGGTTTGTTGACGAACACCAACAGATTTATGAACCCCAACCGATAGTCCACCAGCCACTGCTCGAGGCTGGGGAGGTGGAGATGCCGCATATTGCTGACATGCCTGCTATGGATGGAGACATGGAGCCTCAGGTTGACCAGGGGCATCCGCAGGAGCCGCCACAGATTCCACAACGCGTTTATCATGCAGTGCGGTTGCCTCAGTCCACCCAACGTCTCCTTGAGAGGCTGGTGGCGGGTCAGAATGGTATGATGGCCAGCTGGACACAGCAGTTTCAGCGGATGGACAGGCGGATGGACCGGATGGAGGATTTGATGGAGTGGGTGATGGCTAGTGAGGCCGAGAGACGTACCCAGGCGGGGTTGCCGGTTCGACCCCCGCCACATCCACGAGTGTATCCGGGTTTCGACATGGAGGAAGGTCCGTCCGGGAGGCAGGCAGGTGGTGGGGATGATTCTGACGACAGCGATAAGGAGATGGATGATTAGTATTTGTATTTGTTGGGTGAATTTTATTTTGTTAAACATTTGTGGGCATGTATGAACAAATATTTATTTCTTTTTGTTTATTTTGGTATGTTTAAACATTTGTAACTTGATGAATGTTTGTTCGTTTTGTTATTTATGCTTAGTTATTTATGCTTAGTCGACTTATTTTAAAAAACAACATTTTAAAAAAAAACTTAGTATATATAATAACAATGAAAAATAACAAGACAAACAACACAATATTCGATTACATTTTTTTTAAACTTAATATATATAAAAAACGACATTTATAACTGATATTCGATTACATGTCTTGCATAAACTTACATACTAACAATGAAAAATAACAAGACAAACAACACAAAAAAAATCCAACTGATTATCAACCAACGTTCCCTCTTACGAACAACACTTGAATGAATATCTTCAAATTCCGCTTCTTGCAATTTATAAATTCGAACCTCCTCTCTCAAAAAATTGACTTCGTTTTTAAGCAGAGCCTTCGTATCCATCAGTTCTTTGATGACCACACATGCTCGACGACACATGGGAGGATCGACCCACACAAAGAAGTTGCACTTAGAACGCTGACACGAAAAAAAAAATCACTAATATACAAGGGTTAATGGAAAAAAATACATTAAAAACATACCATACTGTGACAAGTGTAAAATTGACGTCCGGGATTAGCTTCAGTCCAAGATACCACATCTGCAAACAACCATTGTGAATTTGTGATTGTGAAGATGGTGTATATTTCTATGGCAAGTAAGGATGACAAAAATACCCGACATTTGCAACCAACATATACAAGCTTTTAAAAAAAAAAAAAACCAAACCAATATGCCGCTCATAGGCCCATACGCGCGTATGGTGGTTAGGATCCTGACAACTTTTCAGCCCATATGCCTCGTATAGCCCGATGAGACCCATATCCACCTACCTTTTCTGAAAAGTTGACAGGACATTTATGACACCCCACTTGCATATGCCTCTCATCGACCCATACGGGTCTCATTGAAGTTCAGTTTCACTTCCCTTTATAGTTTAACCGAGAACAAGTACACTGTACATATCCAAATACAAAAGTTATTTTTTGGTTAGACGAGTTCTGGACCACACGATGACAATCCGGAAGGGGACCGTACGCGTCTCTCGTATAGTTTTTGCTCTCGTATCGGTCTATATGGTCGGAATATTCAAGGTTTGTTTACCCTTGTTTTTTGTGGTTTTATTTTGGCGGTTTGTGGTGGTGTTGGGGTTGGGGTTGGGGTTGGGGTTGGGGTTGTGGTGGTGGTGGTGTTGGGGTTGGGGTTGTGGTTGTGGTTGTGGTTGTGGTTGTGGTGGTGGTGGGGGTGGGTCGGCTGGAGTGGTGGTGGTGGTGGTGGTGGTGGTGGTGGGTCGGCTGGGGTGGTGGTGGTGGGGGTGGTGGTGGTGGTGTTGGGGTTGTGGTTGTGGTTGTGGTTGTGGTTGTGGTTGTGGTGGTGGTGGTGGGGGTGGGTCGGCTGGGGTGGTGGTGGTGGTGGGTAGGCTGTGGTGGTGGTGGTGGTGGGTCGGCTGGGGTGGTGGTGGTTCAGCTGTGTTGGTGGTGGTGGTGGTGGTGGGTCGGCTGGGGTGGTGGTGGTGGGTCGGCTGGGGTGGTGGTGGGTCAGCTGTGTTGGTGGTGGTGGTGGTGGGGGTGGTGGTGGGGGGGGGGGTGGTGGGGGGGTGGTGGGGGGGTGGGCTGGGGTGGTGGTGGGTCGGCAGGGGTGGTGGTGGTTGACGGTGGTGAGGTGGTGTTGTGTTGTGGGTGGTAGGCTGTGGTGGTGGTGAGGTCGGCTGTGGTGGTGGTGGGTGGTCGGCTGTGGTGGTGGTGGTGTTGGTGGTGGTGTTGTTTGTTTATTATATTTTACAATATAATTTCTAATATCGAGTCTAACACTATAATTCTATGTTTTTTAACAGGATATCGAAAGTCGGTGTTTTGACGGTGGTGGAAACGTAATTCTTATGGAGAAGTGGACTGCGTTCATATTTCAGATTCATGCGCTGGGACGTCGGTCTAGGGTGAGGTGCTTGGCGGTGGGGGATGCATCATCCAACATCATTAGCCAAGTCACTCGGAACTCTGACGGTGCACTCTTGATAGCATCTACCGACGCCCGGTAGTTCCGTGACCACCATATACCATCACGCGTCTGAACCGGCTTTTAAACCGGACGGAATCTACGAAGAAACTGTTCGATTTCACGGTTTGTTTGAGAACCTGGTTCAGATACACAACGGTCTCTTTGCTTCGTCCACTAGAACTATTTGTGTATGCATTCTTCCAAAAGACTTTGAATTACGTTTCTTGTTGCGTTATGGTTAATAAACGACAATTGAAAAACAACTAAAGACTTTCAGAAGTTGACATTTTTTAACATAGACATTGCGTTATGGAAACAATTAAACACATAATAATAATTGATAAATAAAAAAGTTGACATTTAATAAAACGTTATAATATACCCATTTAATAAAATTAAACACATAATAATAATTGATAAATAAAAAAGTTGACATTTAATAAAACGTTTAATAATACTTATAAAAAATTGGCATTTTATAATATATACAATTCGTTTTATAAAAACAAATTGACATTTAATAATACTTATAAAAATTGGCATTTAATAATATACACAATTCATTTCATAAAAATATGAAGTTTTTATAATACTAACACAATTTTTTATAACAACATTTTATAAAAAAAAATTAATTTTCTTAATATTTCACTACTTCCCCATACAAATACTCTATCAAAATAAAGTTCCACACACCCCAATCATTGGTAATCATTGGCTGACACCCAATGATTGGCATTAATTAGATGGTAGAGGGGTGTGTAAATACTTTTCAATCGTATTGGGCAATGAGGGGCGTATGGGTGGGGCCAGTTTCAGTCGTATTGGGCAATGAGGGTCATTTAGGGTTAGGGGGGGGGGTGTGGATACCTCCACCGTAAATATATCCTCACATGGTAGGCATGTGGGGGAATTAAATTGAGATAATTAAGTTGGTATGTCGTAAATGATTGAACTAGCAACAAAAATAAAAGTAAAAGTTTTTTTTAGAAAATTTAAAACATAAAGGCTGAAGCCTGTAAGTTTTAGAAAATATAAAGGACATTTTGTGCATTTTTCTCTAAAAAATTCTGAAATTTAACAACATTTTATAATAATATATAGTTAAACAAAAAAATAATATATTATAAAAAAATTGATTTCTTTTTTTTTAAATTCCTATATGTGTCGTACAGGTTCCAGCCTTTCATCCAATCTATTTTTTCAACCTGAAAAAGTACCCATGCGTATTGCGTTGTGTAGGGCCCCCAGGATGTCCAAATAAGTAAGGGGATGTCCAAATAACCAGACCTTTATTTAATCATGATAATTTATTCTTTTGCAGTTTTGTTTTAGTTATATATATATATTATGTCGCTAATCACACACATGCATCATTTGCAGGCTTAAAAAGTTACAAGTATTTTTTTAGAATTGAATATGTAACCTCTCGCATATGTCTCTAGATCAAGTGTGATAGCCCCAAATTAGATAAAAAATTATAAATGGTTTTCCATTACCTAATATGATTTCGAAAATAATTATGGTTAATATCTATCATACCTTTCAGGGTTTGAACAAATGACTTTATCAACATGGACAAAAAAATTACGTCATACTCTTACAATTATATCAACTAATAATTAATAATAATAGATTGTATTTTTCCCTTATAAACCAGCCTACATGTTTGGAAATTTGGTGTCCTTGCTTTTGTGTGTTTGTGTGAGAGAGTTCCATCATCAATGGGTTCAACACAAAAAAACCAGCCACATGTGGTGTGCATACCATTCCCAGCACAAGGTCACATTAACCCAATGTTAAAACTTGCTAAAATCCTCCATTCCAAAGGCTTCTTTGTCACCTTTGTCAACACCGAGTTTAGCCACCAACGCCTTCTCCGAACACTGGGCTCCGCCGCCCTACACGATCTCCCTTCCTTCCACTTCGAGACCATTTCTGACGGTCTTCCACCACCCGAAAACCCCGATGCCACCCGGGATACTGCATCTATTCTCAAATCCCTGCATGAAAATAGTTTGGGTCCATTTAAAAGTGTCCTCTCTAAAGCGAGTACCCTTTATTCACCGGTCACTTGCATCGTGGCCGACTTCCTTATGGGTTTCACCCTCCCTGCCGCCGAGGAGTTAGGTATTCCGGAAATTCTATTCTGGACCTCTGGGGCTGGTTCTCTCATATGTTATGATCACTACCCCAATCTTATACAAAAGGGTCTGATGCCCCTCAAAGGTAAATAATTTATCAATTTATTGGATAACTAAGTAAGATATTTCTCATAAAGCTATTACATTCTGAGGATATAGAAAAAATATCTCGTACAACATCATTGGAGACAGTTGTTTGCAATCATGAACTGCATAAATTCAGTTGAATATTCGGTTAATATATATTGTGTTTTATTTTCTGAAAAGGATGAATCTTTTGTATACAAATAGATACAGGGAAAATCAAGAAACTAAACATTGACCCAAACCTTTTGTGAAAATGAACATGGGATGCGTCTACCGTACATGAATCACTGTTATAAGGCTATGTAGTGTGGTCATGACCTAAATAACCACCACCACCTTTCATGTCAGCCCCATGTCATCCCACGTCCCCACCCTATATGGTGTGGACCATGACCCCATTATCATCCACTATCCTCTCCCACTAATCACAATACCCTAATTAATTGAAAGAGGGACATGGTTACAATGGAATAAACCATGCGAACCACATTGGTTTGTAAAAGGGGGCGGCATAGCAGTGGTTCCATAGTCCTACGTGGCAATCCATGACCCAAACCACCATCCCCATACTCTAAAGCACTAATGCGTCTAAGGTAGACTCTTCAGGTAAGCCAGTAAAGATTCGGCACATGTCATCAACCTTAGGCATTTTCTTTACTTTTCCACCACGATTATTAAATAGGCATCACTTTTCATACGTTAATACCTTAAAAACAAATTTACACCAAACTAAAGAGAATTTTAATATCTTTAATTTTGTTTATGTTTTAATACTATCGTATGAAAAAAGTTATGTTCGTTTAAAAATCGTGATAGAAAAGAAAAAAATGAAGTGTGGAAACCTATGGTACATTTTAGACGCATCAGGTGTTCATCTTAGATGCATCCACTACATTTCTAGACGCATCCTTTACACATGTCAAATTTTGATTGGCTTTTCTCCAAAAGGCAAGAGCCTCTACAACTTAGCCAAAGAGTCTACCTTAAACACATCAGATGCATTTATTTCGGTGATTCTCCTACCGTAGACGCTTCCCATATTTATTTTAACAAAAGGCTTTGGTCAATATACATTTTCGTGATTTCCCCATAAATATATGACTCGGCCTATTTTCGGGTGTATAAACAAAACATATTTAGAATAATAATCATCCCATGGCTTAGTTGTGGAAAGTTCTTAACACGATTAGGCAAAATAGAAACATTTGCAACTGAAATTTATAAACGATAAAATGGCAACAAATTCATCTTGCGACTGATTTACAACCATAAACACACCGGTCACAAAATTAGCGATTACCACATATCTGGTCACAAAATGGGTTTCTATTTTCTCATTCCATGAAACAGTTTGAAAATTTTGAGAAAGTGTTTAAACCATTTCAATATAGGCCACTCCAACTTTGGTTGGGTGGTAGAGACTCTTGCCTTTTGGAGAAAACATCAGGGTTTAAATCCTGGCATTTGTCAGAAAACGTAATTAATTTATGAAACAATGTTTAGTTTACTCTTTTTTATAAGTTTTTAACATATTAGGTGCTAACTTGTATCAAATTTTCTTTTTCTCCACAGATGCTAGTTATTTAGTAAATGGGTATTTGGATACGGTTGTTGATTTTATCCCTAACATGCCCGGTATACGCCTAAAAGACATTCCGCCTTTTGTTAGAGTTGTCCATCCTGGTGTTTTGTATTATCTACATATAATACATAATGAGGGGACATGGGTGGGCGGTTTGGGCTGCAAGTCAAAGTTACACAGGGTGCAATTGTGGCTTCACATTGCCTTGGATTATCTTTGGGCTTCCCGGGTTTGGAATGCAGTCCAATACTTAATTAAAAGGTATAAGGGTGAGGCCCACTAAGGTAAACAAATGGGGCAAACCGTTTCTAATTAAAATAATTGTAACTGGTGCTTAATCAAATCCAACAAGTAATTATAATTAGCAGTAATTATAATTAGTGTCTAACCAAATCCAACAAGTAATCGTGCAAGCTTACGAAGCAACACTGCAATCTAATCGTAACAGAAAGTGATTCGGAATTAAAGGCACACCTTAGGAATACGGGTTGTCACAGGTCTAGTTGGATTTCAACTAACTTAGTTAGTGTTCTAGATGGAAATTTAAGGTTAAGTTAGAGCTTTATGTGTGTTATGTAATATATAGTGTGTTAGGGTGTTCGGGGACCTTAACTAGCTTAGAAAAATAAAAACAATGCTTCTAGCATTATTTTGGTGTTCCGGGTAATGTCCGGTTGTTCGGTTCGGTGTTGTTCCGTTAAAGTGCTTAATTAATCCGTAAAGTGTTCTATATATATATTTTTGTAACGTTTTTAATTTTCAACACTCAAGAAAATATAACGGACTATTTAGTAACTTTTCTGTATACTACTAGCATGTTAACAAGTACATGTAGGTATAACACAGTAATCAGAGAGCAGTTAAATGATTCAGCACAGTCATCAAGTACTTTAATTAACATTAATAGATTGTACGGTTACATGTAATTTGAGGGTTGTCACATTCTCCCCCTGTTAAGAGAATTTCATCCCGAAATTTAGCGCGTGGTTACTGAGGAAGCTAGTTAAGTTGCGTTGTTTTCCTGATTTTCCTGGGGTGTCACATCACCCCCCGTTGATTTGGAATTTCGTCCCGAAATTCTGCTGTAGCTTCAGCCTCAGTAGTGGTTGCGTTTTTCTTAAACAGTTGGGGATACTTGAGTTTCATTTGGTCTTCTCGTTCCCAGGTATACTCTGGGCCACGACGAGCATTCCAACGAACTCGGACCAGAGGTATCCTGGTACGCTTGAGGATCTTAACATCTCGATCCGTAATCTCTACTGGTTCCTCGACGAATCGCAGCTGGTCGTCGATTGTGAGTTCCTTGAGAGGAACTATGAGGGTCTCATCTGACAGACATTTCTTCAGATTCGACACATGGAAAACATTGTGAACTCCGCTGAGTTCTTCAGGTAGATTCAACCTGTAGGCGACTTTGCCAATTTTCTCAATGATCTCGAACGGTCCGACATAACGCGGATTGAGCTTGCCTCGTTTGCCAAAGCGGACTACACCTTTCCATGGTGAGACTTTGAGTAGCACTCGATCCCCAACCTGGAACTCGAGTGGTTTTCTTCCTTTATCAGCATAGCTTTTCGGAATTAAAGGCACACCTTAGGAATACGGGTTGTCACATCATCCCCAACTTGAAAGAAATTTCGTCCCGAAATTTAACAAGTAAGCACAAAAAGGTGAAGTGATAAATCACAATTGTTGCGGATTTTCTTCAGGTGTCACATCATCCCCAACTTGAAGAGGAATTTCGTCCCGAAATTCACCAATGATATCACAAGTTAATACAACCGCTTGAACAACTGAGGATACTAGAGTTTACTCCGATCATTGCGTTCCTACGTGAACTCCGGTCCACGTTTTGAGTTCCAACGAACTCTCACGATTGGAATTCGACTATACTAACGAATCCTGACGTCCTGGTCCTTGATTTCAGTAGAGTCCACGACAACTGCAACTTGACATCAGCCTTAGGTTCTAATAAGGGTATCACTAGTTTTTCCGTCAAGCAACCACTTCTTTAGATTCGAGGCATAAATGGCATTGTCACCGTTACCCAATTCATCAGGTAACTCGTGTTTGTGAGTCATATCACCGATCCGTTACAGAAATCCAAATGTCCCAGCATACCGCAGACTAAGCTTGCCACGTTTCCCATAGCGTATCACACCCTCCCAGGGTGAGACTTCCAATATGACACGTTCGTCTGCAGCGAACTCCCGGTGTTTCTTAAGTTATCAGGGTTCCTGGCTATCACGCGTTGTCGCCACACAATTTCCAATACCGAGTGCAAGTCCTAGTCCCGTGATTAGGTTGTCATCCACCACAATCCAGCAAGGAGGTTGGCATTATCATCCACACAATGCCTCAAACAGATTTGTGTGCATACTAATACGGTAACGGCTTCAGTAGAGCTCACCCAAAGATAAGTTTCCTTCACAAATGTTTACTAACGTCAATCACGCACATGCTCGCAGCATGTCTTCGTGTGTCAGGATGGTTCGTTACTCTATTCGGTTGTCCTACTGTGATAAGTAATGCCCATGTCTAGACGTGAGCCAAGGGTGTTGCGTGTTGCCTGACATAAATCATGCATAGATCAAAATCAAAGGTATCAGGAGTTGGCACCTCGTGCCTGAAAACTGTCTCTATCAGAGGGATATTCACAAGCTGTGAAGACTCGTCAGTTTCCTTGATTGCAGGAAAGTGTGCTGGTTACGTGAGACAATCGACGATCACCCAGGTGATAATGTTTCCGCTTCGAGTTGTAAGTAGACCACTGATAAAATCCATGGCAGTCTATTCTCATTTCCATGTATGTGTTTCTAGTTGCTAATATCCCACCTTGACTTTCCCACAAGTCAAACATCGCTTTTATGCGTTGCTGTGTGGGCCTTTAGGCCTGGTCATCTGTACATGGTCTTTAGGTTTTAATTTATCCTATCAAAAATCAAATGAATGGAACATCGAAACCCGTGGGCTTTGCCTGCACCAGTTCCCTAAGGTTGCTGTGTAGTGGAATCCGTAGTCGTTCCATGAAGTAGCGAATATCGTCCAACTTGTTAGAAGTTGCTCCCCCATGGCCCACATGGGTCCAACTTGAAAATTCTCTTCCTTCAACCCTTCGGTGTAAACATGACGAATCTGATTGGGTATGCTAGAGTCGATAGTGAGCTACAAAGCTCGTACTTGTTCAGGTTTCACAGTCGTAATCATCCAATAGCTCCATCCAGCGATGTCATTACGTGTTTAGCTCCTTCGAAACAAGGGTATACGAGAGGCCCTTGTGATCGATCTAAGTAGTGCATTCGGTACCGTCCAAGTAATGCCTCCAACTTAAATCCAAGGCCCACGGTTTCCACCGCAGGTTGTGTGTTGTGCAGTCCCTCGTTGTAACTCCATTACGTACGCCATCACTCTCTCTCGTGTTTGCATCGGTGTGTAACTCAGACTCTGATTCGAACCATCATGGTATACGGTCAGATCATCGGTCCCCTCGGATAGAAGTGATGCTCAGTGCGTTGCAGGATTGGGTTTCAAAAGCTGAAAATGCGTCCTCCTGTTTCGTCTCCCAACAGTTCACAACACCCTACTGTGCTGAAGAGATTGAAGCTGTGAAAACCTCGAAAGTCCTGTGATGAATCTACGATAGTAACTAGCTGGACCAAGAAATTACTGTATCCCCGATGGGCTATTCGGTGTCGATCAATATCTGATGGAAAGAGTCTTTAGCGGGATCTGCATGTATTTCCACTTCGTCGACTTAGCAACCAAGCAAGCGTACCTCCCAAATCCTGAAGTCATACTTAGGTAAACTTCGCGTGGAGTTGCTCCTCCCCCAGGGTTCTATCATAAGCTAAAAATGCCATCCATGATGTTCCCTTCTCCTGGAAACGATCCAAAACGTCATCAATAACCACGGTCGATTCATGTGGTCCATAAAGCGGCTGGTGCGTTGATCAACTCAATGATCAGGATGTACAAAGTCGAAATGGCCGTATTGCGTTCGATATGCCGTTCTAAGAGCATTCGCCTGTTGGACTCCCTTCTGATGATAGTTCGTTCGTTAGTCAATCCTTGAATAGAAGTTCGACCCTCGCAATTGGCCAACAGGTTGTCAACACATGGTCGAGACGAACAGTTATTGACTGTCACCTTGATGAGTTTTTGATAATCAGCACACATGTCTAACGATAAAGCTTATCTTCACGGGTATAATCGGGGCTCCCCGAAGCGAAAAACTAGGTCCGACAAAACTTCTGTCCAATAGTTCCTGTAGTTGATTAAACAGTTCTTGCAACCCTCCTGGTGCTAGACGGTATGAAATATGAGTAATCAGGGTTGCATCTGGCGCGAGATCAACAGAGATTCTTCTCTACAGTTGTGGAAGTTGACCGGTAAATTCTACGGGCAGAATATCGAGAGAAATCATGAACAACTGGTGGATCCTCGATCCTCTCTTCCTTAACCTTAACATCAGTAACGGTTGCTAACGTAGCGGGGTAATCTCCCTGTAGATACTTCTGGGTCTTCATGGCTTAAATGGCGCTAACCTTTGTACCACTCCGATGCTTTAGAACAAATAACGATTTTCCACAAAAAAATTTTCTCCTCACCGGGTATGTCTGCGTGATTTCTGCATAACCAATCCACACTAACTACTGCATTGTAACTATTAGGGATAGTAGAAAGAAGGTCGACGTCGAACACTTGTCCCACAAGGTCGAGTTTACATCCCAACGGACATATAAGGTTTCATTTGACTTGCCCTTAGTTGATTCCACAACAGGTTCGGTTTCAAGAAGCATCAGGGTTAAGCAGAATAGTGACGAAGTGATTAGTTACCAAGAACATGTAGGCCACCATGTTGTTATAATCTTGGCGTCGCCCACGCCAATCCTAAATGTCCCTCCATGAGCATCATTTCCCGGGTTGTTGTACTCGTTGCGAGGATTTCCAGTACGCCCGTCGTTCCCTTGGTTGTTGTCGTTTAATTTAACAACGGCCACTCTATGTCGTAGGCACCTTCATTTTCCATACTGTTGGTTACCATTACAAATACCTTGATGTTGTCGTGACTATTGCCTCTAATGCTGTTGTTTGAAACGGAGCTCTACGATCTTTCACCGACAGGGTCCACCTCTTCACATTCCATGGTACGTGCTAAGGCACTACTCTCTGTGCGGGGAGTTTCACATTCCATTCTACAGTCAGTTGTCATCGCTTATGTCCTGATTGGTTCGTAATGGTTGTCTCACATCAGTCGCTGACTAGGGTTGGAGATTCGGTTGTAGTCACTTTGCTGGTGTTCGTTGCCGATAATCAGGGTTCTCCAATTACTGAGGTCGGTAAAATACTACGCTCACCCTTTTGTCCATCGATCTAGCAGGTCGATTGAGTAATGCGCGGTATGCTGCGGGAGTGTTGCAGAAATGATCACACTTCGGAGTCTAAGACGTCAATACATAGAGTTCCATCAAACGAAGAAAAGCGAGAAAGGTATAAACCAACTCAAGGACGTTCGTGCAAGCACCTAACATTCTACACGTTTCGTTAGGCGTTCAGATGTGTGTTCAAGTACAACTCGATAGCATCGAGATTCGTAAGGGTTCAGAGAGGAGTGAAAAGATGATGTTCGAGTAAGAGACAATCACTGCTATGACTCCTATAGACTGTTATGTTTCTTATCGATCAAATAACAGAACGGAACCCCTTTTCCACTTGTTAAGCCTCACTGGGACTCACATGCACCCCACATTATTATTGTGTGTGCACCCACAATAATATTGCAATTTGCATGCTCATCTCAGTTCCTCTTAACTCATGGAAAATGGTTCCTCCAACTCGAATGCCAATCAGAGGTTATCAAAACGATAAAACCATAGGAATCCAAGGACTATGACAAACTGTCAATGAATCATAATGTAAGCAAGTAGTTCTGGTAATCATGCTATAGCGACGAGTGTGTGTTTGTATGTTACATCATAAACAAATGTGTACTAGTCATGTAATGTATGCAACAAGTGAGAGAGACGAACCTTGCAATCTGGAGCTGAGTGTCATGGTCGTATTCACGTATTCAGAACTGTTCGGTTATAGTCTGGTTTTATAAAAACGTTTTAAAACCAAGTTCACTATAACCAGTGGCTCTGATACCAAACTGTCACACCCCCAAAATACCACAAGCGGAAACACCACAGGACGTGTGACGTACCAGGATCCAAGCCACCAATCACATTGAACTATAGTATGTATTTAAATAAAAACTTTCATTTATTAGCATTAAGAGTTACAACGTTACAAATAATTCACAGTATACAGCGGAAGCATAATTCATTTGTTAAGTGTGTATAAACCACATGTAAAAACCATTAGTCTTATGTTGCGATTCCACGTATCTCGACCCATGACCACTCCAGCCTTCCAGATAGCAAGTTCCATGATATAACCCTACAGACCTGCAAGCATGCAGACAAGTGTGTCAGACGACGCTGGTGAGTTCAAAGTTTTGTTAACGTGTTTAGATACCAGTTACCATATTAAAACGTTGCACAGTTTCGATGATTTGATTTGATGTTGTTATTACTCGATTACCGTATGTGGCGACTAGATGTGAATGCCCAACCCCAATGCCTCCATTTAGGCATTGGTCATGATGTCAAGGTATCAAACAACCTTGAATAGATGTAAGGGGTCTTATATGTACATGATGTGAATGCCCAACCCCAATGCCTCTAACTAGGCATTGGTCATGAAGTCCAGGTAATTAGTTCACGCCCGTCCTTTCGGCCCGGTGTGAGGGTGCCAAACCTAATAGCGCTATCAACTAAATACCTCGTTGCTTCTTCAGCAACACGGTAGATGTATGGGGTCTTACATGATTTATACTGTGTTCAATAACCAACATCCCAAATAAACAGTTTACCCAGTATTCCCTTTAGAAACGTTTACCAGATGTCCCAAACCACCGGGACGCATGCTTAGAAAAGTGCAGTGAACTCACCTTTGATTGCTCGGTATGTTACGTTACGTTATTCACAGGTGATCAATCAAATTCCTAACATGGTTATCAACGATAATCAGTTTCGCGTGCAATTAAGCCACATTTTCTACGCATATAGCAAGCAAGCGTCATACAGATAGTGGCGTTAATTATTTCACATGTTGTAACAGCAATTCACGTATTCATTGCATTCACCGCATACACGTAGTAACATACGAGGAGCATACAATGTTCTTTGAATCATCAGAGTATATCATACGACATAACATAACAACTGGTTATCATCATGAAATCCCACAATAAGAAGTTGGTTCACTTACAAGTCCATATCACAATTTCATAAATCACTTAACTGTTACATTTCGTTGTGTTAATCACATGGTGCACAATTTAAATAAACTAGTGGCCTAGCAAGGATTATAATTCTTTAATCTTCTCACCTATAAACCATGATTCTTTCGTGGCCCAATCAAGTTATAATACGTGCAGCCCATTTGAAATCATCACACCCTCCTTAATCAACCAAGTAGGATGAATCCCCTTTAATTCACAGATTTCAAACATGCAACATATAGGTAGGTTGTACTCTATGCTAGCATACTTGCACATTCAAGAAAACCCAGAACCCATCACCTCTAATGGCAGTTTTATTTCCAATTCAAATAACATTCATATTCAAGCATGGCCATTATTTCAGTTGGTTGTTTTAATAATATACAGAAGGTCCATCAAGCCATTCATAGAATCATCATCACCAATATTTCACAGAGTAACCAACAGAAAGTCCTTTATTAATTTTATGTATCACATTCGGCACCAACAAGCCAAATAACGTCAACGTACTTTTCGTTATGCACGTACATTCTAGGCGATAACAGTTAATCAATTAGCAACCACGTTGTCACACAAGTTAAGTATCGATCATATTACTAAATATTGCTCATCATCGAACCATGTTTTCACTGTTTGTGGCCTACTCGCAGCCTCTAATCACCGTGATTATGGGCCGAATACATACATTAATACATCGAACAAGAATTATTATGAAACAATACTCACTAATCATACACTAATCAGTAATATCATCAACACATCACACATCACTAATTATTAACTCAAAACGATTTACTAGCATTCATGTTAACATACAATCGAGATTCTGCATCATGATTTATGTTCATATACATAGCATGGCAACACTAACAAGTATTACACCATCAAGATTAACAAGAATAACCATCTCTAAACTGGAATAAAAAAAACTAACCGGAGAGTAGAGAGGGTGCGAGAAAGCTTCGAGAGGATGGGGTTTGTCGCACATGATCTGCCGTGGAAAGGTGAGAGGAACTAGGGTTTGTGATCAATCAAATGTGTTTTGTATTATCTACATATAATACATAATGAGGGGACATGGGTGGGCGGTTTGGGCTGCAAGTCAAAGTTACACAGGGTGCAATTGTGGCTTCACGTTGCCTTGGATTATCTTTGGGCTTCCCGGGTTTGGAATGCAGTCCAATACTTAATTAAAAGGTATAAGGGTGAGGCCCACTAAGGTAAACAAATGGGGCAAACCGTTTCTAATTAAAATAATTGTAACTGGTGCTTAATCAAATCCAACAAGTAATTATAATTAGCAGTAATTATAATTAGTGTCTAACCAAATCCAACAAGTAATCGTGCAAGCTTACGAAGCAACACTGCAATCTAATCGTAACAGAAAGTGATTCGGAATTAAAGGCACACCTTAGGAATACGGGTTGTCACAGGTCTAGTTGGATTTCAACTAACTTAGTTAGTGTTCTAGATGGAAATTTAAGGTTAAGTTAGAGCTTTATGTGTGTTATGTAATATATAGTGTGTTAGGGTGTTCGGGGACCTTAACTAGCTTAGAAAAATAAAAACAATGCTTCTAGCATTATTTTGGTGTTCCGGGTAATGTCCGGTTGTTCGGTTCGGTGTTGTTCCGTTAAAGTGCTTAATTAATCCGTAAAGTGTTCTATATATATATTTTTGTAACGTTTTTAATTTTCAACACTCAAGAAAATATAACGGACTATTTAGTAACTTTTCTGTATACTACTAGCATGTTAACAAGTACATGTAGGTATAACACAGTAATCAGAGAGCAGTTAAATGATTCAGCACAGTCATCAAGTACTTTAATTAACATTAATAGATTGTACGGTTACATGTAATTTGAGGGTTGTCACATTCTCCCCCTGTTAAGAGAATTTCATCCCGAAATTTAGCACGTGGTTACTGAGGAAGCTAGTTAAGTTGCGTTGTTTTCCTGATTTTCCTGGGGTGTCACATCACCCCCCCGTTGATTTGGAATTTCGTCCCGAAATTCTGCTGTAGCTTCAGCCTCAGTAGTGGTTGCGTTTTTCTTAAACAGTTGGGGATACTTGAGTTTCATTTGGTCTTCTCGTTCCCAGGTATACTCTGGGCCACGACGAGCATTCCAACGAACTCGGACCAGAGGTATCCTGGTACGCTTGAGGATCTTAACATCTCGATCCGTAATCTCTACTGGTTCCTCGACGAATCGCAGCTGGTCGTCGATTGTGAGTTCCTTGAGAGGAACTATGAGGGTCTCATCTGACAGACATTTCTTCAGATTCGACACATGGAAAACATTGTGAACTCCGCTGAGTTCTTCAGGTAGATTCAACCTGTAGGCGACTTTGCCAATTTTCTCAATGATCTCGAACGGTCCGACATAACGCGGATTGAGCTTGCCTCGTTTGCCAAAGCGGACTACACCTTTCCATGGTGAGACTTTGAGTAGCACTCGATCCCCAACCTGGAACTCGAGTGGTTTTCTTCCTTTATCAGCATAGCTTTTCTGACGGTCACGAGCTGCCGCCATTCGCTGTCGTATCTGAGCAATCCTCTCAGTCGTGTCTACTAGGAGTTCTGGGCTAGTAATTTGGCTGTCACCAACTTCTGCCCAACAGAGAGGTGATCGGCATTTGCGTCCGTATAATTCCTCGAATGGAGCGGCTTGGATGCTGGTGTGGTAGCTGTTGTTATACGAAAACTCCACCAGCGGGAGGTGCTTTTCCCAGCCATTACCAAAATCGATTACACATGCCCTAAGCATGTCTTCAAGGGTTTGGATGGTGCGTTCAGATTGCCCATCCGTCTGTGGGTGATAAGCGGTGCTCATATCTAAACGTGAGCCAAAGGACTTGTGCATTGCTTGCCACAGTTCAGAAGTAAAACGCGCGTCACGATCAGAAATGATGGAGGTTGATACTCCGTGCCTTGATACCACTTCCTTTAGGTAAATGTCTGCAAGAGTAGAAAACTTATCCGTTTCTTTGATAGCCAGAAAATGTGCAGACTTGGTCAGTCGATCTACGATCACCCAAATGGTATCGTTTCCGCGTTGAGATCTAGGCAGACCAGTAACGAAATCCATGGAAATTTGCTCCCATTTCCATTTCGGGATCTCCGGTTGTTGAAAGTAGGCCTGATGGTTTCTGATATTCAGTCTTGACTCTCACACAAGTCAAGCACTTACTGACGTAGGTTGCTATGTGGGCTTTCATGCCAGGCCACCAATACGTAGTCTTGAGGTCGTGGTACATTTTATCCGAACCAGGATGTACCGAATAACGAGACTTGTGTGCTTCATCCATCACAAGCTCGCGTAGGTCTCCATAAAGTGGAATCCAGATGCGCCCTGTTACATAGTAAACGCCGTCTTCCTTTTGCTCTAGTCGCTGCCTCGATCCTCGCAAGGACTCAGCCCTGATGTTCTCTGCTTTCAATGCTTCGACCTGAGCATCACGAATTTGAGCGGGAAGGTTAGATTGGATGGTAAGCTGTAAAGCACGTACACACTTAGGTATAGTATCCTTTCGACTGAGGGCGTCGGCCACAACATTGGCCTTGCCCGGATGATATTTGATAGCGCATTCGTAATCGTTCAAGAGCTCAACCCATCGGCGTTGTCGCATATTTAATTCCTTTTGCTTGAATATATGCTCGAGACTCCTGTGATCGGTGTAAATGGTGCACTTGGTACCGTACAGGTAATGTCTCCATATCTTAAGTGCGAAAATAACTGCTCCCAGCTCCAAGTCATGCCTAGTGTAGTTCCTTTCGTGAACTTTAAGTTGGCGCGATGCGTAGGCAATGACCTTGTCACGTTGCATCAATACGCAACCAAGTCCTTGGATGGAAGTGTCGCAGTAAACCACAAAATCATCTGTGCCTTCAGGCAATGAGAGGATAGGCGCGCTACAAAGTCTATTCTTCAAGTGCTGAAATGCGGACTCCTGTGCATCACCCCAACGATAGGTGACACCCTTCTGAGTCAGTGAAGTGAGAGGTTGCGCAATCTTTGAGAAATCCTTGATAAACCTTCTGTAATATCCTGCCAAACCCAAGAATTGGCGGATTTCTGTTGGTGTGCGGGGTGCAGGCCAGTTCTTGATTGAGTCAACCTTGGATGGATCAACATGGATCCCATCCTTGTTTACCACATGGCCTAGAAAGTGGACTTCGCGAAGCCAGAAGTCACATTTCGAAGACTTGGCATACAACTGCTCTTTTCGAAGAAGTTCCAGCATAAGTCGTAGATGCTGCTCGTGTTCCTCCTGACTCTTAGAATAGATCAGGATATCGTCGATGAACACAATAACAAACTTATCCATGTAAGGTTTGCATACTCGGTTCATGAGATCCATGAAGACCGCTGGTGCATTCGTCAGCCCGAATGGCATAACCAGAAACTCGTAATGGCCGTAACGAGTTCTGAATGCTGTTTTGGAGACGTCCTCATCTCGGACCCTCAGCTGATGGTATCCCGATCTCAAATCAATCTTGTAGTAATAGCTCGACCCTTGCAACTGGTCGAACAAGTCGTCAATACGTGGGAGAGGATAACGATTCTTCACGGTCACCTTGTTAAGTTCGCGGTAGTCGATACACATTCTGAAAGTACCATCTTTCTTCTTCACAAACAAGACTGGAGCACCCCAGGGCGAAGATCTAGGACGTATAAAACCCTTTTCCAAGAGTTCTTGTAATTGCGTGGACAATTCTTCAAGTTCTGATGGAGCTAGACGATAAGGTGCTCGAGCTATGGGCGCTGCTCCAGGAGCTAGCTCGATTTGAAATTCAACTTGACGATGAGGCGGAAGACCAGGTAATTCCTCAGGAAATACCTCGGGAAAGTCACGTACAATAGGGATGTCTTCAATTCTCTTCTCTTCCATTAATGTGTCAGTAACGAGTGCTAGAATGGCAGTGTGGCCCTTTCACAAACACTTCTGGGCCTTAAGGAAAGACATAATGCCTACAACAGCACCACTCTTATCGCCCTGAATCACCAGAGGTTCTTCACCAGAACGAGGAATGCGGACGATCTTCTCCTTGCAAACAATCTCCGCTTGGTGATGAGATAGCCAATCCATCCCAATAACGACGTCGAAACTACCCAATGTGATAGGAATAAGATCGATAGGGAAAGTCTGACCAGCTAAGACGAGGTTACAACCCTTAACTACGTGTGTGGCTTCAAGACTTTTACCATTTGCTAGCTCTATCGTGTGTTTGGTGTTTAGAAGTGTTGGAGTGCGCTTAAGCATTTGGCTAACTTTTAAGGACACATAACTAGTATCGGCACCCGAATCGAATAAAACAGTAACAAAGAAGTCGTCCAGAAGAAACTTACCCATCACAATGTTGGGATCGTTCCTTGCATCACCCTGACCTAGCACGAAAACACGACCCCTTGCCCCATTACCATTGTTGTTACCCCCGTTGTTGCCTCCATTGTTGCCTCCATTGTTTTTCCCGTTTCCTTGATTGTTGTTGTTCTGATTCTGGTTCAGTTGGGGGCAGTTCCTCTTAAAGTGACCTTCAGCGCCACACTGAAAGCCTCCTTTATTGCCCTGCTGTTGCTGCTGATGGTGGTTCTGTGGAGCTTGTTGTTGTTGTTGGCGATTCTGATTTGCAGGACGCGGGCTCCTGCAATCCCTAGCTTCATGGCCAAGCTTGTGACATCTCTGACATCGACCTTTGTTACACTGCCCGCTATGATGCTTGTTGCACCGGTTGCACTTGGGGTGGTTTCCTCGGTTTCCACCCTGTCCTTGATTACCGGAAGATTGCTGACCAGGACTCTGGTAGTCATCGGTCTTTCGCTGCTGAGACTGAACCGAAGCAGAACCCTTACTGGAGTTCCCATCCCATTTTCGCTTATTGTCGGTAGGTGCATCAGAAGTAACTGTGGCACTAATTCGTTTGGGCAGCCTGTTTTGCTCCACCGCCTGGTCAGTGAGTCGATGGGCCAACTTGATGATTTGCTGTATGGTACCCAGGTTGGCTGAAGTCACGTGACTTTGAATCTCTGGTACAAGGCCTTTGAGATACAGCTCAATTCGTTTGATGGGAGGGTCCACCATGGTAGGGCACAAGATGGCCAGCTCATTTGACCTTTTCGTATACGCCACAATCTCAGACCCCGTCATTTTCAGGTTGAAAAACTCCACCTCTAGTTTGTGGATGTCATCACGGCTACAATACTCTTCCTTGATCATTTCCTTGAAATCGTTCCATGGGGTGGCATTAGCAGCAACCAACCCCAGCATCTGAACCTGAGCGTTCCACCACGTGAGCGCTATTCCTTCAAGAGTACCAGTAGCATACTTCACTCTACGAGCCTCGGGGCATTCGCACATCTCAAAGATAGACTCAAGCTTCTCAAACCAGTAGAGGAGGCCTACAGCTCCTTCAGTTCCATGAAAGTAGTAGGTCGGCAGTCCATGAAGGTTTTAAACGTGCACACAGGAGGTTGAGCATGTTGACCTGTTGCGCGAGAATAAAAGACAAGATTAAGCATGAGGGTTGGTTTGCGAAGGTAGGATCTAAACGTCCTAAGGTGAGTTGGTATGGCAGGTTATACCTCCTGCAGGGTTAGCTGCGAGTGCCTCAGCGACTCGTTCGTTGATCAAAGCCGTCAACTGGGCTTGAGTGAGGTTGATACGTCCTCCGCGTCCGCTCATGATCTTCATAATGAAGCAACGTAAGTGAGAAAGGTGTCGCGAAAGTGCGTAAGTGTGGGACGACAATAGAGAGTAAGCACACAAGGTTCAAATAGCAATTATCACATTATCTAATGCACAGTGAGAACTATCTAACCGACAATATAACATAAATCATACCACTTATGGTGTCGAGTCTTGCACGTGGAGCGAAGCGTCGTTGTGGATTGTTGAACACTGTACAGGTTATAGTCTGGTTTTATCAAAAAGCTTTTCCCTTTTTAAAACCAAGTTCACTATAACCAATGGCTCTGATACCAATATGTCACACACCCAAAATCCACCATGTGGAGCATCACCGCTTGGAGGCGTGACCTGACCAAGATCGAGCCACCAATCATATTGAACATCGGAATTAAGTAAATAAGACTAACCACAATACGATTGGTGATCAAAGCTAGTTAACCATGTTTAGTTTAAACAGCGGAAGCATAAAAGTAAATCCAAAAGCATAAGTCCATAGTTTATAAGTTAAAGTTCAAAACGCAGGTTTAATAAGTTCATAAGGATTTAAATAATAAGCACGGAACATAACAGTCCGTACACCACAACGACTCCTTCCTCGTGCAAGCTCCAAGCGTGTAGCGACCTGTAAGGCATGTAACAACGAGTCAACAACAAAGTTGAGTGAGTTCACGTTTGGTTGTTTAGTTTTAAGTTGTTTCTGAAAAACGTGGTTTGACTTTCATTGGCTTAATTTCCATGGGGGTTACCCCGTAGTTGAAAGTATGTTTAACCAGTTCCTTTTTCATTACCCAAACCATAACCATAATCAGTGGGGGCTTTCCCCGTGTGAACTACTAGACGGTATGATATCGACTACTACGCAAATAAGTTGTGCCCTATATCAGTGTCTATCATCACTGATAGTCTGCCATAGTCCATTAGTACACGCCCGTCCGACCGGCACGGTGTGAGGTTTGTTAAACCTAATAGCGCTATTAACTAATGACCCGCTCGCCATTGGCCTCGGCGATTAAGTCGATATAATGAAGAGGGACTTATTGATAGAGTTTTGTCTAGCTAGTTTTTAAGGTTGTTGTCCTACACCAGGAGGACGAACGTACGTATTCTGCACCAGGAGAATTCGTAGGATTAATAATGGCATCCTACCTATGGAGGATGGCCGTACATATCTCCCCGAGGGGATATGTAGATTTAGTTTTAAATTCTTTAACCCATTCCCAAACCACCGGGAATCCCATGCCTTGTAGAAAGTGTGAACTCACCTCGGTTTGCTCGGTTAGATTCTCAAATATAGCTAACAGTCAAGGTCGGTCAATCACGTCCTAATATGATTACCAGTTAGTCATTTAGTGATTTTTAAATAGAGCACAAAGTTCCTACACGTATCTATCACATAACATGCATCACTTTAACGGTTTATGCCCATATAAGTTTCCCATCCATTTCCCACTCATAAACAAACATACGATGATGCACATAACACATGTAACATGTTATATCATTCACAGATAACCTATCCGACATTTAGACATGCAAATTACAACTTATGTCATTTCAGCATTAATATTCAAAACCGGCTGTTTTCGGACATTTTAATAAAATAGTTAACTTATTCAAAAAATTCCCAAATTTTTACAGAATGTCTTAAACGTTCCAAATTTTATTGTGTAAAAATATCGGGGTCCAGTTCATTACTAATATTTTATAAAAATTCATTTTCCGGACTGAACTCAGATTTATCTTTTTCTGACCACAGTCCACGGAATAATTTATTTAAAATTCATCGAGAGTCCGATTTATGAAATTCTAGTGAGAGAATTACAAATACATTGGTGGTCATCTACAGTACAAATTTCATGATCTAACTCTACACAGAACTCAAGTTATGACAGAAACCAAAACGCATATTTTCAGCAGAAAAATGCAGCTCTAGCTGCTGTTACAAAATGACGCTTTAAAAATAATAAACGAAGTCCAAAAATTATGATTCCGGTGCCATTAGAACCGTATTTCATAATACATAACCCTAGACTTCATAAAATACATTTCTCTTTAAGTTATGGTCCTGTTACAGCCAACTGAAGTTGGCTGTAATCATTAAACAGCCTACTGTTTTCAGTCTTTAACACTCTAAAGCGCGTTCGATTGATTCCGTTAGCGTGTTTAGTGATCACAACAACGTCAAACATCAATATTACAAGTAGATCAGCAAGTAAATCAGTAACATAATCAAGACAACTTCAGTTTATCATCACTTCATCATGTTTCATCAATATTTCATTACAAGTTTGTTTATATGCAAGACTTTGTTCATTTCATCATCAAACATCTGTTAACCACTTAAATAACATAAAGAATGAACGGATCTAAGTTCTTACCACTAGCTCAAGGCTAGGGAAGTTCGAGTGAAGAAATGTGGTGGTTAATAGCGAATGGAGGAGGTCCTTCCACTTCCGAGAACACCGAGCTTCGTTGAACGCCTTGTAGCACCTAGAAGTACACTCGGATTTCTTGAAGTTGAAACAAAAATGGTGGATGAACAAGAGGGGTGTTCGGCCGAGCTTCTATGGAGGGAGGGAGTGAAGATGGAGTTGTGGTGTGAATGATAAAATGGATGGAGATCTAGTGGTTAAATAACCACTCTTCCAACATTCAATTACCCATTGTGCCTTATGCTTCCTTAGTACTAAACACCATCCAATATAATAATCAAATAAATCTTGTGGGGAGTCCCCATATAACCGTATGGTTGAGGGAGGGGGGTCTAGTTGGATTTCAACTAACTTAGTTGGTGTTCTAGATGGAAATCTAAGGTTAAGTTAGAGCTTAATGTGTGTTATGTAATATATAGTGTGTTAGGGTGTTCGGGGACCCTAACTAGCTTAGAAAAATAAAAACAATGCTTCTAGCATTATTTTGGTGTTCCGGGTAATGTCCGGTTGTTCGGTTCGGTGTTGTTCCGTTAAAGTGCTTAATTAATCCGTAAAGTGTTCTACATATATATATATTTTTGTAACGTTTTTAATTTTCAACACTCAGGAAAATATAACGGACTATTTAGTAACTTTTCTGTATACTACTAGCATGTTAACAAGTACATGTAGGTATAACACAGTAATCAGAGAGCAGTTAAATGATTCAGCACAGTCATCAAGTACTTTAATTAACATTAATAGATTGTACGGTTACATGTAATTTTGAGGGTTGTCACATAGTGCTTTTTAGTTGTTCTGGGTTTATACGTAAAAAAATTTCAAAACGCCGCAGCAACACGCGAGGCTATTGTCGCAGCCCCCGACCCCTGCCCCAGGAGCGGGCAGCCGCGAGAGCTATCACAGAGCCGATAGTATAGGTGTTTATGAATTTGGTAGCGGAAATGAGACATCAGGACCGTAGTTAGGAAATGTTATCAGAGTTTCAAAACACCAAACTTTTATAAAAAAAACAAATGGGATAAAACTCAAGTTTCCATTACAATACATTTATATGGATAAACCCTATTTATTGAAAACATTAACTTTTTTTTGTTTAGGTAACTTTTATAGCCACTTCTTTAAGCCTTCGATGCTTCCCAGCTGGCTTCTAATAGCTTTCACATTAAGTTACCTGAAACACGTTTTAAAAAGGTTTATCAACAAGAAATACTGGCGAGTGCATCCCAGTTTAATCAAAGCAACTCTTATAACTTTACAGTATTGAGAGCGATTACAATGTTTATATCTACACAGTTACTCATTCAGTATTGTCAATTCCTGACTTGTGGTACTCATTAGCTAACTCTTTGTCCAATAGTAACGGATGTCAAGTAATGTACAAAACCCCGACATATCGGCAGTAACTGTAGAACACATAGACTCAAACAATGTTAAGTATGATTAACACATTTGAGGTTTTGGTAAAGCAGTTTGGTAGAAAAAGAGAATGACTCACATCGGAGACTTAGGTAATACTATAGCTTCCTGGTGATTCTCCTAGTTATTATCTATTAAAATTAAACAATGCACACGTGTTAGTAAGATAACCCAAATTACATTAGCCATACAACCGAGACAGAACTCCAACGAACTAAGTCAGGCAGAGCCTTGACATGCGTTACGGAGCCCTAGATCAATCGGGTAGAGTAACTGATACGTAACCGGGGGTTATAATACTTACAATAAGGCAGAGCTTCGCTATTTAGGGGTATTATTCCCGAAAGTTTTGACTATTTAGAGAATTGAGAGAGAAACAGAAAATGAACGTCCAATTAAGGCCTGAGGCCCCTTTTATAGTCCTGACATAAGGCGGCTTGCGCCCCGCGAGACTTTTGGGATCAACCTTCACGGCCCGCGAGCTCGCTAGGGTAGGCCCTAGCCTTGTCGAGTCAACCAGTAGCCTTCACACGCGTTAGGACACGTGGCAGACTGGTGTGTCGGCTGGTGTCACTACGTCACGGCCCGCGACAGCCCTGGCTTGACCGGGCCGCGCCCCGCGAGGGCACCATATTATTGTTTGTATTTGATTTTTATTTATATTAAGGTATTTTAGGACCGTTTCTCGTATACGGGGTATATTTTAGGATGTTTTAGGGTTTTAGGAGGGTTGTTATATCCTCCCCACCTTGTTTTAAATCTCGTCCTCGAGATCTACTAGAACAGGTGTTGATATTTCCTTTGCATTTCTGACTTGAGCTCTCAAGTGTATTCTGGTCCTCTCTTGGAATCTCATTTTACTTTGAGCAGAACTAATCTCTTGTGCTTGAGATTCTTGATCTTCATATCTTCAATGTGAAGTGGTTTCTCTATAAACTTAAGTTTCTCATTTACCTCTATGTCCTGAAAAGGTATCACAAATGATTCGTCTTCTAAGCATTTGTTGAGGTTACATACATGAAACACATCATGTATTCCTGCCATTTCCTCTGGCAGTTGTAGCTGATAAGCTACTGGTCCTATTCTTTTGATAATCTCAAAAGGTCCAACATACCTGGGGCTTAGCTTTCCTCTTTTAATGAATCTAACAACTGATTTCCATGGAGAAACTTTTAATAATACCTTATCTCCAACTTGAAATTCCAACGGTTTTTGTCTATTATCTGCATAACTTTTTTGACGATCTCGTGCTGCTTTTAGTTTTTCCTTGACTTGAATAATCATGTCCGTTGTTTCTTGCACTATTTCTGGTCCAGATAATTTCTTTTCTCCAATCTCCGCCCAACAGACTGGAGTTCGACACTTTCGTCCATAAAGTGCTTCAAACAGTGCAGCATTGATGTTGGTATGATAGCTGTTATTATAGGAAAATTCTATCAATGGTAAGTGATCGTCCCAATTTCCTCTGAAATCAATTACACAGGCTCTAAGTATATCTTCCATCATCTGAATCGTCCTTTCACTTTGTCCGTCCGTTTGAGGATGATAAGCGGTGCTTAGATTTATCCTGGTTCCCATCGCTTTTTGGAAAGTTGTCCAAAAATGAGATGTCAAACGGCTATCTCTATCAGATACAATAGATAAAGGAATTCCATGAAATGAAACTATTTCATTTACATATGACTTGGCTAACTGTTCCATACTGAAAGTTTCCTTCATAGGTAAGAAATGAGCAGATTTGGTTAATCTGTCAACAATCACCCAGATTGTATCATTACCTTTTTGTGTCTTGGGTAATTTAGTAACAAAGTCCTTGGTTATCAATTCTCATTTCCATATTGGTATTTCTACTTGCTGTAATAACCCTAAAGGTTTCTGATGTTCAGCTTTAACTTGAGAACAGGTTAGACATTTAGCAACATAGTTTGCTATATCCTTTTTCATTCCTATCCACCAGAAATTCTTTCTTAAGTCTTGATACATCTTATCACTACCGGGATGTATTGTATACTTAGACTTATGGGCTTCTTCTAAGATTTGGTGGCGTAGGTTTCCTTGTTTAGGTATCCAGTACCTCTCTAATTTGCTTATTTAAATCTATCCTTAACCTCCAAATTCCATCTGCTCCTTATTCTAATTCCTTAATCATTCCTTTTTGTAACACCCGTCTTGATAAATCAAAATAATAATAATAAACTATGAATTTTACATGAAAATGCGACCTTTCAAAGACTTTTATAAGTTATCATAAATACAAGATTAAAACATTCGAAAGATAGAAATCATTGTCTGCATAAGTTGTTTTACACATAAACAAACGACATCATTGCGGAAGCTTCAAAAGTAATGTGTTCGGTTCATAGCATTTGCTTAATCGCTATCCGGAATACCACCTACAACACCTAATATCAAAACCAACAATAAAGTTAGTTTTGATAAGCAATTGATCATTATAAACAAGTCCGAAATACAAAATAATCCAAATAACAAAAATTTGCTAGTTTTTGGATCTGTCGCGGGCCGCGACAGATAAGACCCTAGCCTTCGCGGGCCGCCAAAGGCCGTGGTGGGGCGCTACCGATTACCTTTTATCCGTCGCGAGGCGTGACTGCCTCTTTTTCACAGAAGGTTTCGAGCATTTGAGCTGCAATTACCCAGCTCCGAATTCTAACCAAATCCTAACTTTAAATCTTCATAACTTTCATTCTATAAATTCGTTTTACGTGATTCTTTTTCCTACGCGTCCGTAATTTAAATACAAACACGTTTATTATCTTTACTTGTTAAAAACTTCTGTTTAAGGGCTGAAAGTCTATAAGTTCCCTTTTTATTTATTCGACCCGTTTAGTTTTGTATTATACTTTTCATAATCTATCAATTATGATTTCTAGACGAACTTACCCATTCCCAGGCTTGTGAACTTTGGCGTATCATTACCATTCCATGGTTTTACGCTTTCATAATCCATAATCTTTGAGTGACATTCAAGTTATTTCTATACAACCAATTTAACCATTGTTTGACCCGTTTGGTTGTCTAATGGAATCCACAATTTCAATGACAAACCAAACATACTTTAACCAATCTTTTGACCTACTTTGATTATCTAGTGAACTTCGTCACTTCTACAACACACTACATTTTCTCATAACACTAATTCAAGTTACTAACTACATTCAATATCTAAGCATAATGAAACGGAACCAAAGTTACGTACTTGCATAATTCATCATCATTGGTTTCTAAGCATAATTACCCATTCACGGGCTTGTCAACCTTAGCGTATTACTTCCATTCCATAGTTTATGCTTTTATAATTCAAATTTAACGAGTGACGTTTAAGTCACTTCGAACACTACTATTTCAACCATTATTTGACCCATTTGGTTGTCTAATGGGATTCACCATTTTACCAACATACCAACTTATCTCAACCAATATCTAGTGAGTTACATCACTTAATTTACAATCCAAACATGACTAATTAAACAATATTATTAACAAACATATCTAATTAACTATTTTGACCTGTTTGGTTGTAGAGTGAGTTACATCACTTCATAGACATTCCAAACATGCTTTATCCGTTTATTTTGACCTGTTCAGTTTGTCGTGTGAACTTCGTCACTTCATTGACTTAACAAACTCGCATTTTACACTACAATCCCATTAATATTTCTAATACCACTATTTATGCATAATGTAACTAAACAGGAAGTTACGTACCTTTAGTGCTTTTCTTTCAAGCACGTATCAACTCCGGCTTGTCCGCTTGAAGATTCAATTCCTTTGCCTATAGAGTTCAATCAACGACTTGTTTAGATCTCATTTCATGTCATATAACGCATAATTCACAACATCATTCAAATATGCGTTTTGTTCCTAATTTCAACATTTAGCCTTCTTTTAGGCATTTCAACGAACACCTGAAGGGCATAATTTTACTAAATCAACAATCAAGTTTCATGACTAATTATTTAGCCAAATTTTAAACATTTTTCTTGAATTCATATGTCAATTTTTCAAATCACATTCTGGATTCACTTCATGTAATTCAATAACTCTCGTTACATAATCAGATCCCTAGTGTTCTTCATCATTCTTAAAAACCCATTAAACACCTAAGTAGTCAATATGAGTTTTATCAACATGAACACAATTTCAATAGTTTATTAACTAGGGTTTGACAAACTAATCATACATTCATTCTAATTTCACCCAAATAACTATTATTCAAGCTCAAATTTCGAATTTCAATTGTTCATCAAGAATTTGAGATGGAACAAAATGGTGGAATTTGACATACCTTATTATCACTTCACTGAGGTGATCACTAATTCATGCTTGGATTTCAATTTGGGTGTGATTTACCCTTCCAATTGCTTGAATTTTAGCTTGTTAGGGTTTGAACAAGGAGTTCTCTGGCTCCTCTGGAATCTTCGACCAGAACACACACTTAGAGTGTGTGTTTTGGTGTTGAGTGTTTTATTTAATACAAACTTGTTTCAAGTTTGTCACATTTGGTCCCTATACTTTACCAAGTTGCATTTAATGTGTTTTAACCAATTTACTACAAGACTTGTAACTAACTAGGTTATTTATTCCTAGTTAGTTTATTTTGTTTATTTCCAATATTGAATTTTTAATATAAAAATTTGTATTTTCGGGGAGTTACACTTTTAAACCTTCAGCATCGTCCTTAATTACTATTTCCTGTACCTTTCTAATTTGTTTATTTAAATCTATCTGCAGATTTAATCTGAGAGAGCGTACTCATTTTGGCTTTTCATGATACTTTCGACTTAAAGCGTTAGCTACTACATTAGCTTTTCCTGCATGATACTAGATATCACAATCACAATCATTAAGAACTTCCATCTAGTGTCTTTGTCTCATATTTAATTCCTTTTGCCCAAAAACATATCTTAAACTCTTATGATCTGTAAAGACGACAAACTTGCTACCGTAACGATAGTGTCTCCTAATTTTAAAGGCAAAAATTATGGCTCCTAACTCTAGATCATGGGTTGTATAATTCTCTTCATGTTTCTTAAGTTGTCTAGATGCATAAGCTATAACCTTTTGACGTTGCATCAACACACATCCATATCCTAACTTAGATACGTCACAATAGACTATCAAGTCTTCAGTTCCTTCCGGTAAAGCGAGTATGGGTGCGTTGGTTAACCTTTGCTTTAAAATCCTAAAGGCTTCCTCTTGTCTTTGTCCCCATTCAAATTTAACTGATTTGCAAGTCAGTTTGGTTAATGGAATGGCTATTCTAGAAAAATCTTGAATAAAACGTCTATTTATCCTGCCAATCCAAGAAAACTTCTTACTTCCGTTGGTGTTTCTGGGACTTTCCATTTGGTAATCGCCTCAATCTTTGTGGGATCCACATGAATTCCTTCATGATTAACCAGATGTCCAAGGAATTGCAATTCTTGTAACCAGAATTCGCATTATTATGAATTTATCCAGGTATGGTTTACATATCCTATTCATCATGTCCATAAATGCAGCTGGGGCATTGGTTAAACCAAACGGCATGACTGTAAATTCATAATGACCGTACCTTGTTCTGAAAGTAATTTTAAGAATGTCCTCTTCCTGTACTTTCAATTGATGATATCCTGAGCGTAAGTCAATCTTAGAAAAGAATCGAGCTCCTTGAAGTTGATCAAACAGATCATCGATTCTCGGTAGTGGGTACCGATTTTTAATCATAATCTTGTTCAATTCTCGGTAATCAATGCACATACGCATTGATCAGTCCTTCTTTTTGACAAATAACACCGGTGCTCCCGTATAAAACCTTTATCAAGTAATTCGTCCAACTGTTTCTTCAGTTCCTGCATCTCCGTCGGTGCTAGACGATATGGCGCTTTGGCAATTAGTGTCGTTCCTGGTTTTAGGTGAATCCTAAATTCAACCTCTCGATCTGGCGGTAATCTAGGTAACTCTTCTGGAAAAACATCTAAGAATTTAGATACTACGGGAATATCTTTTAATTCTTTTCTTTTAGTGTTAATGATTATGGAAATCATATACACTATTCCTCCCTTCCTTGCATAACTTGCAGCTTACATCACAGAGATGAATTTTGTTGACCTGGTTGGCTTATCTCCTTTAATTGTGATCATTTCACCCTTTAGTGTGCTTACTTGTGCTGACTTTTGATCACATAAAATATTAGCATGATTGGCTACCAACCAATCCATTCCTAAGACAATATCGAATCCCGCTAGATTCATTGGGTAAAGATTAGCAGAAAAATTATGGTTTAGAATTTCTATCCTTGCTCCCTGCAGGATTTCGCTTATCTTTATAGAATCTCCATTGGCTGTCTCCACCAGACAGTTTTGCAGAAGTTTAGTTAAAGGTTGGTTGAGAAGTTTGTAGAAAGGAGTATTGATAATACTTTGGTTTGCACTAGAGTCAAATAATATTTTAGCAAAAATGTCATTAACTAAAAACGTACCGGCAATCACATCAGGGATCATCTTGGCTTCCTCAGCTGTTAAAATGAATGCTCTGGCATTCTTCTTGGGTCCTTTAGTTACCTTAGCTTTGTTAGTTGTTGCTAGAGCTAGTTTCGGGCAGTTTGGTTTGATATGACCACCTTCTCCACAATTGAAGCATAGCCTATTGCTAGCTTTCTTCCTGCAGTCTTCTTCCTTGTGTCCAGATATTTTGAAAAAGTTGCAGTATATTGAGCACTTTCCGGAGTGCTTCCTTTTGCAATACTTGCAGTAGGGTGAAGAGGTAGAACCTGTACCTTTTCCACGGTAGGTATTACTATAATGAAATTCTTAGGTAAGCTTTTGGGCTAGGTTCTTTCTCTGGTTTTCCTCTTGTGTGCGTACCAATTCATCTGTCAAGGTGTTGGCTAGTTCTACTGCTTCTTCAATGGTTTGGGGTCTAGCTGTCTTGACTACGTGTCTAATCTCGCTAATTAATCCCCAGATGTAACGGGAGATTAATACTGGTTTTGGTGAAGCTAAAGTTGGCACTATCCTAGTATATTCGAAGAATATGGTAGTATAATCCTTGTAGTCTATTCCAGTTATTTTAAGATTTAAGAACTTATTGGCAATATGTTCTTTATCATGAGGAGGACAAAATTTCCTTTCAACCATTTCCTTAAAGTTGGTCCATTCCATATTATAAAACTCTGTTACTTCCCCTAGACTGGAGAATGGTATTCCACCACTCCAAGGCTGCGTTCTTAAAAAGATTAGAAGCAAACATAATCTTGTCTTCTTCTACACATTTACTTATTTTTAGGACTGCTTCTGTCTTTTCTATCCACCGTAGGGCTGCAATGGCTCCTTCACTGCCTAAGAATTCTATTGGGTTACATGCCCAGAATTCCTTATAAGAATAACCATATGAGGTAGTCCTTCTTTTTGGAATTGGCATTTGGATAAGTGGCCAGTAATTGTCATTCACGCTGTGACTTGGTTCAGTGGGTGCACGTTTACTTCCGGTTACAGATTTATTATTTTCTGCTTCCTTAGCAGTCTTTATGATATATAGCATGGCATTTATGATTCCTTGTGCTACTATGTGTTCGATGGCACTGTTATTCACTTGGTTTCCGTTATTATCATTATTCTGGTTTTCCTGATTTACTTCGTTTTCCATCTGAATTGTAAACATTTATCAGGTATTAATTTCACAGAATAAGATTTAATACAAATAATCACGCAAGCAGATTGATAAAAAAACGTCGAGCATTGCGACTTACTCTTTTATATATATATATCTATATATATGCATCGATTACATATTACAACTGAAAATAAAACACACTAGTAATTATGCATCGATAGGTATTAGGTTATCTATTCTAGTTGATCCTTTTTTTATCAAGTATCAAATTACACACGTATATATATATATATATATATATAATAATTTTAGGTGCTGGCCTGGCTAAAACTGTTGTTCACACTCATCATATTTACAGACGAGTTTCTCTCCTATTTGTCGGATCCTATTTCCTTCTTCTACTAGTTCTTCGCCATAGGAGCGAATTTCCTGCACATTTTCTTTGCTCATGGGTGGTAGTGGTGCTGGTACTGGGTCAGGGTATCGTGGTATGGGTTCTCCGTATGGATATGGGGTGTTTACTATATCCTGAATTGCCCCGAGGTCATTCCACCACGGATCTAAAGGGTTCAGGTCGGTATATTATGCTATGGGATTTGGTGTTGGTACTGTTCTCCTTGAGGATATAATTCCCGATATGACCTATTGTCATCCCCCCATGGATCATACTTTGGAGGCTTTGGTGCTGGGATGCTAGGTATCTTATTGGGGTCAAATGCTTGGATTCGGAGTTGGTTTTCTGGGTTTGGTTCTAGCTCCATTGGTTGGTTTGGGAATAAGGGTAAAGGTTCTGGTTTACCATTTTGTTTCAGATTAAGGTCTGCTGCGGTGGTTGTTAACATGTGGAAATCAGCTAACTGCCTATCAATTTCCTCTTCCCCTAATGGCCTATTAACTGCTTCCTGGGTTTGTACATTTACTTCTCTATTGGCTTTTGCTAGTGCTCTCTGTTGTTGTAATTTCTTCATTCGTTCCTCCTCTCATGCGCTCCTCTACTAAACCAACCTCTTTTTTTTAGTAGTAAATGGTTCCTCAGATTGTCCCTTAAAGACAAAGATTCCTTCCTCGGTATCAGCAGAGTATCCCGAGAAAGTTGGTTGATACGAGGTTCCTTCATTCTTTGGGGAACTAGCTAATTGACGGTAAGCGTCAGATGTACCTTGCTCACTCATACTGTAACTAACAAATTGTCAAATAACACAAAGTAATAATATACTTATTTACACAGAATCACATAAATTATTTCCTAGCACAATTGTTTAAAAAAAAATTAGGTATTAACAGAACACCTAAATGGCTTAAACCAGTGGCTGTAGCTCTGATACCACCTTGTGTCACAGCGCCCGACCGCTGCCCCGAGAGCGGGCGGCCGCGAGAGCTTTCACAGAGCCTGTGGTATCGGTGTTTATTAACTTGGTAACGGAAATGAGACATCAGGACCGTAGTTAGGAAATGTTATCAGAGTTTCAAAACACCAAACTTTTAAAATAAACAAATGGGATAAAACCCAAGTTTCAATTACAATACATTTATAGGGCTAAACCCTATTTATTGAAAACATAAACTTCTTTTTGTTTGGGTAACTTTTATAGCCACTTCTTTAAGCCTTCAGTGCTTCCCAGCTGGCTTTTAATAGCTTTCACATTAAGTTACCTGAAACGCATTTTAAAAGGGTTTATCAGCAAGAAATACTGGCGAGTGCATCCCAGTTTAATCAAAACAGCTTTTATAACTTTACAGTATTGAGAGCGATTACAATGTTTATATCTACACAGTTACTCATTCAGTATGGTCAATTCCTGACTTGTGGTCATGTTACTCATTGGCTAACTCTATGTCGAATAGTAACGGATTTCAAGTAATGTTCAAAACCCCAGCATACCGGCAGTAATTGTAGAACACATAGACTCAATCACTGTTAAGTATGATTAAAACATTTGAGGTTTTGGTAAAACAGTTTGGTAGAAAAAGAGAATGACTCACATTGCAGACTTAGGTAATACTATAGCTTCCTGGTGATTCTCCTGGTTATTATCTATTAAAATTAAACAATGCACACGTGTTAGTAAGATAACCCAAATTACATTAGCCATACAACCGAGACAGAACTCCAACGAACTGAGTCAGGCAGAGCCTTGACATGCGTTACGGAGCCCTAGGTTAATCGGGTAGAGTAACTAATATGTAACCAGGGGTTATAATACTTACAACGAGACAAAGCTTCTCTATTTAGGGTTATTATTCCCGAGAGTTTTTGTCGCAGCCCCCGCCCCTGCTCCGGGAGCGGGCGGCCACGGGAGATCACGCATAGAGTGGGTGGTATCGGTGTTTATTAATGTGGCATCGGAAATGAAATATTAGAACCGTAGTTAGGAAATGTTATCAGATTTTCAAAACACCAAACTTTTATAATAAATAAATGGGATAAAACCTAAGTTTCATTGATAATACATTTATAGGTATAAAACCCTATTTTATTGAAAACATAAACTCCTTTTATTTAGTTATCTTTTTATAGCCACTTCTTTAAGCCTTCAGTGCTCTCCAGCTGGCTTCTATTAGCTTTCACATTAAGTTACCTAAAAGGCGTTTTAAAAAGGTTTATCAGCAAGAAATACTGGCTAGTGCATCACAGTTTAATCAAAACAGCTTTTATAACTTTACAGTATTGAGAGCGATTACAATGTTTATATCTACACAGTTACTCATTCAGTATGGTCAATTCCTGACTTGTGTTCTTGTTACTCATTGGCTAACTCTTTGTCCAATAGTAACGGATTTCAAGTAATGTATAAAACCCCAGCACACCGCCAGTAATTGTCGAACACATAGACTCAATCACTGTTAAGTATGATTAAAACATTTGAGGTTTTGGTAAAACAGTTTGGTAGAAAAAGAGAATGACTCACTTTATAGACTTAGGTAATAGTATACCTTCCTGGTGATTCTTATTATCTATTAAAATTTAAACAATGCACACGTGTTAGTAAGATAACCCAAATTATATTAGCCATACAACCGAGACAGAACTCCAATGAACTGAGTGAGGTAGAGCCTTGACATGCGTTACGGAGCCCTAGATCAATCGGGTAGGGTAACTAATACGTAACCGGGGGTTATAATACTTACAACGAGGCAGAGCTTCGCTATTTAGGGGTATTATTCCTGAGACTTTTGACTATTCAGAGAATTTGAGAGAGAAATAGAAAATGAGCGTTTGAGAAATGAGGCCGAAGCCTCAATTTATAGGCTGATCTTACGGCGGCTCGCGGCCCGCGACAGCCTGGGGCTAGCCCTTCGCGGCCCGCGACGGAAGTAGGGTGGGTCCTAGGCTTGTCGACTCAAGGGTGTAGGCTCAACGCCAATCACGACACGTGGCACAACATTGTGCCGCCTGGTGTCACTGGGTCGCGGCAAACGACAGACTCAAAGAAATGGGTCGCGCCCCGTAGAAGATGTAATTCATTGTTTTTATTTGATTTTTATAAATATAAATGTTATTTTTTCCCTTTAACACGTATACGAGGTATAATAGGAACATTTAGATTGTTCTAAGAGGTTTTATGAGGGTTGTTATAGTTTTGACTATTCAAAGAATTGAGAGAGAAACAGAAAATGAACGTCGAACAATTGAGGCCTAAGGCCCCTTTTATAGTCCTGACATAAGGCGGCTCGGGCCCCGTGAGACTTTTGGGTTCGGCCTACGCGGCCCGCGATCCCACTTGGGTAGGCCCTAGCCTTGTCGAGTCAACCAGTAGCCTTCACACGCGTTAGGACACGTGGCGGATATTTTAGGGTGTTTTAGGGTTTTAGGAGGGTTGTTATTGCTATTTTCTAGTTATACTACATATACAAACATACAATATGTATATTTGTCTATTTGTGCGTATATTAGTATTATGGTAACAATCATTTTTATAAACTTACAACTTAAAAAGTTAGTAAAATCATTATTAAAAATATATACATACAATCATCCTATGTATAGGGGAAGGATAAAATGAAAACCATCTTGAGTAAACGAACCTTAGAAACATTTTTATTTTTTTCTAATAGGAAATGTAACATTTTCACATAAGGTTTTTATAAAGGTTTTTTGAATTTTTTCAACATAAGTGACTTTTCTTCCTATACACCGTGTGTGTATATATATATATATATATATGAAAACCCTAATGAGTTTAAAAAACTCAAGAAACTCAATATCCACCATCCATCTAAAAATTTTAAGATTGAGATTAAATGTTACAAAAAGCAACTTTTCAGAAATATGTTATAAACTGACAAAACTAAATGTAACATTTTTTTTGTTTTTTCACTTTTATGTCTGACCCGCTAACATATAACAGGTTCTTTGTTACACTAATTTTTTTCTATAAAAACATGTAGCATATTTTTTACATACACTACTATTGAAAACTCGTAAAATTTAAGTTCGAAAATGTGACACTTCATAAAACATGTAAAATCTGCTCTTGAAAAAAAATGTAACATGTGATGTTACATATATGTAAATGGGGGAAAATGTGTAACATATTACCGTTCTCTCTCCAGACAAAAGTTGTTACATTTCAAATTTAAAAAAAAAAAAGTTATAACATGTAGCAAAACTGTGTCCATCCATTGGGTTTCTTGATTTCTTTGAACACACATAAGATTTCTTGTTGAGTAAAATGCCAAAATGGTCCCTGAGTTTAGGTCACTTTAGCCACTTAAGTCCAAAAATGAAAGTTTTTGTATCTGGGTCCCTGAGGTTTCATTTTTGTTGCCATTTTCATCCAATTTGCAAACTGAGTTAGAATTTTCTGCTAACTTCTCCCCTTTTTTGTCGTTTTCCTCATTTAACTAAGTTATATTATGATATAAAATGACGATTATACCATTTATTTAAATGACGAAAACAACAAAAAGGGGAGAAGTTAACTGAAAATTCTAACCTAGTTTGCCAATTGGATAAAACTGACAACAAAAATGAAACCTCAAAGACCCAGATACAAAAGGTTTCCTTTTAGGATCGAAGTGGCAAAAGTGGGCCTAAACTCGGGGACCATTTGGGCATTTTTCTCTATCTTGTTATACTAGACCTATATATGTGTGTGTGTGTATATATATATAGGGTAATGATCATTTCAGAACCATAAATATTTACAGAACTCCTAATAAACAATCTTTTTATTTATTTATTTTTATGTTTAGGATAATTTTAGCATTTATTATGTGTTTTTTTATGATTACATACATGTTAAGAGTAATTTTATCAATTTTTATATGTAATTTTATAATTATACATATGTAAACTAATTTTTTTACATATATGTAATTAGTTATTACACATATATATAATTTGGCTATTAAACATATGTAAACTACTTTTAACATGTATATAATCAGAAAAATACATATAATAGAAGATAAAAGGATCCTAAATACAAAAAAAAATATATATATATAGGGTAAGGTTCATGCGAGAACCACCTTTATTGCGAGAACCGCGAGAACCAATGTGAACACAACCTAAAATAGCTAAAAAACCTAAAAAAACCCTAACCCCACCCCCCCCCCCCCAAAAAAAAAAAACCTAAACCCCCCCCCCCCAAAAACATAACCCCCCCCCCCCCAAGCTAAAATCCTAAAAACTAAACCCACCAAAAAACCTAAAAAAAATCAAAAAACACACAATTTTTTTTGGCAAATCGGAAAATAATAATCCAATCTTTCTGAAATTGGCCGATAATAATCCCAAGTCAGTTATTAATCAATAATAATCCGACCTCGTCCATTTTTTTTGTAAAATAGTTCGCCGTTAAAATAGCTTAATGGATTTAAGTTTTTTTCCGAATTATAAACCGATGTTTTAGGGCTTTTGATCAGAACGAGGATACGAGTCGATTGATGTAAAACTTACCTCAAAATACTGCCCCCAACCCACGAAAATGGTGTTTCAATTCGGGTGTTTAACTTCCAATTAACAAAATTCAAGCCATTTCGAACACAATTTCGAGGTAAGTTTTACATCAATCGACTCGTATCCTCGTTATGATCAAAAGCCCTTAAACATCGGTTTGTAATTCGGAAAAAAACTTAACTCCGTTAAGCTTATTTTAACGGCGGTCTATGTTACAAAAAAATGGACGAGGTCGGATTATTATTGGCTAATAACTGACTTGGGATTATTATCAACCAATTTAAAAGAGGTGGGATTATTATTTTCCAATTTGCCTTTTTTTTTAATATTTTTCAAGTTAAAATCGCTACTTTTAGTAGCCAATTTTTTTTCTAATATTTAAAAAAAAACAAATTGTGTGTTTTTTAGCTATTTTTAGGTATTTTTGGTTGTGTTCACATTGGTTCTCGCAATAAAGAGTGGTTCCTAACGGATCTTTGTCGTATATATATATATATAGAAGAAGGATCTGTTAGGAATCACCCTTTATTGCGAGAACCAATGTGAACACAACCAAAAATACCTAAAAAACACAAAAAAATTGTATTTTTTTATTTTTTTATAAAAAATCGCTATATTTCGTTATCAAAAAAAATTTGGCTACTTAAAGTAGCGATTTTAATGTAAAAAAATATTTAAAAATTTTTTTGTGTGTTTTTTAGTTTTTTTAGATTTTTTAGTTTTTAGCATTTTAGCTTAGGTAGGGGTGGGGGGTTAGGGTTTTTTTTTGTTTTTTTTTTTGGGGGGGGGGGGGTTAGTTTTATTTTTAGGTTTTTTTTGTGTGTTCACATTGGTTCTCATAGTTCTCACAATAAAGGTGGTTCTCAAATGAACATTACCCTATATATATATATATATATATATATATATATATATATGTGACAGTATAATTTCATAAAATTGTTTTTTTTTCGTTAATAGTGAAATAAGATAACAAATTCATTTTAACAATTGTAATAATTTAAAAAAAAAATATATAAGAAAATTGGTAGAAATGCAATGCATTTTCTCCATCATAAAAAAATATGAACACAATTAAAAATTTTAAAATCTAGCATAAATATTTTATAGGGGCATATTGGTGTGTGGAGTGGGTTAGGGTTGATTTGACATAAATGTTTTTTTAGTGTTGTCACATAAGGTCATAACTTTTGACTTTTAGTGCCATTGTTTAAAATTCGTGGACTACTTCAATATGCTTTTGAAGGAGTTTATATTTTGATATTTTCCTTATTTATCGGAGTTTACCCACGTAACACCACATAAATTCATATAACATTTAGGTGTGGTGGTTAATGTCACATAACCCAACCATATATCCTACAAAACACATTCCCTAACTCGCACCTTCACCCCGTTATCAATATCAAGGAGAAGAAATATCACGAGCCATAACGCCAGGGAAAGGAGGGGGCAGTGTTCCCGGTGCTATGGGTGTAACAACCCGACTTTTCGGATTGTTACCTGTCACCGTTATTTCATTCGTAACCGCTTGTAATCCCGAGATTTCGATTATCGATTATGGGTTAAAACTATATTTTGAAACGCATTATTAAACGCATATTACAACGCATTTCACAACGCTTATTCAAAACGCAGTTATCGTATTTAACGTTGTTTATAACGCATACTATTTAACGCATTTTATCGCATGTTACATCGCTTGATTATACTAAATGCTATTACAACACAAACACAAACTCAAATGCACACTCAACGCAAACTCAACGCAAACTCGAAACGCGGTTATAACCGAATGGCCACGTGGCATCATCCTGGACATTCCCCAAAGTCACGATGATGGCACCAAGATTGAAGGAAAATCCACACTTGCCCACTTTCAACGTGGCATCTCCCCAGCCGTCGATCATAATTGCGATCCGTGCGTACACACATCCGTTAGTGATTAACGGTGGAAGAAATAACTGCTCACGGAAATTACTTTCCGTCATCTTTTCGATCAACAGATTTTCCCGCCCAAACTTCGGCTATAAATAAAGGATAATTCAGGTATAATTCTTCAAGTTACTCATAGTTCACTTTAATCTTACTTCTTCTTCTTTATCAAACCATGTACTTATTCTCACGCCGGAGGGTGGTCACGGAGAGAACCCCCATTCTCCCAGTGGCGAGTCTAACGGCTGTTTGTTCTGCAGTTGTTGTTCGAAGAAGGTGATCAGTTACCCCCGAATCAAAACGAGAAGATTAAACCCTTTTATGCAGATTCGAACCCCATGGTTCAATTAATTCTGGTCGATTAAACCAGTGTTTCTTCATTGGCGCCCACAGATTTCTCAGTTTTTATTCATATCTTCTCGTTTCGATTTACTCTTCCATTCCTGTTTTTCAATGGAAGAAACTCCGACAAACCGTCAATCCGGCCCTCGGCCAAATTTCGCACACAATACCCAAGTTGAAGGGATTGTGGAAGAAGCTTTGGATGATAACGAAGTCCAGTACAACGATAATCATCCAAATGACCCTGTTACTCCAGGAGTACAACCCGAGATCCCGATAAGTTCAATTCAACCTCTCGGTGAAACTCCCATATCGTGGTATGTCAGATCCCAAGGAGCAATAAACGACGTATACGCACAACTTTGTGCACAGACTACTCCTCCCACTCAGTCACGAAGACCTGCATCTCGTACACAAGCACCATCTATACCTCGAGCTTCACACCATGAAGCACCATCACGAGTTCACGCGGAAGACACAAAAGTTTACTCCAGATCTCCTACAAGGTATGAGTCTACTCATTCCGAGAATCGACGAAGAGAGTGTCATGATGAATCTCATTCTCATCGAAGGCAATCGATCTATTCTCGGTTGGGCCCGCGTTCCTACCAGAAGCGGGACACCCACACCGACGAATATGACAGAACATACCAAGAGGGAGATAACACGAGTGTGTTTAGCCGACAGCAACGGGACCACAAAAATTATAAACCTGGTGCGGTTTATAACCCGGATGCAGAGCAAAATTACAACTTAATCTACCGCCCGACAGAGGCAGCAGAGAATTCAAAGTTTATCAGTGAGATCGCTTTAGATCCCTTGGAAAAGGCGAAACTGCCATCAAATGTTGGAAAATTCAATGGCATGACAGATCCGGACGATCACCTTCGTGTTTTCACCAGCGCAGGCCTGGTAGGAGGATGGACCTTGCCAATGTGGTGCCACCTATTCATCCAAACTTTCATAGGTGCAGCGAGACTATGGTTCGATAACTTACCAGTTGGGAAGATAACGTCGTGGGTGGATCTAAGAGAAAAATTCAGAGACACCGCTGATGTGATGAATATTTGGAGGCGTGATGATGAGAGCCTATAGGACTTCATAACACGTTACAACAAGGAAGTACTAGAGATCGGTGACGTTCACGAACATTTGATACAACCGCAGTTCAAGTATGTTGTCCGCTGCGATGACATGATCAAGGTTCTGTCGGGAACAGAAGGGTTACCCAAGAGCTAGGAAAAGCTGATGGCTGTAGCCAAAGTATACGCCCAGACAGAACGAAACCTCAACACCAACAGACCACCGCTACCGCACAATCGTCCACAAGATATGAGCGGGAGCAGCGGAAAAAAGTTCAAAAAGAATTGGAGGGACTCAATCTCTGGAACATACTCATCTGAAGACGCGCGAGCAACCATAAACAAGCTCGCAGCACAAAGGGAAACAAAGCAAGAGAATAGAGAACGACAGTGGACCCCCTAACTAAAACTCCGGCGGAGGGGCTCAGCAAAGAAGACTATCAGTTCAAAGCCTCTCCTCCCATGAAGAACAAGAGGGGTCAAGACCCGAATCAGTAATGTGACTACCACAAAGATAATGGTCACACTACAAACAATTGCATATCCCTCAGCACCGAGATCGAAAAAGCGCTCAATAGTGGGGAACTCACCCCCATACTGCAGAACGTAAGGAAGGATATAAAACAAATTACTCGCGGCGATGAAGGCCCGAGTAAGAAAGCGAAAAACTAAGCGGCGCAAGAAGCAAGTAGCATACAATAGCCTCTTCACATGTTGGTCAAGTTCTTTAACTTACCAATCCATGGCATAGAACTATAGTATGAGTAAGTTAAGTCCCATTTAATTATCCTAAACAGACAACTTTGTACTACGGCCTCTGCGCCTTATCATTAATCAAAGCAAAGTCAGTTCTATTATTTCTGTGTTTATTACAAAGTGCATGCAATTCCTTTTGGTAAGCGCAAAAACATTATGGTAACCATAACGCAAGCCTCATGAACGGTCAGTGATCACACGCATCACGCAAGGCCCAGCCTTAAGTTCACACATGAGCTTTATACCACCTTTATTAGCCTTACCTAATCAAAGCAATTGTACTCATGCAAAATATTGTAACTCAAACACATTTCATACTAGTTACTGGCGCATCACACGCCTTAACAAGAAGTTATAAACATACACGGCAGTGTATAAAATAAAGTTACTTGCACCACAGCGCATTAACAAACAGGGTTCCACGTCCCAAACCTAAAGTTGACTATAAATTGTTCATACAAAGAAAGGAAAACCTAAGCTAGGTCTTCGTCTTCACCTTCATCCATGTCTGGAAAAATTTCTCTTAATCGCGTCATGAACTCTTCAGAGTGTAGTGCAGCATTAATAAGATCCATGACTTGAAGCTGTAAAGTATTAAATTGCGTCTTTGCAGCAGCAAGAGTAGCTTCAGTATCAACACCATGAGTAGCAGACTTACTAGTGTCCCAGTCAACCTTTAAAGCGTTAACCACATGGTGAGAACACTCTGCGTATCCTTGGGCATACCCATCATTCCGCGCAGCAACAAGCAGATGCTCAACCATCTTATCTAGTTCTTCAGAATTAAGAACTGACTCAGCAACCTACACAAAAAGTAAAAGAAGAGTAAAAAGACGCACAAACATCGCCAAATATTATCAGAGATAGATAAACTTACGCTAGCAATCTTCTCACTTTCAACTGCAACTTCAACGGGTTTTTCAACCTCAGGATTCCCTGTCTCAGCAGTCTTCTCCGCCTCATCTTCACCAACAGTTTTGGTATTTTCTAACTGCTCGCTAATCGGGGCGCGAGAAGGTGAAGGCAGAAGATCCTTGTTAACCGCGGACGATGGCTCCGCATGCACAGGGGAACTCGGGTTTTCTACAAAAAACAAAACACATATTACAAACATGCAACGCGCATAAAAAACAAATAAAGAAAAAGCTTACTTAGAGGAGGTTTTGCAATAAAGGTATCAAGATTGCCTCTTCTGGTGATTTTCTTTCTTTGGACCTTCTTGGCAGGTTGCCCGTCAGCCTCAGTATCAGTCTATTTTCTTTTTCCCGCCTTTGTCTTCAACAAACGCTTTGGACTTGACTCTAAGTCAATTGGGTCCTCAGGATTTGAAGGAGGGATGTCAGCAGTATCCCTAGGTTCCGGCTTTGGTGTCCTCACAACTGCAGGCGCAAGACCCTCCAACGAGTCAGATACCACCACATAATCACACCAGTAGTCAGAGGAATAACGCGTACCTTTCTTCTCTCCTCTAACATTTTTCTCTTTGGATGATTGAGGATTCTCCACATCATTCTTTTTCGACGCAGTAGTAGCAGTTGGCGCACGTTTTTTCTTTTCAGGGCCTATGCCCAGGTTAGACAACTCACCTACTGCGAAAATCGAAAATTGCAAAGGTTATTCAACGCGCAAAAGCAGCAAAAAACAATATCGCAATAACAAAAGAAAAATTATAGCAAAATTACCAGCGCTAGTTGGGGGTTGCGCAGACAAATCTTGATTCCACGGAAGAACAAAATTCTTCACAATCTGATGATACCAAAGCTCCTCATCAGCCCTTTTTGGTACAGTGGCCATTCTCCCACCTTCTCTCTCAAAACCAACAACATATAGAGATACAACTACAAAAGGGGAAAAAGGGCAAATTGAAAAAAAAAAAAAAAGAAGAAGAACAGAAAAGAAGAAAAGGGATCTAGAATCTTACTACTTTCACCCTCCATGTACACCGGCTTGTCTTCTCGATTCATCCACCAGCAAAGACTCATAGCAGCACCAACCAGGACCTTTTCCGGCAGAGCAATCGACGGAACATCCTTTATGTCCTGGTACCAAGCCTCCGAGAAAGGAGTTTGTATAGTTTCGGTTGGAACGTCTTCCTTCCCCCTGAAAACCATTTTCATCAGGACCACTCCAGCTTTAATGAAAACGAATTTTTGCTTCCAATCATAAAAAGAGTTTGGGGGGTTCAACAAGATCTTCTTTTCCGAAAAACGTTGAACGAAGAATAAAATCCTTGTGAACAACGCATTTGATGAAATACTCAGAAGCGATCGACTGTCGGTTCTATATGCATCCCCCGACAATTATGATTTCTAGACGAACTTACATAAGGCGGCCCGCGCCTACGCACCCCGTGAGACTTTTGGGTTCGGCCTACGCGGCCCGCGATCCCACTAGGGTAGGCCCTAGCCTTGTCGAGTCAACCAGTAGCCTTCACACGTGTTAGGACACGTGGTGGACTGGTGTGTCGCCTGGTGTTACTACGTCGCGGCCCGCGACAAACCTGGCTTGACCGGGTCGCGCCCCTCGAGGGCACCATATTATTGTTTTTATTTGATTTTTATTTATATTAAGGTATTTTAGGTTCGTTTCTCATATACGGGGTATATTTTAGGATGTTTTAGGGTTTTAGGAGGGTTGTTATTGCTATTTTCTAGTTATACTACATATACGAACATACAATATGTATATTTGTCTATTTGTGTGTATATTAGTATTATGGTAACAATCATTTTTATAAACTTACAACTTAAAAAGTGAGTAAAATCATGATTAAAAATATATACATACAATCATTCTATGTATAGGGGAAGGATAAAATGAAAACCATCTTGAGTAAACGAACCTTAGAAACATTTTTATTTTTTTCTAATAGGAAATGTAACATTTTTACATAAGGTTTTTATAAAGGTTTTTTGAGTTTTTTCAACATAAGTGACTTTTCTTCCTATACACAGTATGTGTGTATATATATATAAATAGGGGACCGCTAAAATGAGAACCACCTCTAGTTGTAAGAACCGTGAGAACTACACCGTACGGGGCGAGTTGGAATAAATTTTTTTTCATAAACGTAGATGCATGTATTATAAACACATTTGTAAAAAAAATTCAAAAAAAAAAATGTCGGGTGTGTAGTTTTGAGCACCCAAAGTTTGCGTTTACAGGACCCGTAAATTTTATTTTGTTTAAAATTTACGGTATCCGTAAACACAAACTTGTGGTGTTCAAAACTACACACACGACATTTTTTTTTAATTTTTTACAAATGTGTTTATAATACAAATATCTACGTTTATGAAAAAAAAAATTTGGTCCAACTCGCCCCGGATCAAAAAGTTTTCTTACGGTTCTTACAACTGGATGTGGTTCTCATTTTAGCGGTCCCCTATATATATATATATATATATATATATATGAAAACCGTTATGAGTTTAAAAAACTCAAGAAACTCAATATCCACCATCCATCTAAAAATTTTAAGATTGAGATTAAATGTTACAAAAAGCAACTTTTCAGAAATATGTTATAAACTGACAAAACTAAATATAACATTTTTTTTCACTTTTATATCTGACCCGCTAAATTTAAGTTCGAAAATGTTACACTTCATAAAACCTGTAAAATCTGCTCTTGAAAAAAAATGTAACATGTGATGTTGCATATATGTAAATGGGGAAAATGTGTAACATATTACCGTTCTCTCTCTAGACAAAAGTTGTTACATTTCAAATTTAAAAAAAAAAATTGTAACATGTAGCAAAATTGTGTCCATCCATTGGGTTTCTTGATTTTTTTGAACACACATGAGATTTCTTGTTGAGTAAAATGCCAAAATGGTCCCTGAGTTTAGGTCACTTTAGCCACTTAAGTCCAAAAATGAAAGTTTTTGTGTCTGGGTCCCTGAGGTTTCATTTTTGTTGCCATTTTCATCCAATTTGCAAACTGAGTTAGAATTTTCTGCTAACTTCTCCCTTTTTTTGTCGTTTTCCTCATTTAACTAAATTACATTATGACATAAAATGACGATTATACCCTTTATTTAAATGACGAAAACAACAAAAAGGGGAGAAGTTAACTGAAAATTCTAACCTAGTTTGCCAATTGGATAAAACTGACAACAAAAATGAAACCTCAAGGACCCAGATACAAAAGGTTTCCTTTTTGGACCGAAGTGGCAAAAGTGGCCTAAACTCGGGGACCATTTGGGCATTTTTCTCTATCTTGTTATATTAGACCTATATATGTGTGTGTGTGTATATATATATATATATAAGCTAATGATCATTTCAGAACCATAAATATTTACAGAACTCGCAGAACTCCTAATAAACAATCTTTTTATTTATTTATTTTTATGTTTAGGATAATTTTAGCATTTATTATGTGTATTTTTATGATTACATACATGTTAAGAGTAATTTTATCAATTTTTATATGTAATTTTATAATTATACATATGTAAACTAATTTTTATACATATATGTAATTAATTATTACACATATATATAATTTGGCTATTAAACATATGTAAACTACTTTTAACATGTATATCATCATAAAAACACATATAATAGAAGACAAAAGGATCCTAAATACAAAAAATATATATATATATATATAGTGTAAGGTTCATGCGAGAACCACCTTTATTGCGAGAACCGCGAAAACCAATGTGAACACAACCTAAAATAGCTAAAAAAACCTAAAAAACCCTAACTCCACCACCCCCCCCCCCCCCAAAAAAAAAAAAAACCTAAACCCCCCCCCCCCCCCCCCCAACCCCCCAAAAACCTAACCCCCCCCCCCCCCAAGCTAAAATGCTAAAAACTAAACCCTCCAGAAAAACCTAAAAAAATAAAAAAAAAACACAATTTTTTTTTAATATTTTTCAAGTTAAAATCGCTACTTTTAATAGCCAAAAAAAGTTTTTTTTTTAATATTTAAAAAAAAATTCTACTAAAAGTAGCGATTTTTTTATAAAAAATATTAAAAAAAAATTGTGTGTTTTTTTAGCTATTTTTAGGTATTTTTGGTTGTGTTCACATTGGTTCTCGTAATAAAGGGTGGTTTCTAACGGATCATTGTCCTACATATATATATATAGGAGAAGGATCTGTTAGGAATCACCCTTTATTGCGAGAACCGCGAGAACCAATGTGAACACAACCAAAAATACCTTAAAAACACACAAAAAAATGTTTTTTTTTATTTTTTATAAAAAAATCGCTAAATTTCGTTACCAAAAAAAAATTTGGCTACTAAAAGTAGCAATTATAATGTAAAAAAATATTTAAAAAAAAATTTGTGTGTTTTTTAGTTTTTTTAGATTTTTTTGGGAGTTTAGTTTTTAGCATTTTAGCTTGGGTGGGGGGGTTAGGTTTTTTTTGTGTTTTTTTTTTTTTTTTTTTTTTGGGGGGGGAGGGGGAGGGGGGTGTTTAGTTTTTAGCATTTAGCTTGGGAATGGGGGTTAGTGTTTTTTTTTTTTTTTTTTTTTTTTGAGGGGGGGGGGGGGGGTTAGGTTTTGGGGGGTGGGGGTTACTTTTATTTTTAGGTTTTTTTGGTGTGTTCACATTGGTTCTCATAGTTCTCACAATAAAGGTGATTCTCAAATGAACATTACCCTATATATATATATGTGACAGTATGATTTCATAAAATTGTTTTTTTTTTTTCCGTTAATAGTGAAATAAGATAACGAATTCATTTTAACAATTGTAATAATTTTAAAATATATATATAAGAAAATTGGTAGAAATGCAATGCATTTTCTCCATCAAAATATAAACACAATTAAAAATTTTAAAATCTAGCATAAATATTTTATAGGGGCATATTGGTGTGTAGAGTGGGTTAGGGTTGATTTGACATAAATGTTTTTTTAGTGTTGTCACATAAGGTCATAACTTTTGACTTTTAGTGCTATTGTTTCAAATTCGTGGACTACTTCAATATGCTTTTGAAGGAGTTTATATTTTGATATTTTCCTTATTTATCTGAGTTTATCCACGTAACACCACATAAATTCATATAACATTTAGGTGTGGTGGTTAATGTCAAATAACCCAACCATATATCCTACAAAACACATTCCCTAACTCGCACCTTCACCCCGTTATCAATATCAAGGAGAAGAAATTTCACGAGCCATAACGCCAGGGAAAGGAGGGGGCAGTGTTCCCGGTGCTATGGGTGTAACAACCCGACGTTTCGGATTGTTACCTATCACCGTTATTTCATTCGTAACCGCTTGTAATCCCGAGATTTCGATTATCGATTATGGGTTAAAACTATATTTTGAAACGCATTATTAAACGCATATTACAACGCATTTCACAACACTTATTCAAAACGCAGTTATCGCATTTAACGTTGTTTATAACGCATACTATTTAACGCATTTTATCGCATGTTACATCGCTTGATTATACTAAATGCTATCACAACACAAACTCAAATGCAAACTCAACGCAAACTCGAAACGCGGATTGTTTATGTTATGTTTATGTGTGTTATTGGGTGATTATTTATGGTTGAATGTTATGTGGTATTAAACGCAACACTTTGACGTTCAACACTCACTCGCAACTCAATTAAACGCAACGCAACGCTTAACAAACGAACCAAAGTTGGAAAACTAACTCGCGCTCGCACAGCCAATCGAATGGACACCATCCGCTCGGATGACCGTTGAAGGGGGGTAAGGTCCCAAAAACCTTGCACAGGTGCTTAAGACCATACCACAACCTCGTCAATAAGTTCTCTTTAGGATGAACCTTGCGCGGTCGCGCACTGGTTCTAAAAGAGAACTTAGAAAGAAAAACAGTATTCAACATCCGTGCGCCAAAAGGAACTAATAAATCCTTGCGCAAACTCTCACGCAAAAGTTAGGATAAAATCCTAACAATATCTCCGCACAAAAGTCACCCAGACTTGGACAAAAATAAACATTTCTGTCATAACAGAATTACCATAAGGAAGAGTCACATAGGATTACAGCTTTAATCCTTCTAGAAGGCATTATCGTGCCACGTGGCATCATCCTGGACATTCCCCAAAGTCACGATGATGGCACCAAGATTAAAGGAAAATCCACACTTGCCCACTTTCAACGTGGCATCTCCCCAGCCGTCGATCATAATTGCGATCCGTGCGTACACACATCCGTTAGTGATTAACGGTGGAAGAAATAACTGCTCACGGAAATTACTTTCCGTTATCTTTTCGATCAACAGATTTTCCCGCCCAAACTTCGGCCATAAATAAAGGATAATTCAGGTATAATTCTTGAAGTTACTCTCACTTCACTTTACTCTTACTTCTTCTTCATCAAACCCTGTACTTATTCTCACGCCGGAGGTTGGTCACGGAGAGAACCCCCATTCTCCCAGTGGCGAGTCTAACGGTTGTTTGTTCTGCAGTTGTGTTCGAAGAAGGAGATTAGTTACCCCCGAATCAAAACGAGAAGATTAAACCCTTTTATGCAGATTCGAACCCCATGGTTCAATTGATTCTGGTCGATTAAACCAGTGTTTCTTCATTGGCGCCAACGGATTTCTCAGTTTTTATTCATATCTTCTCGTTTCGATTTACTCTTCCATCCCTGTTTTTCAATGGAAGAAACTCCGACAAACCGTCAATCCGGCCCTCGGCCAAATTTCGCACACAATACCCAAGTTGAAGGGATTGTGGAAGAAGCTTCGGATGATTACGAAGTCCAGTACAACGATAATCATCCAAATGACCCTGTTACTCCAGGAGTATAACCCGAGATCCCGATAAGTTCAATTCTACCTACCGGTGAAACTCCCATCTCGTGGTATGTCAGATCCCAAGGAGCAATAAACGACGTATACGCACAACTTTGTGCACAGACTGCTCCTCCCACTCAGTCACGAAGACCTGCATCTCGTACACGAGCACCATCTATACCTCGTGCTTCACACCATGAAGCATCATCACGAGTTCATGTGGAAGACACAAAAGTTTACTCCAGATCTCCTACAAGGTATGAGTCTACTCATTCCGAGAATCGACGAAGAGAGTGTCATGATGAATCTCATTCTCATCGAAGGCAATCGATCTATTCTCGGTTGGGCCCGCGTTCCTACCAGAAGCGGGACACCCACGCCGACGAGTATGACAGAACATACCAAGAGGGAGATAACATGAGTGTGTTTAGCCGACTGCAACGGGACCACAAAAATTATAAACCTCGTGCAGTTTATAACCCGGATGCAGAGCATGATTACAACTTAATCTACCGCCCGACAGAGGCAGCGGAGAATTCAAAGTTTATCAGTGAGATCGCTTTAGCTCCCATGGAAAAGGCGAAACTGCCATCAAATGTCGGAAAATTCAATGGCATGACAGATCCGGACGATCACCTTCGTGTTTTCACCAGCGCAGGCCTGGTAGGAGGATGGACCTTGCCAATGTGGTGCCACCTATTCATCCAAACTTTCACAGGTGCAGCGAGACTATGGTTCGATAACTTACCAGTTGGGAAGATAACGTCGTGGGTGGATCTAAGAGAAAAATTCCTAGTGCAATTTAGCCAACAGCGAAGGTCTATCATAGACACCGCTGATGTGATGAATATTTGGAGGCGTGATGATGAGAACCTAGAGGACTTCATAACACGTTACAATAAGGAAGTACTAGAGATCGGTGACGTTCACGAACATTTGATACAACCACAGTTCAAGTATGTTGTCCGCTGCGATGACATGATCAAGGTTCTGTCGGGAACAGAAGGGTTACCCAAGAGCTAGGAAAAGGTGATGGCTGTAGCCAAAGTATACGCCCAGACAGAACGAAACCTCAGCACCAACAGACCACCGCCACCGCACAATCGTCCACAAGATATGAGCGGGAGCAGCGGAAAAAAGTTCAAAAAGAATTGGAGGGACTCAACCTCTGGAACATACTCATCTGAAGACGCGCGAGCAACCATAAACAAGTTCGCAGCACAAAGGGAAACAAAGCAAGAGAATAGAGAACGGCATTGGACCCCCCTAACTAAAACTCCGGCGGAGGGGCTCAGCAAAGAAGACTATTAGTTCAAAGCCTCTCCTCCCATGAAGAACAAGAGGGGTCAAGACCTGAATCAGTAATGTGACTACCACAAAGATAATGGTCACACTACAAAAAATTGCATATCCCTCTGCACCGAGATCGAAAAAGCACTCAAAAGTGGGGAACTCACCCACTTACTGCAGAACGTAAGGAAGGATATAAAACAAATTACTCGCGGCGATGAAGGCCCGAGTAAGAAAGCGAAAAACTAAGCGGCGCAAGAAGCAAGTAAAATACAATAGCCTATTCACATGTTGGTTAAGTTCTTTAACTTACCAATCCATGGCGTAGACCTATAGTATGAGTAAGTTAAGTCCCATTTAATTATCCTAAACAGACAACTTTGTACTACGGCCTCTGCGCCTTATCATTAATCAAAGCAAAGTCCGTTCTATTATTTCTGTGTTTATTACAAAGTGCATGCAATTCCTTTTGGTAAGCGCAAAAACATTATGGTAACCATAACACAAGCCTCATGAACGGTCAGTGATCACACGCATCACGCAAGGCCCAACCTTACGTTCACACATGAGCTTTATACCACCTTTATTCGCCTTACCTAATCAAAGCAATTGTACTCATGCAAAATATTGTAACTCAAACACATTTCATACTAGTTACTGGCGCATCACATGCCTTAACAAGAAGTTATAAACATACACGGCAGTGTATAAAATAAAGTTACTTGTACCACAATGCATTAACAAACAGGGGTCCACGTCCCAAACCTAAAGTTGACTATCAATTGTTCATACAAAGAAAGGAAAACCTAAGCTAGGTCTTCGTCTTCACCTTCATCCCTGTCTGGAAAAATTTCTCTTAATCGCGTCATGAACTCTTCAGAGTGTAGTGCAGCATTAATAAGATCCATGACTTGAAGCTGTAAAGTATTAAATTGCGTCTTTGCAGCAGCAAGAGTAGCTTCAGTATCAACACCATGAGTAGCAGACTTACTAGTGTCCCAGTCAACCTTTAAAGCGTTAACCACATGGTGAGAACACTCTGCGTACCCTTGGGCATACCCATCATTCCGCGCAGCAACCAGCAGATGCTCAACCATCTTATCTAGTTCTTCAGAATTAAGAACTGACTCAGCAACCTACACAAAAAGTAAAAGAAGAGTAAAAAGACACACAAACATCGCCAAATATTATCAGAGATAGATAAACTTATGCTAATGATCTTCTCACTTTCAACCGCAACTTCAACGGGTTTTTCAACCTCAGGATTCCCTGTCTCAGTAGTCTTCTTCGCCTCATCTTCACCAACAGTTTTGGTATTTTCTAGCTGCTCGCTAATCGGGGCGCGAGAAGGTGAAGGCAGAAGATCCTTGTTAACCGCGGACGATGGCTCCGCATGCATAGGGGAACTCGGGTTTTCTACAAAAAACAAAATACGTATTACAAACATGCAACGCGCATAAAAAACAAATAAAGAAAAGGCTTACTTAGAGGAGGTTTTGCAATAAAGGCATCAAGATTGCCTCTTCTGGTGATTTTCTTTCTTTGGACCTTCTTGGCAGGCTGCCCGTCAGCCTCAGTATCAGTCTATTTTCTTTTTCCCGCCTTTGTCTTCAACAAACGCTCTGGACTTGACTCTACGTCAATTGGTTCCTCAGGATTTGAAGGAGGGATGTCAGCAGTATCCCTAGGTTCTGGCTTTGGTGCCCTCACAACTGCAGGCGCAAGACCCTCCAACGAGTCCGATACCACCACATAATCACACCAGTAGTCAGAGGAATAGCGTGTACCTTTCTTCTCTCCTCTAACATTTTTCGCTTTGGATGATTGAGGATTCTCCACATCATTCTTTCTCGACGCAGTAGTAGCAGTTGGCGCACGTTTTTTCTTTTCAGGGCCTATGGCCAGGTTAGACAACTCACCTACTGGGAAAATCGAAAATTGCAAAGGTTATTCAACGCGCAAAAGCAGAAAAAAACAATATTGCAATAACAAAAGAAAAATTATAGCAAAATTACCAGCGCTAGATGGGGGTTGCGCAGACAAATCTTCATTCCGCGGAAGAACAAAATTCTTCACAATCTGATGATACCAAAGCTCCTCATCAGCCCTTTTTGGCACAGTGGCCATTCTCCCACCTTCTCTCTCAAAACCAACAACATATAGAGATAAACTGCAAAAGGGGAAAAAGGGCAAATTCAAAAAAAAAAAAAAAAGAAGAGAAAAGAAGAAAAGGGATCTAGAATCTTACTACTTTCACCCTCCATGTACACCGGCTTGTCTTCTCGATTCATCCACCAGCAAAGACTCATAGCAGCACCAACCAGGACCTTTTCCGGCAGAGCAATCGACGGAACATCCTTTATGTCCTGGTACCAAGCTTCCGAGAAAGGAGTTTGTATAGTTTCGGTTGGAACGTCTTCCTTACCCCTGAAAACCATTTTCATCAGGACCACTCCAGCTTTAATGAAAAATAATTTTTGCTTACAATCATAAAAAGATTTTGGGGGGTTCAACAAGATCTTCTTTGCCGAAAAACGTTGAACGAAGGAATAAAAGCCTTGTGAACAACGCATTTGATGAAATACTTAGAAGCGATCGACTGTCGGTTCTATATGCATCCCCCGACAGGCAAACTCAAAGTGACAAACCCTAACCATCCCAATGGGTGCATTTGGGAAATATGAAACTTATAAAGAACTTCGTTACAAGAAATCGAAAATTGTCTGCAGAAAAAAAAATCCCAAAACAAGGTAATATACCCGGCCGGAGCATCTGCCGCCGTCTGAACCTCGTCAGGGTATAGAGCACCCCAACTGTCAGGGAACTTGAAGTTTCGAACCATACCGTCGAAAGTTTCCTTCAGCCACTTCAACGGTGGGAGACCAGAAGCCATTTCTTCAGAAGAATCTTCGTTATATTTGTAGGATCGTTGTCGGACCCGAAACGAGTCAATCAGAGGCGTTCTACTCAAAATGAAAGGCGGAAACAGACCTAATGAGTTGAATTCAGCAAGATATCACTTTTAACTGTCGTTTATATTGATCTGAAACAATTTTACAACAAGATGACACTTCGACAGAGCTTCGCCATCGGAAAACCTCTAAGTAATTTCGTACCAAATGACACGAAACTAACCCTATATATAGACTCTCTAATTCCGCATGAAACATGCTTCAAATGGAATCATTACAAGCGATATTACAATTCAAGCGGAATTACCATGTAATTCCGTGCGGAATTACATGTGACCTTTTCAAACAAAATTAAGGCCTTTCAAGCGGAATTAACTCTTTGCTTGATTCCTCGATCTTCGTGCCATGTGTAATGCAAGACTCGATACAAGACGAAGTCGACAGACGTATGCACCAACAGACTCCCCCTCGGATGTTGACGAGTCTTAAGTGTTGAGTCTTCAACGTCTTCAGTCTTTATCAGTCTGTCTACACTCTCTGAAATATCTTCTCTTTGCTTTAGCACCAACAAACTCCTCTTCAACAGATAATCTCTACTCGGATGTTTTCAGACTCCCCCTCTCGATTTGCTGGGATTGCAGTCTGGCTTGTTGAAATCACAGAGTCTTCAGGTATCGGAACCTGGCTATCTATCACTCAGATATCCTGCACATTCTCTACCTCATAATAAATTTCACAAATTTAACATTTTGACAAATTTATATAACCAGACTCTCTCTGAAATTTAACCAAAATGATTTATCAATATTAGAATCTGATGAACCACTTATTAGGCAAATTTTCAAAATATTTTCTCATTTAAAACACAAACTCCCCCTCACCACATGTTCATCATGTTTAGCACTTGGAATTTTGAAAATCAGCTCTCCAATATCAGTCGTCGAAAATCTTTTTGAATTTTTCAAAAGTTTATGCTCAAACACACTAAAATCTTTTTGGATTTTTGATATAAAAGAAATGTAATGCAGTAAAGAAATATTTACATACAAAATTTTTTTTGTGAGATTGTGAAAGAGGATCATATTAGTTTTTGAGACAAATCACCAACACCATTAAGCTTTAAACATTTTAAGCTCTAAACGATTCACTTAGTTTTTGAGACAAATCCACTTAAATTTTCACACAAAGTTCAACTGTTTTGAGATACGAGATTAATGTTTTAAGCACTTAAACTTATTCGCGTGTCCCACCTCAGAATATACTCCTGTATCCAGATCCCAATATTCAGTCTTATAGATGAATATACCTAGATGATATCTGTAAGGGGTTAAATTGCGAAACCGTGAGAGCTCAGGTCAGAACTTCCGTTCAGCAGAGAGATGATGGCTCGACTTTAGGTGGGTCCCCTTTAGAGGATCTTTTCTTCAACAGCACATGATTTGCATTTTGCAATGTTTTATCATTTTTTATGCTGAGGGTAGGCTATATTTCAAGCAAGCGTAAAGTATTCTCCGGGGACTAGGCCATTGCTTCCGCAAAATCAGAAGTCCTGGGATAATACCCCAGATATCACTAAGCATAAAGACCTAGTATCTCAGAAAGAGGGATCCTTCAAACAAGATTTCGGGGGTTACCTATATATCCGAGAGATGTTACCCACGATATAAGCAAGTTTGAATTTAGGTTTATATCTCGTCACAATCTACTAAATGTGTAAAAACCTACTGGCACATCATCAGTGACACCGTTTATCACTATTTAACTTTCCAATTCTTTAGCATGCTGTGATCGTCTACTGATGTACTATCATTTCCTCTTTTATACGACAAAACTCATTTTTGAATTTTATCATGTTTTTGACATTTTCAAATTTTCTAATGTTTTTGGATTTTCTGAAATTTTTTTACTCTCCCTAAAATGCAAACACATTTTAGGAAATTTGAAAACAAACTATACAAGTAAATTGACAACTGATATCAAATCACTTCAGATCGCCATCCACTTGGCATAAACAATCAGAACTCCCCCTTTCCACAAACTATTTTCCCATTGTGATTTCAAAACACTTAAGTTTGTTTTAATCAAATGGTTTTTCCGGAAAATAAGTTTCGTTGATTTTATCACTTGTAAAATTGGGGTTCATCACATTGTTTCTCAATCATATGTAGGAAAAACAAGTACAACTTAATGTCCTTGATTTACCACTTGTAAGTGAAAACCTTCTTCAACCTCTTGTAGGTTCACTCACCAACCAAAATCACTTGTAAACCAAAATATAACAATATAAAGATATCACCTGTAGATTTACCAACCAAACAATTTCAAGAATGATGCCGATTCCTGCTCCACTCTTACCAACCTGGGAGCTCCGGCAAGTCAGGATTTTATGGTGAAAAAGCTGTCACCCAAACCTGACCAGCTTTGGGTGATTTTGGTGGCAAACATCTGTCCCACCAACATTTTGATTTATAAAATTCTTTTGCACTTTTAACCTTCCCATCAACCATCTTTCCGAAAATATGTTTAACTTTTCCGTTATATGCCTTTTCAGCATCAAATTCTTTGTTACCAACAAAGAATTGACCTGAAATTTCAGTTTTACCCACTTTCAACTTCAAATTTTCCTTTGACAGTTTTGGAAAATTTTCATCGTTCACCTCTGGAACGGAATTCTCAACCTTTTTCTCAACACATGACTCCTCTGATTTTATGGAATCAGATTCATTGTTAGAACTAACCTCAGATTTTACAACCCATTTTTGTTTATTTAAATCAACACTTCTTTTGTAAAAACGTTTTGAAGTTTCACTAACTTCCAAAGTCAATTTATCAACACATTTCTTACTCTTTCCAGAGTTAGAAGAAACTTCCTGTTTTGTATAATTGAACTCATGACAGTTCCAGGCAATGTGTCTAGCTTTTTGACACTTGAAACAGGTTCCTCTGTCAACTCTTGGAGAAAACTTCTTCACATTTCTCTTCACTTCAGCAAGAAACTCTTGATTTGACTGTTTCCAGAATGGTTTCTTATGCTCATCTTCAGAACTTCCTCATGCAACAAATGTTGTTTTTGGTTTATAATTTTTCTCATTTTTATAATTTTCTGAAGAACTAAAACCAAGACCTTTCTTTTTGAAATTACTGTTATGGTTTGGTTTCTTTCGATAACCTGAACCAGAACTGTAACCCTTTTTCTTGTTCAATCTCTGTTGAACTCTTGAAGTGTACTTTTTAGGTTTTTCAGCAAGATTTAAATCTTTTATTTCAGAAATATTAATTTCTATTAATTTGAAAACCTGTTTGATCATTTCAATTTTTACACTTCTTATTGGAAATTCCTCATCAGAATATAATTTGTCTGAATCATTCAAAGTATATGCCACTTTGATTGGTCCATCATTCAAATTAGATTTTGATAACATGAATTCTTTATTGTAAACCCTTTAACCGGTGAACTCGAACTCTTTTATGACGAACTCGAACTTTCAGACTTAGACTCCGGTTTTGACTCTTCATCCGTATCCAACACCTGATCGACCACTCTTTTTAACAACTCAGACTCATGATCAGTGTCAGACGCTGTGAATGTAACATCAATATTGTCTGGTAATTCATCAATGATTTCAGACTTTAACTTGATGTTGACTGCCTTTTTTAGATGCTCCTCGTTAGGATTCCTGGGAGAATAACTCTCATAGATTGGAGGCGGACATTTGTTATACTTGACACTTTGTGTCTTACCAGCATCTGTGTCTTCCATCTCTTTATCTTTAAATGCTTCAAGACCTGCAACAGTAGGATAAACACGATCAATCAAATAATCACAAGTAGTATAACTCAACAGTAATCGTTTAATCCTTTAACTCTCAATCTTCTCAAGTTCTAACTCCTGCTTCAGCTTAGCACAATCTTCAATATACTCATTGATGATCTTCTGTTTCATCATAAGTGTTGAGCTCATTTTTGTCATTGCATTTTCAATTTCTGAATTCGTCTTTTTCAGACTATCAACTGTTTTGTTCAGCACATCGTATGACTCCTTCACATACTTCACATCAGACAGTAAATCTTCTTTAATCTTCTACAAATCAGCAATCTTCGTATCTTTTTCCTCACAAACTTTGCACGATTCTAAACACTTCAAACATGGTTTTTCAACTTCAACCACTTTTTCAACTATCTTTTCAACCTCGACAGTCTTTTCAACTTCAACGAGTTTCTCAACTTCAACAATTTTTTCTATTTCAACAATTTTCTCTACTTCAACAATTTTTTCAACTTCAACTATTTTTTCGACTTCAACTATTTTTTTCCACCACTTTCTCAGTTGCTGGTTCAACCTTAGCTTCTCCAGCTTCTGTCTTTGCCTTTTCATCAGCGATAATTTTTGCTGCTTCCAGCTCTCTCCTCAATCTGGCAATCTTCTTCTGATTCAGCATCTCCATTTTATCTGCAAAAAACAAATTAAAGCTGTCAGGATCTATACCTTTTTCTAGCTTTGTTAAGATATTTTTCTTCATCATCGGTATCAATATCACTTCCTAGATCTGGAAAAATTGGTATTCTTTTCTGACTAGCCTCATCTTCACCCAGAATTCTAGCAACAAAACCTGAACCTTGTGAAATGTAATTATCCCAGCTAAAACCCTCTGCAACAAACTCATCATCTTGATCAATGATACCAAAATAAGGTTTCTTATTTGCATCTTCGATCATTTTACCATGAGCAGTTTTTTTATCCTTTTGTTGAGGTTGTTGATCAATCTGATGAAAAATTGACTTTTGATAATAATTGTTCTTATCTTGATTCCCGGTTGCTTCCTTATTTGTACATTCTCTCTTAAAATGACCATTTCCTTTACATCGGAAACATGTAACTTTTGATTTGTCAAAACCCAACGAAGAAGTAGCCATTCCTCGAAACTCATCTCTACCAGTAATTTGTTGAAACTTTTCTGCCCTCCTACAAGCACTAGCCAAACCCCACTTCACATCCATCAACTCAAGTTCCTCTGCATTAATTTGGTCATAATCTTCTTTTGTAAGCATCGGATTTCCAATCTTACCAGCAATCAAACCTTCATAAGATTCCAACATAGCAACGAGTGATGCCATATGTTGCTTGGCTATTTCTGGAGACAAATTCTGACCATTTTGAAGTTTAAAGTGACATTGCATTGAAGATTTGTTAAATTCTGTCGTTGAGGACTTGATGTTGTATGATTCGGATCAAAGCTTGAATATGAAGATGAAGATCCACCACTCTGTGTCACATTACTACCCTTTGTTCCAGACGAACTGTCAGCACTAAATCCAGTTTGGATCTTTGGGCTAGGGCTGGGGGTAGCCTCAAACTTGTTTCCTCTGTAATACAAACTGACATCTTGTTGAGCAATTGGATTCGTCATGATAGCAGTTTTCTGAATATCAAATTCCTGCTCTTCAATTTTCTGAATGAACTGTGCCAAATTCATACTCTCAGACTTCCTCATGTGTTTCACAATCATCAAATAAGTTCCCCACTTATGCTGTGTTAGTGCTTCTGCTAGTTTATCGACCCACTCATCATCATCTTTTTCAATGTCCAATCTTTTCATTTCCAATACCAGATGACAATATCTATCAATAGTCTGCTTTGTTGTTTCATGATCAAAAGCTGAAAACATATCAAACGATTTCTTCAATAATGCCTTTTTGTTTTTGATCATATCTGCACTTCCTTTGAATTTCTGAATCAATGCTTCCCAAATTGATCTAGTTGTACCATTATGTTGGAGCAGAACAAAGATATCTTCTTTAATCGCTTGTTAAAGAATACTGATCATCATTTTCTCACTTGTAAATTTCAATTTGTCACCCTCTGAATAGTCAACAATTGCTTTTTCAATCCCACGTTCATTCTTAGGTTTCTCATAATCTTTCAGCAAAGAACACCATGCGTCAAATTTATAAGCTTGCACCCAGTTTTCAAAGCAATTTTTCCATCCTTGAAAATCTTCAATGTACATGAGCTTTGGCGGTTTCTGATAAGTTCCTGTCTCATTCTCATTGTACACAGTTTCAGCAGCATTAACAGGTGCAATTGGTGTAGCAGACGCATTGTAGAATTCTTCGTCAGACATTTTCAAACGAAATTACCAACTTCAAACGAAATTAACCTGCACACAACTTTCAAACGAGATTAGATATTTTCAAACGGAATCAGGCAATTCCGTGCGGAATTACACAGGTTTCAAACGAAATTATAATTTCGTTTGATCGATTTCAAGAGGAATTACTAATTCCGTGTGGAATTAGCAATTTTTCAAGCGAAATTAAGAGTGAGTAATAATTCCGTGCGAAATTACTGAACAATTTCAAACGAAATTAGCTGATGTCATTATTTTCGAAAAAAATTTCAAGCGAAATTATCAATTTTATCAGATTCAGAATGAATTAAGGTCAAATTTTCTCAAGGATTTGTTAAAACACTATGTCGCTTGTTATATGTGAAATTCAGATCATTTTGACCGTTAAAAGATGTTCAATTCAGAAAAGAAGGTGTAGAAGTGAGAAAATGAGATGAAATCAGTCTGAAATCTGCAGAACTCCTCCTCCTGAGCTCTGATACCACATGTAGGATCGTTGTCGGACCCGAAACGAGTCAATCAGAGGCGTTCTACTCAAAATGAAAGGCGGAAACAGACATAATGAGTTGAATTCAGCAAGATATCACTTTTAACTGTCGTTTATATTGATCTGAAACAGTTTTACAGCAAGATGACACTTCGACAGAGCTTCGCCGTCGGAAACCTCTAAGTAATTTCGTACCAAATGACACGAAACTAACCCTATATATAGACTCTCTAATTCTGCATGAAACATGCTTCAAATGGAATCATTACAAGCGATATTACAATTCAAGCGGAATTACCAGGTAATTCCGTGCGGAATTACATGTGACCTTTTTAAACGAAATTAAGGCCTTTCAAGCGGAATTAACTCTTTGCCTGATTCCTCGATCTTCGTGCCATGTGTAATGCAAGACTCGATACAAGACAAAGTCGACAGACGTATGCACCAACAATATTCTCCGGTTGACATAAAGAGGAAAATTACAAATTTCTTCAAGGAAGTGACAGGGAAAACGAAAAAGAGGGGTTTTCAAATGGAAATACTAACAACAATAGGCAGTCAACAGACTTATATACCACCGCTATCAATGACCTAGAAAACCGCAATAACACCTTTTTCGAAGAAAAACACGGTTATCTAAGCATCAGGGGCGAGTGGGAATAGAAATAACGCGAGTGGGACCACACGTAACGACGTACAACTGACAGCGACAGCCTGTAACACGTCAACAGTCATCACTGCACCTTTTCACCTGCCAAAAAGTCAAGATTTTCAAAATCAAAATCATAAGCAAGAGTATATCCCCTAAAAAGATTCTCCATTTTTCGCGCCAAAAAAAAAACTCCACAAGCAATAACCACCCACCTCTCATAGTCTAGTGCTCCACTTATTCGTATAAGGGCAACACTAGACTGGGGGACTTTAAGGGGTAAGGTCCCAAAAACCTTGCACAGGTGCTTAAGACCATACCACAACCTCGTCAATAAGCTCTCTTTATGATAAACCTTGCGCGGCCGCGCACTGGTTCTAAAAGAGAACTTAGAAAGAAAAACAGTATTCAACATTCGCGCGCCTAAAGGAACTAATAAATCCTTGAGCAAACTCTCATGCAACAGATAGGATAAAATCCTAACAATATCTCCGCGCAAAAGTCACCCAGACTTGGACAAAAATAAACATTTCTTTCATAACTGAATTACCATAAGGAAGAGCCACATAGGATTACAGCTGTAATCCTTCTAGAAGGCATTATCGTGCATCACCATTCGGTTATAACGGAATGGCCACGTGGCATCATCCTGGACATTCCCCAAAGTCACGATGATGGCATCAAGATTGAAGGAAAATCCACACTTGCCCACTTTCCACGTGGCATCTCCCCAGCCGTCGATCATAATTGTGATCTGTGTGTACACACATCCGTTAGTGATTAACGGTGGAAGAAATAACTGCTCACGGAAATTACTTTCCGTCATCTTTTCGATCAACATATTTTCCCGCCCAAACTTGGCTATAAATAAAGGATAATTCAAGTATAATTCTTCAAGTTACTCTCACTTCACTTTACTATTACTTCTTCTTCATCAAACCCTGTACTTATTTTCACGCCGGAGGGTGGTCATGGAGAGAACCCCCATTCTCCCCGTGGCGAGTCTAACGGTTGTTTGTTATGCGGTTGTTGTTCGAAGAAGGAGATCAGTTACCCTCGAATCAAAACGAGAAGATTAAACCCTTTTATGCAGATTCGAACCCCCTGGTTCAATTGATTCCGGTCGATTAAACCAGTGTTTCTTCAACCATTCGTCGGGATGGCCATCCGACCGGCTACACATTCCGCACAACCGACTTACTCTCTCTCACTCGCCTATAAATACTACCCGTACACCTCATTCCTCTGATTTGACACCTCCATCCGACCACCCGCACTCAAGTCGCTCTCAGTCACTTTTGATCACAATTCAAGGCTATTTTGTAAGTATTTCTCCTCAAATCTTGTACAATCTTCATCACTAAACACTTCTACATCACCTTCTCCATTAAAATCACACATAAACACTAGTTTTCTTCTCGAAATCACCTGATTTGGGCTTCTTGAAGGTGACCTTCACCCGGTTGTTATGTAAACAGTTGTGCGACGTCATCTCATCAAAGATTGATCCAGATCTAGAGGATTTCTGTAACACCCTGAAAATACAAATTTTTATATTAAAAAGTCAATGTTGTTAATAAACAAAATAAACTAACTAGGAATAAATAACCTAGTTAGTTACAAGTCTTGTAGTAATAAAGAAATTGGTTAAAACACATTAAATGCAACTTGGTAAAGTATAGGGACCAAAGGTGACAAACTTGAAACAAGTTTGTATTAAATAAAACACTCAACACCAAAACACACACTCTAAGTGTGTGTTCTGGTCGAAGATTCCAGAGGAGCCAGAGAACTCCTTGTTCAAACCCTAACATGCTAAAATTCAAGCAATTGGTAGGGTAAATCACACCCAAATTGAAATCCAAGCATGAATTAGTGATCACCTCAGTGAAGTGATCATAAGGTATGTCAAATTCCACCATTTTGTTCCATCTCAAATTCTTGATGAACAACTGAAATTCGAAATTTGAGCTTGAATGATAGTTATTTGGGTGAAATTAGAATGAATGAATTATTAGAAATAAACCCTAGTTAATAAACTATTGAAATTGTGCTCATGTTGATAAAACTCATATTAACTACTTAGGTGTTTAATGAGTTTTTAAGAATGATGAAGAAAACTAGGGATTTGATTATGTAACGAGAGTTATTGAATTACATGAAGTAAATCCAGAATGTGATGTGAAAAATTGACATATGAATTCAAGAAAAATGTTTAAAATTTGGCTAAATAATTAGTCATGAAACTTGATTGTTGATTTAGTAAAATTATGCCCTTTGGGTGTTCGTTGAAATGCCTAAAAGAAGGCTAAATGTTGAAATTAGGAACAAAATGCATATTTGAGTGATGTTGTGAATTATGCGTTATATGACATGAAAGGAGTTCTAAACAAGTCGTTGATTGAACTCTATAGGGAAATGAATTGAATCTTCAAGCGGACAAGCTGGAGTTGATACGCGCTTGAAGGAAAAGCACTAAAGGTACGTAACTTTCGGTTTAGTTACATTATACATAAACAGTGGTATTAGAAATATTAATGGGATTGTAGTGTAAAACGTGAGTTTGGTAAGTCAATGAAGTGACGAAGTTCACTCGACAAACCGAACAGGTCAAAATAAACGGATAAAGCATGTTTGGAATGTCAATGAAGTGATGTAACTCACTTGACTACCAAACATGTCAAAATAGTTAATTAGAGATGTTTGTTAATAATATTGTTTAATTAGTCATGTTTGGATTGTAAATTAAGTGATGTAACTCACTAGATAAAGAAACGGGTTAAAATATTGGTTGAGATAAGTTGGTATGTTGGTAAAATAGTGAATCCCATTAGACAACCAAATGGGTCAAATAGTGGTCGAAATGGTAGTGTTCGAAGTGACTTAAACGTCACTCGTTAAATTTGAATTATAAAAGCATAAACCATGGAATGGAAGTAATACGCTAAGGTTGACAAGCCCGGGAATGGGTAATTATGGTTAGAAACCAATGATAATGAATTATGCAAGTACGTAACTTTGGTTCCATTACATTATGCTTAGATATTGAATGTAGTTAGTAACTTGAATTAGTGTTATGAGAAAATGTAGTGTGTTGTAGAAGTGACGAAGTTCACTAGATAATCAAAATGGGTCAAAAGATTGGTTAAAATATGTTTGGTTTGTCATTGAAATGGTGGATTCCATTAGACAACTAAACGGGTTAAAAAATGGTTAAATTGGTAGTATAGAAGTGACTTGAATGTCACTCGAAGATTATGGATTATGAAAGCGTAAAACCTTGGAAAGGTAATGATACGCCAAAGTTCACAAGCCCGGGAATGGGTAAGTTCGTCTAGAAATCATACTTGATAGATTGTGAAAAGTATAATACAAAACTTAACGGGTTGAATAAATAAAAAGGGAACTTATAGGCTATCAGCCCTTAAACAGAAGTTTTTAGCAAATAAAGATAATAAACATGTTTGTATTTAAATTACGGACGCGTAGGAAAAAAAGAATCACGTAAAACGGATTTATAGAATGAAAGTTATGAAGATTTATAGTTAGAATTTGGTTAGAATTCGGAGTTGGGTAATCGCAGCTCAAATGCTCGAAACCTTCTGTAAAAAAGAGGCCGTCGCGCCCCGCGACGGATAAAAGGTAATCGGTAGTGCCCCGCCACGGCCTTTGGCGGCCCGCGAAGGCTAGGGTCTCATCTGTCGCGACCCGCGACATATCCAAAAACTGGCAAATTTTTGTTTTATTTGGATTATTTTGTATTTCGGACCTGTTTATAATGATCAATTGCTCATCAAAACTAACTTTATTGTTGGTTTTGATATTAGGTGATGTAGGTGGTATTCCGGATGGAGATCAAGCAACTGCTATGAACCGAACACAATACTTTTGAAGCTTCCGCAATGATGTCGTTTGTTTATGTGTAAAACAACTTATGTAGACAATGATTTCTATCTTTCGAATGTTTTAATCCTATATGTATGATAACTTATAAAAGTCTTTGAATGGTCGCATTTTCATGTAAAATGCGTAGTGTATTATTATAATTTTGATTTATCAAGACGGGTGTTACAAGTTGGTAATCAGAGCTCAAGGTTGTTAACAAAGTGTGTTCGGTTCAAAGCTTGATCAAACATCCGGTAAGAATTAGTAGTCATTTAGTAGATCTTATTAGAATATTAGAAAAAGGAAATTCGATTTGATGTGCACGGGAAGAGCGTGTTAACACTCTCAAACCCGGAAAGTACACTAAACATGAATGGTTTAAGCAAGTGGTGAACTTGGCTAAACCAAAACGAATGATGCATATGTTATAAAATCAAATGTTTAATAATGAGCATAAACATTTCAGATTCACGATGACGGATAAAGGTAATGATGATACGGTGCCAATAAACCCTAAACCAGTTATCTTCCTTAAAAATTAGATATCGAAGAATGGGGTTATAACCTTGAACAATAACCATATAACAACGTGAATCACCGCCGGCATCCTTGTGATACCCACCCACCGTCTCTATTTCGACTTCTCGCCACCATGCCATCACCGTTCATGGCGGAACCCTACCACTACCTCTGAACCCTCGATTCTTCACAGGAACCAAGGACCACTTCACTCAGGCACTTAATTAGTTGACTAAACCGACAATTTCTACATCTTTGATGAGTGAGAGGCGAGCACGTGCCGCTGACAGGAGACACGACAGCTCCAAATCTCTCTTTTATCTTCTGCATCTCTTTCTTTAGCTTCTCCCCACATATCCCATGAGATCAAATCAATAAAGAACTGTAAATTTACAATAATTTTTTTAATCAAAAATAAGAATTTATCATTACTAAAATGTAAAGATTTGGAATCAACCAGGAATCTTTAATCAAAATATATTGAACACAATACTTTTCATCACTACACATCCATCAAAGGTTTAAAAAAGAATTCTTATTCATGTCCAAACTACTAATACAGACTGATAACAATAGTCAGGTTACTTGTATGAATTGAACTTGAACGGCTGTCTACTCCATTCGACTTGTCACCAGCTATAGTCTACTCGCTGAACCCAAATCGCCGCCTTCAAAAATCCTCTGAATTTCGCTAGAACCCTAATTCGCCGGAGCCCTAATCACACTAATAATCAGCACCGAAAATGCACCCTGATTTCGTCACCACCGAAACCACACCCTGATTCCGTCACCACCAGAACCGCACACTGAATCCGACACCACTGCACACTGATAATCTCTCTAGTCACCACCACACCACCAGTGATAGGCAACGTCGCCGTTCCGGCACACACACGAGGACATGGCCAGCTACCGTTCTCTCTCTCCTTCTTTCTGATCTCTCTTATTGTTCTCTCCCGTGTGTAATCGACGGTGTGTAGGGGTGCAGTAGGTTTAGGGTTTTATACTTGGGCTTCACAAGAGACGCATGCCCTTATTTATTGTTCATTTCATTGTATTTTTAATATATGTACTAGATTTTGCCCCGCCCGCATTGTGGGGCACTAAACCGAACATTTCTCTCTCATAACATGTACGTATGTGTTTCGGTTACTTATACATACTACTCATAACACGATCTCAAAAAAATTACATTGAGTTAACCAAATAAATTAAAACACTATAATACTTTTGCTTAAGAAAAACAAAAACGATAGAAAAACAATAATTTTAAACTGGGGCAAAATTGTAATTTTTCAGGATAAATGAGCGTGTGCCAAACAGCCGCCTGACACAAATAAAAATTACACCGAGTCAAACAATTAAAACAAATCACTACTATAGTTTTGTAAAAAAAAAAAAACTAAAACGATGGCATGACTGTAATTTTACACTGGGGGCAAAATCGTAATTTTACTAGGAAAGCAAAGGAAAACGATGGCAAAAATGTAAATTTAGATTGAGGGCAAAATTGTAATTTGGCTGGTGGGGGAAAAACAAAACTAATGGCAAAACTGTAAATTTAAACGGGTCAAAATCGTAATTTTGTATCGAGGGCAAAATGGTAATTTTTAGTGGGGGCAAAAGCATATTTTTTTTTTCAAGTGTGGGTAAAAACGTAATTTTGAACTGATGGCAAAATCGTAATTTTAAAGCGGGGATAAAATCGTAAATTGGTTGGGCCAATGGGGGAGTGCCAAACAGCTTACTGGCACTATTCCCCTATCTTGTGTCTGTAGTTAAACACAGGGGTACAATCGTAATTTTACTGGGAAAGCAAGCAAAAACGATGACAAAAATGTAAATTTAAATTGTGGGCAAAATCGTAATTTAGCTGGGAGGAACAAAACGAAACTACTGGCGAAATTGTAAATTTAAACGGGGAAAAATCGTTATTTTGAACCGAGGGCAAAATTATAATCTTAACTGGGCTAAAAGCATAATTTTATTTTGAAATGAAGGTAAAAACGTAATTTTAAACTATTGGTAAAATCGTAATTTTAAAGCGAAGATAAAATCGTAATTTGATTTGGCCTAAAGCCTAAAAGTTATGAGGTAAAATTATAAGAGGAAAAGAAGTCAAAAAGAATAAAAAATAAACACTATTCATGAAACTTTCTAAATGTTATATAGACTAGTGATTTTCCACCCGTGCTTTGCGGCGAAAAGTCGGTTAGTATCTGTTCGGTTCGTTTTGGTACCTACACTCGATATAGTAATCGAAAGAGAAAATCTTACATCGATCAAAAACAATAAAAACGAATATCCATACCAGTACCGATGTTGTTCATTTTTTTTTTGAATGCCAACGTCTGGTCTGCTCTATTCACCAATAATTCTAATATTTATCACCCTTACCCAGGATTGAACCTGGAACATCTCCCTTAAGAGCCATATGCCTCTACCAAGTAGGCTAGCCCCATATTGGCAAAACATAGAATCGGACACAACAACAATCGAACTTGCGTCGCCTACTTGCAATACAACGCATCAACCCTCACAACACACCATTTGATTTGTATGTTGTTCAGATGATATCAGTTTGATTGGTTTGCATTCTATGATTATTTTTTTTCAACGTTGCCATATAAACATTATGGAAAACGGCTATTGTGCCGCTATCGTACCAACTCAAACTGAAACCGACTAAACAACATTTGTATCATTACCGGGATTTATTTTTATTGTTTTTCCTTTCGATAAACTAAGATCGTATTGCTATCATACCGTACCGAACTGAACAACATTGGTACTGGTATGTATTAATTTTTATGTTTTTTTGTTTGATAACATATATCGTGTCGCTATCGTAGTGATCCGAACGTAAGTTATTATAAAAAAATCAAAACGAATGCTAAACAAATGCTACTAATAAAAAGAATAAATACCAAATAATTATCTTATTACTAAACATTATTAAATGAATAATTGAGAAAATATTGCTAAATAAAATCAAATACTTAAATATTTCAAATACTGTTCATCGTAACTTTGTGTTAATATATATAACTAGTGAAATTTCCCACGCTGCGCGGTGGGGAATTCGAACGTAATCGAATCATTTCGTTTCGTTTTGTAACGGGATGAGTACGGTACCCAAAGTACCGGTACCAGAAAACGGGGAAAAGTGGTTCCGGTAGCGAATGCACCGGTTCGGCACCGGTACCGAAACGGTATCGGTACTTACCGGTGTTTTACTCGTAAATATCGGTACCGTACCGGTTGGCTATAAAAATAATTCCTCGCACTACGCGGTGGAGAATTCGAACGTTATCAATTCGTTTTGCTATGTAACGGGATGAGCACGGTACATGTTCGGTACCGAATAAGGGGGAAAAGTGGTACCGGTACCGAATGCACCGGTTGGGTACCGGTACCGAATACACCGGTTCGGTACCGGTAATAATATGGTAAATGTACTTACTGGTGTTTTACCTGTAAATATTGGTACCGTACTGGTACCGAAAAACGGGGAGAATGGGAACCGGTACTGGTACCGAATATACCCGGTACGGTTCGATACAAGCTAGGTACACGGTACCAAATATTCATCCCTAATCTGTGCTACACTATAGGAAGAAAAATGTATGTTAAAAAGGTTTTTGTTTTAAAAGATTTCGTAGCAGGTAATAAAAAATTTTCTTTCCCATGAAGGGCTTCGAACCCGAGACACTCACTATATTTGAATGTTCATACAATCAACTGAATTGCGAATGTTTTTCTTAACAGTTTCGCGCAATAATAGCTATAATATATATACATAAAGCGGAAAAGGACAAAAAACGTAAATTTAAAGGGGCAAAAAGCGTAATTTTTAACTGAGGGCAAGATTTTAATTTTTTTTTGTGGTCAAAAGCATAATTTTATTTTGAACTGAGGGTAAAAACGTAATTTTGAATTGATAGCAAAATCGTAATTTTAAAGCGGTGATAAAATCATAAATTTATTGGGCCAATGGAGGTGAAGGAGCTACCTGGCACTACTCCTCCATCTTGTGTGTCTGTAGTGATACACTGGGGGCAAAAACGTAATTTGTCTGAGAAAGCAAACAAAAACGATGGCAAAAATATAAATTTAAATTAAGGGTAAAATCGTAATTTACCTGAGAGAAAGAAAACAAAACTAATGGCGAAACTGTAAATTTAAACGGGGCAAATTCGTAATTTTGAATCGAGGGCAAAATTGTAATTTTTCACCGGGGGTAAAAGCATAATTTTATTTTGAAGTGGAGGTAAAAACGTAATTATAAACTGATGGAAAATTCGTTATTTTAAAGCGGGACAAAATCGTAAATTGGTTTGGGCCAAAAAAGAAAAAAAGTCAAAAAGCAAAAAAAATATAATAATAATAATAAACCACTCTTCATACGTTTTCCTAAATGTAATAGAGTTAATTAATAGTATAATGCGTCAAAAATATTGCATAAACAAACATTTAAGTAACAACTAAATAAAAGAGACAACCTTGACAAACTTGTCTTGGGCCTTGGCGGCTGTCAAATTGCCAAGATTCAAAATAAAAAAAATGTGTAAAAAGTCTTAGACCAAGCGGTATGAGGGCATGCTTAGGCTCGGCGTGGCCCGGCGCCGGTCCCCCACACCGCCCCCTAGCCCCGTCCCGTCGAAACCGGCTGCCACCCGACGTTCTTCACGGGCCTCATTTTCAAAGTTATAGCCGTTGGTAACGGCTATAATTATTAAAAAAAAAAAAACTTTTTCACTTTAAATATATACCCATCTTTTCATCCATTTTTTATACCATTTCCTCAATACTTCTCCCATTCTTCTCCCGTTCTCATCCATTTTTATAAAAAAACACTTTCCTTTTTTTATACAATCATGAATCCATTCAACCCAAACAACCCCAACCCGAACAATCCAACCCGAACCAACCTAACTTTTTTTCGAGTCCCGCTTACACTCCGACTACGGATACTTCGTGGGTATCTCCACAATTTACGTTTTCGGGTTTCCAACAATCACCTAACGCCTTCTCCCAAATGTCCCAAGTTCAACAAATGCAACAATACCAAGCACTCCAACAATTCATACAACGCAACTCGGTTCAACTTGATCAATTCCAATCGCAACCGCCAACTTCCCAACCGCAACCCCCGGTTCAACTTGACGATGATGATAAAGAAGTCGTCCCCGAATCGCCACCTAAAGAACTCAAGCGCAAAAAAAACACGGGGAAGGGGAAGGCGGTTGCAACCGAACCCGATACCGCAAAAAAAAAAACGGTTCGAGAGCAAAGCCGAGACAGTGGACAAAAGTAGAGGAGGAGGCGCTAGCAATTGCGTATGTTAAGTCCTCAACTTGCCCGATTGTTAGTATGAACCAAAGTTTATTTTTTTAATTTAAATTTAAAAAGATTTATTTTTTAGTTTTACTAATGCATTTTTTTTAATTTTAGGGAACAATCAAACGGGTTCTAGTTTTTGGAAGGCGACAACGGATAGATTTAACGAGCTTATGGGGCAAGGCCCGATGCGTGATATCAATTCCGTATCGGGCAAGTGGCGGAAAATGAACAAGACCGTCAATGAATTTTGTGGGTATAATAACGCAATTTACGCTTGTCCTCCTAGTGGGAGTAACGACGAGGACATTCTTAACCTTGCGATAGCTAAATGGGATTCAAACAATCCGGCGCCTTTCCCGCACCTCCGAGCATGGAACGTTTTAAAGAAAGAACCAAAATGGAAGCTGGTTCCAAATGAGGTCGCAACCGCCAAACGGACTAAAACTTTCGAGTCCGGAAGTTATAGTGCGGGAGGCTCCACCGCTCGTTGTCAAATCGACATAAACGACGACCCGATATATGACGAGGATGTGTTGCCCGTTCACGAGTCGGAACGTCCCCCCGGAAGGGACAAATCAAAAAAAGAGGCGGCCGGAAAGCGAAAAGGGGCCGGCTCAAGTGGAGGGGGCGGTTCGGGTGGAGGGGGTGGCTCGGGGGCGGCTTCGAAAATGGACGAGTTGATAAACGAATTCCGTTCGTTCAATGAGTTCGCGGCCGAAAAATATAGTCACAAGAAAACCGTGTCGGCCGACTATGCTCGAGCAGAGGATTTTAGGATTATGAGGTTGGATCTCGACTCGGTTCCGGAGGATGAACGCGAGGTGTATCGGAGGATGAAAGAAGATGTGAAGAAAAAATGGACGTCGTAAGTTTTTTTTTTAGGAAATGTAATTTTTTTTATGTTATGAAATGAATTTATTTATGTTGTTTTATGTTGTATTTTTTAATTTTTATAAAGTTTTTATTAAGTTAAAAAAAAACTTAGAAAATTATAAAATAATTAGGTGGGGTAGCCCCATCCTCCACACCCCTCAAAATGCAAGGAGGCCCATCCTCTATGGGATGGTGATGTGACGCCTACGTGGCGGCCCATCCTCATGGGGATGAGCCTCCTTCTGAAGTACCTCCGCCTAGTGGTATCAGAGCCTTGTGCTCTTTTTTAGAAAAATAAGATGTTATTTCTTAGGAAATGTAATTTTTTTAGAGAAAAATGCCCGGATAGTCCTTGTGGTTTCACATTTTTTCACCTATAGTCCCTATCTTTCTAAAACTACTTGAATAGTCCCCAAGTTTTCGATTTTTGTTCTCGGATAGTCCCTGGGTCTAACTTCAGTTACTTTTCTCAGTTAAGTGGGTGTTGAAATGACCAAAATACCCTTTCCTTAAAAGGCCAAACCATAGGGACTATCCGGGCACCTTCTCTTTATAAAACCCATCCACCCTTCATCTTCAACATTAAGAAACCCTAATACCCACACCCTGCTTCTCTTTAAATCCACTACCAAACACCCCCTGCCTCTTGTTTTCCCTACCGACGAGCACAAGGGAGTCCGACTAGACTCCGGTGACGGGTCTAACTAGTTAATCGGCCGGCAAGACACCCCAAACACCTCCCCTCGTCGACAAAACGGACCACCACCGTCCGGTGGTGGTGAGCGATGGCTGCGGAACCAGAGAGACAGAGAGGAAGAGAGAGAGAGAGACCGAGGAGAGGGAGAGAGATGGCGGAGGTTGGTGAGTGGCGGCGGGTCGCGGCGGTGGTGACGTTCTCTCAAAGAAAATGGAAGCACAAAGCTCACTCGTGCGCTCGGTCACAAGTCCGACGGTCAAACAATCGAGTGGCTCATTCGTCAAGCCGAGCCCTCGATTAGCGCCGCCGCCAACATCGCTAAAAAATTATCATGGCTTCACCCATGTCTTCCATTTCTTCAATTTTTTCTATGTCTTCATCGGCTTCGTCTGCGTGGTATTCATCATCTTCGGAAGAGGATGATATTATGCACAACATGATTATGAACGCGGCTCAAGTCTTCATGGCGGCTGATCAAGGGTCGTCCCAACGGCTAACTAGACGAGCAAAATATAACCGAGACCAAGAAGGTATTTTACTTTTTTTTTTCCTTATGTTTTATATAGATTTGAAAATGTATTTTATAATTAATTTCATTTATGTTTCGTTTTAAATTTATAGCCGGCCACGCTAAACTACTAGCTGATTATTTTACGTATTGCAGGCGACATGGCCCAGTCTGATCCGTTTTACGTAACGAGTACACATATCATAACCTACAAGCGGACTTGGTGGAGTACATTTGGAACAACGCTCAAAACGAACCCGGCCACGACATGGAAGACGAAGACGAAGACTAGTAACTTATTTTAATATATTAGGATATTTTTAAGTTTATTTTTTTTAAGTTTATGTTTTTTTTTATTTTTATTTTTTTTAAGTTTATGTTTTTTTTTTAGTTTATGTTTTTTTTTATGTTTATGTAATGTGGTTTTATTATTTATGAAAATATTTTGTTACTTTATTTGTTAAATGTTAAAAAAAAGTTGAAGATTAAAAAAATAAAAAAACATAAAAGTGGTGGAGGATGATGACTAGGACCATCTTACCATGCCCTCTAGTTTTGAAGGATGGACCATCCTTGGGAGGATTATGACGTGGCGCCTACGTGGCGGATCATCCTCCAAGGATGGTCCATCACCATACCGAGTAGCCTAATAGTTACGTCTTCGCTGAAAACAAACATTTTTTGAATTTTGGACTTTAGTTAAATAGCGAATGCTCTAACATGTAAATCTGACATCAATAGTTTGAAAATCGATGCCTTCTTGTTTTTTTCCCTTTCATTAGAGCATTCTCATCCAAACCATCAAAATATGTGAGGGGTAGTTTTTATCTTATAAAGGGTATAAAAAATGGTTGTGAGTGGATGAGAGAGAAAATGTTACTGTTCATCTGTATATTTGGGGGGACACTGTTCACCCAGTATAATTTTTTTAAGAGTGAATTGCAAGTTTTGTCCTTTATCTTTAGGCCATTTTGCAGGCGTTGTCCTTTATGTTTAAAAATCAAGCACGTTTTACCCTTTGGGCCTAACCCGGTTAGTTTTTTTTGTTAAATCTGGTCATCCAAGGGCATTTTAGTCTTTTTACCCTCATTTATTTAATAGTATTTAAAAAATAAAACAAAATATTTTAAAATATTATTATTATTTTAACTATATATTTATAACCTCCATCACCACCATCCTCCACCGCCACCACCACCCTCCACCGCCGCCCTCCACCTCCATCTCCACCTCCACCTCCACCTCCACTGCATTACCCTTTATTAAACACCACCACCACAATATGCCGCCGCCACCACCTCCCATAGCCACCACATCCATCATCACTTCTTCCCTTTTCAAATCCGGCCACAGCTACACCACCACCATTCGAAACCCAAGCCAAAACCCACCACATCCACCACCCACATCGATTAATCCCCAAGTAATAAACCAACAAAACCCACAAAAATTAAACAATTACTCACAAAAAAATCAAACCTTTTACCGATCCATTCAAACCCAAAAATCAAACCCAGAATTGGGAATCACACTGGTAGTTATGCCAAACCGTTCCGAGTCGTGACCCAAATCACCACTGCACCCACCATCGCCGCCGTAACAGTCCGATTCCACCCACCACAACAGTCCGATCATCACAAAATATGCACCCACCTTCGTCGTGATTGCCGATTCATCTTGAAACCACCACCACCACCGTCTCTATCGCCGCCGATTTATCTTGAAGCCACCACCACCGTCTCCATCGCCGCCGATTCATCTTGAAACCACCACCACTGCCGCCCCTAACCCACTGCCGACCCTAACCTTCACTCACCGCCATCAGAACCACCCTTCACCCACCATCGTACACCTCTCACCACCGCCAAACCCACCAACACTTTCACCAAATCAGAGTCCAAAAAAACGAACTGATAGAGAGAGAGAGAGAGAGAGAGAGGAGGATAAATGATATTTGCAGGTGGTGGCCGGTGGGCGGTGGTTGTGGCTGTGGCTGGTCTGTAGAGAGAGAGAGAGGGGAGGATAAATGATTTGCAGGTTTGAAGTTTTATATATATATGATTTATTTTTTTACACAATGGCCCCTACATATTTACACAATAGTCCCTCAAAAAATAAAATGACAAAAATACCCTCATGTGCCTTGCACATGACCATACTTAACAAAAAAAAAACTAACTGGGTTAGGCCCAAAGGGTAAAACGTGCTTGATTTTTAAACATAAAGGACAAAACTCGTCAACTTTAAACATAAAGGACAGCGCCTGCAAAATGGCCTAAAGATAAAGGACAAAACTTGCAATTCACTCTTTTTTTAATATATATTGAAAGTGGTTGTGAGTGAAGGAGAGAGAAAAATGTAATGATAATATTATTTAATTGAAAATGAGAGAGAAAGTATTTGTTTTTAGTGAAAATATATTGATATAGAAGTTATTTTTAGTGGAATGTATGTATAATTTGATGGATTGGATGAGAATTCTCTTACACCTCAAGTATTTTTCTAAACCACAATACTAGAGTTCACTACATCAATATTGGATTGGTGTTTAAGACCTAATTTTAAAATGTTATATGTTTAATTTTTCAGTTTAAATTTTGTAATTTATTGAAATTTATAATTTATGTAGAAGACTATTTTACATAAATTTATGTGCTGCTGAATTTATCTAAAATGACTACCAAAATTTTATAAAGAAAACTAAAAAAATCCACAGTTATATAAAACTTCACAAAAAAAAGCCTAGTAAGTAGCTAAAATAGCAAAAGCTTATATAAAAAAACACAAAGTAATCGACGTTATACACAATTTTGTGGATTTGGATAAGCATATTTTTATCAAATTAAAAAAAAAAGATATTATCAAAATATAACTATATATCTAAAATATATCACTATTTATAAGTGAGTGATAATGGTGCCTTGGGATAAATGAATATTTTTCTTCTTGATAATATCAGTCTTTGACCAAGTGTGGACACTGGTATACCAAGACATCGAGAATTATAAAAGTTTTATTTACAGAATGAAGTTTTATTATTATTTTAAAAAATAGATAAAAAGCAAGTAAAGCAAAACAAATCCAAAACGGCACCAAACACTGAGAGAAACAAAATTCCATATATACCCTTGTGAATATTAAAGTTACCACTTGTGTCAACTATAACATATATATTTTAAAACATTCGAGACTATAAAATGATTGTTCCTTGTAACAATTTGCAATTGCAAACTTATGTTTTGTGACCATGGGTTTAGACCAAGAGAAGAAGCCACATGCATTATGCATACCAATCCCAGTGCAAGGTCACATTACCCCAATGTTAAAGCTAGCCAAAATCCTTCACTCCAAAGGTTTCCTTATCACCTTCGTCAACACCGAGTTTAACCACCAACGTCTTCTGAGATCTCAGGGCCCAGAAGCCGTGCGTGGGCTCCCTTCCTTCCGGTTCGAAACCATTCCTGATGGTCTTCCACCAGCACAAAACCTTGATGCTACCCAAGAGGCTTCAATTCTAGCACGCGCCATTGAGGAAAACTTTCTGGGTCCTTTTAAAACTCTAGTGACCAAAGTTAATGCTTCTTATTCGCCGGTGACTTGTATAGTGGCTGACATGCTTATGGGATTCACGTTCGCTGTCGCCTCTGAGTTGGGTATTCCGGAGTTTCTCTTATGGACGGCGGGAGCTGGTTCGTTATTATGTTTCGATCAGTATCCCTATCTTTTGGAGAAGGGATTAATGCCCCTTAAAGGTAATTGATTATTCATATTTTTATTTTGCAGATCCTAGATTTTCTAGTGTGAATACAATTGCAAACTGTAGGATTTGAATTCTAAAATTTTTATTTGGAGGATATCACCCTGATGATGGCCTAAATTCAGAGATTTACACGTTGATTGATAGGAAATATTAAATATGTAGTATCATTATCAAATATGATCCATCATCATCATACTGATTGTAGAAAACAAATTGAATACGTTAAATGCAATGTTTTTTATATAAAAGTTGAAGTGAGTTTGTTGCTGAAACAGTTTTTTACTTTTAAACATGTAGCTTTCTAAAAATAAACTAGTACAGGGAGAGTTATTTTCAGAACTCTAACTACTATGGTAAGAACTTATGAAAAAACTAATTAAAACAAAATTTTATATTGTGATTATTTATTATTATTATTATTATTATTATTATTATTTTATCGAAATTGATTTTATTTCATTCATACTTGCCAAGTTACATCAAAACAAAAGGTAGACGGGCAACAAGACGAGTCATCATCTATTTTTGAATTGCAAACCCTAATCTACCTAATTCAGAGATTATACAATATTAAAAAGGATTATTTTCAATTAATTCATTCCCCTCTCGACTACTTAACATATTTTTTACACTAAGGTTTAGGGTTGAATTCTTGTAAATTTAAACAACTATTTTTATTCCTTTTGATTTATATCTTAATAGTAAGGATAAGTGAATTTTTTAAAAGTTGAATTCTTTTTGATCAAATTCTCGTGGTTATCAGAAAATATATGGGATCTTTAACTACTTTCCCTGAAGCTAATATCATAATTATCTCTTTGATATACAGATTCGAGTTACTTACTAAATGGCTATATGGATACCGTTCTAGACACTATACCTACCATGCATGGCATACGTCTTAAAAATATCCCTCCTTGGATTACATATATCAACCCCGGTGATGAGTACATGGCCCAGTATTTTTGTTTACAACTAGAGCGAGCAAAAGCCGCGTCTGCCATCTTTTTAAATACTTTTGATGAACTCGATTGCGATATTTTAGACGCGATCTCTGCAAAGTTTGGTCCTTCCTATGGAATTGGCCCTTTAAATCTACTTGAGAACAAGATTGTAGACAATAGTGTAGCATCATTCAAATCACACCTCTGGAAAGAAGAGCCTGAATGTGTAAAATGGCTAGACTCGAAAGAACCATCGTCAGTTATTTATGTGAACTTTGGTAGCATCACGGTAATGACATCTCAACAACTAGTCGAGTTTGGATGGGGACTCGCGAAAAGCAATTATCCGTTCTTGTGGATTATACGCCCTGACCTCGTGACGGGTGAGTCTGCTGTTCTTCCACCTGAGTTGTTGATGGAGATAGGCGGTAGAGGATTGTTGGCAGGTTGGTGTCCCCAAGACCAAGTTCTAAGCCACCCGTCGATAGGAGGGTTTTTAACACATAGTGGATGGAATTCGACAATTGAAAGCATCTCTTGTGGAGTGCCAATGATTTGTTGGCCGTTTTTTGCTGACCAACAACCGAATTGCTGGTTGGGTTGCAACAAGTGGGGCATTGCTATGGAGATTGACAGCAATGTAAAAAGTGATGAGGTTCAAAAGCTTGTGATTGAGTTGATGAAAGGAGAAAAGGGAAATTTGATGAGGAAAAAAGTTGATGAATTGAAGAAGAAGGCTAAGGAAGCATGTGCCTTTCCTTCTGGTTCGTCAGTAGTCAATTTGGAGAAGATAATTAATCTTATGCAAACTTCTTCAAAATGATCTGTAGTCTAATTTAAATGCTTGTGTTTTATCATATTCAAGTAGACTTTCTATAAATGTATTGCCCTTCATTTGTGCATCATAACATTATATGAAAATACTCTTTGTAGTTTAATACGAATTTGAGTTCACTAATTATGACTTACTAAATGCAACTAAACATTATGCGACTCAAGTTTTTTTTTCCAAGAAGTAAATGAAGATTACTGATGATGTCATCATTATTTTTGTATGTCAAAGGGTCTACATATTCACACAGCCATCTACTTATTTGCACACCCTAATGTACGCCTCGTACAGGCCTGTTCAAGACGTATAGTGTTCTTGTCTCTCAACCATGTGGTCAACCTCGTACAACGTCAAATCAATCACATGTACGCCAAGCATATTGTCTGTACGCTGGGCATATAGGATAGAAGCATACGCCGCGTACTACATCGACTGAATTGACAATGATATGATGTTTTCTGGGCACGAGATTAAAGTTATATGTTGTGTACGGAGCTGTACAAGGTGTATATATATTGAATTTGAAAGTGTTCTAATAGTGACATGCAGAGGATTTTGTTCATGGTCGACAAAAAAACTTTCACTTCTACTCTTTTTCTTTGCATTTTATGTTGCTTGTTTAATTAACCAATTGTCGAACGAGAGATTACTAAAACAACACATTACAAATGTCATCATTCTGGGATGACAACTATTTCTTTGGGCAGTATTCTAACGAGTCATGGGTGCCCGAAACCGATCTGGTAACATTTTATTAACTTAAATTCCTTGTTGTTTTGATTATTTACTATTTATCATACCGTTTTTTAGGATGACTCTGGCGTTCCCGAATCTAACGAGGAAGGGTAGGTTGTGTCTGATGTACTTGCCAATGAAAACATACCGTTTCTAAATTTAAACGAGCCTCCTCGGGTTGATGTTGGTACATATTATGTGGACGCGACTCGACTCGGTTCGATTCGGTTCGACCTGGTTAGGTTCGGCTCAAGCCCGACGTCACGACATTCCTCCGTCGTGCGCCCCAGAGTTCGACACGCGAAGCACGAAGCGCCGCGAGCCGGTTCCCGCTGCCACATCATCATGACATCATCATGATGATGTCATGATGATGTCACTTGTTGACTAATATGTTACAATCTGCATATTTGAAACCGTATGCATGATGGGTTTTGACAAACCTTGGGCCGAACACAAGCCAATCGCACAAGTGAAGCCCAAGCCCAATCTCACATGTGCAAAACAAATATATATGACGAAATCAGGGGATTTCGGAGAAGGCTTTGGGATTTCGACTACCATATGGGATTTCGACCATTATTTGATTTCGTTGATGTGTTTCACTATATAAATAGAACTGATAGAACACAGAAAACGTAGAACACACACACGAGAGAGAGAGTTTACAGAGCACATTTGTAAACGTTGATTTGTAACTGACTTTTCATAGTATTAATACAGTGGTGTTAATCGTTGAAATCTTGTGTTCATATTATCATTGCGTGTTCTATCTCGGTTTGCTATCTCGGTTGGATTCCGCACAACCGGGTTGGTTTGTACACAAGGATTAGGCGACTAGATCCTCCCCTAGCCGGACCTACAAGTGGTATCAGAGCCTTGGCTCTTCTCCTTGTTAAAACCGAGGTGTTCTTGGTTGTTTTTCGGTTTTTAAAAGTTTATATTTTTCTGAAAGACATTGCTATTTTGGTTTAAATCTTGTTGTTCTGTTGGAAGTTCTTATAAAAATCACTTTTTCTTTCATGTTCACATATTAGAAGTTGATTTTTAGTGAAGTTTCAAGCAAAACCGGGTTTCGGAAATTTGTGAGTTCACCGGAAAAACTCATATTTCTGGGTTGTGTTCTTCATACCTTCAAGTTTTTCTTCATAAAAACAACTTTTTGATCTTTGAAAGTTATTAGATAAAGTTGTTTGTGAATTGGAAATTGTGATTGATTAAAATAATCCATCACCTTACTGTATTGGTAATTGGATTTTATTATAATATTGTTCATCATCATTTGGTTGGTAACTTGAAATATGTGAGCCGAAAGCAAAACAGTGTGTAAGGGTAAGGTGCTTTGAAAAAGAAGTCTTTGTGTCAGAGATAAGGGTTGGTGTTCAAAATATCTTCTTGTCTGGTTCAATTGTCAACGAAAACCAACTGGACGAAATCACCATACATATCTTAGTCAACGAAATCATTTTTGTTCAGTCAACAATATCAAGCATCCTTTCAACGAAATCAGAAACAATATCAAGCATTTGGGCCGAAAACACTACCTGGGCCGAAATCCCTTCTGGGCTGAAAACACTACCTGGGCCGAAATCAAGTGTTGGACGAAATCACCTTTGATCTTGTCTTGGCCGAAATCAGTTGTGCATATCAGCTCTCCACGAAATCACCACTTTTTCACCTATATTTGTCACCAGCCGAAGACACCATACATCACAGTGATATTTTTTTTTATCAAACATCAACCAACGAAATCACCTTATTACGAAATCACTTGTGTTGTTAACAGAAGCTTTTTATTTCATTGTTAACTGTCTGCTTGAAGTGTGTAAACAGGTTTTTCATCAATAGTATCAAAAATGAATCCGATTTGGGGTACTCCGGTAAATACAGATATGTATTATGGTACTCCGTCTCCGGATAGCGGAAAGTATAGAAACACGAGTTTGTCTCCTTCGTGGGCCGAATCTCCCGCACCGGTATCTTCACAAGCTAATGCAATTTCTACCGGTCAATGGGCATTCGTATCAAATCAAACTCCAAGTATTCAAAGCATTCTCTTAAGCGAGAGCGAAACCGGAAGTTTGAATCGGCCTCCAAAGTTGATGCACTTAAGCGAATATCCGGGATGGTTTGGCAGATTTCATACATACGTCCTTGGACAAAACACGGAATTGTGGTTACGTTTCACCACAGATTTCGATCAAACTATCGAGGTTGCCGCTTCATCTGCTGCAACATTTGCCGATCTTTCGGAAGATCAGAAGAAAGTCTATGATTTAGAGAAGAAAGCTTATGCCATTCTTACTCAGGCATTAAGCAAGGATATTTATCATCAATTTGTCAACTTCAAAACGACAAAGAAGTTGTGGGACGCGTTGAAGACGAGAGGTGTAGGAAACGAAGCGACTCGCCAATTGAGACAAGGTCTACTCAAGAAAGAGTTTGATGGGTTCACATGCATTGGATATAAGAAATGTCCACCACCTGTGAGACACAATTATGATGCCATGCCTGACGAGGAAGATAGAATTTTCTTTGAACCATCTGTTCCTTTAGACGTTGAGGAATTTGCAACAGGACTCGGATACAAGAAGGAAGTATCATCAGATTCAGATGTGTCAGCAGATACATGTGTGTCTTCTGCTGAACCGAATCAGGATCCTCCAGTTGTGATTGAGGATGCTGATTCTTCTGATGATGAATCTGATGATACTGATTCGGCAAAGTCTGATGCGGTAATCAAAGAAGAGGACATACCTCTTGAGAATCATATTCTATGTGATCCTCCCGCAAAGCCCGCTAAGACTGCTGCGACCGAGTCCACGTCTGCAAAAGAGTCGGATAGTGTGGATTTGCTGTACACTCTTGTTGGTGATGATAAAATTTACTCAGACAAAGATTTTCCTATAAAGAATGTTAATCAATCTTTAATAAGTAAAGTTTTTGAAAATTCGACAAGTAAGTTTTTGGGAAAGACAGGATCACGTGTTACAGTAACACAGTGCCCTCCTATTCCAAAGGCCGAAGTTCGAAAACAATGTGGCAATCAGAAATTACCAACAGAGAAAAGGCAGCAAAATCATAACAAACCAAAGGGAAAATTACTGGCTCAAGGTCAAAGGAAGCCGAATCAAAAGAAGAACAAGATTGTGAACTTTGTGAAATCAAAGGGAACGGACAAAATTGAAACGTTTGAAAACAATTCTAACTTAGATTTTGTTAAACAAGCAACAGTGTTGAAAAGAAATGAACCAAACTGTTCGAAACCTAGTACCTCGAGATCACAAAGTTCATCATTATCGGCAAGACGATCACATGATACTTCGGGGTTTGTTGAACGAAGATCATGTTTTGAATGTGGTGAAATTGGACACATAATTCGAAACTGTCCGTATCTTCATAAGTTGAAAGCTAAGGATGATGATCCCCGTGACCAAATTGACCGCAAGCGATCTGTTTCATCAAAACCAAATCCCCGTCTTATAAAAGAAAGGGAAAAGAAACAGAAACGCCAACAGGTCAAGAAAATTGAAAAGGCGATTAAAACCGATGTGGTTAACAAAACATCTGTTTCTGTCAAACCAAACAATTTAAAAACTTCAGACAACCATGAAGTTAAGATTTTAAAGAATAACACTGGCATAACAAAACAGACCTGGAAACCAAAAACGGTTATTGAATCAGGGGGGCCATCACAATTTCCAAATCATCAAAAAGTAGAAGTTATTGTTGTTAATGAAAATGGAAGACCCAAGACCACAATGGCTTGGGTCCCCATCTCCAACTAATCATGTGAGTTCATGTGCAGGGTGTTCCAGGAGGAACTATCAGCAGTCATTGGATTGTTGATAGTGGGGCATCCAGGCACATGACAGGCGACATGAAGCTTCTCTACGACGTCAAATCTATTAGAGGAGGTTATGTTGCTTTTGCTGGAGATAAGGGCGGATATATTACTGGTGAAAGAATGATATCCAACGGGGTTGTAAGCTTTGATAAGATCAACTTTGTACAGCAACTTGATCACAATCTTCTCAGCGTTTCACAAATCTGTGATAAGCAGTTCTCAGTACACTTTGATGCAAATGGATGTTATGTGCTGAAACCCGGCTTCAAAATTCCAAAAGAATGGATTCTCTTGTCGGCTCCAAGGATAAATGATCTGTATGTCCTTGATATGAGCCAAGCTATCACAACGTCTGCACAAGCAACTTGTTTCGTTTCCAAAGCCACAGAAAAAGACTCAATCTCTTGGCACAGACGAATGGGTCACATTCACTTACGCAAAATGAATCATTTGGTGTCAAATGAATTGGTGAATGGTGTTCCTCTTAAAAATTTCCATCTTCAAGACGTCTGTGTTTCGTGCCAAAAAGGAAAACAAACGAAGAAGCGACACCCGATAAAGAAGATCAACACGGTAGCTGTTCCACTTGAACGTTTGCACATGGATTTGTTCGGTCCTGTCAAGCACAAAAGTATTAGGAATGATCAATATTGCCTCGTGATAACTGATGATTATTCAAGATTTTCTTGGGTGGCGTTCATGGCACACAAGAGCGAAACCTTCGGTATTATCAAAAACTTGATCATTCAGATTGAGAATCTATATAAGTTGAAGGTTAGGCGGATACGTAGCGACAATGGTACTGAATTTAAAAATCATGCCATGGCGGAGTTTTGCACTTCAAAAGGTATTCTTCACGAATTTAGTGCGGCTTATACTCCTCAACAAAATGGCGTCGCTGAACGTAAGAACCGCACATTGATCGAGACTGCTAGGACTATGTTGGTAGAGTCGCAGTTGCCCATTCCATTCTGGAGTGAAGCTGTGGCCTCTGCATGTTATACGTTGAACCGATTCCTTACAGTCAAAAGGCACAACAAGACCTGTTATGAGCTTCTTCACAAACGGAAACCAGATTTGTCATATCTTGAACCGTTTGGAGCTCCATGTACAATAATCGATCCTAATGGAAAGTTTGGGGCAAAAGCAATTGAGGGATACTTTCTTGGGTATGCCACCCCAAACTTAAGAGTCTGGAATCTAGAGACTAAAAGGGTCGAGGAATGGTCTGAAGTCAGAGTACAAAGGCACACTTTACCAGTCAAATGTCCTGGTCAGCCTTGGATGTTTGAGTACGATGACTTTTTCAATTCGATCAATGTTGAAGCAGCTGAAGAAAATGCTGCGGCAAGGATGTTTTTCGAGAGTGACAATGCAACAGAGTCACCGCTGGTTCGTCCCATTATTGTCAATCAAGAACCATCTTCAGTGAACAATAATGCTCTCGACAATGAGGATTTTCACGATGCTACCGAATTGAACGAATCTTCAGAGGATGATGAATTTCTCGATGCAGATCAAGAAGCTCCAACGACAGCAGTTCATGGTACTTCAGAGGGAACACCTCCAGTGGATGCTCCTAGAACAGCTGAAGCTACTGCATCTTCCTCTTCGTCAATTCCGGGCATTGAATTGGTTGTTGATCTCAATCTCAACAATCTGGGTTCAAATATTCCAGTTCAAGAAAATCCAGAAACAAGGATTCACAATACCCATCCTCAACAAAACATCATCGGAAATGTACAGAGTGGCGTTCAAACAAGAAACATGTTGCGGAACAACAACAATGCAGGCCTGTATGCAGCTATCCGAGAATCTGGTCAACAAAATGATTGGTCCTTCGCGTGTTATGTCTCACAAGAAGAGCCAAGAACTTGGAAAGACGCTTTGAAAGATAGCTCTTGGGTTGAAGCGATGCAGGAAGAACTGCAACAATTCCAGAAGCTTGGTGTCTGGAAACTCGTAGAGAAACCTGCTGGTTACAAGAAGATTGGTACCCGTTGGGTGTTTAAATGCAAAAAGGACGACCGTGGAATCGTTATTCGCAACAAAGCAAGGCTAGTCGTTCAAGGTTTTCATCAGATTGAAGGGATCGACTACAACGAAGTGTATGCACCTGTTGCACGTCTGGAAGCAATTCGGATCTTTCTGGCTTATGCCTCATTCAAAGGATTCAAGGTTTACCAGATGGACGTCAAAAGTGCATTCTTACATGGTGTGGTGGAAGAAAAGGTGTACGTCGAACAGCCTCCTGGGTTTGAAGATCCTATCCATCCCGATCGGGTTTGGTTGCTCAACAAAGCTCTATATGGTCTACATCAAGCACCGCGAGCTTGGTATGCAACCTTATCTAATTATCTGCTGGAGAATGGATTTCGCAGAGGTCTTATCGATTGTACTCTTTTCATCAAAGAACAAGATGGAGATCTTCTGCTGGTTCAGGTATACGTTGATGATATTATTTTTGGTTCTACTAATGATGTTTTGTGTAGGAATTTCGAGCGTATTATGCAGGATAAATTCGAGATGAGTGCTATGGGGGAAATGGCTTTCTTTTTGGGCCTACAAGTGCAACAAACTGAGTCTGGGATATTCATCCATCAGACTAAATATGTTGGTGACATCTTGAGCCGGTTCCAGATGTCTGACGCAACGCCCATCGGTACCCCATTGCAGCAAAATCACGGAATTAATCCACACTTGAAGGGTGAAGCTGTTAGTCCCTCATACTACCGCGCAATGATCGGATCTCTTATGTACCTCACAGCATCAAGACCAGATATAATGTACCCAACGTGCCTGCTTGCCAGATATCAAGTCAACCCGAAGGCCTCACATCTTGCAGCTGTAAAAAGGATTTTTCGTTATTTGAAGGGTTACCCTGACACCGGTCTATGGTACCCTAGGGATAATAACTTTGACTTGATCGCTTTCAGTGATTCTGATTTTGGCGGATGCAAAATCGACGGCAAATCCACAACGGCTGGATGTCAGTTTTTGGGAAATCGCCTAGTCACATGGCAGTGCAAGAAGCAGACGTGTGTCGCTACATCAACATGCGAAGCTGAATACATTGCTGCCTCAAGTTGTTGCTCCCAAGTCCTGTGGATCCAACAACAAATGTGCGACTACGGTTTTGAATTCCTAACTACTCCTATTTACGTTGATAATTCTGCTGCCTTACAGATCACTAAAAATCCTGTGCAGCATTCAAAGACTAAGCACATCGAAATTAAGTATCACTTCATACGTGATTTCTTTGAGAAAAGGCTAATCGATGTTGCTTACGTCCACACCGATGACCAACGTGCCGACCTTTTTACCAAAGCATTTGACAAATCAAGATTTGACTTTTTATTATTGGTAAACGGCATTAAGATCAAGCAAGAGTAAAACCAACATCGGAAAATCATTTTTGTAAATACCTTTGTGTTTTAAATTTTATCTTAGTTTGTTGATTTTAGGGGGAGTAAATCCAAAATTTGAAAATCCAAAAACATCGAAAAATTTCAAAAACACAAAAACAATAGAAAAACAAAAATTAGTTTCCTGGCGAGCAAAAGAGAAAATGATAGTACATCAGTGGTCTATCCAAACCTCTTTTAACTGAAATGCAAAGTGAAAAATGTTAAGCAACTCTATATAAGATGTATCGGTAGGCTCACAATCATTTTAAAGTGTGCAGGGTGATATAAACTTAAATCGACTGAAGACCAGGTGGGAACCACTCATTGGCATATGGTCTTAGTACCGAAATTTCGTTTGAGAGATTGCCGAGGTTCTGAGATATTCGGTCTTTATGCTGCTTATCATCTGGGTATCATGGTTGTATCTTTTACCGAAAAATAACGGGGACGCAAGTCTAGATCTTCCATGATACTATACATACGTGTACATATTGCATTCGACCTCAATAAGTGATCAACAATCACATGTCCAAACAAATAAGTGATAAAATATCACATTTTTCCGGGAGTCAAGTTCGTCTCTCTGCTGTACGAAAGTACTGACCTGTTCACGGACTTGCTCCTGTGCCCTCATGCATCTGAAAATCAAGTTCCTCATCAATAAGTGATTCTATCACATAGGGCTTGTTTTCAATCAAAATAAGTGAGTTTCTCACATCATACGGTCAAACAGATGATAATCAGTATACTCACCGGTAAGATGAACCCTCGTGCATACCTTGATACGGGAATGTGTCGTGATGTGGATGAACACCGGTCGGGAAGTATAAATCATACCTTAACGTATCCCCTCGCCATGATTACATCTGATAAGTTGAGCTTATGTGGATAACAATACCGATAATTGTTATAGGATGCTTATCTTAATGTTAACTAACTGAACAACAAGAGTGTTTTGACATGACCGTACACTGATATGATTCTCTTACCCTCGAAACTCGCAAAAAGAATGTTTATATATATTTACTTTTCTTAGTTTCTGCAACTCTATATATATTTATTTACTGCTTTCTGTCTTTACATTTGAAATATTCAAAAATTCCAAAAAGATTTTAGGTGTGTTTTAATATAAACTTTCTAAAAGCCAAAAAGATTTTATTTCTATTTTATTTTCGATCGTACGATGTTGGATCTCGAGTCTTCGTTGCCTGAAACCTTATTGAAAACCAAAATCGACTAAATCTTCATAAATAGTCAAAATTTGCAAGTTTTGAAAGTTAAAATCTAAAATTGACAAATCTGTTAAACTTTCAAACTGTCAGACGGTGTTTGATTGTAACATGGTCATACGTGTGTCATTTGTTTATACTAACTATATTCCAAGCAGTTGTTCTCATTACGCGTTTAGATTTCTTGCATGTGCAGATTCTAAAGGCAAGGAGAACATGGTCGATGACAAGCTTCGGAATGAAGACACGACGTGAAGGCACTCAAATGATGAAGATGATCGAGTTGCCACTGACCATCACCAACACCACAAGGATCTCAAGCATTGAAGTCAAAAGATTCCCAAGCATAATCAAAGGGGGAGTTTGTTAACACACTACCTAAATGAAAAGGGAGTTTGTTGATACACTTTCTACTTACGTCGCGTGAAGACCTTTGAAGATCCTCCGACATGGAAGACATGGAAGATGAACCTCACGAGTAGCGTCCAAGGGGGAGTTTGTTGGTACATATTATGTGGACGCGACTCGACTCGGTTCGATTCGGTTCGACCTGGTTAGGTTCGGCTCAAGCCCGACTTCACGACATTCCTCCGTCGTGCGCCCCAGAGTTTGACACGCGAAGCACGAAGCGCCGCGAGCCGGTTCCCGCTGCCACATCATCATGACATCATCATGATGATGTCATGATGATGTCATGATGATGTCACTTGTTGACTAATATGTTACAATCTGCATATTTGAAACCGTATGCATGATGGGCTTTGACAAACCTTGGGCCGAACACAAGCCAATCGCACAAGTGAAGCCCAAGCCCAATCTCACATGTGCAAAACAAATATATATGACGAAATCAGGGGATTTCGGAGAAGGCTTTGGGATTTCGACTACCATATGGGATTTCGACCATTATCTGATTTCGTTGATGTGTTTCACTATATAAATAGAACTGATAGAACACAGAAAACGTAGAACACACACACGAGAGAGAGAGTTTACAGAGCACATTTGTAAACGTTGATTTGTAACTGACTTTTCATAGTATTAATACAGTGGTGTTAATCGTTGAAATCTTGTGTTCATATTATCATTGCGTGTTCTATCTCGGTTTGCTATCTCGGTTGGATTCCGCACAACCGGGTTGGTTTGTACACAAGGATTAGGCGACTAGATCCTCCCCTAGCCGGACCTACAGTTGATGAAACATATTATCCGGCGTAACAAGGGTATCCGGATTACAGATACGGGTGTGAATCTTCTTACGTGCAACAAGAGTATCTGGATGGATACGGTGGTGAGCCTCCATTCACCACATCGTATGGTAATGAGCAATTCACTAACCTGATAAATCCTTACGAAAGTTACAATGCATCACATTCTTGGTATGCTCAACAAGACTATCTGGACGACGGAAGACATGATGGTGAGTCTCCAAATACACCACCATATGATGACAAGGAACCCCCCGCATATATCAAATTTACTTAGTTACGTGAGACAGTGATATATCTATGTTTTTTAGTTAAATGTTGTTTATATATTGAAATTAATAAATATAATATAAAAGAATTAAACTAGTTTAATAAATATAAAATGTAACTTAACCCTATCGGTGTTTCAGCTTTTCAACTCTCAAGATGGAATAAAGAAATGGGTATAACAAAGGGCAAACGAGGATGGTTACGTTATTGTGACCCGTCAATCTAAGAAAATTGGCCGAAGGACCTGGGGGTATGGCTTGAATGCGACCATGGTGGTGAGCATCGTACTACATCAATGGTCAGAAAAGTCGTCAGCAAACAAATTGGTTGCCTGTTTTATCTGATGGCGGTGCGTCATCATCCGTATGAAATCTGGGAAATAGCAGTGGGAAACATTGAACATAACCACGGACCTATTGAGGACCTATGGACATGGTTGCAAAAGTCGCTAGGTGCCTCCTAGTGGATCGACCGAGGAATTACGAGTACTCGGCCTAGGCGGAGAGTACTCGGTGAGTACTAGGACATGTTAAATTATAAAGAAATTAGTTTTCGGAAATTAAGTATATGTTAAATAACATAAATTTACTAATATTTATAACAAAATACGTGAAAATGATATTAATTCTTTAATATGATAGATATAGAAATTATGTTTTATTTTTTTAAAGTCAAACTCGACCCGAGTTGACCTACTAGATCCGATTCTGACCAAGGTTGACCGCGTTTAATCGATTCCTTGTAATTAGGCGAAGTTGAAGAAAGTAGCCTTGGTAGGCTACCTTGTAGCGCTTAGTCCGGGAGTACTCGGCCTTGGAGACCTTGTTTTACAACCATGCCTATGGGGCCACACGTTTGTGCGAAGATTTACTCCCAGCGAATACAAGTTGATGGAACAGCTGACATCTCAAAACATGGAACCACGCAACATTTTTCAAAGAGAATGAGACAGGACCTCGACAAGCTCCATATACATAAAGACGTAAAAAATGCGGTGTAGAATATTAGAGCCTCACAGAGAGACGGTAAGAGTCCCATGCGGACACTAGAAACCATGTTGTTTAAAAACGAATTCATTTACAAGACCCAGTAGGAACCCTAAACAGATGTCGTAACAAAGCTCTTCTTTGTTCATCCCTAGTTGGGAGATATGTGGTGTGCATTTCCGCACGTGTTGTTGATCGACGCAACGTACAAAACAAATATGTACACCATTCCATTTGTCCAGGTTGTGGGTATGACATCGACCAGCAAGTCTCTTTGTATCGTGCATGTTGTTATTTGTAAATAACGAAGTGATAACTTCGTATGGGTGCTTGAAATAATTAGGTCAATGTTGAATTCATGTATGGAGCTACGTGTGATTGTAATAGATAGAGAGCTTATCATAATGAACGCGTGTGCTCAAGTATTTCCGAGCGCCTCTAGGTATCTTTGCAGGTTTCACATACAACAGAATTTTTGTAAACACTACAAGAACGCATTCACTAACAAAGACTGGGAAAAGTTTTTGTTATTCTGTGAGACATTATGTGAGTCTCCTTTAGTACCCATATACAAGTACAACTTGCATAAACTACATAAATGACTTGTGGCTTTGCAAATGTGAAAGTAAGTTCTTTTACAACATATGATTTACACCTTCTGTTATATTTACACACATGTACATTTAATTTAATTTTTTATTTTAATTTTTTAGGGGTCTTTAACTATGTGTATAATAACTGGCTGAAAGATTATAAAGAAATGTTCACCTTTGCATGGACTAATCAGAGTCGCAACTTTGGTCAGTGTACCACCAACAATGTTGAGAGCCACCAATTTGAAGAGATACGTTTGAGATACGATCTCGCTGAACTGAATAGTGGGATGTGTCACAGATATAGTTGAAACACAGATCAGAGAAATAAAGAAAAGTTTCCAAGAAAGCATTGAAAAGACGATGAACCATCACAAACTACCATAGTATTTTTTGTATTATTGTACGTATACCGCATTTATTTTGTATTATTATACGTATACCGTACTTTTTTCAGGATGATGATGGACAACCAGATCGACCCGCTGCAGGGTCCGCCGCCGCTGCAGGGTCCGCCGCCGCTGCAGGGTCCGCCGCCGCTGGTGGATTCGCTACCTGGTCACCCGTACTTGAAGTTTCCATCCTCATGCCGACCAGCCTGGGCAGCCACATGATCATCCCTCTCCAGCCGAGGTTTCCTTCCGGCTTACCGTGTGCAGCGTGAGATGACGCTGGCACAATTTGTAGTCCGTTGCGATTTATACTTGGAGCCCGAGATCATTATAAATCTTTATAGACAGGGGCTAGTAGTGGTTGATTGACCCACCTTTCTAGGTTTTGGGATGTGATTGTGGAGCCTGGGACTTGGGACCATATCCTGTCCAAATGGAGGATTTCAACTGTTTATGACCCTTTGTACCGGTTCGTGTGTTTATTATTCTACTTATTGTTATTTTTATTATTATTGTTTAAATAATTTCGGTATTTCTCTAACACTCTCTGCAGATATCTGCACAAGTTGATCTGCACTTGCATCACAGCTCGTGGGAAGAGCTGTGAGTGGTGTACGACCACCGACCTCTTTTTCTTTTACTATTTACTTTACAAGAGGCCACGCCCTCTTGCACAAGGATTTGGCCCAATAATTCCCCTTCGCGCATCATCGGCAGAAGCTCGGACTATTGTACGGCGGCGCGTAAGTCACGATGAGGGGGGGGGGGGGATAGTGCGCGTAGGAAAAAAGGTGATTGCCCGTTCATTGCTACATTTCCTAGAGGGTGGCCCACATTTACCGCAGGTGGTAGAGCTGACAAGGTTGGGGATTTAGACGATGTGGGGGATGAAACTTCTTAAGAGGTTCCCCGTCCTCAGCGAGCGGTTTAAAACCTGCAGGGGATAGCGCTTCCAGTTGGTTCAGTTGTCGGAGCACTTCGATCTAGTCTATCCGCCAGACCAGCTTGAGGGCATGCAGGATCATACGGTTGATATTGAGTGTACAACACTACCACAACGTTCAGTAAGCTTAAATAAAATAGGCATTGTTATAATATAAATACTTTTTATATACATAATCTAGAAATAATAATAACGTGGTTGTCAAAAATGGGTTTACATGGATAGGTAGACCACGTGAGTAGTTCACCCCTTTTTGGGACGTTTTTCTGTCATGTGACGTTCACGTCAGCATGGTCATTTTTAACCACAAAAGAGTGTAGTGGACACGTCTCCAATAATTACCTAACGATTAATTAATTTTACATTTCTTATTTAAATATATTAACAATATTTAACTATTTTAACATGTACATGCAATCAATAACTAAAAAAAACAATGAAGTTAAAAAAAAGTATGACATAGAGTATATTAAGAGCATATAATTAAAACATACTGGGTTAAAATGAAAATTTGTACTTTATATATTACCTTTACAACTAAACATTAGTTGTGTTCTCCACTTCTTTATTTTCTCCGCACCAAAACACAACCCAAACATAACCTTCTGATTTCATCTTCCTTCTTTTCCTCTAGGTTCCATCTTCGTTTCTTTGTTCATCTCGTTAGTCAACAGGGGGCATGTATTTATCTCCATAACTTTCAACTTGTGATTTAAACCATGCCTGGGACCGGATATGGGTGGTTAACCAGTGGCGGACCCAGGATTTTTTTACTGGGAGTGCGGAATATTTTTAAAGATTTTAGGCCCCTGACTATATAAAAAAATCGGTTCATAGCGGGTCACATCGGGTCAGGTCATGTAAGACAAAAGAACATCAAACTAAAATTTATATAATCATCAAAAACACGTCAAACGTTATTAAAAACATATTTAAACATCCAAGTTCATAAAACAACACTAAAACAAAATAAACAATCATGCTATAGTCCATAGTTTTCAATTTTATTTTCAAACATCCAACCTCTAGTATTAAATGTTGATTACTTGTAACTAATCATTTAAACAAACAAACTATAATTAAAACAACAAAATCATTTAACTACAAGTCTAGAACAACCAAAAATCATCAAAAAGCATAAAAATTTCAAACTCTTATACATCTGTATTTTCTCCTAATCATCACATAAAATAACAAGAAAATCAATAAAGAAATCAATAAGGGGTGCGGGTGAAAATTTTCATGGGGTGCGTTTGGAATTTCCGGCAAAAAATAACACTAAATATTATTTTGTCATGCCCACCCACAGGTTGCGGTGATTACGCCTCTGTGGTTAACGCTAAGGGGGGCGGTGGTTACCGGGTGAAGTAGGGAAATCACGCTCCACCTCATTTTTAAGATGAAGATAAAATTTCTTTGACTCCGACAACCCCTCACCTTTCCAGGAAGAAGTTTAGTTCTTTTACTTTGTCCAACTAATCATCAAGATTTCTAAACTTAAACACTAAAAAATCATTTTATTTAAAAAAAATTATGTATATTAATTGACCTACGTTACCTAAACGGGAATATGAGCCTTGTACTATCGCTTTAGCATGACATTACTACTAAATTTAATCTGCAATAGCTAATATACAAATAAAATTTATACAATAACTATATTAGGAGAAAAGAAATGTACTTGGAGATCAAAATGAGTATCCCCCTTAGTTGTCGTATGTCATTTGCCCAAGTCTTAACTGCAGCTTTGGACAAGGTGATTGCTATGCCTGATTCTGTTGAGGCATGGGTTCGACTTTTGATATTACCACGTTGCACCTTTCGGGTGTTCAAGCCTGTTGGTCGTCAGGACAAGAGGTCGGGCAATAGGAAGACGGGCCAATGCCTTAGCATCCAGCGGTCTTTGGCTCAGTGGGGTGATCGTGAGGGTTTTGCCACTCTTGTCCAGTCGTTGTTTGATCAACCCGCGAGGGGGGTTACGGATGGAATCAAAAAGGGCACTGAGGAGACCAATGTGAAACAATGTTTACGTAAGGTTGCTGATGGTCATTTCACTGCAGCGGTTAAGGTTTTATGCTCCTCGGGGGTCGCCCCTCTCAATAAGAATACTCTGGAGGCTTTAGTGGCTAAGCACCCATGTATGCCCCCTCCTTCCATGCCTACCTTCTTGCCTTCTGAGTCTCCTCTTGCGGTGGAGTCCGATTGTGTGCTCGGGTGTATTAAATCTTTCCCCAAAGGTACGTCGTGCGGGAGAGACGGTTTAAGGGCCCAACATCTTTTAGATGCTTTTTGTGGGGAGGGGTCTGTGATTGATGATAGCCTGCTTAGGGCTACTTCAGCTATGGTTAATTTGTGCTTGGGGGGGGAGGTGCCCGAGGAGTCTGGCGGAGTTTGTTGCTTCTGCTCCTCTTACACCTCTTCTCAAACCGGATAATGGGATTAGGCCTATCGCTGTTGGGTCGATTTGGAGGAGGGTGATCTCCAAGGTGGCCATGAAAGGTGTTGGGAAGGAAATGGCCAAATACTTTGGCGATTTCCAGTTTGGGGTAGGGATTCCCTGTGGGGCAGAGGCTGTTCTTCATAGTGCGAACAGGTTCCTTAATGAGTACCACCAAGATGGGTCTCTTGCTATGCTTACTGTTGATTTTTCGAACGCTTTTAATTTGGTTGATAGGACAGCCATCCTACTGTACGAGGTAAGGAAAAGGTGTCCTTCTATTTCTACGTGGCTAGATTATATGTGGGGGATGAGTATATTTGGTCTACTACTGGCGTTCAGCAGGGGGACCCCTTGGGGCCCCTCCTTTTTGCCCTTGTTCTACACCCCCTTGTTCACCGAATAAGGGATCGCTGCAAACTTCTATTTCACGCCTGGTACCTAGATGACGGAACACTTATTGGGGATGCCACCCAAGTGGCTAATGCTTTAGACATCATCAGAGCTGGGGGTCCTTCCTTAGGGCTTCAACTTAATATAAAGAAAACTGAAGTTTTCTGGCCAACCTGCAATGGTGTAAAGGTTCAGGAGGGCTTATTCCCTCGGGGGATTGGGAGGCCGGTGCTGGGTGTGAAACTCCTGGGGGGTGCCGTTAGTCGTGATGCGGAGTTTATTAGTAGTTTGGCTCTTAAAAGAGCGAACTGTGCAGTCGAGCTGATGAGGTGCCTTAAACGCTTACGGGACCCTCAGAGCGAGCTCCTCTTGCTTCGTTCTTGTATGGGTGTTGCTAAATTACTGTTTGGTCTTCGAACGTGTCAACCTTCTTTGGTCGGGGGAGCTGTCTCTGTTTTTGATGAAGGCCTCCGGGGAGCATTAGAGGATATTGTTGTTTGTGGGGGTGTCTTTTTTGGAGATCTCCAGTGGAGGTTGGCTTCTCTCCCAACCCGGTTCGGAGGCTTAAGGATTTGTACGGCCGAGGATGCCTCTTCATATGCTTTCGTGGCTTCAAGGGCCCAATCTTGCGGTTTACAAGACCACATACTCCGAGAATGTGGTGGGGATGTTTTAGACTCCGATTACAGGAGTGCGTTGGACCTTTTGCATAGTTCTCTTCCCGACCTTGATATTGGAGGTTTCTACATTAAAGACACCGCCCCTCCTAAATCCCAGAAAATTCTGGCGAATGCCTTATATGGCGAAATTGTCAAGAGGTTTGAAAAGAAGTTTGTTTTATCCCCTTGGCAAAGAGCTGTGTTTGAATGTCTACATGCTCCACATGCTCAGGATTTTCTGTCTGTCGCACCTATTGAATGTCGGCTGTGGAATACCGTGCTATCCTTAGATACCGACTGATGATTCCTTTGTTCCCAGTTGACGAGCCATGTCCGGTATGCCGCAAAGCGTGTTTAGATTCTTTCGGCGAGCACGCGGTCCACTGTAAAAGCTACCAGGGTTTAAATATCGGCATGATTGGGTGAGAGATGTGTTATGTGATGTTCTTAAGCGGGCCGGGATCTCTGCCAAAAAGGAGGCTCCAGTAAATTTTCTGACTGACCCCTTAGAGGGGAGGTCCACTTCACGCCCGGCGGACATCCTTGTGTTTGGATGGGAAGGGGGAAACACGCTTGTGTAGATCTAACTGGAGTCTCCCCCCTTGTCGGGCTCAAGGACAAGGGCTTTGTCGTAGGGCAAGCGGTGCTCAAGGAAGAGGCGAGCAAAGTGGCAAAACATGAGAAAGCCTGCCAGGAGAATCAACATGTGTTTGTCCCATTTGCGTTTGATACCTTTGGTGGCCTCGCTCCTGACGCTGTGCGACTTTTGAATCGGGTTCAAAAGGTCGTTAATAGTAATTCTTCGTCGCTAAAGGTTTCAAACTTTGTATTTAGTAGAATTGGTTTTTCTATTCAAAAGGGGGTAGCGGCGCAACTTGTTGCCCGACTACCTGCCATTGCTTTGTAATTGCCCTATTTCGTGTGGAATGATATTGAAAAATCTAAACCAAATGAGTATATTTTGAGGATTTTTACATATTTCTCAATTCTAAGCTGTCTTATTACGTATTTACCCAAACCATAAAATCAATTACAAATTTCTCCTTTTTTGAGAAATTACCCAATTACCCTCTTAATAACCCATATGCGTAATAAGGCATCTGCGTATAACTTAAACCCTACACAATCAACAACATCGACGTTTTCTATTCCCACCAAAACATTGACGTTTTCAGTTCCTGTTCATCTTCTTCATCAAATATGTTTCTACAAAAATTGAATCTTCACCTTGCTTGTTCAAAATAGGGTTTATCATATTCGAAGTTTTCACTGTTTTCGCATCTGCTTATTCATCTTGCTAGTTCAAAAAATTAATTTTTGCTGCAATCGAATGTTTAATAGGGTTTATCGCATCCTTAACTTGTTTAGTTCGAATCTTTACTATGGTTTATCGTATCTTTACTTTGCTTCAATCGAACTAGGGTTGACGTGTTTTTATGGTGAAAGGTGAATCGAAAAATAACCATGTTTCAGCTTCGATAACCACTGTTACATTATTGACATGTTTAGGGTTGTTTTATCTTTGATAACTAACTTCTTTCACATAAGATGTAACTACCATGTGTATAATTGTTTCAACTACATGTTTTTATTCTTTTCTTTTATTCGTTAGGTGATTCATATGGAAGATGATAATATGGATGATATGGAAAATAACTCATTTACACCAACTTGGGAGAATGGGGCAGAATCACCAATACTACTTGAGAATGTTGTTGGCCAAAGATCAACTAAGTACAAGATAAATTTAAAATATGGAGGTTACTTTGGGTTAGCTAAGAACTTCTATTAAAAAACGCTATTGTTTTGGCTTTCAAAAATGTCTTTACATTGACACTTGCATATACGACTTTGATGATTTGATTGAAGAGGTTGCCACTCATTATCCTTCGGATACGGAGCTATCCTTTTCACTTTTTTATATTGACAAATACGCTACTAAGCAAAAAATTGTTAAAGTTTTTCTCATGACAACTTTAAACTGATGCTTAGTATGTACGAAGTTGAGAAAGTATTAACCGTTTATGTGACAATGAATAATAATGTCGAGACAAGCTCGGTGCAAGAAAGGTAAAGAATAAGCTTACAATGATTTGTACGGGAATTGGGAAGACTCATTCATAAAGATGAATTATTTTAAAGAGGAACTATTAAGGCGAAACCCGGGAAGCGTTGTCGAAGTTGACCTTGAGACTAAAGGTAATAAGAAACTACTTTTACGCTTTTTTGTTTCACTACTAGCTTGTTGGAAGGGGTTTCTTCTTGGTTGTCGTCCATATATTTCTCTAGATGCATGCCATCTAAAAGGGAAGTTTAATGGGGTACTAATCATTGCTAATAGTGTTGATGGTAACAATTCTATTTTTCCGGTGGCTTATGGTGTACTTGAATCTGAAAACAAGAACTCATGTATATAGTTTCTTGAGTAACTTAAGAAAGCAATCGGTACGCCTAATGGACTAGTTATATCATCAGATATGCAAAAGGGTCTAGGCATTGCAATTACACAAGGTTACCCTAATGTTGAGCATAGAGAGTGCATTAGGCACTTATATAGTAATTTCAAGAAACGTTTATGTGGTGATTTATTCGCAAGAAATTTATGGAGAAGTGCAAAGACCTATAGTGTAAACGAGCATGATTGACTATTAAACGAAATTGCTGGAGCAAATAAAGATGCACTTACTTATCTTAATGAGAATCACAATAAGATATGGAGTCGTTGTAGGTTTGGGGAGACATCAATGTGTAACTATGTTACAAATAATATTTCAGAGTCATTTAATGCGTCAATAGGTGAGGTGTGTTATAAACCGATTCTTGAATTACTTGATTCCATTAGAGAGAAGATTATGATATGATTTGACAAAAAAAAGAGGCTTTCAAAAAAATGGAAGGGTACCTTAGTACCTAAAACTAAGACTTACCTGGACAAAATCTCTAAGGTTCGTATAATGTTCCTTTTTTTACATATATTACAAGTATATTTTAGGTGAACGATTTTTTTAATATTTTGAATGTTGTATGTAGAAAGTGGGTGCATATGAAATTTGTAGAAGTGGTGAAAATCGAGCTAAGGTGAAATACGAAGACAAGCGTTGGGAGGTTTCACCTAACGAGAGAAAATGTACTTGTCGGGTTTGGCAGGTAGGGGTGTAAACAAGCCCAGAGGCTCGAGAGCTACTCGTTATCGGCTCGGTTAAAAGCTCGAACGAGCCGAGCTTTAACGAGCCCGAGCCTGAAATAGAGCTCGTTTAGTTATCGAGCCCGAGCTCGAGCCTGAAATACAAAGCTCGTTTAGACTCGTGAGCCTAAACGAGCCCAAACAAAAATTTATTTATTTTATATATAATATAATAATAATGATGATAACATTGGCGAGCCGAGCTCGAGCCAAGCTTTGGCTCGTTTAAGCGATACTGAAGCGAGCTCTAGCCGAGTTTTTAGCTCGTCTGAGGTTGTTCTTAAAACAACTCGAGCCAAGCTCGAGCTTTGGATTTTACTCGCGAGCCGAGTTCGAGCTCAAATAAGTAGGCTCGAACCAAGCCGAGCTCGAGCTCGAGCTTCAAAAAAAAACATGACGATCCGACCTCGAGCCTAGTCGAGCTCGGGCTCGTCCCGGCTCGTTTACACCCCTAGTGGCAGGTAAAAGGTGTTCTATGTGTGCATGCAACAACTTATATTATTTTCACAAGGGATGTTAATTGGAACATGTATTGTCACACCCCAATATTTCCACGTATTACCGGTGGGGAGTATCGTGACGTAGTTGATATCATCATTGTCAAACAACACAATTTTAAATGCACAGCGGAAGCAAAAGATAAATATATTACAAACCGATATAAAGTAATATCCAAATATTACAAACGAAATGTAAAAAGATCCACAGGCGGATCATATATAAAGGAAACATAGTTCATCAGATTTTAAATGCATCTAAGCTTACGAGACTCTTATTGATGCTAAGGAGAGGCCAGCCTATTACGAGTAGTACCTGCACTTAACCTTTTTGGGAAAATACGTCAGTTTACACTGGTAAATACAATTAACTGACTCATTTTGAAAAGGTTTGATAAAATTGATTTGAATGCACGTGGCACAAATATCTTTTATAACTTGGGATAATTATTTGAATATAATCTTGTAAGAGAATTACATGTTCCTTATGCGTGCAGTAGCCCGGTTCGAGCCGGGTTAAAGATCAATAGACACACCACATGATATAGTCCCGCAACAGTTTCCCCCGAAACTGGCGGTTATACCTTAATATTTATTTATGCACCAACGGGTGTACGCCTACACCCGCATGCTTAGGTCGTGGCCATTTCGTAAAATGATGCCAAGGATATCCGGGACATGGTCATTAACCTCCCAAAGGCTTTAAGCAAACAAAACATTTTCAAACGAGCCATTTCAATGATTTAACCTTCATTCAGTCAAAGATTCAATGCCCGACCAAACGGTATTTTATATACCGTACCCCAAGCCCGTATAGGAAAAATAAGTTAAAAGTATTTACCTGAGCTAAATATAAATTCAATCCCAGCCGTATCAAATCAGCAAGTACAGATAGCTTTTACTGGGCTCCTAAATCTGGAACGAAGGTTTTTAATAACCTATTAGAATCCTAACGGGTCTTTAATTAAGCCTTGACTTAGACCGGTTAGTCTTCAAAAGGAAGACACGGTTCAACGCATGATAAAGCGAAGACCGGTTTAGAATGTGGTTTTGGCCCGACAAGCTTGTATGCTTGTTTAATATGGGTGACTTAAACACATTCTTGATTTTTGAGGTGAAAACGATATGGTTTGACCCGTTTCGGTTAATATATGCAAACTAGTTACATAAGCCGATCCGAACGCGAAAGTGCGTAACGGGTAACCAAAAGAGTCACATACAGGTTTCCTAAGTTAATATGCCTTAAATACGTTGTGATATCAGTAGGATACCTTCCATTATGCCAAAACGAGTTTAATCACAATTTAAGCTCCGTAGGGGTATTTTGGTCATTTAAAAGATTATAAAAGAGATTAATTTTAATTTTGAGACTCGGGTCTGAAATAATCAGTAAAACAACTTAATTTAATAGGTTATATCAGTTGGTGATAAGTCTTATATGCCAAAATGGTTTTAAACCCATACTAGGTGTTTAATACGCGTAAAAAGCCGTTTTAAGCGATTTCCGGGTTATACAGGAAATCTGAGTTTTCTGATCAGGTTATAAAGTTCAAAATACTTCATTTATTATATAAAATCAGTAGCAATTGGATTGGTGTCAAAATACTTTGTAAAACTCATTTTATACAAAAAAAAGGTATAATCGGTATTTACCGAATCAAGGCCATAACCTTAGGTTATGAGCAGGTTAAAAATAATTAAAAATCTTCAAAAATCTCAAAATATTATAATACATCAGTGGGTAAAAGGTTTGGTGTCAAAAATTGGGTTTAGATAGGCTTTACGCTAATTATGTCTTTTAATTACCAAAAAGCTTTCAAATTACGCTACTGAGCATAACTCCTAATCTAGACCTCCAACTGATGTGAAATTTTAGGGACGTGTTTATAAATCAGAAATAAAGATTATTTTCCATTCACATTTCCAAAATTCTCGGTTTATGGTCAAAGGGGCATATTGGTCAACATTAGGCATTTAACGGAAACATTGGACAATCAATGAGTCAAGTAGCATAAACGCGGAGGGTTATACTATCATGTAACCCGGTCCTAATGGAACTTTAAGGCATGTCTAAACCCATCTAAATCGGGTCAGAACTGAACTCAAAGCAAAAGTCAAAGTTTTGCGACTTTCGGTTCTGAATCGAGCCTAAACAGAACATTGTCGGATCAAACAAGCTTAGACCAGTTCTTACACTTATTACCAAGTTATATGAGTGATAAAATAGGTTACACGCCTTATATATTGTTAATCATGCGTTAAATCAAAATTTATGCTTCTGTTGACTTTTTATAAACAACTTTGACCCGACAAATGTCTTAGTTAGATCGGGAATCAGAGGGTGCCCTTTTAAGGGTTTATTGCCCACATAATTACCAACTTATAACTACCTTAAGTTTGACTAATCACTGGACCATTAGTGATTAATCAATAAGTCAAACCTTAATTACGATGGTTTGACTTTTAAGCTAATAACTAAGCAAAACTCAATTAAGGGAGGTCAAGGATACTTACCAAGGTCTAATGCACGATTAGAGATGCTTTGGGAAAGGCCTTGAGCTCCAGAATTCAGCAGAAGTTGAGTTGGGAATGGATTATCAAAATGTTGCAACTTAGTGCTCTATTTATATGGGTTTTAATCTCTCATGATCATGCCAAGCAAGTCTAGGATGGTACCAAGATGCTTACAAGTGCCCCTAGTTGCCTAAAATCAGTAGGGATCGCTCACGGAAGTGAAAAAGGGCAATATATGTCGTTTAAATGGCTGAACAGACAACTTTCCGAGTTGCTGCATCTGGGCATGGCTTACGGACCATAAGGGTCCAGCCATACAGTCCGTAAGGACCTGGTCAGCAGACAGTAACTTTCACTTGTTGACAGATTTAGCCCCTGTGCTTCCAAATGTCATTTCCGACACATCTAAGGCCCGTTAAACCATTTTTAAGGCTCTATAATGATGCCTAAGTATAGATAACATGAAAAATGCTCAAAAACATGTCGGATGTCGGTTCGTTTGGTCGTACGGTCACGTTGTTCAGCTAATTACGACGAAACACGGACGGACGCGAAACACGTTCCAAACGACGCGACGAATGGAATTTTATCAAGCCCAACACTAAAATAACATATTTTAGTGCTTACATAAATTTTTTGGTGTCTGGGGATATTCAGAATGTAAGACATGCGCGTAAACGCAAACTTGTGCGCTTTTTGACACTTTTAGTCCCTGCATGACTTAAAAGTTTATCTTTACGCACCAAACATCTCTAAGCCTATATCTAAGCTATATAAAGGATAGATAGGGTATGTTTAACTCGTGGTCATATTTTGGGAGGTCCGTTATCATGTGAATCGGCATACTTTTGTAGTTTGACTCAATTAGTCCTTTAATTGCGCGAAGTAGCGTGAAACGTTGTTTACTGACATCCAAGCCTTCCATGGCCCATGATGGGCATTCCCAAGTATATAATTAAATATTACTACTCTCTCGTTCGCTTGAATGGTCACTGAAAGGCGTAGATTCAAAAGTTGACGCTTTAGGTCCCTCTATTGCGCAAACTTGCGCATCTCATCATTTAATAGCATTGAAACCTCATCTAATCCATATTAGACATTCTTGAAAGTATTATTAAACATCACGAGGCTTCGGGTTCGCTTAAAGGTCATTCAGAGGTATAATTAAACATATTGACACCTTTAGCCCCTCTAACTTGCAAAGTTGCTCGTAACTTTACTTATAGGCATAAAAACCTTAGACGGCCAATAGTTGGAATTCCCGAGAGTATAATCAAATATCATGAAGCTCTCGGTTTGTTAAAAGGTCACTCAGAGGTAAGAATTTACATGTTGACATTTTTAACCCCTTTATTGCGCAAACTTTCAATTAATTACGCAAACGGCTACACTCGATCAACAAGTGGCTCATTTGTGAATATAAAACCGTAAAAGGTTATTTAGAAACTTATTTTAAGCATACAAACACTTCCAGTCCTTTCATATTCGAGGTTTTCGATTTTTCGAAAAATTAGTCCCTTGAATTCAATGTCTGACTTCATTAGGGTTTATTACACGTGTCAATACATCATTGGACATGATTTTACGAGGTGTTACATCCTCACCCCTTAAAAGAAATCTCGACCTCGAGATTTGCTAAGATGTTGGAAGTTCTTTTTGTCGCATAATGGACTTAACTTCTATAGTATATCTGGAGCTTTTCCAAGCTCCCAAGTTGACCTTTATATTGGGTACATGTATCCTTTTGGAGCTTCTTCACCTGTCGATCCTTAATCGACATAGGTGGCTCATTATATCATAAATCTGCATATCATTATGTGATAGTGCTTCTCGACTTGTTGGTGAAACATATCCTTAAATCATTAGTGTGCGATGCATTGCGTGCTCCGCCAAACTCCTTAAATAGGTTTTAGCTTATAAGCTATTTGATCTTGATACACTCGATTCCCTCGAATGATTCTATATATATTCCGAGCTTAACTAGTCTGATAATTAACAATTTGGCACACCCTTCCAGGGTGATATCTTTTGTTGAACCTTATTCCTTAACAAGAACTTAGGAGGGTTGCTACTTTCATTAATCCTTGACTTCCTGTCGTATACTGGCAACTTACAGTCGATTATGGATTTGTATGATCTTATTTGTTGTTTCCAAGGAAACTTTCAGATCCTGATAATTGGACCTACCAATCTTCTGTCTAACAATAGATGCTTAACATTTCATCCATACAAGGTCTCCCAAGGAGCTGCCTTAATACTTATATATCACTTATTATAGAAAAGCTTATCTTAAGGTGGGATGGTTATCCCAACCATTGCTTAAAACTAATCTTAAGGAATAGCTAATCCTTGTTGTTAGTGGAACAAATCGGTGATCCTAGGCAGCTGGTGGCAATTTCTTAATTGTTGCCTGGGTAGGGGTGCGGAAATCAATGCATAAGCAAAATGAACCGTCTTTCTTATTTAACTATACCGAATTCTCGGAGTATTTGAGTTAGGCTAATTGAATCCTCTATTTTAAAACTTACTTAATCAGGGTTCGATTCCTCCAATGTTGGTACCGGCCGTCTTGGAGGTTCATAATAATACAGCCCTAAATGGGATATAAATATTAACTCTACCGGCCTCTCAGAAGGTAAGCAGAGTAATCTTTAGGAGAAGATAACCAAGATATAAGGAGGTTACAGAGATTTTTACAAATCTCAGGCTCCAATTCATCCATCATTGCTTGTGTCAAATAAGTGACACATTTATGTTACAAGTCCATGAATTCCTTAATCAGGAACACTTACTTGACAATTCCATTCTGGATATCTCCTTTGAATACCATTAGTTGACTTTAGCACCATATGACCTATCGGAGTATCTTTGTGGTCCCATGCATTAAACCTCCATACTGATCAGGAATGGAAGCAATCTATGGAACTTATTAAGATACACCAATCCTCATATGACGCTTTTATCATACCATCGGGTATTCGAAATCGATAGAGATCAAAGAGATATCAACTACGTATGCTGACGCACTTCTTTTTAGAGAGAGGATACTTCTAAAATTCTATGACTGAAGGTTTCTGACAGGAACAGAAGAAATGGTTCTTATGATTTGTCTGTTAGTTTTACCTTATACTTAATATCTGGGTTTCTTAGGGGAAAAATTTCTAAAAGTTTGCTAAGCTTATGGTCTTATGAGAGACTTAGCAGCACCTGAACCCAAACGTAACTCTTTAGCAAATAAATCTCAATAAAGGATTTATCTAGTGTCATTATTAATGTGAACTGCCTCTAATCATACATCAGGAGGGTTAAGCGCCTCCATTCTTAATCCTTTTAAACTTAGCAGCAAAATCTATGACAAATTTAGGGCAGTCTCGGCTTTGACTGGTCGTTTCTTAATCTATATAACGTGAGTAGCTGAGGTAGATCCATAATGGATTTATAATGAGCAGGTTTTGAAACCTTAATGTGCCCTCTTATTGCCGATGCTAACCACTAATAATTATTTTCTTTAAGCTTAGATTTTGGGTAAACTGAATAGAGCACTATCCCAGCCAGTGAATTAAAATTTGCGACATACTGTCGACAGACTAGAACTTTTATGGTGAGAGTCAGAAAATTCTTATTCCATCATTTTCCATTTTGTGATGTGGATAATAGGTTTTTCTAATAAGGTCCTTAAACCTTGGACCATCCCATAATGTATAAGGGGATCTTTCTTGTGGACTTTATTAATGTCCTTACTAATTAAGAGTATTGTTATCGAATGGCTGGGATGCATACTTCACCTTGTGCTTTCCAGCATAACCGCTGATATACGTAATGGTTTCGACTTTATCCAACAATTTCCTGTAATCGATGGGCCCTTTTTACTATTGAAGTCTCTTGACTTCCAAGAGACGGAGTACTTTTAAGTACATTCTAAAAGGAATGGGCTCCTTGCCATATAAGCTTTTGCTGGGTTTATTCTTTACATCTGAAGTATAAATAAAGCTCTCCTCATGAGCAGCGACATGTGTTTTAAAGCAAACATCATTCAGCTTCTTGAACCTTTTCTTGACTTTTCTCATAGCCTTTCCAATAGCTGTGTTAATTACAGTTTTGGAGATTAACTCCATTAACATTGAGGTTTACATTTGATGCACCATTAACATTTGTCGCCTCCCTAGCATTGCGACCGGTGTTTCTCCTTTCTGAGTTTCCCATACTCGAAGCTTTTATATTAAATACCAATTTCAACAAGTGCTTAGGCAATCCTTACCATGTGTCTCCTTGAATTGTCAAAGGCTCACCATAAGGAGTCTTGATAACTACATGCTTCTCATCACATAAAGTATGGGTTTGGTTACAGGATGACCAAACCATTTCATATTATTCTATCGAGTCCCTCTATTTTGATGGAAACAAGGACAGTGGAAAAGAATGATTCCTAATGGATATAAAACATCCATCTAATATTGCTGAAGCAGTCTCTGTGGTACTATCGGCCAATTTTACTTTATACTTAACGCTTAGAGTTTTAACAGGCAGATTTAATGATTTACAAAATCTATTGTCTACGAAAGACTTATCTGAACCTGAATCAAATAATACTCTAGCATGAGCATTATTGATATAGAAAGTACCTGTTGTATCATTGTCATCCTGAATAGCCTCTTCAGCAGTCATCTGAGAGCTTCCAGCTTTGGTCTTTTTTTTTTTGCCTCGCCAGACTTCTTGGTTTTATTAGGGCAATTAGTTTTGATGTGCCCTATTTCATTGCAACCATAGCAGGTTGCGTCCTTTATGTCTTGGCACTCCAAAGTCTTGTGCCCTTCCTTATTACAAATTCCACAAGGCTTAGCTTGTGCATTTAAAGTGCCTTTTCCTTTAGTCGCCTTCTTTGGGCAGCGGGTCTTTATGTGCCCTTTTTCGCCACAACCATGACAGGTCGCATCTCCCAACTTCTTGCAATCCAAGGTCTTGTGACCCTTGGTTTTGCAAATTCCACATAATTTAGCACGTGGGTCGATTGTGCATTTCCCAGAATGTTGCTTCCTGCAGTTATTGCATTTGGGCTTTGCCTCCTTTGGTTTGGACGGGTTATGGTTTGAACCGGTCTTACCCTTTTTACAACCTTTATTTGGGGTATTATCGCACTTTCGCTTATGATCCTTCAACACACGGTCCACAACGTTGTTTACGGCTGTATTTATCATAGCCTGTAACTCGGTGCTTGTTAAGTTCAGTCTTGCATCATCATTCTGATTAACTGGATGATTGTGAGCTTCAGAGGAGTCAGCCATGGTGAAACTTTGAAGGCTACAAACCAAGTAGAAATAATTTGTATAAGTATATAGCGGATTGTCGAATTTAATGATTAAATAGCCATGGTGCAAATAAACCATATAATCCAATAGATAGTATTTAATTTATTTGATTATGTTTTGCCTAAGTTTTTAAACCATCTTTGGCGTTTAAACGGAATATAATCCTTCCTATTTATTAGACAGGGGACATAAGTCACGACTGACAATGTCGTACTGACATTTTTATATATAGCACAAGGGCCTGTTCCAAAGGACTTTTGACGGCATAGATGCCTTGTCACTAGGAAATTTTAAAACATAATCGATGATTCCTTTGGATCAGAAGATTTCATAGTTCATTGTCTTAACAAGAAGTTATGAAATAAAACTATCTTTTTCATGTATACATCTTTGCCCGAAGGTATTCATCCTAATGGATGTTTTGATGTGTTCATCATGTTCGACGTTTATTAGCAATGATTCCTATTGATCGCTTATGCTAAATAAGGGGTTTGGAAATTCCTAATATAAAGATGACAAGTGTGATTTGTCGCATCACTGTTGCCGGGAGTGTTAACATGTTTGCAGATGTTAACAAGGATCTGAATCTCTTTTTAAACAGGTTTTACCATCTTAGCTAGGTCTTTAATGACGTTCAAGCTAGGTTATACCTTTTAAGATTCTCTTTTAATATTTATACTAGCAGGAAAGGAATGATATTTATTTTATTTAGGATTTTCACTATTAATCCTAAATTATAAGTTAGTAATAGCACAAAAAGCTTAGTCACGTGGACAAGTTTAATTTATAAGTCATGATTCTCGTAGAATCAAGGTATTTAGGCTCGAACGTTGTTCATTGCCTTTTCTTGACAGGGAGTTGTAGGCTACCACTGTCTTTAGTCTCAGAGGACGTTAATTATAGCCCGTAGGCATTATATCCCTAATGGATGTTTAAATCACAAAATAAGAAAGGATTTCGGGAGAATCCAGTATAAGGATGATTTATGCGATTTGTTTTTATCGAACCACGTCTGCCAGGAATGTTAACATGTTACAGAGGTTAACAAGAATTTGAATCTTTTGAATAGGTTCTACCATTTGGCCTTGTCATATAGGCTAGGTTTACCTTTAAGATTCTTTTTAATAATTAACGCAGAACAATCCTAAATTGAGATGTTAATAAGGATCTGAATCTAAATTGAGGAACTGCCATCTTGGCCCTGTTGTTAAAATGACACATGGGCTAGGTCTTGTTCTTTTTAGATTTTTCCATTTTATTATAATGGTAGATCTTATAAAAGGAATGTTATTTTTCATTTATTTCATATTTCATGTTTAGAATGAAAACTTAAATTTAATCATTCCACCATAAAGTTAAAAAATTCAGGTTTGCCCTAAACGGGACTTGAAAGGAATAATGTTGTCCTCGAAGGGACTGAAAGATATATATGTCCTTATAAGGACTATTAAGAAAACGATCTTTAGCAAAAGGAGTTTTCTTCTTTACTTCATTTCTAAATGTTTTCTCCTCAGTTGCACGTTTATCCTAATCGCAGTACAAGGCTCTGCATTCCTCGGCTTCGGATGGGGAGGATTTCCATTACGGCTCCTTTGCTTGGCGATATATTAAAAGTATATAAAATTGAAAGCAATAGTTCTCCGAATAGAGACGAGAGCATTCCTATGTTAAGTCTAGACTCAGAAGGTCAAGGAATGTGCTACTGTGTCATTGAGATTAAACACAAAAGGATAGTGTTTAATTCACTCAATGTTGGCTCTGATACCAACCTGACACACCCCAATATTTCCACGTATTACCGGTGGGGAGTATCGTGATGTAGTTGATATCATCATAGTCAAACAACACAATTTTAAATGCACAGCGGAAGCAAAAGATAAATATATTACAAACCGATATAAAGTAATATCCAAATATTACAAACGGAATGTAAAAAGATACACAGGCGGATCATATATAAAGGAAACATAGTTCATCAGATTTTAAATGCATCCAAGCTTGCGAGACTCTTATTGATGCTAATGAGATGCCAACCTATTACGAGTAGTACCTGCACTTAACCTTTTTGGGAAAATACGTCAGTTTACACTGGTAAATACAATTAATTGACTCATTTTGAAAAGGTTAGATAAAATTGATTTGAATGCACGTGGCACAAATATCTTTTATAACTTGGGATAATTATTTGAATATAATCTTGTAAGAGAATTACATGTTCCTTATGCGTTCAGTAGCCCAGTTCGTGCCGGGTTAAAGATCAATAGACACATCACATGATATAGTCCCGCAACAGTTTCCCCCGAAACTGGCGGTTATACCTTAATATTTATTTATGCACCAACGGGTGTACGCCTACACCCGCATGCTTAGGTCGTGGCCATTTCGTAAAATGATGCCAAGGATATCCGGGACATGGTCATTAACCTCCCAAAGGCTTTAAGCAAACAAAACATTTTCAAACGGGCCATTTCAATGATTTAACCTTCATTCAGTCAAAGATTCAATGCCCGACCAAACGGTATTTTATATACCGTACCCCAAGCCCATATAGGGAAAATAAGTTAAAAGTATTTACCTGAGCTAAATATAAATTCAATCCCAGCCGTATCAAATCAGCAAGTACAGATAGCTTTTACTGGGCTCCTAAATCTGGAACGAAGGTTTTTAATAACCTATTAGAATCCTAACGGGTCTTTAATTAAGCCTTGACTTAGACCGGTTAGTCTTCAAAAGGAAGACACGGTTCAACGCATGATAAAGCGAAGACCGGTTTAGAATGTGGTTTTGGCCCGACAAGCTTGTATGCTTGTTTAATATGGGTGACTTAAACACATTCTTGATTTTTGAGGTGAAAACGATATGGTTTGACTCGTTTCGGTTAATATATGCAAACTAGTTACACAAGCTGATCCGAACGCGAAAGTGCGTAACGGGTAACCAAAAGAGTCACATACAGGTTTCCTAAGTTAATATGCCTTAAATACGTTGTGATATCAGTAGGATACCTTCCATTATGCCCAAAACGAGTTTAATCTCAATTTAAGCCCCGTAGGGGTATTTTGGTCATTTAAAAGATTATAAAAGAGATTAATTTTAATTCTGAGACTCGGGTCTGAAATAATCAGTAAAACAACTTGATTTAATAGGTTATATCAGTTGGTGATAAGTCTTATATGCCAAAATGGTTTTAAACCCATACTAGGTGTTTAATACGCGTAAAAAGTCGTTTTAAGCGACTTCCGGGTTATACAGAAAATCTGAGTTTTCTGATCAGGTTATAAAGTTCAAAATACTTCACTTATTATATAAAATCATTAGCAATTGGATTGGTGTCAAAATACTTTATAAAACTCATTTTATACACAAAAAGGGTATAATCGGTATTTACCGAATCAAGGCCATAACCTTAGGTTATGAGCAGGTTAAAAATAATTAAAAATCTTCAAAAATCTCAAAATATTATAATAAATCAGTGGGTAAAAGGTTTGGTGTCAAAAATTGGGTTTAGATAGGCTTTACGCTAATTATGTCTTTTAATTACCAAAAAGCTTTCAAATTACGCTACTGAGCATAACTCCTAATCTAGACCTCCAACTGATGTGAAATTTTAGGGACGTGTTTATAAATCAGAAATAAAGATTATTTTCCATTCACATTTCCAAAATTCTCGGTTTATGGTCAAAGGGGCATATTGGTCAACATTAGGCATTTAACGGAAACATTGGACAATCAATGAGTCAAGTAGCATAAACGCGGAGGGTTATACTATCATGTAACCCGGTCCTAATGGAACTTTAAGGCATGTCTAAACCCATCTAAATCGGGTCAGAAATGAAGTCAAAGCAAAAGTCAAAGTTTTGCGACTTTCGGTTCCGAATCGAGCCTAAACAGAACATTGCCGGATCAAACAAGCTTAGACCAGTTCTTATACTTATTACGAAGTTATATGAGTGATAAAATAGGTTACACTCCTTCTACATTGTTAATCATGCGTTAAATCAAAATTTATGCTTCTGTTGACTTTTTATAAACAACTTTGACCCGACAAATGTCTTAGTTAGATCGGGAATCAGAGGGTGCCCTTTTAAGGGTTTATTGCCCACATAATTACCAACTTATAACTACCTTAAGTTTGACTAATCACTGGACCATTAGTGATTAATCGATAAGTCAAACCTTAATTACGATGGTTTGACTTTTAAGCTAATAACTAAGCAAAACTCAATTAAGGGAGGTCAAGGATACTTACCAAGGTCTAATGCACGATTAGAGATGCTTGGGGAAAGGCCTTGAGCTCCAGAATTCAACAGAAGTTGTGTTGGGAATGGATGATCAAAATGTTGCAACTTAGTGCTCTATTTATATGGGTTTTAATCTCTCATGATCATGCCATGCAAGTCTAGGATGGAACCAAGATGCGCTTATAAGTGCCCCTAGTTGCCTAAAATCAGTAGGGGTCGCTCATGGAAGTGAAAAAGGGCAATATATGTCGTTTAAATAGCTGAACAGACAAATTTCTGAGTTGCTGCATCTGGGCATGGCTTACGGACCGTAAGGGTCCAGCCATACGGTCCGTAAGGACCTGGTCAGCAGACAGTAACTTTCACTTGTTGACAGATTTAGCCCCTGTGCTTCCAAATGTCATTTCCGACACATCTAAGGCCCGTTAAACCATTTTTAAGACTCTATAATGATGCCTAAGTATAGAGAACATGAAACATGCTCAAAAACATGCCGGATGTCGGTTCGTTTGGTCGTACGGTCACGTTGTTCGGCTAATTACGACGAAACACGGACGGACGCGAAACACGTTCCAAACGACGCGACGAATGGAATTTTATCAATCCCAACACTAAAATAACATATTTTAGTGCTTACATAAATTTTTGGGTGTCCGGGGATATTCAGAATGTAAGACATGCGCGTAAACGCAAACTTGTGCGCTTTTTGACACTTTTAGTCCCTGCATGACTTAAAAGTTTATCTTTACGCACCAAACATCTCTAAGCCTATATCTAAGCTATATAAAGGATAGATAGGGTATGTATAACTCATGGTCATATTCCGGGAGGTCCGTTATCATGTGAATCGGCATACTTTTGTAGTTTGACGCAATTAGTCCTTTAATTGCGCGAAGTAGCGTGAAACGTTGTTTACTGACATCCAAGCCTTCCATGGCCCATGATGGGCATTCCCAAGTATATAATTAAATATTACTACTCTCTCGTTCGCTTGAATGGTCACCGAAAGGCGTAGATTCAAAAGTTGACGCTTTAGGTCCCTCTATTGCGCAAACTTGCGCATCTCATCATTTAATAGCATTGAAACCTCATCTAATCCATATTAGACATTCTTGAAAGTATTATTAAACATCATGAGGCTTCGGGTTCGCTAAAAGGTCATTCAGAGGTATAATTAAACATATTGACTTCTTTAGCCCCTCTAACTTGCAAAGTTGCGCGTAACTTTACTTATAGGCATAAAAACCTTAGACGGGCAATAGTTGGCATTCCCGAGGGTATAATCAAATATCATGAAGCTCTCGGTTTGTTAAAAGGTCACTCAGAGGTAAGAATTTACATGTTGACACTTTTAACCCCTTTATTGCGCAAACTTTCAATTAATTACGCAAACGACTACACTCGATCAACAAGTGGCTCATTTGTGAATATAAAACCGTAAAAGGTTATTTAGAAACTTATTTTAAGTATACAAACACTTCCAGTCCTTTCATATTCGAGGTTTTCGATTTTTCGAAAAATTAGTCCCTTGAATTCAATGTCTGACTTCATTAGGGTTTATTACACGTGTCAATACATCATTGGATGTGAGGGGTTATCTCCTCCGCAAGGGTATTTACTGCCAGGCTCAGGATTGTCGGGTGGCGGCCTGGGAGGGGTTATCTCCTCCGCGGTCAGGGGTACCGTGCATTACCCATTTTTTTTATCAATGGATGCATATAGATAACGATGAGCAGATATAACCACCTGCAATCAAACGTCCACCTGGGAGACCAAGAAAGAATAAAATTAGATCAGGTGGACGAGCCTAAAAAAAATGACAAAAATGTCCACACTATGGTGAGTATGAACACCCTGAAAAGAGATGCAAAAACTCTGCACCTGAAAATCCTATGCAACATCAAGCCTCAACAAGTAAAAGGGGACGAGGAAAAAGTACAAAAAAGACATGAAAGTAATTAGTCAAAGATGAGCGGCTGATTTTGAATTTTTGGTATCATATTTTTTACAAACGAAATTTATGTTTTTTTGAACGGAATTTATGTTTTTTTTAAAGTAAATTATTATGAACGGAATTTATGTTTTTATTAAGGGTATTATGATTTTGTGTGTATTGTTTGACAAGCATAACAAGTAGAAAAATTGGGGTGATAATACATAAATTGCGTAAATATGTAATTGATTTTACATTGAATGGGGAAATATGTAAATGAACGGAATTTATGTTTTATTACGAGTATTATGGTTTTGTGTGTATTGATTGACAAGCGTAACAAGTAGAAGAATTGGGGTGATAATACATAAATTGGGTAAATATGTAATTGATTTTACATATTAGAATGGAAAAATATGTAAATATTCATTTACTAGTTCATTAAGGGTAAAATGGTCATAAATAAGATTCATTTTAATAAAAAGGAGAAATATGTAATATATATCAGTTAGAGAGTGGAATATGTAATTGATTTTATGGTTTGGTTAAATACGTAGTAAGGCAGCTTAGGATGAGAAAATAAGTAAAAATCCCTATTTTTTAACAAAATAACATGTATACCCAATACCCAATGAGTATTAGATTGGGTACATAAATAGATTTTATAATTAGGTATGAAACTGAAATTACTCATACCCGTCCCTTTTTCATCCCAGCATACCCTCTAAGATACCATGCCTACAATTAACATTTAAATGATCAAGATTTGAATTGTTGTATTTCATAGTTTTTTTGTAATTAGCAAGATTTGAATTGTCGTATTTCATAGTTTGGGGATATTGGATTTTAATAATGCTAAGTTTCACCTGTTGGCCTGTCACACCCCGAAATATCAGAGCATTGGCGTGACTGGACCGGTATCTTCATTGCACAGCGGAAGCAAATAATCTAAGTCTTTTAGAAATTGAACGTCCACTAAGTACTCGACTCTTCATGGTTCTCCTTTTCCAACCGTGCCTTGTCTTAAAATGCAACCTGAGAAAGAAACATGCGAAAAAGTCAACATAAAGTTGAGCGAGTTCATAGTTTGTTTGTAAAAGATTTGAAATAAATCTTTTTGAATAACCGGTTTTTGAAGTATTGTTGAGAAAACGAATTAAAATCATTTTCTTGTCATGTTATACAGAAACCTTGTATGAAAACATGGTAAGTATCTTGTATAAATCAAGTTTTCATATATAAATCAAGTATTCATGTGTACACCACGTACTTATGTATAATTCAGGTTTTTCTTGAGTACCCCACGTACTCATGTATAATTCCCGTTTTCTTGAGTACCCCACGTACTTCAAGTTATAAATCAAGTTTTTTCTTGAGTACCCCACGTACTTCAAGTTATAAATCAAGTTTTTCTTGAGTACCCCACGTACTTCAAGTTATAAATCAAGTTTTTGTATGGTATGAATTTTATGTAAATAAAGTATTCCTGTAAGTATCAGGATTGTTAATGGGTTGCAAAGCCATTAACATGTGACACGACATAGGAAGTCACCAAACCTTAGGCATTTAATTGGTATATTCTGAGACACAAAAGCACTGCTCGATTCTCGCCCTCACCGAGAGTGTGGCTGCCCGGCACCCGTTAGATCTAACCTTTTGTTCTGCGGTCTAGGTATATTGTTGATTAATAGTGCTTCTGTACCCTATTCGTGACACGATTTCTCGCATCATTTCTCATAACGCCTCATACTTGGTTCTCGTCCTCACCAAGTGCGTTTCTCGTATTCTTATATCTCGTCACACTTGGTTCTCGTCCTCACCAAGTGTGCTTCTTGTATTTTTATCATACCATTTGTATACATTTTAACATTTGTATTTTGTAAACTCTTGTATTTGTATTTTTCCGTAGTTTATAAAACTAGAATCTCGTGTGTATGCATATTTCGAAAAATGCGCTTGTTTGAAAAACCGGTATAAAACATAAGCTTTTCGTAAACCATTTGTGTCATTTAAACTTGCTTGTAAAATGGCTTAGAAATATGTTATTCTTGTATGCTTTGCAAAAAGTGCATGTCTTTCCACCCCGAAAACATTTACAAAAATGTAAAACCATAAAAGGTGGGGTTATGAACTCACCTGAATATTCCTGTGCAAAGCTAGCTAGATACGACTTCGCGATGTCGTTTCCAAGACGAGGCTCGCTAGCGTGTATTCTACAATATTCCTAACACGGAATATCTAGTAAGTTTCTAAATAACGCAGTAACTAACTACGTGTAATCGAGCTCTACCGAATCTTTGACCGAACGATATGACAGTAAATTGCCAACTTAAAAGAAGCGAAGAAGTTATACTTGTTAGCTCGTTTTAAGAAGTCGTATGTTGATAAAAAGGAATATTCGTATGAAAGTAATATATAATAAACTCGTATTATATATATTGCGTCTTGTGTATATTTGCCAAAAATATACGTATATGTCGTTTAGGCGTATAAAATAAATATAACAGTTATATTTATTTTGTAAAAGAATCGTCGACTTGTATTGGAAAATAAATATATAACTATATTTATTTCTAAAAGGATTCGAGTTCGTTTGAAATAAATATAATAATAACTATATTTATTTTTGTTGTCGAAATAATTTCCGTATCGTTGTTCTCGTAAGTTGTAAGTTGTGGTCGAAAGAAGCTTTATATTCGTATCTTGTTTTTCAAAAGTCGTTTTATATCAACAGCACGTTTTGTTTTATAATAAAACTCGCTTTATTTTACGGATTTCTCGAAAAACGGGCAGAGTTTCCTCTGTTTTTGGACGCCCCCGACAACTAAAGTGTCGTCATTTTTCAAAATTCAACAATTTTTCAATCATCAATAACTATGTATTGTTTTTGTAAAATGACAAAAATGTAAACCAATTACTAATCCGAATCGGTTCGAGCTCGTTCACGACATTAATAAAACGATATAAATACAATGTATTCACCGTTAAAAATTTACCAAAACTCTCACGTTAGAACGTGGACTGGGTTTACCAAGTTAACTCGGTTTGACCGAGTTGACTCGCTGTTGACTGAGCTTGATCGAGTTGACTCGGTTTAACCGAGTCGACTCGAATCGCACAGAAATTGAATCTGGACGTGTTGACCGACCCGAACCTGTTGACTTGTTTGACCGTCTGTTGACTGAGTTGACTCGGTTTGACCGAGTCAAACCGAGTTATACCGAACCCGAATTCTGAACTGCGTAAACCCGTAACGAACCGGGTCCTGAAGCTGAAAGTTTCCAAACCCTTGACTGTTGAACCGAACTCGACCAAATCGGTAAAGTATGGCTGTCGGAGATCCAAACGTCACCATCGTCGACATCGTAACTCGTCGTCATCAATACCCTCGTCATCTTCGTCGCTCGAGTCATCATCATCATCGGAAAACCATCGGATAATCGAACCGACCACCGGACACATGAACCGACCGCCGGTCCAAGACTCCGACCGCCGGTTCATTATCTCTCTCGGTCTCTCTCCTTCGGTCTCTCCCTCTCTCTCGGTCTTTCTCTCTCTCTTCTTTCTCGTCCGCCACCCGATGCCACCCCCACAGCGCCGTCGGCCGTGGGGTTCCGTTGCACCGCCGCGAGCCGCCACCGGTGATGGTGGCTGGCCGATCTTCATCGAACAGGGAGAGGGGATCAAAAGTGTAGCAGGGGTTTCTTTTGTGTGTGATGTTGTTGCTGGATAATCATCAAGAGAGAAGCAAGACAGATCTTGGTGTGTTTGTGTAAGGATCTCTTTATATTGAGAGATGGATAAGATTTGTGTGTGTATAAATGTCTGCATAAGGATCTCTTTATAGAGATTTGAGGATTAAAGTTTCTTTTGTGTATTTAATTTACCTTCAGGTCATATATTTTACCCTTAGAATCATGATCTTTTGAAGAGATTAGTATAGATTTGCAGGGATCTTGTGTTTCAAATTTTTGAGACAAAAATCTTTAGAGATTTTACTAGGATTTTTAGCAAGATTTGTAAAGATTTTATACAGGTTTTGCAATATCTTCTAGAGATCTTATTATATCTAATATATTAAGTGTAGGTTTAGGCTTGTGGTTTTTGGGCTTGGGCCCAGGGCACACAAGCCCATCTCATGTGTAGCGGTCCGTAATTCCTAACGGGACCCGCTATCGCAACCTAAACTCCATAAGCATAATATATTCGTGTATCATCCATTTTTGTCGGTGTCGTCAGTATTTCGTACGGTATCAGTCCGTTGTCATTTGATGTTCTGCAGATTCCACGCGAATCTTCATACGCGTACTGTATAGCTGAACAAACGTTCCTGGGCACTCCAAGGGCCTGGTTAAGTTAATTAGTGTCGTAAACACTATTTATTATCGTGTTAATCGTCTGTTAATCACGTAATTAAGAGCCGTAAATTACCGGTTGTCACATAGCCGGCAATAATTCCAACTTTAAAAATTCTCTCTGAAGGGGTAAGGTCCCAAAAACCTCGTGTTAAGCACCTGGGACCATACCACAGCCCCACCTGTTAACCCTCTTTAGACCTTGCGCGGCCGCGCACTGGTCCAACAAAGAGAACTTTGGACAGAAACAGCAAATAACATATGCGCGCCAAAAGGGAACTAATATATCCTTGCGCCTCTCTCCATAACGAACAGGGATAAAAATCCCAGTTAGCACTCCCGCTTAAATAATACCCAGACTTGGATATTATTTACTTCACTGATACCACACGATAAGGAGTCACACCGGATTACGGCTGTAATCTTCTAGAAGACTCAATCGTGCACCACTAGACGGTTATAACCGACGGGGCCGCGTGTCATCATCCCGGGCTCCCTTGAAAGTCACGATGATGGCATGGAATTGGAGAGAAACCTCCACTTGCCCACTTTCCACGTGACAATACCCCAGCCGTTGATCTAAATAGCGATCCGTGTGCTCTCACGTCAGATTAAGAGGATTAACGGAGGAGGAAATAAACGCTTACGGAGTTAGCATCTTCCGTCAACATTTCAATAACAGGTTTTCCCGCCCAAAATCTCGGCTTTAAATAGAAGAGTAATCCAGGTACAAACCTCAAGTCACATTCACTTCACTTATACTTTTCTTCTTCATATACCGATACTTACTCTCACGCCGGAGGGTGGTGTCACACCCAACCGATGGCGGAAACATCGGGATGAGGCGAAATAGATTGCAAGAGATATCATAACGCTATTTGTGTCAAGTATTTAATGATTTCATTTTACATTGTTTGAACTAGAAATACCACAAGTTTGAAATAAATAAAATGTGACAAGTATTCAAGTAAATAAATTTCATTTCATAATAATGGTTTATCACAAGATTGGAAACAAATTACAACAGGTTTGCAAGTATTAAAATTTAAATGCGTTTCTAGGCAATCCTACTAGATTCCTTGTATCATCACAACCTACAATACATGTTAAAGCATAGATCAATACAAAAGTATTGGCGAGCATACAAGTTTGAGTATATGTATAAAAATGTCTTTAAACAAATTTTCCATGACAATAACTAATTATAAGCATATGAACTTAAACACGTAGGATTTCAAGTATAACACGTATGATTACAAGTATAACACGTATGAACATATATAGAGATTATTTGTTTAAAAGTTCTAGCATGTTTGTGTATTTGATTCAAAGAACATGTATTGCATCCCAAAAAGATAATAAAGCGTAAAAAGGGATCGAGTATGTTCACATTGGTTGCTTTGCGATTTCTTGTAATAACGCACGAGTAAGATTGAGAAAGTCCAAGAGAACGAATGAAACGGTTATCCTAGATTTTAAAATAGGACATAACAATCTCGTTATTATTCGTAGAATAAATAAAATCTATTTATTGTTTACAATTTAGTTACATTTTAATATCCTTGTATTAATAATAGATCTTGTGACATTTAAAAGAAAATGAATTAAACAGGTTAAAGATATTAAAACATGAAATAAGTTAACATTTAAAGGTGTCTAGTAGAAATGAATTTAAATTCAAAAATATTTAAGTTAAAATAGAATAATAATTAAAATTTAAAACAACTAAAAAAAGATCATTCAAAACTGATCAAAAGAAAAAGGCCAGAATCTGTCTTAGGGCAGGTACGAACCCCCGACCTCTGGTCCGCACAAAGACACCCCAACCACTGGTCTGCGTATTGTTTTTGTTTAATGATCCCTTCTCTTATAAGACTCACTTGATTATTTCAATTTGGGTTTCATGAAAGAATAGGTATGAGTCATCCTTTTATAATTCCTACAGAACTGATTATATATGCACCATAAATTTTAAACTGTTTATTTTTATTTGGTTGTCTTCTACATTAATAGAACAGCACGAATAGAACATGAAAGACAAACTGAGTATAGTTTGCTACCATAAATTATGATTCTTCGTGTGTATAAATAAAAACAGAAACGTAAAATGGATCGAAGAGAGAAGAGTATACCGAATCGAGTGGCGCGAGTTCCGAAGGTTGCGACTTCGGCGAAACGGTTTACTACGAGGACTTCTGTTGTTTTGACAACAAAACAAAAGGGTCGCGACGTAAAACTTCGGCCGGCTCTGTGAGTTCCTCCGATGGTTTCTGGCAGTTCTCCGGCGACGTCTCGAGTCTCCGGCAGGTTACGAACTCCGGTGAAGGTGTTATAGTGAGAGAGAGGTTAGTCGAGATCAATTGTGTGGGTTAAAACCATGATGGAGGTCTCGGTTTATATAATGTTCGAATGGCTCGTGAGTATGGAAACGAGTTGTTTATGCATGTCATATTGAGTCTAGATTCATCATCACGAAAGAAATGGAAACGTGAATTATGGGATGTCAATCCCGAGTAATCAGGTAATCAAGCAAAAAAAAGAAACCCTGTAATTAGTCCCGCAAAATCAGCGTGAAAAGAAAGAAAGAAAACATGCTGTTTTTGGCGGCAAAGTTGATTAAAAGCAGCGACTTTTTCGGATTTAAATCCATTTTAGTTAAGTTTTAATCAATAACTATGGGAGTGTTGGATTTGTAAGAAGCCTGCTTGTTGGACGTGTAGACCCGGGTTCGAATCCCGCGGTCTACATACTTTTGTTTCCTTTTTAAAATGAATTTATAACTTGTTACAGTATAGCCCCTTTACTATCATAACTTGGCTAACTTGGTTATTAGTTTAGATTTCCTAACCAACATCACTAACTACTTTATTTTTATTATAACAATAGGTTATTTACATCATATAAATTAGCAACAAATGAAGGCATTAGGTGTTGTACCCTATGTTTTGGGAGTTTTTCAAAAAAAAATTGTTGATATTTCACTTTAAACCCAAAAGTACTTGATATTGTAGGTTTAACCCAAAGTTTTTTGTTTTTCCAATTTAACCTCACAACTTTTTTACTTTCAACTTTGATCCCCTATGTTTTTCATATTTTGCAAAATTTTTCGTTTTACCTTTGGTTCTAAATTTTGTGAGTTAACACGGCACAACTTGTGTGTGGATTAACGATTTTACGTTTTGTTATACGCTTCATTCTAAATTTTGCGAGTGAACATGGCGTAACTTGTGTGTGGTTCAGTGTATTTACGCCGTCTATTTTTTCCCGTTTAATAAGTTCATCACAATGCACGAGTCCTAAATCGAGTTAGTTATTATTTTCTATGTTTTATATGTCGGTCTAATTTCTCCACATAAAAAAGCCACAACTTCAATGTTGGTGGTCGTTGGCTATAGTGTGGCGTTGGTGCTATTTGTCATGGTCTTATGCCCCCGCCGCAACGCAGGGGCTTAAAACGATAGGTTATTTATATGGATACAAGTCATATAACGTAGTAATTATGATATCATTACTTGTATTGAGCTTATTTGGTGAATTACTTATTTGTATAACATAGTTGTACAGACTTAACCGACAAAAACATCTTTAACACATTGTAAATGTGAATCTGATAAACAACGTGTCAATTTCGTTGGCCGCGACGCAACGCGCGCGGATCAATGTGCTAGTTTCTATAAAAATAAAAAGAACAAGACTTTTTAATTTGTAAATTTAATTAATTAAATTAATTAACTAATGAATAATCATTTATATAACGAATTAAATTAAGGGTAACGATCTTTCAACGATTGTTTATCTCGCGAAGCTTTCGAATTTCAAGGTTAGGATCCGAATTTTAAAACGGGTCGGATTTTGGGAATCTAATTTGACGGATGTTACAGGTGGTCACGGAGAGAACCCCCATTCTCCTCGTGGCGAGGCTAACGGTGTTTGTTTTGCAGCTATCGAGAAGAAGAGAAGATCTGTCCCTTTGAACCGAACGAGAGAAAACCAACCCTTTTTATGCAGAACCTAACCCCCTGGATTATCTGATTCCGGTCATTTATGTAGTGTTTCTTCATTGGCACCCACCGATTTCTCTGTTTCATCCGTTTTTTTCTCGTTTTCAATTCACCTTGATGTTTCCATTTGTAAATGGAAGAAACCTCAACTCACCGTCAAAATGGCCCTCGGCCAAATTTTGTAAACAATACCCAGGTTGAGGGTATTGTAGAAGAAGCTTCAGATGACAATGAAGTGCAATTCACTAATAACCATCCAAATGAGCCTGTCACCCCAGGGGTACAGCCTGAGATCCCTGTAAGCTCGATTCTACCCCCAGGAGAGACCCCAATCTCCTGGTATGTCAGATCTCAGGGGGCATTGAATGCTGTGTATGCACAACTCGGTGCACAAACTGCTCCTCAGACCCAATCACGAAGACCTGTATCCCGTGCAAGAGTACCATCGGTACCTCATGTTTCTCAACATGACGGACCATCACGAGTCCAGATCGGACACTGATGTCTACTCAAGATCTCCAACGAGATATGAGTATACTCAGTCCGAGAATCATAGAAGAGAATACCGGGATGAGTCCCACTCTCATAGAAGGCCATCAGTTCACACCAGGTTGGGTCCACAACGGAACACCCACACCGGTGAATATGATCGAACTTACCGTGAAGGAGATAGTGCCAGTGTGTTTAGTCGGTTACAACCAAACTACAACAAATGTAGACCCCGCGCGGTTTACAATCCTGAGGCTGAGCACAATTATGATCTTATCTATCGCCCTGCAGAAGCGGCAGAGAATTCCAATTTTATCAGCGAAATTGCTCTGGCTCCATTAGAAAAAGCGAAGCTCCCATCCAACGTAGGCAAGTTTAACGGCATGACAGACCCAGATGACCATTTGCGGTCTTCACAAGCGCAGGATTGGTGGGAGGCTGGACCCTACCAATGTGGTGTCACCTCTTTGTTCAAACCCTTACAGGCGCCGCAAGGCTCTGGTTTGACAACCTGCCTGTGGGAAAAATCACGTCATGGGTAGACTTGTGCGAGAATTTTTTGGTGCACTTCAGCCAGCAAAGGCGATCCATCTGCGACACGACAGATGTAATGAACATCTGGCGCCGTGATGATGAAAGTTTAGAAGACTTCATTACTCGTTATAATAAAGAAGTACTTGAAATAGGGGACGTTCACGAGCATCTGATCCGAGCTCAATTTAAATATGCCCGTCAGATGCGATGACATGATAAAAGTGTTGTCTGGAACGGAAGGACTCCCGAAAAGCTGGGAAAAATTAATAGCGGCGGCTAAGGTCTATGCCCAGACTGAGAAAAATCTCAGTACCAACAGGCCGCCACCACCGCACAGTCGTCCCACAGATCTAGGCCCGAGCAGCAGGAAAAAATTTAAGAAAGGCTGGCGCGATTCAAGTTCGGGGAACTATTCATCAGAAGATGCACGAGCCACCATCAATAAGCTCGCTGCATAGAGAGAAGCTAAACAAGAAAACAGGGAAAGACAATGGACTCCCATAACCAAAACTCCCACGGAAGTACTAAGTACGGAGGATTACCAGTTTAAGCCTCCACCACCCATGAAGAACAAGCACGGACAGAACCCGAGTCAGTATTGTGATTATCACAAGGACAACGGTCATACCACCAATAACTGCATTTCCTTGCGTACTGAGATAGAGAAGGCGCTTAAAAGTGGTGAGCTCACTCACCTATTACAAAACGTGCGCAAGGAGATAAAACAAATCACTCGAGGCGAGGAAGGCCCGAGTAAAAAAGCGAAAAATTAAGCAGCAACTCTATGATCTCCTTGCAGAACGGGACAGACTCTACAGTTTATCAATTCTAAGCAAGAAATAGAGTGTAAGTTATGTCCCGTGTAATTATTTTAATAGACTTTGTACGGCCTTTGCGCCTTATCCATGAATAAACAACAAAGTTTCTATTATTTTTGTGTTTTTTTCTTACAAAGTGCATGCAATTTCTTTTGGTAAGCGCAAAAACATTATGGTAAATATAATACAAGCCTCATGAACGGTCAGTGATTACATCACGCGAGACCATACGTTCACACATGAGCTTTATACCACCTTCATTCGCCTTACCTAATCAAATTAATTGTACCCATGCAAAATATTGTAAACCAAAAACACACATACTATTCTTGGCGCACCAACACGCCTTCAAAATTATCAAATTACACGGTAGTGTATTGTTAACGGTTACTTGCGTGGCAGCGCATTAACAAAAAGGGATACACATCCCAAGAAAGCTACAAAATAATTGTTCATACAATTATAAGAGGAAACCTACGCTAAATCTTCGTCCTCATTTTCTTCATCTCGGAAGATTTCCTTCAGTTGTGCCACGTGGTCTTCGGACTGCAATGCAACGTTTATAAGATCCATGACAGGAAGCTGCAAGTTGTTGAATTCTGTTTTCATAGCTGCAAGAGCGGCATCAGTATTAACACCATGAGTAGCAGATTTACTAGTGTCCCAATCAACCTTCAAGGCACTAACTACATGGTGCGAGCATTCCGCATATCCCTGAGCATACCCGTCATTTCGCGTGGCAACCACTAAGCGCGCAACCATTTTATCTAGCTCTTCAGAATTCAGCACTGACTCAGCAACCTATAAAATCGGGAACATAAGGAAAAAAGCGCAACACATCTTCGTAAGAATTACAAACAAAATGAAACTTACGCCTGCAATTCCACGCTCTTTCAACCATAGCATGTCGCTTTTCAACGGTTCAAGCTCGCTCTCCGCCGTTGCCCGCGCCGTTTCGGAATTTTCTAGTTTTTCCTCAGTTTCAGCCAGGCGGCGAGAGGTTTCGGCTTTCTCAGTACGCGCAAGCTCCAGATCTTTCTTAAGTTGTTCCTGATCAGATAGCAAAGCAATAAGTTCTTCTATCTCTTTATCTCTAAGGGCAAGGGTAGCGCAGGTATGTACCTCTCGTTGCTCACTTCTTTCCCTGTGAGAGTGCGCTTCATCTCGAGCAGCTTCAGCATCTGTTTTTTCCTGTTTCAATTTTTCAATCTCTGCATCTTGTTTTCTCAACTTCTCAATATCAGCCTTGAGATTGCTGATAACATTGCGGAGGCTCATCTTCTCAGCATTATCTTTTTCACAAATCCTCTTCCAGTTCTTGCGCTCCTCAGAAAGAAGGGCTGCTTCGACTTCCGCCTTTCTCTTCTAGCCCGCAACGGACCACTCTTCAGGTTTTTTATCAGCCTCAAACTTGGCCTGATCAGCTTCCAGTTTAGTCCTTAACTGGGCAACATGGCTCTCATCATCAGCAACTTTCTTCTTGGATACCTTAAAGGCGGCCCACTCCTTATGCATACCGTGCCACTCACGCACTATGCGATGCGTAGTGGATGTATAAGAAGCAACCTCCTCAAGGTAGGCATGGTAAGTTTGATCGTGAAGTTAATTTCTCCAGGCGGAAAGATCCCCTGTAGCCAGTCTCGGCACACGCGCCAATCTGAAAAGGTGTCGCCCTTCTTCAGATTCCAAACAGGGACATGAATTCCGGAAGCATTCTTTTCCGAGTAAGCTCTATAATAATAATCCCCCAGAGTTTCATCTGGGCGGATTGGAGAATTCTTGCCAGCATCGGAGAATGAGCCTTGGTCTTCAACAGTAACCTTCTCGATGTTCTCAGGCATAGAACCAGAAGCTTTGGAAGGAGAAGTTGTAACAGGGATTTCTTCAGCAGTCTTCCCTTTCTCCAAATCACGAGCAGCAAGTACAGGGGTTTGTGGGTTACCAGCACCATCCACAATCTCTTGGCTAGTAACCCTTTCTGCATCCACAACAACATTAGCAGGCCTATCAGCCTCAAGATTCTCAACCCTAGCAGCCTTCCCCGCCTCACACTCAGGAACCTCAGTGTTCTTTAACTGATCAGCAACAGAGGCGCGTGGGGGAGAAGGTGGAAGTTCTTCATTAACCACAAGCGATGGTTCTGTTGGAACAGTAGAATTCGGTTTTTCGGTAAAAACGAACATATGAATCACAAAATATTCAATAGGCAAAAGGAAGAGAGCAAAAGAAGACACTAACCAGGAACAGATTCTGAAATAAAGGCATCCAGGTTGCCTCTCATAGTAATCTTCTTCCTCTAAATCTTCTTCGCAGGCTGACCTTCAGCTTCAGCGTATGTCTGTTTTCTTTTTCCTGCTTTCTTCCTCGCTAAGCGCTCAGGACTTGATTCCAAATCAATGGGATCATCAGGGTTGGATGGAGGGATATCAGCAGTATCTTTTGGTTCTGGCTTCGGTCTTCTTATAACTGTAGGCGCAAGACCCTCCAATGAATCAGAAACCACCACATAATCACACCAGGAGTTAGAGGAATGGCGCATACCTTTCTTCTCTCCCCCAACATTTTTGCCCTTAGAAGATTGAGCTTTCTCAACATCACTCTTCTTTGGCGCAGCAGTAGTTGTTGGCGCACGCTTTTTCTTCTCAGGGCCTATGCCCAAATTAGACAGTTCACCTGTTACAAAATGCAGAGTCAACTCATTCAAGCGCGCAAAAATAGCAAATAAAAACACTGCGATAAAAACTTATCAGCACCAGCAGCAGGTTGCGCAGAAAGATAATTATTACGCGGAAGAACAAAGTTCTTCACAATGCGGTGATACCACAACTCCTCATCAGGTTTCTTGGGAAGGGTAGTCATTTTCCCACCTTCCCTCTCAAAAGCAACAACATATAAAGAAATAACTGCGCAAAGGAAAAACAAAGGCAAATTCAAAAAAAAAAGAGAAGAAGAAGAAACAAGGCAAAAATCTTACTTTTGCCATCTTCCATGTACACCGGCTTCTCTTCTCGATTCATCCTCCAGTTCAGACTCATACCGGCACCAACAAGGGCTTTCTTTGGCAAAGCAATAGACGGAACATCTTTCAGGTCCTGGTACCAATTTTCGTCAACAGGGGTTTGAATGGTCTCAGTAAGAACATCCTCCTTTCCCCTAAAAATCATCCTCATCGGGATAACTCCTGCCTTGATAAAAAAGAATTTATGTTTCCAATCATGGAAGGATTTCGGGGGTTGCTGCAAGATCTTCTTTGCAGACGCTCTTTGCACAAAAGAATAAAACCCCTGAGAACAATGCATTTGGTGGAAGACACGGAATTGAGAAACCGTTGGTTCAATATGCATCGTCCGGCACACGAATTCAAAATGGCGAACCCTAACCATACCAATAGGGTGCATCTGGGATATATGGAACTTGTAATACTCAATAATTTCAAGAAAAAATTTCGTCACGGGCAAACGGAAGTTGCCTGCAGAAAAGAAATCCCAAAATAGGTCACATACCCGGCCGGAGCATCCGCCGCCGTTTGACCCTCGTCAGGATAACGGGCACCCCAGTTTTCCGGGAACCTGAGATTCTGAAATAAACCATCAAAAGTTGCCCTAGACCACTTCAACGGTGGAAGTTCGGCAGCCATCTCTTCAGTAGAATCTTCATGGAGATCTCCGGTTGACATAAGAGAACGAAATTGCAAATTCTTTCCAAATAGTGGGTAAAGAAGACAAATAAAAAAGGGGTTTTCAATGAAGTAATGATTACTGGAAATAGGAAACTCAAAACACTTATATACTCACCGCCATAAATGGCATAGTTGTAACTGCAACAACACCTTTTTTCAGTGTCACGGCCCCAGCCCCGGTTTGACCCGGTCAGGAGCCGCGGGACAGGAACCCGTGGTATTTATTAATTGATGCGACAGCGGAATATTTTACAGGATCTTTTTAAAACTCGAAAATGCCCGATTATTTTATTTCATAATTTGGGAATACCCCGTAATTTACAATAGAGGAATTTCATAAGTAAATTCCCAGATTTATAAAACATGTTTATTTACTTTTTAACTGAGCCACCTCTCCAAGCTTGTTAGTGCTCCGTAGCACGTTTTCCTTGATTTAGGTCGCCTGAAACATGTTTTAAAAATATTTTATCAGCGGAGAAATGCTGGCGAATCACTCAATTTGATAAAATGACACATAGTTATAAATTACAGCATAAGAGAGATTACAATGGCTTCTATCTTATTTTTATCTGGCACCTTGTCACCTGGTGACGATGGTCATACCACTATTGGGTCTTTCCCCAAGTAGTGATGATTATCACAGTTATGATTTATTAGCCTAACCGTGAGAAATTAGTAATGTGCACAATACCCCAATTAGCCAGTGATTCAAGATAACCATGACTTAATCCCTGTAATTATAACATTTGAAAATAATTGGAGTATTGTAAAATACTTTTGATAAAAAGAGAATGACTCACATTGCAGATTTATACGGGCAAAGTTTAGCCTACTTATTAGCCTTGTAACCTAATTTAAAAAACATTGCACACGAACTAGGTCAGTAACTAATACAGCATTTATGATAACTCACGAGATCATAACCCTCACAACGAATGACAAAGTGCTATACTTAACATCCGTCGAATTTACGACTAATGACAAAGTATGGCCCTATTGTGGGCAGCACTTAAACATCCATCGGATAGTTTCAGTCGATCGGACATTGAATCGTAGCAGCGATCGAGTTAATACCCGGTATCGTAGCAGCGCCTTGCTAATAGAAATTGTGATTTCTAACAGTATAACTTCGTTTTTGTGTTTGATTTTCGACACCAGAGAACAGGCCATGTGACAAGCTATTTATAGGTGAAATTGGGGTTTGTCGCGGCCCACGTGAACTCTCAGCCGACCCTTATGCGGCCCGCGTAGCCACCTAGTCTACGTGTAGGTTTGCTGGGTCATCAGTAGGGTTGCCAGGTGGATGCCACGTGGATCTGGATGCTTATCCGGTCAAACTTTTCTTTGACGCGGCCTGCGTAAGGTTAAGCTTACCTTTACGCGGCCCGCCTGAAGACCAAGAATCTTGATTTCTTGGTTTTTCATGAACAGTGGGGTTTCAGGGGTCCGGGTTCGTATTTTACGGGTCAATTTGGGACATTTCTGAAGGTCCTTACATCCTCCCCGCCTCATTTAAAATCTCGTCCTCGAGATTCATTAAAATAAGTGTACTCGGGTCCTCTTTTTGAATCTCATTTGACTTTGACTAGCACTAGTCGCTTGTGTTTGAGAAACTTAATCTTTATGTCTTCTATTTGTAATGGCTTCTCAACAAATTTTAATTTCTCATTTACCTCTACATCTTGAAGAGGTACTATTAAGGATTCGTCAGATAGACATTTCTTGAGATTGGATACATGAAATACGTCATGTACTCCAGCTAGCTCCTCTGGTAGTTGGAAGCGATATGCGACTGGTCCTATACGTTGGATTACAAGGAATGGTCCTACGTACCTTGGACTTAGCTTTCCTCTTTTACCGAACCGAACTACTCCTTTCCAAGGAGAAACTTTCAAGAGAACCTTGTCTCCAATTTGAAACTCTAACGGCTTACGTTGATTATCGGCATAACTCTTCTGGCGATCTCTAGCCATTTTCAGTCTTTCCTTGATTTGTGATCTTGTCGGTAGTTTCTTGTACTATTTCAGGACCTGATAGTTAACTTTCTCCTATTTCTGCCCAACAAACCGGGGTTCTGCATTTACGTCCGTATAGTGCTTCGAACGGGACAGCTTCGATGCTTGAATGATAACTATTGTTATAGGAGAATTCAATTAAAGGTAGGTGATCATCCCAGTTTCCACCAAAATCTATCACACATGCCCTAAGCATGTCTTCTAGAGTTTGGATCATCCTTTCACTTTGTCCATCTGTCTGAGGATGATATGCAGTACTTAGATTTAGTCGGGTTCCCATGGCTTCTTGGAAACTTGTCCAGAAATGGGAAGTGAAACGACTATCCCTATCCGATACAATGGAGAGTGGAACTCCATGTAAGGATACTACTTCATCTACATACAACTTGGCTAACTTTTCCATGCTAAAAGTTTCCTTCATGGGTAGAAAATGAGCTGATTTGATTAATCGATCTACAATTACCCAAATCACGTCATTACCTCTTCTGGTCTTGGGTAACTTAGTAACAAAGTCCATTGTTATGAGTTCCCATTTCCATACAGGCATTTCTAATTGTTGTAGTAGACCTGAGGGTTTCTGGTGTTCTGCCTTAACTTGTGAACAAGTAAGACATTTAGGTTGTGTTTGTTTTTTTGGCCAGAAGCACTTCTGGCCACTTATGTATGCGCCGCGCAGACGCGCACAGAGGTTTGGAGTCCGCAACTTGTTTGTTTTCTCGCAGACCTTTCATTAAAAAAGGTCTGCGAGACCTCTTCACCACACATACATTCACCCATGTCTTCTTGGAACCTCTTCTTGGCACAGACCTCTTCTTCCCTGCCACCACCTCCACCACCACATCCCTGCCACCACCGCCACCACCTCCACCACCACATCCCTGCCACCACAGCCACCTGATACATCACCACCACAAATCGAACCAAAAACCGTAAATCGAACAAAACCCCCAAATTTCTTCGACCCTCAATCAGCGACGGAGAAAGCGGTATCGGTAATCGGCTACGGATACGATCTCACCTGCGACCTCCAGTTAACCGGATGCAAACCCGGTCCATCCAGGTCAACCCTCATCGAACTCGGTGGAACCCTAACTCAGGACTTGGTGCTTCCTGGCGGCGTCGTTGTTCCCAATGTTTCTCCGACAATTAAGTGCGATAAAGGTGAACGACGACTACGGTGGTGGTGGTTGAACGACGGGGGTGGGTGGTTGTGGTGGTAGATGAAGGCAGACGGGGTGGGTGGTTGTGGTTGTTCTTGGCGGTAGATGATGGCGGTGGTGTGATGGCGGAGGTGGTGCGGTGGTGGTGGTGCTATGGGCGGTGGTGGTGGTGGTGGTGCTATGGCAGATTGTAGAGAGAGAGTAGAGAGAGAGAGTTGAGGCAGAGAGGAGAAGTGTGTGTGTTGTGTGTGTGAAAAGTGTTTTTGTAGAAGAAAGAAAAACAAACCCTCTTCTCCTTGCAGACTGCAGACATTTGGTCCACCTCTTCTCCTGCAGATGCCTGCAGATGTGGTCCGCAGACTGCAGACCTTTTCCTGCAGAAAAAACAAACAGCACCTTAGAAACATATCTAGCTATGTCCTTTTTCATTCCTATCCACCAGAAGTTATTTCTTAAATCTTGGTACATCTTGTTGTTACCAGGATGCATGGTATACCTAGATTTACGAGCTTCTTCTAAAATCTTATTTCTTAAATCTCCTTGCTTAGGTACCCAAATCCTTTTCTTATGTAATCTCCAAATTCCATCAGTTCCTTTCTCCAATTCTTTTATTCTTCCTTTCTTTCCTTCAGCATCATCCTTGATTGCTGTTTCCTGGGTATGCTTTAATTGTTCCATTAAATCTAACTGTAGAGTTAATCTAAGAGCACGAACTCGTCATTGTTTCTCATGATACTTGCGACTTAAAGCATCTGCAACTACGTTGGCTTTTCCTTCGTGATATTGAATATCACAGTCGTAGTCACTTAGGATTTCCATCTATCTCCTTTGTGTCATGTTCAATTCTTTTTGCCCAAATATATATCTTAAACTCTTATGATCTGTATAGATAGTAAACTTACTTCCATACAAATAGTGTCTCCAAATCTTAAGGGAAAAAATTATGGCTCCTAACTCTAAGTCATGAGTCGTATAATTTTCTTCGTGCTTTTTCAATTGCCTTGATGCATACGCAATCACCTTCTTGCGTTGCATAAGTACACATCCTAATCCTAGTTTTGAAGCATCACAGTATACTTCAAAATCTTTTGTTCCTTCCGGTAACGCTAAAATTGGAGCATTTGTTAACTTATGCTTTAAGATCTTAAAAGCTTCTTCTTGTTTAGGTCCCCATTCAAACTTAACTGCTTTACAGGTTAGCTTAGTTAATGGTACAACTATCTTGGAAAAATATTTAATAAATCGTCTATAGTATCCGGCTAAACCTATAAAACTTCTAATTTCCATAGCTGATTGCGGAACCTTCCATTTAGTGATCCTTCTATTTTAGAAGGATCTACGTGAATCCCTTCATGATTCACCATGTGACCTAAAAATTGTACTTCTTGCAGCCAGAATTCACACTTCGAGAATTTGGCGTAAAGTTGTTCCTTTCTTAACAAAGTTAAGAGTACATGCAGGTGTTCACAATGTTCCTCCTGACTTTTGGAATAAATAAGTATATCGTCGATGAAGACAATTACAAATTTATCCAAGTACGGTTTACAGATCCTATTCATCATGTCCATAAATGTTGCAGGAGCATTTGTTAACCCGAAGGGCATGACTGTAAACTCGTAATGACCATACCTAGTTCTGAAAGCAGTTTTAGGTATGTCTTCTTCTTGTACCTTCAATTGATGATATCCAGAGCGTAAATCTATCTTAGAAAAGTATCTAGCTCCTTGCAATTGATAAAAAAGATCATCAATCCTAGGTAATGGGTATCGATTCTTAATTGTAACCTTATTCAATTCCCGGTAATCGATACACATTCGCATCGAACCATCTTTCTTCTTTACAAACAACACTGGAGCTCCCAACGGGGATGAACTAGGTTGTATGAATCCTTTGCTTAGTAATTCATCTAATTGCTTTTTCAATTCTAGCATTTCGGTGGGTGCTAACCGATAAGGTGCCTTGGCTATCGGTGTAGTTCCAAGAATTAGATGAATCCTAAATTCTACTTCCCTATTAGGTGGTAATCCAGGTAGTTCTTCTGGGAATACTTCTGGGTATTTTGATACTACTGGAATTTCCTTGAGTTCTTTACCCTTAGTGTTAATGATTACCGAAATCATATACACTATTCCTTGTTTTCATTCATAACTAGCAACTTTCATTACTGAAATGAACTTTAGGGGCTTTCGTGGCTTATCTCCTGTAATCACCACTAATTCTCCTGTGGGTGTATGTATTTCTATGGAATTCTTATCACAAAGAATTCGAGCATGGTTGGCTACTAACCAATCCATTCCTAACACAACATCGAATACGGCTAAATTCATAGGTAACAGGTTTGCCGAAAATTTATGACCTAAAAGTTCTATCTTTTCTTCTCGCACAACCATATTTATTTTAACAGAATTTACATCTGCCCTTTCGACTGTAAAAATCTGCCTAAGGTTGGTTAAGGGTAAGTTAAGAGCTTGACAGAAAGAAGTATATATAAAACTTTGGTTTGCACCAGAGTCAAATAATACTTTTGCATAAACGTTGTGAACTAGGAACGTACCAGCTATTACGTCAGGAATTAATTCTGCTTCCTGAGTAGTCAACTGGAAGGCTCTTATGTTTTTCTTAGTAGCTCCTTCTGCAGGTTTGGTTTTGTTGTCAGCTGGTTTGACCAGTTTTGGGCAGTCTGGCCTAAAGTGTCCAGCTTCTCCACAGTTGTAGCAGACTGTTGCCTTCTTCTTCCTGCAATCTTCTTCTTGATGCCCTGGAATTTTGCAAAAATTGCAATATTCCTTGCATCTTCCAAAATGCTTCCTTTTGCAGGCATTGCAAAATGGAACAGTGGAAGATTGCCCGGTTCTCTTTCTCTTGAATTTGCTACGGTTACCCATACGGAATCCTTGGGTAATCTTTTGGGCCAGTTCCTTTTTCTGGGTTTCTTCTCTTGTACGTACCAGTCCGTCAGTTAGGGTGTTAGCTAATTCCACAGCATCGTCAATAGTGCGTGGTCTCGCAGCTTTGACGATATCTCGAATTTCACCAATCAATCCCCAAATATAAAGGGAAATAAGTACCGGTTCTGGCGAAGCCAGGGTTGGTACCACTCTCGCATACTCGAAGAATGTCGAAGTATACCCTCGACAGTCTACATTCACCATCCGGTGGTTCAGGAATTTATTTGTCATTTGTTCCTTTTCATACTCGGGACAGAATTTTCTTTCTACTAACTGCTTAAATTCTTCCCATCTCATGGCATAGGCCATATTTCTTCCTTTGGCTTGAAGTACCGTATTCCACCATTCTAGCGCCCCTTCTTTAAATAGATGCGACGAGTACATGACCTTATCTTCCTCGACACATTTACTTATCATAATTACTACTTCGGTTTTCTCCAACCAACGCATTGCCGCAGTTGCTCCTTCATTGCCTTCAAATTCCGCTGGTTTACAGGCAAGAAACTCCTTATCAGTGCAACCAGGTGTTGCAGTTTTCATTTTCTTAAGGAGCGGGGCTTGCATTCCCTCGTTGTTGTTATTAGTATGATTGCCGCCTCCATTTACACTATTACTGAAATTGTCACCGCGTGTGCATTTGCTAGGAATAATTTGTTGAGGTTCAACAGGTTTCTGGGCAGCAGCCAAGATTGCTAGAATAGCATTGGCTATTCCTTGAGCAACGATATTCTCGATATCTTGCCTATTCAGAAATTGATCTTCATTGTTATGCTCAGATTGATTACCCTCGTTAACTTGTTCATTACCAGCGTGTGCCATATGGTAATTAATTTATATAAGTAATTAGTATAACATAATTAATAACCAAACATAACAAATAATTACACATAATCACGTAAACAAATATAGCCAAAATTGTCGATCTTTCGACTTTTGATATTTTATATATTATGCATCCATACACACCGTTATCTTACAAAAGTTTTTTTTTTACAGAGTTATATTTTTATTACTATTATTATTATACAATCACAGCTTCACAACCACACTATCTCCCGTCAGTTAGCACCTCAGAAGCGACGTTCACTTTCGTCGTACTTCCAGGAGATTTGTTCTCCCACCTCCCGGATCCTATTCCCTGCATCTATCAGTTTCTCGCCAAAATGGCGGAGTTCAGCTAAATTTTCATTACTCATTGGTGGTTTTGGTGCAGGTTCTGGGTCGAACTGAGGGAAAAAGGTATAAGGATTATTTAGGAGATTTTGAAACTGCCAGTCATTGGTCCACCATTCGTCCATTTCTACTAGAGGTTGAGTGTGGATCAAAGGGTCTGGGATGGCTGGTTCCAAGTTTACTGGAAGTTGGGTTTCAGCAGGATAAGGGAAAAGGTTTTCATTGATAGGCCTAAGGATATCTGTAACAACCCTCATTAAAAGTCCTATTTATTTTATTATTTTATCCAATAGGAAACCCTAATTGAGACACCCAAGTGATTCTACGCAAACCCTAAAATTTTCAGAACAATCAGAATCAGGATCAGGGCCCCTAAAACTCAAGGGGGGTATTTCCTACTCGACGATTATCCACATATCTCGTTGTCTAAATTGAATTTCGAGAAACAGTCGACTCAGCAAGGCTAGTCCAACACGTGGCCACCCTATAACGAAAAAATGACCCTTACGGACCGTAAGGGTTGAGTCTTACGGTCCGTAAGCAAGACAAAATTCGTGTATGAATAGCATCGATTGGCACTTGATTTCTGGCGATTGAACGACGATCAAACTCAAAATACACGCTGAGATATCGTCCAAATACTCTCAAAACACACACGAATCCCTAATTAGTATAGCGGGGTGCTGCCGCAAACAGGGTATTAACTCGATCGCTGCTACGATTCAATGTCCGATCGATAGAAACTATCCGATGGATGTTTTAGTACTATCCTTTGTCATTAGTCGTGATTCCGACAGGATGTTTGAGTACCACCCGAATTCGGGGAATACTCTGTCATTCGTTATGAGGGTTTTAATCTCGTGAGTTATCGTAATCGCTGTATTAAATTACCTACCTAGTTCGTGTGCACTAGGTTACAAGGCTAAATCAATAGGCTAAGCTCTGCCTGTATAAATCTGCAATATATCAAGGCTTATCTGTAGACTAAACTTTGGCCGTATGAATCTGCATGATTATAAGGTGAGTCATTCTCTTTTTATCAACTATTTTACAATACCTCAAATTATTTTCAAAAGTTATAATTACAGGGACTAAGTCGTGGATATCTTGAATCACTGGCTAGTGGGGTATTGTGCACATTACTAATTTTCTCCCAGTTAGGTTCATTGACCTACTAGGGATAATCATCACTATTTAGATTCATTGACCTAATAGTGGTATGACCATCGTCACCATTGTGACTTGTCACCATTGTGACAGAGCGCCAGATAAAAATAAGATAGAAGCCATTGTAATCGCTCTTATGCTGTAATTTATAACACTGTTTTCTAGTTATAATTTGCAGTGATTAAGCCTTTGCCAATCTTTAAGAAGCAAATGTAAAAACTCTTAATGCTGTAAATTATAACAAATATATTTTAAGTAAAATGAATGAACTCACCAGTATTTCCTGCTGACAAAACCTTTTTAAAACGCGTTTCAGGTAATTACAGTAGATTGGAGTGAGAAATGGATACGACACTGAAAGGCATCAAGAAGTGGCTTATTTTATTAATTAAATCAAATGAAGAAATATTGTTTTATGTAATTGGGTTTATCCCTTATTAAAGCTACCTTTGTAAAACATGGGTTTATCCCATCTATTTAATAAATAAAATCCGGTGTTTTCTAAACTCTGATATTTTTCCTAACTCACGGTCCTGATGAAATTTCCGCTGCAACTTTTTCAAAATAATCACCGGTACCACTGGGCTGTTCGCGACTCCCGATTCCTTCCAGGGTGGGTCGGGGGTCGTGACAGAAGGTGGTATCAGAGCCACTGCTTCAAGCCTTTAGGTGTTGTAATAATAATACCTAAGTTTATATAAAAGAGTTAGGAGATTGCCATTAACTGGTAGCACACATGATAGCATTTAGACTTGAACTTAAGAAAATATGCATTAGTATCAGCTTTGAGATAAGCTAAGTACTTGTGTAAATAAAGTATGATGAATTTTGATATACCATAAGAATGTTAATATTACAAGATACGATAAATAAGCAATAACATTTAATTGTTATAAATTCTTGCTTAGTGATATTAATTGGTCTAGAATAAGATATGTTATGGGAATACAAATTTCCCTAATTCTGGATAAAAGCCTAATAAAAGAAGCACTTTTAAAGATACTATTTATGGGAAATAGAAAATTTTCTCCGGCAAGACTGGGTATGGTGTAGCAGACTCTCCAGTTTGTTCGGATATACTGAGGTTACCGCTCCGACGCGAATCGGATAAGACGGGGTATATAATATGTCAAACGAGTGACAAGATTTCCCTAAATAGTATTATGACCAGATATTTGACTGATTTTTTTTATTATATGAATCTGTTAAATACATTGACCTGATAGATGGTATGTTTATTTCAGCATGTGAAATATATGATTATATATATATATATATATATATATATATATATAAGGAATTCCAAAAGCCAAATAGGAATACAACACAAGCATCTGTGTCTAGATTTCTTTATCAGGAATTTTTTTCCGATAGCAAACATTATTTCGTTTAATTATCTGCCTAGTAACTCGAGCGACAATAATAACGATAGAAACCTATTAAGTTGGGATACCATCAAAAGTGTAAAGAATTTCTAACGCGTTACCATAAACTATTAACGCAAGTAAGAAGCATGTAAAGTTGTGATAAGGTACAAGAAAACACATGAAAATTTAATTATAAGTCCACAAAAGTTAAAGTATATCATACACAACTTTCGAGGCAAGACCTTTGGAAAATATAAATTAGGCACGATGACACCAATGTTAATTTCGTCAGTAGAAGAACTACTAATCAAAAAGAAGCACTTTGCCACGTAATCCTACAAACAACATGAATCTTGCTAAGGTACACTAGAACAGGATTTCACAAACATCTATGCACAGTCTAATCGGAGTAAATATTATCACTGCAAAAGAAGTCACATACCTTTGCAAATTCCGTATTTCATTTTATTCGACATTCTCTGATAATGTCACTTAACAACAATTATCACACAAAATTCCAGATAAAGTTCTCATATTTCTTTCGTTGACATTCTGACTTCTGTATAAAATAAGTTGACTTTCGCATTTCTACTTTTCCTAATAGTCATCATACCATAAGGATTTCTTTCATAGTAGCAAATATTGATCTATTTCAATTCTTGATAAAATTCACACATTACACATGCACTGTTTGTTGCGCATGTGATTCATTTGATTTATCAAGACCACAGGAGGATTTCATTCCGATTTGTTATTTTATCCAAACTCAAATATCATTCCGCTTTCTGTACTGTGAACCGCATTATTGCAAAACAATAACTCCTTAATATCGAGTCAATAAATTTCTTGAAAATTTTAATTTTCTTTGGCATACATAGTTTCTATAATAACCATGTCTGAACTTTCTTATTAAAACTTGTTTTGTTTAAATTCAAATTATTTGACTTACTCACATTACATATTCATTTCAAGATCCCATATGGTGGATGGAAGCTATCATATTCAAAATAGTCCCAACAAGCACTTCATTTGTTTTGAACCATAATAGGCTTGTTTAGTCTTCGACTTCATTGAATCATTTCTTTGATCATAATCACCTTGTACTGACATTTTCACAAAAATTTAAAGCTTGCACTAATCTCGTTTATATATATCATATACGGATTTAATTATTTATATAAATTATAAAAGGCATCTTAATATAAATCGTGTGCTAAGATAATGATACACAAATTCTCGTCATATTTCAATGTATCTTTTAAACATCAATCTAGTCTTTCGTGATAATTATTGCTTTAACATCTTCAATTGAAAAACATTATATATAAAATTTATTTTATATGGAAACTTACATAAGTGATTACCTAATTACTATATTTTGTTAAACCATTGAGGTAAAGAATTTATATATATATATATATATATATATAATTTATGTTGAAGTATACTCTCATTTTAGTTTACATTCAGTTATTTATTATTAATAATTAATATTAGTTTTATTATTAATAATAAATTAATAACAGAAGTATTAGTATTATTTTAAGTACTAGGGTTATTGTCAGAGGCAGGTATTGAATAGCCTAGCCTTAGTTAGGCATGGACTGGCCACCTATGCTTAAACAAGGCAACACTAATCAATATCCACCATGATAATGACTAGTTAATATATATAAATTAAGTCATCATACTTATTTAATAAATTTTAATTTGATATATAAAAATATATATACTTTGTACTATAAGGAGAAGACATATTTTCATAAAACAATACAAGAATTAGAGAAACGAATAAAATTATCTAAATAACTGTCTAAGTATTCATGAACAAGACATTTATACTTATATTTAATTATTCATCTTGTTTAAATATTCTACAATACTTTTATAAATATATGCATTTTAATATATATTTTACTCAAGCCAATATTTAAGTATGCTTGATATTAAAATAAACATTTACTATATTACTTTTATGATTTAAAATATATTATTGTAAAATCTTATAGTTACACATATTTAATTTTAATATAATGATCGTGAATTCTAGGATATTTGGATCAACATATTAATAAAACATATATCATTATTTTGTCGAAATTACCACGGATTTTGATTTTACTTTATGATAACATAAAAGGAAAAGATATTTAATAAATTAAAGTATCACATATTTTGTAGTAACTATGTAATGCTTTGGCAAGAAAATGACCATATAAGAATAATATGGTAGTCATCAACTAAGTTGGTTAAGAAAACATTATAAGAATAGTCTCCGTTTTCAATATTTGTAAATACATTCACAACGTTATATGATTTCAAAATGAAAATAAGTAATCACATAGAATTGGACCATTAAGTGTTATATATATTTACAAAATATTTTACAAATACTTTTGTACAATAAATATTTTTACATCTCTATTTAACAATAGTGAATTCTTTTACAAAATAATAATACTAAAATATTTTGTAATGTAATAACTTCCTTGCAATATATATTACATAGTAAATATAAGTTATTTTTAGTATAGTAAAATACTAAAATTTATTTTTGGTAACCATTTACATATAGTAAAAATATGTAACAAATAAATATATATTACATAGTATTTATATTTGATATATAAGATACGATTCAGATATGGACACAAATAATATATTACATTTGCTTTACAAAATATAATATAATAGTTGGTCATGACAAAACAACTTGTTCTTATTTCAATCTCTAGGATATAGTATGAAAAATATGGTTACTACTAATAGTATACTATCACATTATTTCACAATTAAAACAACTTGGAACGTTAAACACTAACTCTATTGTCTTTTTGTGTATCTTTGTAATTTACTCCTCTCAATACTTTGATTTTCTAATATCATAAATATTTGACAAATCATTTTTCATGCTTTTATTTCATTTGGAATCTGTCAATTCTAAATCTTCCTCAGTTGCTAATCAAAGTAAGCTTCCTTTTGACAAAGAATTTTATTGATTTTAAAAGTTCTTCGCATTCATTTTAAATATCTATCTTTTGGCTTGAACCTAGTCACTTTGGAAATTATATCATTTCATTTCATTCGTTTGTCATCGATTTCTTGAACTAATTCAGTTGAACCATTGAATCCTACTTAAGATACAACTTGTATTCACAAAATTCGATATTTTAAATTTTGTGTCATCTACTTTAATATTATTTTTATTAACTAAAAGGTGACATAAGTCTAAAAGAAATATCATAACCCAAATACACTTGTGAGTTGAAATCTGAGATGAAGAAAAAGTATTCCTACTTATTCTAGTAGATCTCGAGGACGAGATTTTTATTAAGGTGGGGAGAATGTAACAACCCTCATTAAAAGTCCTATTTATTTTATTATTTTATCCAATAGGAAACCCTAATTGAGACACCCAAGTGATTCTACGCAAACCCTAAAATTTTCAGAACAATCAGAATCAGGATCAGGGCCCCTAAAACTCAGGGGGGGTATTTCCTACTCGACGATTATCCACATATCTCGTTGTCTAAATTGAATTTCGAGAAACAGTCGACTCAGCAAGGCTAGTCCAACACGTGGCCACCCTATAACGAAAAAATGACCCTTACGGACCGTAAGGGTTGAGTCTTACGGTCCGTAAGCAACACAAAATTCGTGTATAAATAGCATCGATTGGCACTTGATTTCTGGCGATTGAACGACGATCAAACTCAAAATACACGCTGAGATATCGTCCAAATACTCTCAAAACACACACGAATCCCTAATTAGTATAGCGGGGTGCTGCCGCAAACAGGGTATTAACTCGATCGCTGCTACGATTCAATGTCCGATCGATAGAAACTATCCGATGGATGTTTTAGTACTATCCTTTGTCATTAGTCGTGATTCCGACAGGATGTTTGAGTACCACCCGAATTCGGGGAATACTCTGTCATTCGTTGTGAATCCGATGGATGTTTAAGTGATTGCACTTTGTCATTCGTTGTGAGGGTTTTAATCTCGTGAGTTATCGTAATTGCTGTATTAAATTACCTACCTAGTTCGTGTGCACTAGGTTACAAGGCTAAATCAATAGGCCAAGCTCTGCCTGTATAAATCTGCAATATATCAAGGCTTATCTGTAGACTAAACTTTGGCCGTATGAATCTGCATGATTATAAGGTGAGTCATTCTCTTTTTATCAACTATTTTACAATACCTCAAATTATTTTCAAAAGTTATAATTACAGGGACTAAGTCGTGGATATCTTGAATCACTAGCTAGTGGGGTATTGTGCACATTACTAATTTTCTCCCAGTTAGGTTCATTCACCTACTAGGGATAATCATCACTATTTAGGTTCATTGACCTAATAGTGGTATGACCATCGTCACCATTGTGACTTGTCACCATTGTGACAGAGCGCCAGATAAAAATATGATAGAAGCCATTGTAATCGCTCTTATGCTGTAATTTATAACACTGTTTTCTAGTTATAATTTGCAGTGATTAAGTCTTTGTCAATCTTTAAGAAGCAAATGTAAAAACTCTTAATGCTGTAAATTATAACAAATATATTTTAAGTAAAATGAATGAACTCACCAGTATTTCCTGCTGACAAAACCTTTTTAAAACGCGTTTCAGGTAATTACAGTAGATTGGAGTGAGAAATGGATACGACACTGAAAGGCATCAAGAAGTGGCTTATTTTATTAATTAAATCAAATGAAGAAATATTGTTTTATGTAATTGGGTTTATCCCTTATTAAAGCTACCTTTGTAAAACATGGGTTTATCCCATCTATTTAATAAATAAAATCCGGTGTTTTCTAAACTCTGATATTTTTCCTAACTCACGGTCCTGATGAAATTTCCGCTACAACGTTTTCAAAATAATCACCGGTACCACTGGGCTGTTCGCGACTCCCGATTCCTTCCATGGTGGGTCGGGGGTCGTGACAATATCACAATTTGCCAATATGCGATCTAGTTCCTCCTGCAGTGGCAATTCCTCGGCTTGCTTAGAACTTTCCCCAATTTCTATTCCTACTTGCCTAAAACTTTCCCCAATCTCGATCTCTTTTCCTTTATCCATGGGATTTTCTATTTTGGGAACTTTCCTAGTTGCTGGTTTCCTTCTGCGTACACACCTCCAACCCACAAATCTTCTTCTTTTCTTTGGCTTTGATTTCTCCGGAGGTGGAGCTTGGAATTCCATAGGTTCCTCAACATCGGCCATGTAACCAGTAAAGTCTCTGGAAACTTCCACATTAACAGGATAGAAATTGAGATTCTCAAGAGCTTCAAATAATTCATTCATGCTGTTTAGCATTTATGAAGAAACATACAAAATTTTAGTTTTAAAATTTTGTAAATTAATTTTCACAGAATCATAAAATAAAAAGAAGAAAATTTGATATTAATTATAAATATCTAACAAACCATTTTATTGAAACAAAATATTTATTTTTAGTACAACTAAAATATTAAAGTTTCGGGCTTGTAGATGACCTAGGTGCTAGTACTGGGTTGGCGATTTAAACTATAAGTTAGCATTTACTGCTATAGTGGCTAACATATAGAGATTTGCCCATTGTTCATCTAACTCATCTTCCCATGGTGGTTTAGTGTCTATTTTCTGAGTTTCCTTATTGATCATTACTCCTTTTGGTTGTAACTTCCTCATTTTCTCTTGACTTTTCTTAATAATCAAACTTCTTTTATTAGGGGTAAGTGGTTTTTTATACTGTGCCTTACGAACAAATATTCCCTCCTCAGTATCTGCTGAGTATCTTGAGGAATTTGATTGGGATGAAGTTCCCTTATCTTTCGGTGAACTATCTAATTTAAGATAGATATCCGAGATTCTTTGCTTACCCATACTGTATATTAAAAGATAGTCAAGATAGAAACACATATAATCACAAGAAAGTAATCAGGAAAATTAAGTATTTTAAATACTTAATAGGCTTAAATCAGTGGCTCTTTAAGTGCTTTGATACCACATTTTCCTGTCACGGCCCCAGCCCCGGTTTGACCCGGTCAGGAGCCACGGGACAGGAACCCGTGGTATTTATTAATTGATGCGACAGCGGAATATTTTACAGGATCTTTTTAAAACTCGAAAATGCCCGACTATTTTATTTCATAATTCGGGAATACCCCGTAATTTACAATAGAGGAATTTCATAAGTAAATTCCCTGATTTATAAAACATGTTTATTTATTTTTTAACTGAGCCACATCTTCAAGCTTGTTAGTGCTCCGTAGCACGTTTTCCTTGATTTACAGCAGGTCGCCTGAAACATGTTTTAAAAATATTTTATCAGCGGGGAAATGCTGGCGAGTCACTCAATTTGATAAAATGACACATAGTTATAAATTACAGCATAAGAGCGATTACAATGGCTTCTATCTTATTTTTATCTGGCACCGTGTCACCTGGTGACGATGGTCATACCACTATTGGGTCTTTCCCCAAGTAGTGATGATTATCACAGTTAGGATTTATTATCCTAACTGTGAGAAATTAGTAATGTGCACAATACCCCAATTAGCCAGTGATTCAAGACAACCATGACTTAATCCCTGTAATTATAACATTTGAAAATAATTGGAGTATTGTAAAATACTTTTGATAAAAAGAGAATGACTCACATTGCAGATTTATACGGGCAGAGTTTAGCCTACTGATTAGCCTTGTAACCTAATTTAAATAACAATGCACACGAACTAGGCCAGTAACTAATACAACATTTACGATAACTCACGAGATCATAACCCTCACAACGAATGACAAAGTGCTATACTTAACATCCGTCGAATTTACGACTAATGACAATGTATGGCCCTATTGTGGGCAGCACTTAAACATCCATCGGATAGTTTCAATCGATCGGACATTGAATCGTAGCAGCGATCGAGTTAATACCTGGTATCGTAGCAGCGCCTTGCTAATAGAAATTGTGATTTCTAACAGTATAACTTCGTTTTTGTGTTTGATTTTCGACACCATAGAACAGGCGATGCGACAAGCTATTTATAGGTGAAATTGAGGTCTATCGCGGCCCGCGTAAACTCTCAGCCGACCCTTACGTGGCCCGCGTAGCCACCTAGTCTACGTGTAGGTTTGCTCGGTCATCAGTAGGGTTGCCAGGTGGATGCCACGTGGATCTGGACGCTTATCCGGTCAAACTTTGCTTTGACGCGGCCCGCGTAAGGTTAAGCTTACCATTACGCGGCCCGCCTGAAGACCAAGAATCTTGATTTCTTGGTTTTTCATGCACAGTAGGGTTTCAGGGGTCCGTGTTTGTATTTTACATTCAGGATGGCACAGTTACCCAAGCGTCAGGGGCGAGTGGGGGATAGCACAAATGCGAGTTAACACGTGCGTGTGAAACACGGTCAGTAACGTACAAGCTGACAATAACAGCTGTCACATGTCAACAGTTGCTGCTACACCTTTTTGCAGACCCTAGGTCAAGAACCCCAAAAATCAAGATAATGAACAGAAGTCTCTTCCTCCGGAAGATTCTCCATTTTCGCGCCAAAAACCTCTAAAGCAAAAAAGCACCTCTCTCTCTCTCATAGTCCAGTGCTCCACTTATTTGCATAAGAGCAACACTAGACTAGGGGGACTTGAAGAGGTAAGGTCCCAAAAACCTCGTGTTAAGCACCTGGGACCATACCACAACCCCACCTGTTAACCCTATTTAGACCTTGCGCGGCCGCGCACTGGTCCAACAAAAAGAACTTTGGACAGAAACAACAAATAACATCTGCGCACCAACAGGGGACTAATATATCCTTGCGCCTCTCTCCATAACGAACAGGGATAAAAATCCCAGTTAGCACTCCCGCTTAAATAATACCCAGAATTGGATATTATTTACTTCACTGATACCACACGATAAGGAGTCACACCAGATTACGGCTGTAATCTTCTAGAAGACTCAATCGTGCACCACCAGACGGTTATAACCGACTGGGCCACGTGTCATCATCCCGGGCTCCCTTGAAAGTCACGATGATGGCATGGAATTGGAGAGAAACCTCTACTTGCCCACTTTCCACGTGGCAATACTCCAGTCGTTGATCTAAATAGCGATCCGTGTGCTCTCACGTCAGATTAAGAGAATTAACGGAGGAGGAAATAACCGCTTACGGAGTTAGCATCTTCCGTCAACATTTCAATAACAGGTTTCCCGCCCAAAATCCCGGCTATAAATAGAAGAGTAATCCAGGTACAAACCTCAAGTCACATTCACTTCACTTATACTTTTCTTGTTCATATACCGATACTTATTCTCACGCCGGAGGGTGGTCACGGAGAGAACCCCCATTCTCCCCGTGGCGAGGCTGACAGTGTTTGTTTTGCAGCTATCGAGAAGAAGAGAAGATCTGTCCCTTTGAACCGAACGAGAGAAAACCAACCCTTTTTATGCAGAACCTAACCCCCTGGATTATCTGATTCCGGTCATTTATCCAGTGTTTCTTCACCCTCCAATAATCTCAACTTATAAAAGTTTGGCTGCCATTGATCATTTTCTAACATAGGTGCACTTAAATCAATTAAGGAGTCTCTATGTGTAATTGAATCTATTGAGGAGACCAAATTCTTATATGTTTGAAAAGGATCAATGGCGGCCAAACTTTTACAAGTTGGGATTATTGGAGGGAATTTTTAAAATTGGGATTATTATCGGCCAACAGGTGAAACTTATGATTATTAAAATCCAATAACCCCATAGTTTTTTGTGTTACCTCTAATTGAGTTACCATCACAAGGGTAGGGTTAGTTTACAAAGGGTATTTTTCATACAAAGTGTGTAAATTCTATATAGGCATTATGTTTCAAAATTTAGGCATAGTATTTTATATTTTTTAGGATTCCATAATATAGAAAAATATCAAACGCAACAAGTTAAAACACAATCATATATATTATGTGCGTTAAATTTAAAACACACTGGTTAACTTTCTCTACACTGTGTTTTATATTTTATGCATATGATACATTTCATTTTGCTTTAAATTGTTAACTTTGATGTTTTTCTATAATATATCATGCCAAAATAATCTAAAACATCATGCCTACAATATAAAACACGATACCTACATAGACTTCTTACACTTTGTATAAAAAAATGTCTTTTGTAGAAAACTCTTTTTTGGTGAGAAAACTTTATCAAACGATTGATATTATGTTAAATATTGTTTAGTTTTTAGAGTTTAGTGATTAGGGTTTATTTTTTAGAGGTTCGCGTTTAAATACAATACTTAGTTTTTAGGCATTAACATTTAGAATTTAGCTTTTAAGGTTAAATTTTTATGTGTTTAGGGTTTATTTCTTATGATTTAGAGATTAGGATTTATTAATAACTAAATAGAGTTTTCTTAAGTTTTATCGTAGAGAGAAGTTTTCTCGTAAAAACCCTTAACACTATCACAAAACTTTAAAAACAAGTTAATAATTTTTTTCTTAAACTATATATGTGTTTTTAGTCCATCCCCATAACGCCCTATGGCACCGGTGAACACCGCCACGGGGGCGTTGTAGCCTGGAAAAAAGTCTGGCTTGTGAAAATTATAACGGCGCCATACCCCTCCATCATTTGTTTTTCTCTCTCACACATATATACATACATACATACATACATATGTATAATTAAAGGGGTATAATCCCACTACACACTCAAGTTATATAACTTCCCATAAACCTCCTTTCTTAAATAATTACCACATGTCGTATAACCCCACATTTATAGGGGTTATGAGACTTGAGCACAAACATCACCTTATGTGCTTTACAATTATTCTAGTTAGCGTTCGTTGACTATCTAGGGGGTCGCTAATTCGCATTCGCTAGTTGTCATAAAAGTAACACTCACAAATATTTTTTAACGTCAAAAAGTATCAAACAAAAATCTTGTTTATAATTTTGACTAGAGCAAATTGCAGTTTTACCCACTGGAGATATAGCCAATTGGCACCCTTACCCCCTACCACGAAATTTTTGTTGTCTAACCCCCCAACGAATGCGAAACGCTACAATCTTACCCCCTGGCACCCAACTCTGTCAAGTCAACGTTTGTTTGACTGTTAATAATGTGTGAAAACTCGTTTTTGCCCATATCTTATTAAAATTGTATAAGAAATCAAGAATCAACCAAATTCATTACCAATATTTACAAATCCATTACATCAAGTTCATCGTCATCATCAGTTCATTCTTCATTACAAACTATTCCTAGATTCGTACTCTCAAAACAAACAACTCAAATCTACTAGCAAATGAAAAACAAATTGATATGTATCAAAAGCTATTACCAGTAGAAATTCAATATCTCAAAAACAAGAGACCTTTCAGATATGTATAAACCTCTCTTTCTCTCTCTCTCTCTCTCTCTAAAACCACCGCCATTATCAACTCCACCGGTCACCACCACCTTCCCCCTTTTTGACCACCAACACCGTCAACTGCACCACCAACTCCTTCCCCCTTCTGACCACCGCCGCCGTCAACTCCACCATCAACTCCTACCCCCTTCTGACCACCGCCACCATCAACTCCACCACCACCACCTCCTTCTCCTCTTCTGACCACCGCCACCATCAATTTAGCCACCACCTCCTTCCTATTCAAACCCTAACCCTAGCCGCCTACAATGGTAAATTTGTACCTGTTCCTGTTCCAAACCCTACGCGGTCGTAGTTTGCCTGCCGGAGCTCATTTTCATACTCCGATCGATCAATTTTCACGGCGATTCATCCATTACACAAATATCAGCAAAATCGCGACTCGAATCGGTCGTTCTGGAAGCTTTCTGCAACCGATTCAGCAACAGAAACGATCAATGGTTACAGATATAGGTGAACAACACTGATCTGATTCTAGATAGTTGAATGAAATTAGATTTTGTGCAATATGATTGATTGAAGATGTGAATTAGGGTTTTGGAGTGTGCCATCGTTGAGCTTGATTTGGAAAAATTATGGCTGAAAAGCACAGTATTTAGATTTTTGTTGAGAAGATAACTGCTTGGTTTTGTTTAGGTAGGAGTAAATTTTATTGTTGGTAGTAAAAAGTAAATAAATAAATAATAATAATAATAAATATGGGAGATTACAAAAACACCCTTACTTATAACAGTCAAATAATCGTTGACCGTTAAGAAGGTCCAAGATTGCAGCGTTTCACATTCGTTGAGGGGTTAGACAACAAAAATTTCATGATAGGGGGGAAGAGTGCCAATAAGCTATATCTCTAGGGGATAAAATTACAGTTTACTCTTTTGACTATCTACGGGGTCACTAATTTGCGGACGGAATCTTTGACAAAAATACTAAAGATTGGTTTATTAAATTAAATTTTGTGGACGGCAATCTTTGACGGAAATACCGAAGATTAATTTATTATACTAAATTTTGTTGACAACAATCTTTTACAAAAATACAGAAGATTAGTTTATTAAATTAAGTTTAAATTAAATTTAACAAGAAAATTGTTAAACGTAATAAATTTCTCCAAAATTTCATTTTGCAAATTTAGGTTTTCCTTTAATCACACGATAACTTTAGTAGTTGTTTTACCTAAAGTTTAATCACGTGATACATTATGGCACACATTAATGGAAAGCATGGAATTATTTTAGCGCCCTTCCATTCCTACGGGACCCCCAAACTCAAACGACCATTCGACGAAAAACTCAAACCCTTGTTTAAGGGTAGATAGGCTATAACGCGAGCCCTCACCTTTAAACGAGCGTTCGACGAGCCCTATCCTATTTAAAAGTAGGGGCTAGGGCACAACCATGGCTGGCCCTGAAGGTCGGCGGGAAGGACTAGTGGCTAAGGCCCGATATTTCGAAAGACACGTTATTTTTTTTAAAAACTCCGATATGCATTTGTAAAAATAAATAAATTAATAGGGCATACTCATATAAACACCAACATAGGCCCACTTACAAAAATATATTTATGGGTTTAGATTAGTTATTAGCGTATTGATATTAGGTTTAGACCTTTGAGCCCCGCTTGCGATCTGCTCATATAATGTAATATATGTGTGGGCGCTCGGGGGGGGCAAAAGCAAAAGTGCACTAATTTTTAACGTTATTTTACTAATTTCGTGAAAATAACGTTAAAAAGAGGGGATCGTTAATCAGGCATCATGTGGTGGCGTTGATAGCCGAAAGACAAGGGGGTACATGCACCAATTGGCGTTTGTCTCAATTGCTGAGTGTTATGTGCCTTATGTCCAAGGCTTGATGCAAAACCACAATCGAGCCGGGGTCTCATTGGAAGCAGCATCTCTATTCCTACGGGGTAGAGGTAAGGCTGTCTACATCCCACCCTCCTCAGACCCTACCTTAGCTTTGCTATAGGTGGGATATACTGAGTACGATGATGATGATGATGATGATATTAGGTTTAGACCTTTAGTGAGACCAATACCCAATTTCGTTAAGGCCTAAGGACATTTTTTTAAGCTCGAACAGGGTACATGAATTCTTAGGGTCGGCCATGGATACAAGCCCTAACATTCAAACGAAGGTGCGGTGCAACCTCAAATAGCCATTTTAAAACGGTATTTAATTTGATTGTCATGGGATAGCATGCCACTTAATTTGTCCACAGTCGCCTTAATTATTTTTTTATTATATTGCTACATTAAAAAGAAAAAAAAAAAAAAAAAAACTGGTCCAACCGCCCAAACTGGCCTGATCGAGTATGTGGTATGTAATGGCTGACAATTTATTTCGATTTCAGTTGTCGGGAATGCAATTAAAACGCATGTGCATGGGTTGTGTTCATTGTTAGTACAAGTGATAGAATTCCACCACTCACAAACATCCTTTCAAGTTCCGCTATGTTATCAACCACTATTCTATCACTCACAAGCCTTTTTTAGTGGCGGTGGTCATCACTAGTGATGGAATTCCATCACTCACAACCATTTTTTTTATGACAAAGACCAAATCTGCCAGTTTTAAAAGTTGAAATTAAAAGAAATAAGATTTAAATAAGTTTTGTGAATAACTATGAACCACAGGGACTGAATGTGTTAAAAAGGAATCAAAGTTTTCAAAAACACCAGATCCATCTTCTTCGACTTGCACCGAGTTTTCCGGCGAAGCCAACAAATTTCCGGCGAAAAACATCACAACGTACAAGTATTAATACACAACGTACAAGTCATACACATACAATCCAATTTTTATAACGCGTTAAGTTTTCACGCGTTGATTCTTTCACGCGTTGTGGAAAGTGGTGGCGGCGGTGTGCTATATGGAACAACGAGTGATGGGGGTGCCATCACGGACCACCCCTAGTCCCCTTAGCTTATAAAAGGGGATGGGTTAACTGGCATTTTTGTTCCCGTAGTTTGTTCACTTTTGTCATTTCAGGCCAATTTTCAAAAATGCACCAGTTTCCTTCTTGACATACTGGAAACGTGCCACTTCAGTCCAAAAATTAAAACTCAGTTAAGTCAGACAGGTTAAATGAAAGGTATTATTGTCAATTCATATATCTTTTATTTTCACCTTATTTTATGAATTAATAATAATATCATTCATTTAACCTGTCTGACTTAACTGAGTTTTAATTTTTAGACTTTGTTGATGCAACAAATACAAGACCAACGGTGGTAGCTGGACTGGCTAGGCAGAATGGTTGAAGGGTTCAACCTTGCCTAACGCAGGTCGTGGGGTCCCCCCACGTTTGCGAGACGTGGAAGGAGGTTTGCTAGTTTATTGTTGTTCTTTGCTATGGATCCTCCTCTGAATCGTACCCAGATTTGGAAGTTGTAGCAAAGGGAATGTGTGTGTTGGATGTGAAAGGGAATGACTTGTGCGAGACAAGCATTCGATGTGAATGACCAGAGATTGGAGAATCAGAGCTGGTCCGGATGTCCTCTCTGAAGTAAATGAAGTGTCGTTTTATAAGAGAAGGCATCTCCCGAAGTGGAATGGATTAGACTAGTAACCTCGCTTGCAGTGGAGGGTTTCCCCTTTCGGGGGTTGAAGGCTTTTGACCCCTGGATAATAGTGTGCATTGGCAGACCTGCTTTGCTTTTGCGGCTGTCGGTTGGTGAAGCGATCTTCAGATGTGACCGGCTACTGTTTCTGCATTGCTTTTCCCAACTCACAGCTTTTCAACCGTTGAACTGTTTAACCTTTTGAGCGCTTACATATTTAATCATTTTATTTAGTCTTGAGCTACCCCCGTCATCAGCCCCCCAAGTCAGAGGCTTTTGGGTGATAAGCTTAAAGACTTCTGACTTTTATGTACGTATTTTATTGCTTGAAGGTTTCGAGGGTTCGTTGCTTGAAGGCTTGAAAGGTTGAAGGCAGTTAATGTTTTGAATTTGAATTTCAAATAACTGACAATTGATTTGATTGATGTATGGCAGTTGATAGGGTGGCGGTTTTCGCAGGAGTTACTGTTTTGCCATTATTACCCCTATTGTAGACTTATATTTATTTTATATTTCCAAACTTATCCATTTGTTTCATAATTTATTCCAAGTTCCTGCCATTTTCTCTCCTTCTCTAAGGTTAGTTCCGGTTTCCTTTTCATCTTGCATTCTGCATTTTCCGTTTTCAAAAAATGGGTGCTCGTAAGGACTTAGCAAAATCTTTTTCCCGGTTAACACAAGAGGAGGTAGATTTATTTTGTATGGAATATGGTATTGATAGGAAGTTTGACCCCACTGCCCCTGCTTGTGATGTTCCCGTTGGTAAACCACCTTCTGGTTCGATTGCCCTTTATTGTAGTCATTTTGAGTTCTCAAACCTTCGATATCCCTTTTCGTTTTTTGTTTTGAACTTGTTGGAGTATTATCGGGTTTCTTTTGGGCAAGTTCATCCAAAGGGGATGGCTAGGGTTTTGCATTTTGAGGTTTTATGTCGTGCTCTTGGGTATGATCCTTCCCTTTTACTCTTTCGCCGATTTTTTCGTTTGGCTAAGAATGGCGATTGGTTTACTTTTGAAACAACCAAAGTTGATACCTGCCTTATTTCGTCGATGGTTACTACGCTTGGGGCTTGGAAAGACCGCTTTTTCTGGGTTTCCGATACTATTCTCCCATTTAAAATGGTGTGGAGGAATCCGGATGCTGTTCTCAATGATCCGGAACCTTCCGAGTCTGAATTGAATGCTGTTTTTCTCAATGCCATCCGGGGGTGCCCTTCGAGGGTTCGTCCCTTTCCTGAACACTTACTTGTTCTATTAGGGGTTAGTAAAATTTGGGGGAATGTTGATCGGGATCCGGTTCTTATGAGGAGTGGCATGGGTATGCATTTTCCTTTTTTGTCCTTTTTATGTTTTTCTTAATCTATGACTTATGTGTTGTTGTTTTTTGCAGTCATGTCTGCTTTGGATTTTATTAAGAGCGACGATACTTCTGATGTTGTTTTTGAGGATGCTCCGTCTGTTCCTGGTGAGAATGTTGTGGTTAGGACTGCTGATCAAAGGTTTGAGGGCTCAGGCTATGTTAGTGCTGCTACTGCCAAGGGTTTTTCTAAGTCTAATGCTTTTAAATCTTCAACCCGTCGATCTTCTCGTCGGTTGTTGAAAGCTGGTCCTCAATCCACTTCTACTGAACCAGTGGACTTGAGTGACGATATTGAAGTTTCGGAAGATCAAGATGTTGAAGCAGGTGCTGAGAAGGCTAAGGAATTGGTTGTTCATGGCAAAAAGGTTTCAAGCAAGAAGGTTGTTGCCACTCCTGTTCAGGAGTCTTCGAGCAGGGACGTTGAAGGGTTGGACCCGGAAGGGATTTATGTGCCTACTTGGTCGGTGAAGAATGATGACAGTTTCAAAGATGCTGCTGTTTATGAGGATGCTCCGAGTCACATTGCTCCTCCCTCGGTGCACGAGACTATTGCTGGGATGGATGATGACCTGATGCTGTCCCGTATGATTTTGAGTACTTGCAACCTTGCTACCATGCTTCCTCAAGGCATTGCCCGTTTTCGTCAGAGAATGCGGGAATATGAAGAATTCTCCAAGAAGAAGGATAAAATGAAATCCTCCATGGCTGGGATGAAAAAGGAGATAGCTGGTTTTGCCGAGAAGGAAGCAGCATGGGAGAAGAAGGTTAGTGATCTGAAAAAGACGCATGAGATTGAGATGGGTGATTTGAAAAAGAGCTTCGAGGCTGATAGGTTGAAACTTAGGGCTGAACAGGAAGCTTTGTTTGTTCAGCAACAGGATTTTGGTAAGGAGAAAGAAGGGTTGAAGGCTTCAGTTGCTCAGGCTACTGGGGATAACCAATGGCTCATTGAGCAGGGTTTCCATCAAGTGGTTACCTATCTGCTGCACTCCAAAGAGTTTAATTCTGCCCTCGGCGATGTTTATACTAAGCTGCTCAATTTAGGAAAACACCAAGGTCTTATTGCAGGTTATAAGCTTCATGAGTCCGGTCATCCTTTGGAGAAGTCACCTCTGTTTCAGCCCGAGGCGTCTGATGTTTTTAAAGGCTCCGTTGAACAAATGGAGAAGCTGACTTATCCTTACATCCATCAAGTTTCTGGTTGCTTTGGTAAGCCTCTTGCTGTGTTGCAGGGTTTGAAGCCAGAGGGCTTAAATGAGAAGGTCTGTGCTGAAATCCTGGGATCTCTTTCAAGAAAGAGGTCTTATTCAGGTGATAGTGACGATACCCTTTCAGGTCAACCGGATGTTCCTAAGGATGCAAGCTTGGAGGCTTCAGCGGTTGGTGGTGATGGAGGTGTGAAGACTAAAAAGTTGAAGAAAACAAAGAAGGCCAAGGGTGAAGGTTCTGGAGTTTCCAAATCTGCTGATGCTTGATTCGTAGCTTTCTTAGCAAACAATTTATGTTTTGTAATGTTAACTTGAACAATATTAGGTTTAGTAGGAACCCTTAAGGTTCCTGTTGGTTGTGTTTTAAGGCCTTTGTGGCCGCTGGAACAGTAGTTTAAGCTTGCAAGTTACTGGGACTTGCTTCTAACTTATTTTTGAAAGTCTTTTGGGCTTTCTTTTATATGATGTTATGTTTTAACTATTTTTCTTTTATTATGGTTTTATGCTTGTGCCTCTTTGGTCAAGGCAGTCCTTTTGGCTGTCTGTCAATAGATTGAAGCCTTTAAGGTTTCGGGGTATTGCCCGGGTGGCTTGAAGCCTTGAAGGCTTTTTGGTTTTTGCGTCCTGGCTTGGTTTGTACCTTTGTGATTTTGTCCAATTGACTTTGTTCTTTTTGGATTTGCTTTGTTCTTTTTGTAACTTTGTCTTTGTCGGGTTTGTGCTGCCCTTATGTTTTTTATACCTAAAAGGGTTCAGTGCTGCAGACACTTAGCCTTGGCATTTTTAACAAGAAGAGATGGCACCTATCCTTTTAATCATTTCTTTTGGTTTTTTAGCCTTTTTGTAGACTATATTTCTAAGACTTAGGGAACATTTGGTGTAGGCTGCTTATACCCGTCTATGAGACAATTTTATTTTTTCTTAACAAGTCTCATGGAGTTGTATTGATTTAGGAACTCACCCCTTATATAGGCTCATTCAACCCTTGAACCTATTGAGCGATGTGGCCTGGGAGCTCATCCCCTTACATGGCCCTTGCCATGGAGTTTTTTTGCTAGGTTCTCAACCTGATTTTGGGATAGAAAGACAAGTTTGATAAAAACAACTTCATTCATTAAAGCAATACTTTCTTTTTACAAAAGGTATTCATAATCCTGCTTGAAATACATTTTGATGCAAACCAAACTTTCCGTTTAAACATGGAACCTTTTCAGTGTTTTGCCGTTCCAATGCCTTGGAAGCCTTTTGCCTTCTGAATCAGCCAGCTTGTAGGATCCACCTTTGTGTGCTTCAAGGATGGTGTATGGGCCCTCCCATTTTGGGCCGAGCTTTCCTTGATTTTCTTTCTTGCTGGCTTCGTTGTTTCTGAGGACCAGATCCCCTGGCTTGAAACGTTCGTTTTTGACTTTTTTGTTGTAGTAAGCTTCCATCTGTTGCTTGTATTTGGCTTCTTGAATTGCGGCTTGATCTCTTGCTTCCTCTAGGAGTTGTAAATTCAACATGGTCTCTTTTTGGTTTGTTTCGGGATCCATGTTGACAATTCTTTGGGTTACAACTCCTATTTTGGCAGGGATCACAGCTTCAGATCCAAATACCAAGTTGTAAGGTGTTTTCTTATGGCTTGTTTTTTCTGTTGTTCTAATTGCCCATAGGACACTAGGCAATTCTTCAAGCCAGTTGCTTTCGTACCTTCCCAATCTTGTCTTTATGCCTTCCACTATGCTTCTATTTGTTCTCTCAACCTGCCCGTTTGATTGCGGATATGCCACTGAGCTGAAAACCTGATCGATTTTGTATTCTTTGCACCAGACGCTGAAAGGCTTCTCAGCAAATTGCCTTCCGTTATCAGTGACAAGTACTCCTGGCAATCCATAACGGCAAATGATGTTTTCCCAGACAAAGTCAATGACTTGCTTTCCTGTGATCTTGGCAAGTGGCTTGACCTCGGGCCACTTGGTGAAATAGTCTACCGCCACCAATAGGAATTTCACTCCCCCTTTGCTTGGGGGAAATGGACCAACAATGTCCATTCCCCACTTATGGAATGGCCAAGCGGAGGTTATTGGGACTAAATCATGCTTGGGACTTTTTGGGATTGGTGCATGGATCTGGCAGGCATCACATTTCTTCAATTCTTCAGCTGTGTCGCGATGCATTGAAGGCCAGAAATATCCGAGGTTCATGAGCTTTGCAACTACCGACCTAGCTCCAAAGTGAGCTCCGCACACTCCTTCATGAATTTCCTTGATCAAATACTTACTTTGCTCGGGACCGACACATCTTAGCAAGGGAGCAAGGTAACCCTTTTTGTAAAGGGTTTCTCCTTGCAGTATGTATTGCTTTGCCTTGATTTCAACCCTTTTAGCTTCCACTTGATCATTGGGTAATTCACCATTTTTGAGGAACTTTCTTATGGGAGTCATCCAGTTTGGTTCTTCTTCGGTAACCACATCTTGAACCTCCAATTCATTAATGGATGGGGCCTTCAACACTTCCACCAGTACCTTCTTGGTGAGGTGGGCAAAGGTGAGAGATGCAAGCTTACTTAGGGCATCGGCCTTTTTGTTTTGAGATCTGGGGATCTGTTTGATGTTGCATGCTTGGAAGGTACTCATCAGTTCCTTGGATTTTTCTCTGTATTTTTTCATGTTGGGCTCTTTAGCTATGTAGCTGTCATTCACTTGGCTTGAGACCAGCAACGAATCCGTGAACACTTCAAGCTTTTCAACCTTCATTTCTTTGGCCAGCCTTAAGCCAGCTATTAGTGCTTCGTATTCAGCCTCGTTATTGGTGGTCTGAAAATCAAAACGAAGAGCGTATGTGAATTCCAAACCTTTTGGGTTGATCAAAATTAATCTAGCCCCTGACCCTTCAACGCTTGAAGCCCCGTCGGTAAAAAGCTTCCAGGCTTCAGGGTTGGGAGGTTCAGTGGTGGTAGTGTTTACTTCAGTGACTATTTGGTTTGGGACTTCCACAATGAAATCGGCCAAGACTTGAGCCTTGATAGCTTTCCTTGGGACATAGGTGATGTTGTGTTCACCTAGTTCTATGGCCCATTTGGCCAATCGCCCCGAGTTTTCGGGTTTTTCAAGCACACTCTTAATAGGTTGGTCGGTGACCACTTGTATGGGGTGTGCTTGGAAATACCTTCGAAGCCTTCTAGCTGTTTGAACTAAGGCTAAGGAAAGTTTTTCAAGGGGAGGGTATTTTGTTTCAGCTAATTTTAAGGTTTTGCTGAAAAAATAAACGGGTACCTGGGCCTTGTCTCGCTCAATGGTGAGGACTGCACTGATGGCCTCGTCCGTGATGGAGAGGTACACCGATATTAACTCCCCGGTTTTTGGTGCCGCAATGTCTGGTAGGGAAGCTAGATGTTGCTTCATCTGGTTGAAAGCTTCTTCAGCTTCTTCAGTCCATTTGAAATCCTTTTTATCTGAGCAGTTCTTGAGCGTTTTGTAGAAGGGCAGAGATCTTTCGGCTAACTTTGAGGTAAAACGCTTCAAGGCTGCAAGCTTCCCGTTCAAGCTTTCAACTTCCTTCTTGGTCTTTGGTGGCTTGGTTTCAAGGACGGCTTTTACTTTGTTAGGGTTGGCTTTGATGCTTTGTTTTCCAACAATGTGGCCCAAGAATTTTCCTTCTTCAAATCCAAATGAACACTTTTCCGGATTAAGCTTCATGTTAACCTTTCTGAGGTTCTTGAAAGTTTCTTGAATATCATCGAGCATTTGGTATTCCGTCTTGCTTTTAATAACCAAGTCATCGACATATGCCTCCATGTTCTTGCCGATTTGGCTTTCGAAGGCTTTGTCAACGAGCCGTTGATAGGTTGCTCCTGCATTTTTGAGACCGAAAGGCATTTTTTGATAGCAAAAGATTCCTTTGTCCGTGTGAAAGGCTGTCTTTTCCTCATCCTCTTTTTTCATGAGGATTTGGTGATAGCCTTTGTATGCATCCAGAAAGCATTTGAACGAGTAGCCTGTGAGGGAGTCAACTTTGAGATCGATTTCTGGTAGTGGATAGCAATCCTTAGGACAAGCTTTGTTAAGATCCTTAAAGTCTATGCACATCCTCCAAGAGTTGTCTGATTTCTTGACCATGACCGGGTTTGCAACCCATGACTGGTATTTGACTTCTCGGAGAATACCGGCTGACACAAGCTTTTCGACCTCTTGGCAGGCTGCCAGACTTCTCTCTGGGGCCAGGCTTCTTTTTTTCTGGACCACAGGCTTGACCTCTGGTGGTATTCTCAACTCATGCTCGGCAATTTCCCGGGGGATCCCGGTCATATCTTCAGGACACCAAGCGAATACATCGCTGTAGTGTGTTAGCAATTTTTCAAGGTATGAAAGGGTCTCTTGAGAAAGGTCAGGGTTGACCCTTATCCTTTGTTCAGGGTATTTGGGGTTTATGACCAGCCTTTGCCTGTCTTCTTCATTGTTTGATCTCTCACCTTCAACCATGTAGGCTTCCTGAGAGGGTTGAAGGGTTGCTATGCCCCTTTCGGTGGGAAATTTGACTGTGCCATGGCCAACAGACACCGCCATGTAAAATGCACACTGTCCTGGTCTTCCGATGATCACATCATAGCTTGAGGGGATGTTGATAACCACAAAGGTGAGTGGTTGGGTTCTTTCTTTTAAACCTTCACTGAAACGAACATTAAGTGTCAGTTGCCCTAAAGGCTTGAGGGGTATGTCAGCGATACCTTTTATGGAGGTCCCAGAGGGTTGAAGCCTTGAACGTTCTTCATTGCTCAATTGGTTGAAGAATTTTTCGAACATGATTTCAGTGGCTACCCCCGTGTCTATGTATGCCTTGCATGTTTGCAACGTTCCCACGGTAGCTTCTACCACGAGAGGGCTGGGGAGAGGGTCATTCTCCGTAGGGGGGAAACAGACACACTGAAGCTCCCAAGCTTCCAACCTCGGCCTCTTGTGAGGGACCTTTCCATCGAAATCTACCATATTGACTTCCTTACCCTTTCCTTCAGCCATTTTGTCCCGGACTCCCTTTACCAAATGAGCGAGTTCTCCGGACTTAACAGCTTCTTCTATTCTTTTCTTGAGTTGGAAGCAATCATTGGTGTGGTGACCTTTTTCTTCATGAAACTCGCAGTATTGGGTGGAGTTCTCGTTTTTCCTGCTTTTGGGGAGAGGTCTAGGAGGTCGAAAGTTTTGTTTAACTTCTTCTGTTGCAAGGATTTCTTGAGGGGTCTTTGTGAGGGTTGTGAAACTTATGCCTTTTTCCCTGCTTGAAAGGTTCCGACCTTCAGACCTTCGATGTTCTGAACCCTTTGACCGTCTGTCATAGGAGTTGAAGTTCCCTCTTTTTCTGGCCGGACTGTTGCTTCTCCAGCCGGACCCTCTTTTTCTTTGTTCCCTAATGTCTACTGCCTCCTCTCCCCGGATGTGGGCTTCAGCCCTTTCAAGTGCTTCTTCTAAGGTCTTGGGTAGAGATTTGTTGAAATCCCTTGTAAGGTACTTAGAGGTGATGGCATTCATGAAGCCAGCCACTCTCATTTTCTCATCGGCCCCTACATAAGTCAGACCTTCCTTTTTGTATCGTTCAATGAAAGCACGGAGACTTTCATCATCACGTTGTTTTATCTGAAAGATCACTGTTGCATCTTTGACATATCGTCTTTGTTGGGAGAAATTGGCCAGGAAACCTTTGCTGAGATCATCAAAGCTTCGAACACTTTGAGCAGGCAAATCGTTGAACCAGATCCTGGCGGATCCAACAAGAGTTTGCATGAACATTAGGCAACACTCAGCGTTGGACCATTTCTCTATCCGAGCTGCACCGGTGAAGATCTGAAGGTGGTCCTCAGGATCTTCAGTCCCGTCATACGTTCTGATGTGGGCTGGCATTTTGATCTTTGACTGGAAATCATAATCGGCTATCTGCCTTGAAAAGCATGAAAGGTTACTTGGCTTGTATGGTTTGGCCAAGTCTTTTTCAGTCCTTGCATCCACACTACTGCTATTGCCGTTGTTTCCCTGAGTGGCAAGCACTTGATTGATGAAGTGTTGCCATGGGAAGTTGGCCATCATCTGGGTCATCATGTTGGGCATAGGGTTGAAGCCTTGAAGGCTTCCTGGGCCAGCGGAGCAGTTTATCCCGAGGGGAGCACTCATAACAGCACTACGTGCTAAGGGGAGCACGGACAGGGCTTGCTCCCATGTAGTTGTGGTAGATGCTGGATAGCTTATCACCGGGGATTGTAGGAGCTGGTCAAGAGTTAGCTCATGTCCCAGAGGAACACTACTAGTAATTGGTTGGGAAGAGAAGATAGGATGCACCGTAGGATTTGTCATAGTGGACAGATAAGGGTGAGGGTTTGAAAGGTTACTGGGACCAGCCTCACTTCTTGTTGCAAAAAGAGGAGGAGGTGGTCCAGGAGACAATGTTGGCTCAGGTTCGTCATAGTCTAAACGAATCCTCACTCCCTTTTCTCTTTCTTTACTCACATGCTGGTTGAGAAGAGTCCTTAGCACAAGGAAATTGTTAGCAACCCCTTCAGGGGTGAGTTCAACACAGGATGGGGCATCAGAGACACCGATATTGGGAGATGGAACTCCAGATCTGGACGGAGTTGGTGTGTTGAAGTTGAGGAACTCGGGTGTGCTCCCCGGAGTCGTGAAAGAAGTTGGTATAGCCACGTGAGCTTGGCTACTACCCGGAGTAGAAGCGTTTGGGATCTGATTTACTTCTTCCGGGGATCCTCTTTCAGACATGGTGATTTTAGGTGAATAGAGCTACACTACTAGGTCTTTTTGAGAAGAAATAGCGGCGTAGCCCCATGGTGGGCGCCAACTTGTTGATGCAACAAATACAAGACCAACGGTGGTAGCTGGACTGGCTAGGCAGAATGGTTGAAGGGTTCAACCTTGCCTAACGCAGGTCGTGGGGTCCCCCCACGTTTGCGAGACGTGGAAGGAGGTTTGCTAGTTTATTGTTGTTCTTTGCTATGGATCCTCCTCTGAATCGTACCCAGATTTGGAAGTTGTAGCAAAGGGAATGTGTGTGTTGGATGTGAAAGGGAATGACTTGTGCGAGACAAGCATTCGATGTGAATGACCAGAGATTGGAGAATCAGAGCTGGTCCGGATGTCCTCTCTGAAGTAAATGAAGTGTCATTTTATAAGAGAAGGCATCTCCCGAAGTGGAATGGATTAGACTAGTAACCTCGCTTGTAGTGGAGGGTTTCCCCTTTCGGGGGTTGAAGGCTTTTGACCCCCGGATAATAGTGTGCATTGGCAGACCTGCTTTGCTTTTGCGGTTGTGGGTTGGTGAAGCGATCTTCAGATGTGACCGGCTACTGTTTCTGCATTGCTTTTCCCAACTCACAGCTTTTCAACCGTTGAACCGTTTAACCTTTTGAGCGCTTACATATTTAATCATTTTATTTAGTCTTGAGCTACCCCCGTCATCAGACTTAATTGGCACGTTTCCAGTATGTCAGGGAGGAAACTGATGTATTTTTAAAAATTGGTCTGAAATGACAAAAATGAACAAAACAAAATGACAAAAATGGCAGTTAACTCAAAGGGGATATATGCCACATTAACCCAAAGTATTTTATAAAGAGACACGAGAGTGTGAAATTGAAAGGGTTCCATGAGTTCGATTCAAGAAAAAAAAATACCAGCCCCACTTCAAGGCCACATAAACCATATGCTAAAACTAGCCACCTCCATTCAAAAGGTTTTCTTATCACCTTTGTCAACACCGAGTTTAACCACCAATGCCTACTTAGATCACAAGGGCTTGAAGCCCTACATGGCCTCCCTTCCTTTCGGTTCGAGACCATCCCCGATGGCCTTCCACCTCCCGAAAACACAAACGCCACACAAGATATCCCGTCTCTAGCCAAATCTGTTGAGGAAACTTGTTTGGGTCCATTTAAAAGTCTTGTGACCAGAGTGAATGCCTCTTATGCACCGGTGACTTGTATCGTGTCGGACTTGCTTATGGGCTTCACCCTAGTTGCGGCCGAAGAACTCAGTATCCCGGAGATTCTTCTTTGGACCAGTGGTACCGGTTCTTTAATATGTTACAATCAAGAGTAAATTGTCATTTTAGTCTTTGAGGTTTGACTAAAATTGCTACTTTAGTCCAAATAGTTTTTTTCTTACCATTTTGTCCAAATAGTTTTGTTTTCTACCATTTTAGTCCTTAACTTTTGTCATTTTCATCGACCACCACCACCATCTCGCACCACCCACCCCATCACAACCTTCTATCATCGCCACCACTTGCCTACACCGTCACCACCCACCCACCCCACCACCATCACCACCCACCATTTCCACCACCATCAGCCACTTATACACCACCCACGTCATCAACCAACACCGTCGCCATCATCCTAAACCAACAACCACCTCCATCATCTTAAGTGTAAACCGGCACAACACCATCTCCATACTATTGCACCTGCAAAAAAAGAAAGAACAATATGGTTTTACCAAAATTCACCTAAGTTAACTAAATTTTTTGACTTGAGTTAGTGGGTTGGATTAAAATAGCAAAAAATGACAAAAGTTAGGGACTAAAATGATAGAAAACAAAACTATTTAGACTAAAATAGCAAGAAAAAAAACTATTTCTACTAAATTGGGAATTTTGGTTAAACCCCAGGGACTAAAATGGCAATTTACTCTACAGTCAATATACAAATCTTTTGGAAAAAGGGTTGATGCCTCTTAAGGGTAACTAGATTTGTTGATGTCGCCCGTTGGCATGAAACGGAACAAATGATAAGGTAAAAGAAATGTTATTTGAAAAAGAAGCATGTTTTCTAGAAAGCCTAACCGTCAGAATCGGTTCAGTTTATTATTGTACTGTTTTATGATACCAAACAAATACTCTATTTTGAATACATGTTTATTTTTAACAAAACTTATACGGGAATGTCAAGGGAAAAAATTTAACGAATATAAGTTTTAAAAAAATATCAAATTAACTAAATAGAAAATACGATTTAAAAAAATAATTATTAAAAATAGAAAATAAATGATAGAGAAAATATGGTTTAAGAAAAGAAAAAAATAAAAATATGTAAAAAGTCAAATGAAAATATAATAATCATGTATTACAATATTAAAATAATAAATATTTTAAAAAGCTATATATCATTATAAAAATAAAATTACTATTCATGGTTGTTCGTCAACAATATATACTAGATTTGTTGACGTCGCGCATTCCGGTTTTTTATAATTCAAAAATAGGACGAAGTTCAAAGATATTTCTTGGGTAGACTGGTGTAAATTTGTAATTATGTAAGGTTTGTTAGTGTTTCGGGCCCCTCGGTTTGAGGTGGGTCGGTCGTTTTTAATGAAATTTACCTTTCAAAAAATAAAATTCTTTGTAAATTGGGTTATTGGATTTTAATAATCCTAAGTTTCACCTGTTGGCCAATAATAATCCCAACTTTAAAAATTCTCTTCAATAATCCCAACTTGTAAAAGTTTGACCGCCATTGATCATTTTTAAACATATAAGAATTTGGTCTTCTCAATAGATTCAATTACACCTAGAGACTCCTTAATTGGTTTAAGTGCACCTATGTTAGAAAATGATCAATGGTGGCCAAACTTTTACAAGTTGGGATTATTGGAGGGAATTTTTAAAGTTGGGATTATTATCGGCCAACAGGTGAAACTTAGGATTATTAAAATCCAATAACCCTTGTAAATTTATAAAAGCTCGTTGGTGCGACAATGAAACAACTTTGTGTTTACAATCGTGGGATTAAATGAGATTTAATCTCTCTGGTGCAGAAAAGTGTAAAACATGATACAATTTTAGAGCTAGCGTGTGATTGAGTTTCATCGAGTTTGTTCGAGATTTGATTAAGTGTTGACGTGTTGAAGGTAATTGTTCGTTTGCCAACTAGTTGAAGATTGAGCCTTTATCATATGCTGGTTAGAGTAGAGATGATTAGTCTTCTTGGTCCCTCTTCCGAGTAGGTGACTAGTCGGATTTTCCAAATAATTTGGAGGTTCTTACATTGAGGGGGAGATCGGAAACAAAAGTCACCGGGTAATTGGTGGATTCGTGAAGATACAAGATTGGATCTTGAAGATTCGAGATGAAATGATTTCAGACACTCAATTAAAGACTTTGATTAAGATAGTGGATACACATTTTCGGAGTTTGGTTTGTTATTAACTTATCGAACCAAACTTCATGTCTTTGTGGAATTTGAAGTGTTTGATGTTGAGCAATGGAAATCTGACGTTTCGTTATTCTGTCGGTTAAGTTTGAAAATCAAAGAACATAGTTGTCGTTAAGCCGTCACTAATTATTCCATCAATGATTCCTCGGTAATATCCATCGGTAATCTATTGCCAAACAGATTAACAACGGTAATATTTATGGCGGTCAAGCATGGACAGATCGAGTTCTGTCAGTAATCACCCTTAACGACGAATTTTCTATGGATTGGCCTGTTAGTAATACATGTTCGTTTTGTAATGTTAAGTCTTTGAAAATACTTGTATACCCTCTTGGTCTTGTACATATACGGGTTTCTAAAGATGTAGCACAAAGGGCATTCGATGATATGTATCCTTATAGATAATGTAGTGATGTGATCTTACTTACTCATGTTTTCTATATCCATTTGACGAGTTTATATTGCAAATTCCATTACATTATGATACTTATTCATTTATATTGCATATTTATAGGTTTAGATGGTGTTCGTGAAAAGTTTGGATGAAAACACTAACTCAGAAGCAAAAACTCGGAAGGACGGGCCGACATATGAGTTAGGGAGCCATAACATATGAATCTTTGGTGTCCTTGCAAGTTGAATTAAAAAACGACCTTACTACAAGTCAGACTCATTCAAAACGGTACGGGCGTATCATCCAAAACACAACTTATCCGCAAAGCCATTTCACCAACTATGGGCTTTTGAAGTGGGTACGAGCCGTACTCACTTAAAGCAGTACGACCCGTACTGGCCCAGATTGGTAAAAAAAACTCTAATTTCGCCTATTTAAGCCATGAAGGCCAAGAATTTGACTAGAAGACAATAGGGAATGCCCAAGGCATGATTTTGGAGGAACTTAGATCATAAACGAAGACATCTTGAAGCCCGGATGAAGATCTGTCACCCTGTTATTGTTTATTCGCATTAATCAGCTTGCTTTGTCATTCATTTTTCGTTTATATAGAAGAAAGAAACCCCATAGCTAGAAAGCAAACCAACATTTTTGAAGTTAAATCAACAAGAACTACATCTGCAAAGTAAACAAGGGTTTTTTTTTAAAGGCCAACGAATCCTTTAATGGGTTACTGGCGAAATTCACCTCATCGGAATACACTCGCCTTCCGATCCAGGGAAAACCCTCACCTTGGGCCGAAGCCCGAGAACACTTGCCCGAAGGCACGACAGTGCGGTGAGGTAAAACCCACTCAGTTCAAGGATTGAACTAGCGATCGCCGCCTACTCGCCTAGTCTCTCATAATCACTAGGTGTCGCAGAAACTAAATGCTGGGGGGCAGGAATTGAACATGTGTCACTTGGAACAACAAGTCTCTCACTTACCACTCCATTACTAACTCATTGGCTAGTAAACAAGGGTTTTGATTTGATTTTCAATTTAATGAACACATGGCGAGTTATGTGTGTTGACCAACATATGTAAACGGAGTTTGGTGTGGTAGGTTGGTGATCGGCTTGAAAGTTGTGTGAACAAAAAAAAAGTCAACAACGTAAAAACTAATAGTAAAATAATAATATAATAACATATTATATACATATCAATGGCTAGTGTGGTTTAAATCTTTTAGAAATAATAATGTGGTGGTCACGGTGTCTACGTGGACAACTACTCTAAGATGAGGATGATTTTAAATTAGAGAAGATAGCCCATCAATTTTTCAGCTTGAACAAGTTTAGTTCTTCCACTTTGACCAACTACTCATCCAGACATCCACATTTCTAAACTTAAATAACCTGCAAACAAACAGGACAAGTTATGTGTTTCTTAAGCACTAGTAATAAGACCCGTGCGTGTTGCGGCACGGGTACTTCGCAAATATCGAACGGATTAGTCCAAGCGTTATGTGATGTGGTAACCATATGAAAACGCACGTTTTGACGTATCCGATTGAACTCAATGTATCCTATAGTTGCATTGCGATTGGATCAAAAATCGAATTTATATCGTACAAGCATAACGTATTATACGCGACTCGACTAACTCGAATTTATATCGTCAAGCCAAAAACTCTCGAGTGGGTCAAAGTGGCATTTACAAAGTTCATAAAAAATTAAGTGGTTAAAAATTGTATTTCCTAAATTTAAGGGCTAAGAAAAGATAAAGATAAAATTTAATATAGTTTTAGGGTAAGAAGGAAACTATAACAAAGTTGGGGCTCAAAAGAAAACTACCATAAATTGGGGTGTCAAAAGAAAAGTATTTGTAAAATGAAGTAATAGTTTAGGGACTAAATATGTCACTTTATGAAACTTTAAAAATACCTAAGAGGCTAAATTTGAAATATTGTAAAAGTATGGGGAAGGGAGAGAAAGCCGTGGGATTTCCACCAAATTTATGTATAATGTATAATTGTGTTTCCATGTGCTGTACATTTATTGGAGTACTCGTTAACCAACTATCTATTATTTTTGAGAGGGATCTCTAATATCCCGGTTGTCATATAAATGATAAACACACGTATTACCATTTTTCAACGTCTATTCTTTATAACCAGTCGATATCAGTTATCAGTTATCGTATTTGTATGATGCAGACATTCAGTATGATAATCCACATTTGTTTTACATCAATCGAAAACTATAAAAACAAATATTGATATCACTACCAATGTTGTTCTAACGGTATCGGTTCGATTCGTCATGGTACTGGTGTCCGAACTAATTTTAGGAGTTGTAGAAATGAAACAATATAGATTATAGACAGGGGCGGACTTACCACTAGCCCAAGGTGGGCGAGCGCACCCACGGGAAAAAAAAATTAGTGCTATTTTCCGTTGAAAATCCCGTCCGCACCCCTTGGATTTTTTCGTCCGCACCCCTTAGGTAAAAAATGTTATCGATTTATATTTTAAATTTTTTTAGTAAACTCTAATTAAAAAAAACTACCTAAACTATATAAACTTATACTACCCAACTTAACCCAAATACCCAATACCTTAATCCACTATTTCATTAAACATAATTAGCCCACTAATTACTAGCCCATTAATCAAACTCAACCTGACCCGACCCGACCCGACCCGACCTGACACGACCCGAACCGACCTGAAACGAAACGAACCGATTTTTTTTACTTATATACCTAGGGGCCTAAAAGTTTTAAAAATGTTCCGCATCCCATGGGAAAATTTCTGGGTCCGCCACTGATTATAGAAACCGGAAACCAAAAAAGAATATAGGTACCGATAGTGATTTTGTTTGATTCAGAACGCTACGATATCGATATGATGTCTGTTTATCAGAATAAAAAAACCATTAAAATGAATATTGAAACCGATACCAATGTTGTTCAGTTTAAAAAATTAATATAATAACATAAAAAATATCGAAACAGAAACCATAAAATGAATAGAGGTACCGATACCGATGTTGTTCGATTCGTTACGGTACAGTAGCGATGCGATGTCAGTTTATCAAAATTGTAAACTATAAAAATGAATACCGGTATCGATACCAATGCTGTCCAGTTTAAAAATATTAATATAACAACATAAAAAATATCAAACCCTAAACCATAAAAAGGAATACAAGCACTGATAGTGATGTTAGATTCGGTACAATATGATACCGATACCAATGGTGTTTGGTTTAGATACTAATATAATAACAGAAAGTCCTATTTGAGTCCTTGTGGTTTGTGCAGTTTAACCATTTGAATCCAAAAATCAAAACTGTCTTGATTTGAGTCCCTGTGATTTCTAATTTTAACTATTTGAATCCAAAAGTAAACAACAACCAAATCAGAAACATTTGGTTTTTGGATTCAAATGGTTAAAATTAGAGACCACATGGACTCAAATCAAGACAGTTTTGGTTTTTGGATTCAAATAGTTAAACTGTACAAATTCACAGGAACTCAAATAGGACTTTACTCATAATAACATAAAAAAATTATGTTACTATTCACGAAAGGTTAGAAACCATAAACTGAATACAGGTACCGGAACCGATGTTGTTCGATTCATTATGAGACGGTAGCAATACGATGTCAGTTTATCAAAACCATAAACCATAAAAATGAATGTTGGTACCGATACCAGTGTTGTCCAGTTTAAAAAAGTTAATATAATAACATGAAAAAAATCAAAACCGAAAACCATAAAAATAAATAAATGAACTGCTTCCGATGTTTATTAAAATCGAAAAGCACACAAAATGAATACCAATACCGATATGAATATTGTTGGTTTAGAAATTAATATAATAACATAAATAGATTCTAGAATTATTTCAGGCTTTCAGCTCATTATTGTATTGCTTCAGAAGGCTTAAAAAAACTTGTCAACCGCCCAAAGTAGATGTATTAGTTAATTGTTCATTTCCTTAGTCGGCAATGCAATTAAAAGTTAAAACGCATGTGCTTTGTTGTGTTCACTATTTGCCTATAAAAAGGGGTATATGCCACACTAACCCAAGTGTGGAATTGAAAAGGTTCCATGGGTTCGAATCTAGAGAAAAAGCCACATGCAGTGTGCATACCAGCCCCACTTCAAGGCCACATAAATCCTATGCTAAAACTAGCCAAAATCCTCCATTCAAAAGGTTTTCTTATCACTTTTGTCAACACCGAGTTTAACCACCAACGCCTACTTAGATCACAAGGGCTTGAAGCCCTACATGGCCTCCCTTCCTTTCGGTTCGAGACCATCCCCGATGGCCTTCCACCACCCGAAAACACAAACGCCACACAAGATATCCCGTCTCTAGCCAAATCTGTTGATGAAACTTGTTTGGGCCCGTTTAAAAGTCTCGTGACCAGAGTGAATGCCTCTTATGCACCTGTGACTTGCATCGTGTCGGACTTGCTTATGGGCTTCACCCTAGCTGCAGCCGAAGAACTCGGTATCCCGGAGATTCTTCTCTGGACTAGTGGTACTGGTTCTTTAATATGTTACAATCAATATACAAATCTTTTGGAAAAAGAGTTGATGCCTCTTAAAGGTAATTTGCTCTAATTTTTTGTTTACATGTATATAAATTTTTACTTGCAACAACTGAAATTTTTACATATCAATATATTCTTATAACACACATGATGGGAATTCAGTACAAAACTAACTTTATGTGAAAACTGCATAAATATTTTACTTTTGTGATAAGATGGGATTTTTTACAGGCCTTTTTTTCTATTTCTCCATGCAAGTATGTTGTCTATACAGTTAAAATTGGTCTTGAATTGTACTTTCAATCCTTTTTCTCACAATAAATTTGAATGTAAAACTGAAATTGAAAATAAAAGCAGGCAACACTTACACAGCAAAAAGTTGAAATTTATACCACATGTGCTCATTTATTTTGTGGTTGTCAATGCATGTGAAGACTGCCGGCTCAAAATATTTTACGCCCAAAACGAATAATAAAATTGGCGTCCTTTTCATTAAATAATAAAAAAACTTGCTTTAGATCATATGATTTATACATAATCTCTATGTATGTATGCATAACTAAAGATCATAAACCTTAGTGTTAACAATCTCAAAGTCAAAATCACATACATTTGTTTTTCTGTAGAATTTAAGGCCTTAGGGTGTCCGGGGCACTCGCGGGGAGGGGAATCGGTGACCCCTGTCACCGCTCGGGAACACCGGCGCCACCGGTGCGGGGAGGGGGTGCGGGGAGGGGAATCGGGGAGGAGACACCAAAGAGGGAGGGAGAGAGATGGTGGGGCCACCCACTTTTCAAACCAATCAAAACTTTTTTTTTTTTTTTTTGAATAAAAAACAATTCCCCTAAGAGGGGAGTGCCGCCATCAAATTGGGGTGCGAGGGGAGTTTAAGAGGGGAGTTGACGTGACATAACCTGATTGGGTGTGCGTAAGAGAGGGGACTCCCCTCTTAGGGGAGTGCCCCCCTCACCCTTAGAGAAGTGAGGGCCTTAAGCTTGCTTTATTTCACCCCTTGAGCCGGCCCTTGTCAGTGTGTATTTCTAACTTATTATACTATTGGAGTTATATGCATTTTCAATGAGTCTTGTAAGGTTTGTTTGGCAGGTATGAACCGGTTTTTTAGGCATATAACTTCAATAGTAAGTTATGGGGAGAAAAAAACCGGTGTCATCGTAAGAAACTGTCTTCACATAGAATTCTTTCAGTTTAAATTATTATTAAATTTAATTTAAATTGTTCATGTAGCTAAACATTAAAAGTTGGGTGTAACTTTTTAGGGGGTTTTTTTTTTTGTTTTACATATTTCTCTCTACTAAGGTCTCTTATTTCATATTTACCCACGAAGCTTCAACACAGTAAGCTAGACATATCGTATTTCCATCTAAAAGGGTTTACCGGTTGACCTGTTTTATTTTTACTAAGTGTGTTATATGTGTATATGACACAATTTGTATGTTACGTGAGAAATTAACAAGAAATTTTAAATGGGTGTTAATAAGAAGCTACTTTTGGCTTAAAGTAACTAAACCTTTCATTTTGTTTTACATTTTTATAACATAAACAAGAAAATAGGAGCAAATGGTATCTTAAACGAAGTAACATACATAAAACTAATAGGGTTGGTTTAATCACTTTGGGGTCTATACCAAATTCTAAGATTGGGGCTGATAAATATTTGTTGCTTAGGATTTTAAAATATGGGAATATGATAAGACACACATTTTATATACGATTTCTAGTCATAAAATCACACAATTCCAACATAAACTTTGAGAGGCCAAGGGCTGAGTGAGTTGGGATTAAAGAGAAGAAATGTAATACGAAATGAACGTAGCGAAACACTAAAAATCAAGGAGGCCCTAAAATATGGACCACAAGGTAACTTATATTTTTGTAACTTAAGTCGCCTAAGAAGGCTAATAACTTCATTTTTTGTTTGATCTACAGATCCAAGTTATTTAGTAAATGGTTATTTGGATACAGTTGTAGATTGTATCCCAACCATGCCAGGTATACGTCTAAAAGATTTCCCTCCTTTCATTAGAATTATCTACCCTGGCGATGAATACATGGTTCGATTTTTATGCTCACAAGTAGAGAGAGCGAAAAGAGCTTCAGCCATCATTTTCAACACTTTCGATGCACTAGAACATGATGTTTTAGATTCACTTGCAACAATGTATCCTCCTTGTTATGGGATTGGCCCTTTACATCTACTCGAGAAACATATTGCGGATAAATCTCTTGCATCCTTCAAATCAAACCTTTGGAAAGAGGAACCTGAGTGTCTAAAATGGTTAGACTCCCAAGCACCATCATCTGTTATTTATGTGAATTTTGGTAGCATTACAGTGATGACGCCTCAACAACTAGTCGAATTTTGTTGGGGACTTGCAAAGAGTAATTATTCATTTTTATGGATAATACGGCCTGACCTTGTCATTGGGGATAATGCTATGCTCCCACCAGAGTTTGTAACCGAAACAAGTGATAGAGGGATGTTGGTTGGATGGTGCCCCCAAGAAGAAGTTCTAAATCACCCGTCAATTGGAGGGTTTTTAACGCATAGTGGATGGAACTCGACACTTGAAAGCATTTCTAGTGGCGTGCCAATGATATGTTGGCCGTTTTTCGCGGACCAACAAACTAATTGCTGGTGGAGTTGCAACAAATGGGGTGTTGCCATGGAGATTGACAATAATGTAAAGAGTGATGAAGTCTCAAAACTAGTGGTTGAGTTAATGGAAGGAGAAAAAGGGAGGGAAATAAGGAAGAATGTCATTGACTTGAAGAACAAAGCTCAGGAGGCATGTATTGCTCCTTCAGGGTCATCCATGACTAATTTGGAGAAAGTAGTTCAACTAATGCATGCATTTTCAAAATGATATGTAATCTATTTTTTATGAGTTTGTGCTTATGCTATGCTCTAATAGAGATACAATAAAAATGTATTTTATTTTTTATTTGTATCATAAGGTGATATGAAAAGTATTTTCATGCGTCACTAATAAGATCCTTTACCATATTCTTCTTATACCTAGATCTCTTATGCAGTTTTTTTAAAACTTCATATCCTCCAGATTTAGGGTATTGCGGAGTAAAGAACTTCAAAATTGTTATTCTTGTGAATATCCTTAGTGATTGGTATTTTTTAAAGAAATGATTAGGAACAATTCTACCTATCTTGACAGTCCCATGGACAGAATGACATATATTGATCAAGTCTGGATTATTTATATCATTAGATATAACCAGTGAGATTCCCCCACATGATGAGGCGGGAATTCGGTCATTATGGACTTGGTTTGTTACGGTACCAACACTCACTATAACATACAAAAGAGAAATCTTCAATAAAACATTGTCGTGATATGCTCAATAATATTAGATACGATAATTAAACTTAATTATGTTTGTGATGTTTATATGTATTAACTTATAACTTATATATTCGGTAGTTATGATAAGTGTTGGTGATGATGATAAGCGGGTGAATTCAAAACTGCCGAAGACAGTTATTCCCGCCAAATCATCACCTATATATATGTCTAGTCCGGCGACATATTCCGGTACCAAGACAGTTTGCTTTCATCCGAATTGTCCATTCATTTCACTTTCAGTTTACTTATTCAAATATCATCTTCATTCATTCGGTTGATCATAATCATGATCATGTCCATCGATTCTTCGATGCCTTGTTTATCCGCTGCAAGTATGGTTGATGAACAACAATGTGGTATCAGAGCCACATCAGGAAAGAGTGTAGAAATTAGATCCACTTCAACAACATTACCCTGTCAACACTGCATTGACGAACGGAATGAAAAGGAGAGAAGGATTCATAGGGTGAGACTATGTTATTATTGCCACCAGCCCGGACATCAAATATATGCGTGTAAATCAAAAGAAAATGACAAGGCAACACAACTGATCAACCAAGCGGTTAATGCCGGAATTCAGAATCAAGGGAAGGATGCAGATTGCCGAGATGAAATGATGGTTATCGGCACAGAAGGCGGCCAGTGGGGCGATATATGGTACGTTAGTTCTGCATTCTCTCATCATTATGCCGGAAACTTAAACGTATTCAAACGAATAAAACATTTAGTTGGTGTTGAGACAAAGTCTGGGGAAAATGATTTTCTTTTCATTCGGGGCATAGGGGCGGTTGAAATAAAATCGAATAACGAACGATTAAGAATTCAAAGTGTCTTTTATACGCTGGAACTAGACCGGAATGTCTTAAGTATGACCCAATTAACCATGCAAGGATTCACGGTTAATAAAGCCGGAGATACTTGGAAGATTTTTCCGATGTTCTCGCCACCGGTGGTAAATACAGTAAACGAAATTTCTGGTTTGTCAAAAGAAGAGGAGTTGGGTTTAAAGGAAAAACAGAGGGTAATGAATCTGAATGATGTGAATGAAAAACACAAAGAAAGTTATTTAAATTCGTATTTCGAGGATCTAAATGTTTCCTCTCAAGAGCCGGATTGGAGTGTGATGATCATAAGAGCAATGGAGTTCAATGATTTCACCGATTGTAAAGCATTACTAGAGATGATGGAAGGCGGTAAATTCGTGTTCAAATACAAACACGAATTAGAAAGGAAATTCGAGGAGATTTTAACATGGTACATCACCGTCAAACTGGGAATTACGACAAGACCAATTCCTCCACATACGGCTGATAACAAGAAGATGGATTTGCTGGGCCTGTATATGATAGTGGAAAGAGACGGTGGATACCGGAGTGTGACCGACAACAATTTATGGCCGGTGATTGCCAAGGATATAGGATATGAATACCATGACGGTGAATACATGAGAATAATCTATGCTATGTATCTCGATGTCTTGGTTTACTATTATAGGTTTAAAAATGTTCAAGAAAAGGTGTTTGACAAAGAAATGGTGAAGGAAGGGGAACCATCGTCGGCCGGCTGCCATGAACGGAGTTCGAGTGCTGAGGCTGTTAAAGATGAAGCTTCCATGGACCATTATGCTCTGTACGCGAGGAATGATTGGGAAGGAGCTTGGAAGATGCACAAGAGAAGGAGATTTGACTTCAAGGAGGCGATGAAGGCCGTTGATGAAGCAAATCAAAGTGTGTTAATGTTCGCAGCCAAACACAATCAAGTTTAGGGGAAAGTATTAGATACGATAATTAAACTTAATTATGTTTGTGATGTTTATATGTATTAACTTATAACTTATATATTCGGTAGTTATGATAAGTGTTGGTGATGATGATAAGCGGGTGAATTCAAAACTGCCGAAGACAGTTATTCCCGCCAAATATCAACCGCCAAATCATCACCTATATATATGTCTAGTCCAGCGACATATTCCGGTACCAAGACAGTTTGCTTTCATCCGAATTACTCTATAGTATTAATTTCTAACATACTGAACAACAGTATATTTTTGAGGTTTTAGGTTTTGGTCAATAAAGTTTTTCACCTTTTGTTTTAACCTGCAAATTGGAAACCCCCTATTCGACCAACGCTACCAGAAAACCATCGCCCGCCAACCACGGCCTGTGATTGCCGTTGGTCAGAAAGACTACTCGCCACCTATTCTTTTTAACTTTGTCACGATAATATCACCGTAATACCGCCGTTGGGCCACCGAATCAACACTCTTAACACCTAACGGGAATCACCTTATATAACTCTGAATCGTTGTCAATGACTGCCGGAAAGTCTACATGCAGCCACAAATCGGTTGTTGGAGCAGTTGTCGTCTTCAGATCTGAGAGGAGCAGGACCTAAATCGGCAGAAATGGGTGACGATGTTCATTTGAGTTTGTGGAGGACGAACGTCGGGAGAGAGTGAGTGGGTGAGAGGCGGTGATGCTGGTGGTTTTCTTGCTCCCAAATGAACGATGGGGATACGAAGATTTTACTTGACCAGAGATCATGCCCGGTTGTGTTGGTCTTTCCTGGTAGCGGTGGCGGTTGGTTGTAATGTTATATTGTGGGTAGAGCCGTAGAGAGAGCAAGAAGATAAGATTCATCCCTTTAACTTTGAGGCCTGCAAAATAAATGCTCCTGTTCTCGACGCGGAAGAAATGAATAAAATCGAAGAAAAGTAAAGGAAAATAACCATTTGTAAAAAAACTAAATACATTTGGCTGTTCAGAAAAAATAACCCTACATATATGGCTATGTATTTTGCTTATCAAAATTTATTAATTTTGATTTTTAACTTTTGAGTTTATGTTTAATTTTCATTTTCTTTTCTCCTACTAAGTATTCCTTTTATCATATAACTAACTTATTTTGTAAGTTGGTTCTTTAGTTTGTTCTTTTCATTTAACTAAACAACTTTCTATACTTTTTGGAACGTTCTTTTTCCCTTTTTTTATCTTACTAAAATAACATTATTGAAACCAATAGCGATATTTATTTAATAGTTTCCAGTCGATATTAGCGATATTTATTAAATGTTTCCGGTCGATATAAAACATGTCTCAGTATCCTTTTAGACATTAAGACATATCATGACTTTATTTTATTTTTTGAAATTCTCTTTCGATTGTAACGCAACAAACAAAAACCGACAGGTTTCCCACCGCGAAGCGCGGGGCAACCCTACTAGTTGTCCATTCATTTCACTTTCAGTTTACTTATTCAAATATCATCTTCATTCATTCGGTTGATCATAATCATCATCATGTCCATCGATTCTTCGATGCCTTATTTATCCGTTGCAATTATGGTTGATGAACAACAAATAAAACAGCGAATTTTTTAGTAACACTAGTTATTCTAGACGACTTCCTAACATTTTGTTCTCCATTAGTGACACCCTCAGATGAGCTTGATTCTTCTTGCTCATGACTAGGACCGTCAACCATCACAACTCACAAGTTCATCAACAACCAATGTATGACGTTGCTCCACCCTGCCTGTCACACCCCCAAAATACCACCTAGGGAATGTCCCTGCTGAGCGTGTGACGTACCGACAACGAGCCACTAATTACATTGAACCCATACAAGTTTATAAATAAATCCTCAATTATTGATGAATACTACCATCAACAAGTTTAAATGAAAACCAATATGTTCAGCGGAAGCAATAGTAAACCAAAGTTAAATTGTTTAAAAACCAATGTATAGTATCAAGATTTCAATCCCATAAATCCCCCAGTCGACCCATGACCACTCCAGCTACTCCAGACAGCAAGTTCCAAATCCAAGATATCTAACGACCTGCGAGCATGCAACAAGTGTATCAGACAAAGCTGGCGAGTTCACAGTTTTAATAAAACGTTAGTTACCAAGTATTTAGTCCAGTTTGTTTAACAAATACGAAAGCAATGTTGATAATATCTCGATACTGAACAAGACGGCTCCTGATGTATGTTTTGCCCGTTCCCCAGTGCTCCTATCAAAGCACTGGGCCCGACTGGGTCATTAGTTCACACCCGCCCTCTCTCAGGAACGGGGTGAGGGTGCCAAACCTAAGTAGCGCTACCAACTAATACCCCGCTACCACCCACGATAGCAAAAGATGGGACTTAAGAGATAGAGAGTGAGAATATTATCCAACTTCCCAGTTTTACCCAAAAGACTTATCCCTTCCCGGGATACCCACTGACTGTCCCAACCACCGGGACGCATGCTCAAAGTAGTGAACTCACCTTGGTTTGCTCGGTAAGATTGGTTACGTGTTTACAGTTGGTCGACCAAATCCTAATATGATTACCAGTAACTGTCAGTTTCGTAACACTTAATCACAAATTCCTTATACTTATTACACACGCAGCACACAAGTATTATACACACCATCAATCCAATGATGTACCAGAAACACATAACATATGACTAGTCGTAACAATTACTCATGTACATTAGTAGCTCATGGTTAACACGTAGCAGGTGTTCAAGTCCCACACAAGTTCGCATTATCAATACATGTTTCACATATCCTTACTTCACAAAATCAATATATTAAGTTCTATGCACACTATCGAGTAACACCGATTAACCAGTTAGTTCATATTCCATCTCATGTCATGACTTTTGTTCCTACGGTAGCTTGTTAGAGCATGGCCAATTCAGATCAAGGCCCAATCATAATGTATGGTCCGCATTTGAGTGTGCAACCAACACCCACCAGTGTGCGACACAACACAAACTATTACACTACCCCGCCCAACCTTATTGCATACGGAATCAGTGGCCGACAAGGTTAACGTGTATAGTAGGTTGATAAAACTAAATCAATTAACAAAACGACAATTACAAATCAAGGATCCAATCAATCACTCGAACCAAGCACTTTCGTCATAACAAAGTTGCGACGAAACTCTAACTTTCGTCGTATGGGTGTGTGTGTGACGAAACATTGACTTTCGTCGAGCCCAACCAGCGACGAAACCCCTAGTGTTTCATCGAGACCAATATTGACAAAACATCTCATGACATCAGTTACAGTTTCGTGTTTTCTTCGAACCCTAATCTTCCAACAGTTTCGGCATAATTCAACGGCTAATCATCAAGTTCCCGATTAACGTAAACGTGTAACAAGCATCAACAATATACATATTCGTATCATAACAATCATCCGATCACTAATATGGATTGGTTCAGATTTATGCTACCGTGTAATCAACATAATTAACTCATCCAAACCCTAATTATGTTCTAACTGTTTCGTCGCATTCTAACATCGTTTGTTCATTCAATTAGCATGCAGTCATGATTACTCAATTAAGGTAACACAGTCAACAGTTTGCTAGCATTGAATCCTATATCCCATTCATTATGCAAAAACAACAATCATATAATAATAGTGCCTAGAGCCTCGAAATCGTGGCCATACATGCAACCCACAATTTAATATTTTACATTAGTGAAAGCATAGTCAAATGAGATATGAAACATACCACATGGGTAGCAGGCTGGACCACTATTGACGTCAAAATGGAGAAGGGAATGTTTGGTTTTGACTTGTGCCTCTATTTGGAGAAAAATAACCAACTAACAATCCAAATCCAAACCCTAATATGTATAGATATGCGTTCAAGAGGAGGAAGTGGGCCGAGCCCACTAGGACTCACGAAGGGGGTAGTTGGGCTCGCCACCAATGGGCCTTTCTTTGGGCTCGCAAGGAATAGGTGGGCTGTGATTCTAAGGTCTCGACCCGCAATCACAAGGTTGCGACTCGAAATCAAGAGTGGGGTACGGGTTGCCTTTGTGTCACGTACATCACGTACATGTAACAATCAAGTACAATCAACACCCGTTCATTACGTTCGCATCACGTACACGAAATCACAACGCTAAACAGACAAGAGTAGTGCACCATACAAGTCTTGAAATTTCGAGTTGTCACACTGCCTATTCCAGTTGATGGATGTTGTGCATCAGTAGTCACTACAATTCTAGAAGAATCACCTAGTTGCTGACTATCAGTAGTGCTAAAATCATCTACTACCCTCTTTTTTCATCATTGGGTGTATGGTCACTTAAAGAGTCATAAAGATTGAAAAATTAAAGTGTTAACATCCTTTCTATTTTTAAAGTCGGCAGAAGTTTCATACATTTATTTTTAGATGGAAAAACATATTCATAAAAGTTTACATCTCTAGAGAATATAAATCTTTTTTCATCCAAACTTTATATCTCTTTTTCAAATTAGAATACCCCATAAAAACACACTTTTTTGCCCTTTCTTCAGACTTGTCATTATTTGTTAACACAATGCAAAAATATAAACATCTAAATACTCTTAAGTGACTTCACGAGGGTTCAAAACCAAACAAGAGCACATAGGCAGATCTACCATTTAAAATAGAGGAAGGTGTTCTGTTAATTAGATAAGATGCAGTTAAGACACATTCTGACCAAAATTTTAAAGTAATATTAGCCTGAAAAAGTAAAGCTCTGGCAATGTTGAGTAAATGCCTATGTTTTTGTTCAACCAACCCATTCTCTTGTGGGGTGTAAGAACAAGATGTTTGACGTACAATATCTAATGAATTTGTAAAAATCAACATTTTAGAGTTAACAAACGGTACTAACAATTGTTATAGCAACTGAAAGATAAAACCTTAAAAAAAAATGATATGCCCAAATAGATATGGACACGTGTTTATATCTATAGAAAACCATAAAAGTGTATATCTTGTTTAGTTGGAATCGACGTGGTACCGATACTGTTGGGGCGATATCAATTCGGTTCGTCACAATACCGGTACAGTACTGACACTCGCTATAGCTTACGATATAAAAAAAGTACTCTATTTGAACATGTATTATTTATTTGTATTGATATTAACGTATTTTGTTATAAATATTAGTAAACTTATAATATTTGACATATATATAATTTATCTAAAACTAATGTCTTTATAATTTAACAAGTCCGGATACTCTAACAGTACTCTCCGTCTAGACTGAGTACTCATAACTCCTTAGTCAACCGGCCTAGAAGCGCCTAACGAATTTGTTGTAATAACAGATGTTGCATATTTTTTTTTAAAGAGAACATACAATTTTTGTATGTGATAACTTGAGTGAGCCTGAACTAAATATTGAAAACTCATTTCAAGGTTTTCCTTCTTTTATTGTCTTATACGAAAACTACAGCAAAACCCTTTGCAATGCTCTATATCACCCAAAATCATATATCAGGATATATGCCATTACTGGCCACTATGCAACCAATCCTATCCAGTCATCTACATCTATCCCAAATTGAAATTGCCGTACTGATGAGGAAATGAAATTGCCGTATTTTTGAGGAATTTGCAATAGATTTAAACTGACCCCATGATTTTTTTAATTCGTTTTTTTATATGATAACGACAATCTATCTACTATAATAAAAGAAACTAACTTTTGGACACGTGTCATTCATTGAAGGTATCCTTAAATCTATAATTATTTTATATTAACTAAATAAATAAATAATACATTATTTATATCTATTAATTCATAACGATATGAGCAACAATAACTTTTTTTGTTTTATCTTTTATGGGTTTTTCATTTCCTTTTTTATCATATATAATAAACTAGGTTATCTCCCGTGGTACCCACGGGTTGTTTTATTTTATTAGTTATTAATCATGTATATTTTTTTAAGTTTAACGACTTATTTTTTAAAAATTTGTGAGGACATTCACTGATAATCCTATATAAATTACGACACATGATTATTAGTTTACTGTTTGAGGATACAATCTTTGATTTTTAAATAAATATGTGGCTATTGAAATAGTTGGTATAATTACTTAACATACCAACTTCAACATAATAAAGTAGTCAATAAAAGACAATAAAGTAGTCGATACAAATTACGAAAAATTATTTCAAACCAAAATAACTTAAAGGAAAACTTCAAATACATCAAACTGAAAGTGAAAATTTCATCATAAGTTATCAAATATCTACTGAAAAGAAACTTATATAGCACCCCTAATTCAAGACAGCATAGAAGCAGCCAGTTCAAAGAATCAAAGTGATTTGGGATTGGAACTTTGAGCCAAACACATATTTACCACCAAACTATTTTTACCACAATACATGAGGTGAGAAGATGGTTTGCTAATTCGGCGTGTAACCCGCAAGCCAGACACAATACATCTCCCACTTGGATGCCTCTCGCGATCAAACCTTCAGTTGTAAGGATTTTGTTACTTACCACCCTCCATGAAAAATAGTTTACTTTCGGGAGATTGAGCTCCACTTAAAAGGTTGGACTTGCACATTCGTACTGAGGCCATCTTATAACTCCTTTATCACTTGCTTGATTGAGAACTTTGTTGTGCCTCCACCTCCATCCTATAACAACCTATCTTCTTTGTCCTTTATTTACTGCTGGATTAACATATCCATAAGCTGCTGATGAGATTCCATCTTCTCGTTTTCCGATGTAGACGTGCGCTTCCAATGCCGATCCCAAACTGCTTTACCATTCAAGCATGTAGATAACCCATTTGACCACATCCTACAAACACACATACACGTGGCAACAATGTAAAAGTCATTATTTTTTACCAACAGTTGCAAATTAGCAATTAAAGTATTTTTACCAACAGTTGCAAATTAGCAATTAAAGTATTAGAAAAATAGGTATGCCCTTACTGCTTAGTCCTTATCCAGACTCCATTCATTGCTAAAAAGATTAGATAACCCGTGTATTACATAATAAAAATTATATAATCAAGTTCAAAAGGCTAACAACATATAAGACACACTTCTAATTGAAACTACCTAAAAATAACAATATTCCCATTTGAAAAATAACAAATGTGTCTAAATTTGAACCTTCTTACACTCGTGTTACAACAATAAACCAACAGGAGCATTTCTATAGTCACCTACTTTTATATACAAGAACTTATTTCATGGCTATTTTATGTTCTAAATCAAGTATCAACGTTAGTACTTAGTATATGTAAAAGGGTGTGAGAAAAAGATATAGGGGTGTGAGAATAGTGGAAGCCTTTATTTGCGGTGTTAAAAACCTCAGATATAGGGCCATCATTTGCAGATACATCTAATTCTTGTTTAACCTTTAGAGATGAGCGTTTGGTCCGGGTACCGGTAACGGTACGGTACCGATCACTTTCGATATCGGCACTGGCATCAATTTTTCCCATTTTTTTGTGTCGGTACCGGTATTTTAGTTGATTTGCTGATAAATAATGGTACCATACCGGCTCTATTCGGTACCGGTACTCATTTTTCCCGTTTTTAGAACTGGTACTTTCGGTACTGGTATTTGCTCATCCTTATTAACCTTATCAAGTCCCTTCAAAATGAATTGCATTTCTTTTGCTAAAGACTTAAACATGGATCTAATCACATTCACTTTTTTCCCCTTTCCAAATAAAGAAATTTATAAAGTATGATAAAAAAAAAACAAAAACAATATTTTTGTAAAATATAAAAAAGTTGAATACATAGAAAATAGACTTAAAACGACTTTCAATCTTTTTACTCATTTGAATTCCCTAATAGGATATCACCATTATGAACTAACACGACAATGGGCCCTTAGGAAGATTGGGAATGAGTAATAACAAACATAAAGCAATAAACTATGCATATATCTTAAGAGATTTAAAACTACAAAAAGAGTGTATTTACTTACATTGTCATCCAATATGTCCTATTTCTCACAATAGTTTGAAGATGACTTGATGAGATTTGAAGATGTTATCAGGTGCATTTGACTGAAAGCAAAAAAAAGAGAAAAAATTGCAATTTAGAAGACAAATAGTAATATTCTGCATTTTGAGAACATCAAAGATCAAAATAAAGGTATGACATGATATTTATCCAATTTGCTTGAGGAGAGCTCAACCAAGATTGACCCGTACAAGATCAAATACTTAAAATACCGTTAATAATGAGTTAAAAAAGAACACAACGCAAATTTGACCCATTTGAAATAAATTGGTTCGAAATTGTCTCGTATACGATGTATTTGATACAAAGAGGAACACACAAACCTTCCATGTCTTCTTTAGGGGAGCTTTCCTTATTGAAAACAAAAACACTCTTTCAGTTGCCTTAACAACGCTGCAACATTTATATGACTTTAAGTGCAAATAACAACACAATAATAAACAAAATTACAGGTTATATTTCTCATCTTCAGATACAATTTCAAGACTATAAATCCCAGGTATAATGCACTCATGTTGACAATTTAGTTACCACTGAATGGCTATAAAAATTGGTGATTGTTCGTGTTAAGCATAGAAGGCCCATGAGAAACTCATAAATCTTTAAAAGTCTGTCTATAATATAAAGAAGAGCTCTTAAATCCATTATTTTATCGTTATCGTATTTGCCGGTTATACTATTTTCATAATCATAATTAACTCGTTAGTTATGCATAATAAACAACAAAATGGACGAAGAACCTTGTTAAAAACCTAATCAAATAATCATGCTTGAGTTATAAGTTTCATTTATTAATTATAATTCATGAGTGAATGACTTTCATTTACCTTTCCACCGTAACTTATAAATGAAGCACCCACTAAATGCTTGTGATCCTACCCCTAATCATGGATCAAGGGGATCGACCTTTCATAATGACAATGACAACCATTGAACTATAATTCTATAAACATAGATGAAGGGTCCTTTACCTTTAATGATCCCAATTTGGAATAAAAAATTTAAACCATTTACAAACCTACTCCAAAAACATAATTTTTAAGTAAAACCTTATTCAAAAAGTGGGGGTGCCATGTGCAACATTACATAAGAATTACATTAAAGAGATTAACTACCTACTCTACAAAAGAATGTCCAATGTGAAATTACATCTGAATTATATCAATCAAATTAACAATCTTTTTGAACAAAAAAATGTCTCAAAATCTGTTTTCGTTCTTTAAAAACCATCTCAGGTCCCTAGAACGGAAAACATCCTTGTCTACTTTCTCATTTGGGCTCTCTATAACAACATTCTAGGTCATTCATTTTAGCTACTAAAATAATAATTCAACAAATGATCAAATTTTATCATATTTAGTAAAAATAGACATAACGTATACTTGACATAATCCCACATATCTAGTAAGGGGTGCCAACATAGATAAAACCTCATGGTAAAATTCTTCTTAGAAATGTTTTAAGTTTAATAATGATACCTCGATTGTTTTTTTTTTCTCCACATCAAGCTTCTAATCAGTCACCGAAGAATCAACAACAGAGTTATCAACATACATGACCTTCTTTGTTTCCTGACATCAGAAAGAGAGTAGCAAACACTTTAAAATAACACGATAAAGTGAGATCACTACCAATGGAAAAAAAAATTGAAATTCAAAATACCATTTTTTATAAAGAATAAACATAGTTCGAATCAAGTAAATTCTCACTTCCTTGTAACGTAACAACTCCAGTTAAAAAAAAGATAATTGCATGATAAGTACCGAAAACCTTTATCCATTTTAGGTCACCGATAACTACATGGAAAAGATCGAAATTTGGCATCTTTTGCAGCGGGACAAGCCTACCAATCGACCCGAGTTGACCCAAAAATAAATAATAGAGAACATTATTACACTGTGAAGATGTAGTCTTAGATGGAATAGCAACCAATAAAAGAAAAACATAAAAACCTAGGAAGGGAAAGCACAGAGAAAACACAAACTTGTTTGGTAAAAAAATTACATATTAGCTCCTGCAACCTACAAAACAAAAGAGGAAAACCGTGATCCGTTAGTTTTCGGTGCAACGAAAAACCTAAAACATTACACATACTCAGAGAACAAAGGTAGTCAGTTTGAAGGGAAAAACTCGCATCCATGGGGTGAAAGATTCAACTCATGATAAGAACACATTCTAAGTCAACAATCTCTAAGAACAACGTTTATGTGATAATACCCGTACAACAGTCAATAACCATTTTATTAAAGATTAATTAGCATCAGCAAGTACTCACAAATGACATCTGAACCTGGAACATGTACATCATCATAACAATCTACTAATCAGCAAAGTAAATATATTCATTCAAATGCAAGATATAAAAAATTATGAACCACTGAAATCATATAACAGATAAAATCAGTAGATATCCAAGATCGGAGCAAATTTGATGTTAAAATGTGGATTAAGAAGACAGAAAACTATAATTCGATGAGAAAATACCGCATACCTGCGCCACTATCAAGAGTGTTGTAGACAAAGATTCGGCCGAGTTCGCCCATTGCGATTAGGGTTTTCTTTTGTTGTGAAAATGGAACGGGAAAAGAGGGAGAGCGGCAGGAGAAGAGCAATACTCTCTGCTAGGGTTTAGAAAAAAGAAACACTTCATCATATATAAAAATAAAAAGCGTGGAGGTTTGAAACCCTTGAAATCAAAAACCAAATCTGAAAACCATATTAATCAAGAGAAACTAATAACTCATTTAAAACACTTGAAATCAAAATCTAACAAAATTTAAATATTTGGAAATCAAATACGGAGAAACACGAAAGGCGATTGATACCTCGATGATAATAACCAGAATCTGAGACTTGAATTGGAGATTTGGATGATTTGAGAATCTAAAACCCTGAAACAATTTCACAAAAATAATCCAGAAAAATCAAGAATCTTCTCAAGTTATAGAAATAACAACAAACATCCATTTGTTGAAATACAACTTTGGTTTTTAGGGTTTAAGAAAAAGGATGATGAAGATCTGGGATTGAACGATGATGATGACAAACCTTGATGATGATAGGAAGATTGTTGAAGGCGGCTGTAGTTCGGGTTATAGAGAAGAGGGAGAGAGTGTAGCTAGGGTTTTAGAAAAAATATGAAGAGTGAGAAGCTGAATGAGAAAAAAGAAGGGTATTATAGGATCCGATTTTGTGGGTCGGGTAGGCTAATTCGGGGCGTCACCTTAAGGAAAAAAGTACACGGGAGTTTTGGAGCCAAAACCAATTTCTAGATTGCCTTAGGTGATGCCACATCATTTTGCAAGCCCCCATATCATGACACATAAGCCCTCATTTATCATGTTTATTATATATAATAGATTTTAAGATTTGTTATTTTTTCTTAATGAAACTTGGTTTTGTTATAACTTTGCGACAACACTTAAATGAGTTGTTGTTTTACGTTTTTTTGGGGTTTCGTCGTTGTTTGGTTATTACTTAGCATAGTGTTTGGTTGTCACATTTAGTCCCTCGCAATTTTTACCCCCCTTAAACTTTTAACACACCAAAGTATACAACTCCGCCTATGTTTTACTTCACGTGACTCACTGGGGTTTAAAAATTTGTGATTTTGTTATACGTTTTTTCCCAGTTTTGGTCGTTCTTTGGTTGCTACTTAGCACGATTTTACGTTTCCTGCCCAGCACCCCCCGCGTGGTCGCTAAGACTAATTAATATTAAATCTTATCATACTTTAATAAAATATTATCCTCAAATCTAAATTGTTAATTTAATATATTTTTAAAACAAATACATCTCTTTCCTACTTATCTTATATTAAATATATAAATAATAAATTATTATTAAATGTTATCTTAATTTGTTAAAAATATAACTTTTTTTAATATTTGGTATACAAAATTATATTTATTCAACTCGTGTAAAATGCAGGGTTTTGAAAAAATAACTTTTTTTATTATTTACTATATAAAGTTACATTTATATAACCCGTGTAATACACAAAGTTTTTAAAGATATAACTTTTTTATCATTTGCTATGTAAAATTAGATTTATTCAACACATGTAATCGACGGGGTTTTTAAGGATATAATTTTAACAATTATTTGGTAGATTTTTCAACCCGACTATACACGAGTTTTTTTTAAAATAAGACATTTTTAGTATTTAATATACAAAATTACATTTATTTAATATGTGTAATACACATGGTTTTTAAAGATATAACTCTTTTTTAGATCTATTCAACACGTGTAACATACGGGGTTTTTAAGGATGTAATTTTTTTTACTATTTGGTAGATTTATTCAACCCGATTATACACGGTTTTTTTTAAAGATACCACATTTTTAGTATTTAGTATACAAAATTACATTTATTTAATCTGTGTAATACACATGGTTTTTAAAAATATAACTTTTTTTATTATTTGATATATAAAATTACATTTGTTTAACCCGTAAAATATACGGGGTTCATAAATATATAACTTTTATTATTTAATATATAAAATTACATTTATTCAACCCGTGTAATACACGAGATTCTAACCTAGTATATATATATGGACAAACAAATATAGTTATACATAAACCATTTTATTTATAAATAAGAAAATCAATTTATAAATTAAATGATTCGAATAGATAATTTTTCTATGTAAACTAGTTATGACAAAGGGAGTGACGGTTGCAGCAAAGGTAAGAAAATCAACAACTAAATGATTCGAATAAATAATTTTTTTTATGTAAACTTGTTATGATAAAGGGAGTGACGGTTGTGGCAACGGCATCAAGGGGAGTGGTGGTTATGATGATGATGATGATGATGATATCGACGAGGCGTCCATGGCAAAGGTGGCTATGATATGTCATATGGCGCCAATGATGGTGGTGACTGAGCGGAAGATACAAACTCTTTTTAGTGAATTCGTTTAGAATTTAGAAAACAAAATTAATCTATTTTACTTAAGAATTTGTTCACGAACATAAACGGGTGTTCACGAACATAAATCGACGATCACGTACAAAGATGAACAAAACATACAAAGATGAACGAGCAAAATGTGTGTTCATGTTTGTCCGTTTAATTAAACGAACAAGAAACTTGTTCATGTCCGTTTATTAATTCAACGAACAATGAACTTTTTGCCGAACAAGTTCACAAACTGTTCATAAACATTTGATCCGTCTACAAACCGATTTTTACACGTATATCATACTTGCAACAATTAAAATTTTTACATATCAATATATTCTTACGACACACATGAGAGAAATTCAGTACAAAATTAACTTTAAGTGAAATCTGTATAAATACTTATACTAATGTTTTCCATGGCTCGGCTCGTTAATTTTATGAAGCTAAAAATTTGAACTCCGAGTTGGCTCTTCAAGGCAACTCGAGCTCAATCGAGTCGGCTAGCTAATTATTTAATTATTGATAACAAAGAAACAAAAACACAAATATAATTTAATGTGATACGTTATGGGACTTCTTGCAAGCCTTTTTTCCTCTCTCCATATAATGTTGTCTATACTCGCTAGAAACACTTATTGCAAACATTTTCTCACAATAAAGACTAAAGTAAAACCGAAAATGAAACTGATTTCTCACAATAAATTCTAAAGCAAAACTGAAAATGAAACTGAAAAGTAGTTGCTCGCCTAACGAATACTATACAATCCAGTAATCCAGACAAATTCAATGACGAAAGACCATCTACGCTCTATGAACACAGACAACGTTGGTGACCAGATTCGTCCACCATTTCAAAAAAAAAAAAAAAAAAAAAAAAAAAAAACCACCACCTAAAAGTATGAAACTGGAGCAAAGGGTACCAAATATACAACATACACACCAAAATTTGAAATTCAATACCACATGTGCTTAGACTATGGGTATGGGGCGGGGGTTGGAGCGTGGGTTGGGTAAAAAAGCTCAAATCACCACCCCGGGTGGGCTTGGGTTTGGGCGTGGCCCCTTGGGCGGGGGTTTCAGCCCTGGCGTTGGGCATGCCTAGCGGTCCTATATGGCCGGCTCTTATTGGGTTGTTTGCTAGGTCATAGCGGCTATCTTTAAATATAAAAAAATTAACCGTTTGGCCAAGCCAAACGGTTCATGTCACACCCCAACCGATGACGGAAACATCGGGGCATGGCACTGAGCGAAACAGATTGTCCAGAAGTTTCCATAACAACTATATTTACCAAATATTTTAAGCAACACGTCCCATACCATGTCATAAATGATAATACAATTATTACAGAAAAGATCTAGTCAAATTGTTCTGATCCGACAACTCAAATTTTTATTATAGACAATTGTTTATTGTTGACCTAGGTCTTTCCTAGCCTCGATTTCACAGCAAAGAAAGCAAATAAACATCCTAAGCACCTGTCACATACGTTAAAATAAAAGGCAATACACATAGTGTAAAGGTGAGCATACAAGTTTGATAATAGCATATAGAGTTCGAAATCGTTACGCATAACCAACACGTACACAGTGTAAAATGAGGAATGTTAGTTATCGACATGAACCTATCGATACCAATGACTGCGGGTTGACTGCCCAAGGCAGTTCGCGATACACACTTACCACTGTGAGCCATGTAGGTAATTGTCCTTAACAACCCCCGAGTGAATGGGTGCTGAGTCCAAACTAATAGTACTACCGTTGCTAAGGCATGTAGACAGTATTCCATGTGTAAACATAACAAACAAGCATTCATTAAGTCACGTATAACATGCGGTAACGATTAGCGTTAAATTGTAGCGTAGTGTGTTCGATGTGATTTAGTATAAGTAACGTATGTAACACCCAAAAGTGCGTAAAGCAAAAAGGGATCGAGTATACTCACAGCGATTGGTGCATTGAAGGGAGCGCTAGAGAGTAGGGTTAGCCTGAACAGATTGATAGTATAACGATAAGCAACGCGTAAAACGATACAAAGTGCAAGTGGGTAGGACAGCAGTTCGATCGGATGGTAGCCCGATAGGACAGCCGGTCGCTCGGATGGTCATCCGGTCGGGTGACCTTTCGAGTGGATTGTTTCTTCCTTTGTGAAGGATGTGTTTGTGTATGATGGTTTGACCTTTGAAGTTTTCGTTGTAGCATTTTGAAAACATAGAAGTATCTCTACTTTTCAGGTCGATCGATCGAACGACCGTTTGATCGGGCGACAGTCCGATAGGTTGGCACTTCAGCGAGAATAAGTTCACGGCAGGTTGTCACTCGATCGGACGGTTGTTCAATCGGGTGGCATCCCTTGTGCATTGAACATGTTGAAAATTGTTTAAGTGTTGAAGTTTCGAAACATCACATAGTCGGATGGTCGGTCGATCGAGTAGTAATTTGATCGGACGGCAATCCGTTCGGTGTTCCAAAACTCTTGGGAGTTGATTTGAAAAGTAAGGTGGGACCAAGGTGCAAGTCATGCGGATTGGCCAGTCGTTCGGATTGGCTGTTCGATCGGACAGCAGTCCGATCGGACGGCATTCTGTCCTGGTCGACCTGTTCGTCTTACACTTGGTTATTTTGATTGTTTGTCGTTTTATCGAGACGTTGTGATACCGTATTAAGCAACAGAAACCTCGTCAATACTTGGTACTCCTGATTGGACAGGAATCACCTAAATCCGGCCAGTTAACTGTTCGAGACGGTGTCCCATGTTTAACCCGATATCGGTGGTCTCATGGATAGAATCCAGATCTTGAACCAACACAACCACAAGAATGAGTAGTAAGTCGGCACAAGCTCCAATTCTATCGGTTTTGAATGCATTGAGTGTAAAAGAGTTGAAAGAAAGTTGGAAAACCATCTTTCAATCCTTTTCATAGTGAGTATGTTTAGATCTATGAAAGATCCTTGTTTGTTTATGTGGAAATCGATTAGATCTAAGTTGTTCTCGGAAATCGGTTAGATCTAAGTTGTTCTCGGTGGATTGAGGCCAAAACATGAAGTTCTCAAGAACACATGATGACGTCATCCAAGAACACCTTGAATCTTGATGATTTCACGGTTAAAAGTTATGATTCAAAAGATAGAAAGGTGTAGGAGTGCGTGTTGATTAAGGAAGTACAAGATTTAGGACGAGATCTTACCGAGATTGCAAGAAATCGAAGGGAAATGAGGTTGGAGAGCCGGTCGGACAGAGAGTTGCCAAAAGTGGAAAGTATGATGGTGACTCGGGGTATTTATAGGGTTACCCAAAGTGGAAAGGATTGGCCGATCGGGTGGCAGCCCGGTCGAATAGCCTGGCCGATCGGACAGCAGTCCGATCGAACGGCTGGTCGATCGGCTGGTCATCTGATCGATCAGTCGCTTGGTTCGAGTGTTTGGTGCGATGAGTTTGGCCATTTCGATTGCGATAGAGTTTCCTTGTCAAATTACTTTTAATCCCAACTACTATATCAACATAAAATCATCCTTATTTTGTATTCATTTAGCGTTTGTGATTCGATTGCGATTGAGCTCGATTGCGTTTCGATTGATTACCCCACATATCATAAATGAGCATGCACAAGTAACACATAAGGCACACACACATATAATCAATAACCATAATGCGTATTTCGAGTTGCGAGTGCGATTGCGATAAGCGATAAATCGATTAAAGATGCGATTAATAGCGATCAATATGCGATTATTAATAAATACTCCACATAATACAATCAACGCGATAATAAAATAGACTAATTACAAGTTAAAGAAGTCAAAACAGGAATTGAGCAAGGAGAGACAGATCGCAATTAGCAATCTTTTCTTCCTTTGACTTCAATCTTGACTTTGACTTTGACTTCCGAAACACGGGGTGTTACAGTTCACCCAACTCGCTATAAAACCCCCAACCCCACCGCCTGTCCACATCGCTACCCCAACCCAAGTCACTCCACCTACCCGAACCCGCTACCCACACACACTTGATCGATGGCCTCTTGGACACACGAGGAAGAGCTAGCACTTGTCACGAGTGTTGTTAACGCGATGAAGGGCCGCCAACCCGGTGAGACCCGTTACTGGCCGGAAGCTTTCGCTAGCTACCGGCACAACGTGGGGAACGACCGGCACAATTTAAACGCGTGCCAAACAAGTGGCTCGAGCTACGACCGAAGCTCGATCGTTTAAAGCCTACTACGACAGCATCCCGGGCGGTGATATAAGTCACAAAGACCGGGTGGCGGTGGCCAACATCGAGTTCCGGGGCAAGAAGCGGAAGCCGTTTGACAAGCTCGCCATTTTCGAAATCTACCTAACGCTTTAGGCTTTTTTTTTATTTTGTAATCCATTTTTTTTGTACAATTTTGTAATTTAGGAAATTTTAATAATAATTTTAGGCTTTTTTTAATTTTGTGTGTATTTGTTAATTTTAGTTTTCTTTTTTAATTTTAATAAACCTGGCCAACTCACGCAGCCTAGCCACGCCCTGCCATACCCCACGGACACGTCACTCACCAACGGGAGGGCTCGAATTCCACGTGTCAACCCATGCCCAAAACCCTCGCCCCACCATACCCCACGTTCTTATTTATTTTGTGGTTGTCAATGTAAAGAGTCATTATAATTTCTTACTATTGGAGTTATATGAGTCGTATACGGTTGATGAACAGAAGCGATAAGGTTTTTATGATACAAGAGAAAAAGAACATCCTGACAAATTGGATTTTAATAATTTAAACTGGTTCTTTTTGACCAATAATAATTCAAACTCAGTTAAAATTAGTCACAATAATCCGAACTTTTCCATTTTATTTGTAAAATAGTTCGCTGTTAAAAAAACATAACGGAGATAAGTTTTTTTTTCGAAATTACAAACCGAAGTTTTCGGGTTTTTGATCAGAACGAGGATACGAGTCGATTGATATAAAACTTACGTCGAAATAGTGCTCTAAACGACTTGATTTTTGTTAATTAAAAGTTCAAATGCCTAAATTGAAGCACCGTTTTCGTCGTTTAGAGTATTGTTTCGATGTAAGTTTTACATCAATAGACTTGTATTCTCGTTCTAATCAAAAGCCGGAAAACATAGGTTTGTAATTTGAAAAAATACTTAACCACGTTATGTTTTTTTAACGACGAACTATTTTCCAAACAAAATGAAAGAGTTTAGATTATTGTGTGTAATTAACTGAGTTGAGATTATTGTCGGACAAAAGAGTCCGTTCGAATTATTAAAATCCAATTTACCTTTACTAATATACTTTCATTTATTCTTTTAATTTTTTTAGAGTAAATTACGTTTTTGGCCCCTGTGGTTATATCGCTTTTACAATATTAGCCCAAATAAGAATTTTTAACATATCTACCCCCATGGTCTCTATAACTAACCATTTTGGCCCCCATGATATCTAGACTTAGGGGCCAAAATGGTTAGTTATAGAGACCATATGACAGATATGTTAAAAATTCTTATTTTCGGTTAATATAGTAAAAGTGATGTAACCACAGGGGCCAAAAACGTAATTTACTTTTTTTTAAATTAAATACAACGTGACAAATTAACCATTTTATAATTAAAAACGAAAATTTATAATTTAAAAAATATATATATGTAGGCCCTCAAAGCATCATGAATTATTTGAGTTTTGTACTTTAGTTGAATTGAATATTTTTTGAGCCACTATTATTCGTTGGCGGCCTGTGGCTATCATCAACATTTCATGTCCCGTGTCCGTTTCGAATTCTACATTGAACATCAAACCGGTGAAGCTGATTGGTGTTCCAATATTTTGGATAGCGGTGTTTTGTTTTTTTTTTATTTTTGTATCCTTCATCGTTGCTTGTTATATTAAACCATGGTGTAATTGACACTTAATTTTTCTAACGAGTTTATTAAAAATATTGTATTTCTATATTAAGGTTTTGCCTATATATGGTGATATTAGTTGGATGATAAATTGGTAATTTCTTATACAATATGAATCGAATACGTTTTAGATTGTGAATCTAATCTTTAGGGTTTGTTTGGTATGGGGTAATGGAATGGACGAGGGAATTGAATGGGTGAGGTAATGGAATTGATCATTACCATTCCATGTCTTGTTTGGTTACCATGTGTGAATGGAATGAACAATTACTTTTTGTTGTTTAGTATACGAAAAAAGACGCAGGAATAAAATCAGATGGCGGTGGTCAGTGATGGGCGATGATGAGGCGTGGTGCTAGGTGTTAGTTGTAGCGGTGGTGGTTGGCGGTGGTGTGGAGACGACGGCGGATGGTGACAACGGTGGTGGGGGATGACGGTGGAGGTAGGTGGCGATGGTGGTGGCAGGGGTGGTCGGAGGTGGTAGCGGTGGTGGCGATGGGTGGTGGCGGTTGATAGCGGTGGCGGCAGTGATCAGAGGTGGCAATGGTGGTGGCAATGATCGAAGGTGGCAGCGGCAACGGCGGTGGCGAGGACGGAGGTGGGTGGCGGTGATAGGTGGTGGAAGCGGCGGTAGCGGGTGGCGGCGGAGGTGGGTGACGACAGCAGATGACGGTGGTGGTGGTGTTGTGTGTGTGTGGTAGCAACGGTGGTGGGTTGTGGTGTTGTTAAAGAATGAGAAGAGTGAATGGAATGGAAAAAAACAGAGGGGACGGATGAAATGATTTTGAGGGAATGGAATGCACTTTAGAATGGAAGATTCCATTCCATCGACCAACCAAACACTATTTTCTTCATTACCTCACAATGGTCTATTCCATTACACCTCTCATTCCTGCATACCAAACGCTTTAATTACACATTGCGTGTTTAAGCTAGTTTATTTAATTAAATAGATCGTGTTCAGATCGTACACATTACGTGTTTAGGCTAGCTTGTTTAATTAAATACATCGTGTTTGGGCTGTACTAAAACTAAACATGTCGCCCTATCTATTAACCATTTAAAATCAAAATAGGAAATATATAAATTAAGATCAATATGACTTATATGAGTTAGTGTTTAAGTTTCACTAGTTTAGTTGTGTTTAGATCTTATTAAAAAATTTTAACACATAATAATTAAAGGGTTCATTTACAATTTATGAGAAGAGAATTAAATGGTGTCTTTTTTGACGGCAATTTTGGGTCACTAAAGGATCACTAGAGTATTATTGTATCATCAGGGTAACCACACGATCATATCCATATCCACAAGCCTATAATGCATATACATTAATTTGGAGGAAACCCAATAAATTTAGGAAAACTCCCCTTGTGGGAATCGAACCTAAGATCTAATGGTCACTAATCTTTATCTCACCCCCAAGATGTTTTGAAGTTGTTGGGCGTTAAGGACACAATTGTAAAAAGAATAAATTTGACATTTAAAATAATGTTGTTCAGACAGTATTAGTTTTTTGTGATAGATCCAGGATTTTTGATCAATGTGGGACAAGCCGAGTTAGGTTAGAATGGTTGGATCAAAACAACTCACGTCATAACGGGTGGAACTAACAGTTATGATTTCAATCAAAATATAAGTTAAATGATTATTGCTCAATCATTGTGGTTGTATTCATTTGTTGAGTTTTTTTTTTTTTTTTTGAACGGCAAACACACTTTATATATATATATATATATATATATATATATATATATATATATATATATATATATATATATATATATATATATATAAAGAGCCAGCAAGAGACTGGAAACAAACAACAAGACGGAAAAGAAACAGTAAACAAAAAACAGCTTACAAAAGGTCTAAAACATTGAACACTTTCCACTTATTCCCAATCCGGCTTCTTAAGCTGTGATCTGTTGCAAAGCCACGAAAACGCATCCTCCTTGATCCACTCCACAGTCTTGCTAACGTGAATGAATACCCCATTAAAAACCTTTTCGTTCCGGGCACTCCACATCCTCCAAACCGCTGCGAGAACCACTGTATAAACAATCCTTCTCCACACCTTGTCACCCGACTGATGATTAATGTAAGCAATGAGATCCTCCAGCTTGTTTATGGTTATGAAAGGAATTCGCAACCAAACGAATATGTTCCACCAAATGCATTTTGCCCAGAGACATCCGACAAATAAGTGATCAGTATCTTCATCCTCCAAACCACAGCGGGGACACTTACCATCGCCGAGAATAATTCCCCTACGGATCAGCCCCATCTTAGTGGCAATACGGCCCAATAAGGCCCTCCAAAGCAGGAAGTTTGCTTTGGGAATGGCCCAAGAGTTCCACCGAAAAACACTGTTACCCGGAACCTCCTCAGCCGCAACCATGTCTATGTCCAGCCAAACATTTTTGACCGAAAAGGTCCCACCGGGATCGTCGTTCCATTTCCACTTACTCCGTCCAAAATCAGCTTATCTTTTATATTTATACCGATTTTATTCAGAGCCGCTTCGACCGACCCCACATCCTTCCACACCCTGGTGATGGATTTTTTTAAAGGGAAGAACGGAACCGAGGATGAGGGGTTGGAGCCCCATGAACTGCCAATACCACCTTCGCCCAGAGGTGATTAGGATTTTCTTTAATTCTCCACCACCATTTACAAAGCATAGCCAAATTGAAACCATGAATACCGCCAAGGCCCATGCCACCGACCTTCCTAGCTTTCAGAATCAAATCCCAACGGATCCACCTCATTTTATGCCCGGAGTTCGTCTTTCCCCATAGAAAGTCCCTCCTAACTTTCTCCAATTTTTTAATGACACATTTCGGGGCGGCGAATAAGGAGAGATAATAAGAAGGCAAGCTACCAAGCACCGATTTAGCAAGAGTCATACGACCCGCGAAAGAGAGAAATCTAGTCTTCCACTTGGAGAGTCTCGAGGCCACTCTATCAAGCACCAGTTTCCAAAATTTAGCTTTTTTCATGTTAGCTCCAATCGGAATACCCAAGTACATAAACGGGAAACTCCCGACTTCACATTTAACAATATCCGCTACCCGGGACACTTCGGAAACTTCCACTCCTAAGCCAAACACTTTGCTTTTCCGACGGTTCACTTTTAACCCTGTCACAAGATCCAACCATCTCAACAATCTATTTAACGCAATCGCGTTCTCTTCCGACCATAACCCAATAAAAACCACATCATCCGCATAAGAAAGATGGTTCAATAAAGGGCCTCCATTAGGGAGATGACGCCCATGAAAGATCTCGAATTGCAAAGACGCTTCATGAACAAGCTAATAACCTCCATAGCCTTAATGAACAAGAAATGAGATAAAGGATCTCCTTGTCTAAGACCTCGTTTGAATTTGAATTCCTTTGTAGGAGAACCGTTGACAAGAACCGAGCCTGTACCGGACACCAAGCACCCTTTGATCCAAGAAATCCACTTAGGCGGAAAATCCATCTTCTCCATCATTCCGAAGAGAAATTTCCAATTAATGGAATCATAGGCTTTTTCAAAGTTGACTTTAAAGATAAGCAACTTAGTTTTGGACTTTTTTGCCCAAGCCACAGTTTCACTCAAAACCATCGGGCGGTCTAGAATGTTTCTACCTCCAACAAAGGCAGATTGGACCGGGGAAGAAATCTCACCTAAGACTCCTTTAAGTCTATTGGCCAAAACCTTAGAAATTAATTTATAAAGCGAGCCGACCAACGAGATAGGCCTAAAATTAGAGATGACTTGTGGGTCTTTAGCTTTTGGGATGAGGGCGACAAAAGAGTGGTTACAGCCGATGCTAAACATGCCATTATCATAAAAATCGTTGAAGACCTCCAGAATATTAACCTTAAGCTTATCCCAGAAAGCTTTGAAAAACTTCAGCGAGAAGCCGTCCGGACCCGGGGCTTTACTCCCATCGCAACTTTTCAAGGCCAAAAAAACCTCTTGCTCCGAGAACCGATTACACAGAATGGATCTACTAGCGTCCGACATACAAATTATTAGCCCAAGCTTTTTGTTGCAAATCTTTTGCTTTACGAAGGTCCAAATTATTAACTTTAACACGAAGCTCTATTCTAATCTTCTTTTCCTCCTCCGACAGAGGCCCACTAATAGCTTTATTTTCAATTTTTTCGATAATCTCCTCATACTCTTTCAACTCCTTTCTGTCGTTACTACTCACTTCGGTCCTCCATTGTTTAATCTCCAACTTTATAAATTTCAGCAAACCTGCAAAAATACGGTCTTTCTTCCCCACTGACCCGCTCTTACTCAAACCCCTCTCCACTATATCAGCTAACTTAGGCTCCCCGATCCAAGAATTGAAAAACTTGAAAGGTATAGGGGCCGAAATCAGCCGCCATACAAGATAACGATAGAGGACAATGATCGGAAAGCCCTCTTTTATGCACAGCAAGCTTCACATTCGGCCAATGGCCAAGAAACAAGTCATTCACCAAGAATCTATCTAACTTACTCATTTTAACCTCACTATGGCCCGAAATAAATGTGAACATACCTCCCACCATAGAATATTCAAAAAGACCAGCAGAGGAGATGAAGCTGTTGAACACATTGCTAGAGCCCAAATCGAATCGCGAATTGACCCTTTCAGATTCAGCTCTGACCTCATTAAAGTCTCCCAATAAGACCCACATCTCGATATACCGAGGAATCAACTCCAAAAGCTCGCCCCAAAGAGATCTTCTTTGCCCATCATCATTTGGGGCATGGATGTTCAATATGTTGACCGGTTCGCTAAAACCGGAGATACACCCGGACACCAAAAGAAACCTGTGATTTTTGATAACCTAGGCCACCGAAAACACATCTGGGTTCCAAATAGAGAGCAACCCACCCGATCTACCGATAGAGTCAACGAAATCAAAGCTCATAAAAAAGTTATCCCAAAATCGGCGAACCACCGAAACATCCATACCTGAGAGATGAGTCTCCTGACAGCCGATAAAACTCGCCTTCACACCAACCTTCAACCCTCTGACCCACTGGCTTTTCCTTGAGTCGGAAACCCCATTCAAATTAAGGGAGATAAAATTCATTGGTTACCATTCAACTCCAATTCCCCACGGACTAGCTTCCGCACATGGTTCTCAAAGCCCTCAGTTCCGATGCCCAACTTTGCTCCAAACTCCAAAGTTCGACCAGTTTCAATCTCGAAGGGATTAACACTTTCCTGATCCGGAAGACTTCCGTTTGTTCCCCGAATCGTATCCACCCCATCACAATGCAAGTTGCTCGAATTAGGTGCTGAATCTCCACCAACCACCCCTTCTTTCCACGTCTTGCCTAAAAAGAATTACTCTGTGACACTTTTCTCTCTTAATAAATTCAAATTTCAAATGCTTGGGTGAGAGATGTGTTATGTGATGTTCTTAACCGGGCCGGGATCTCTGCCAAAAAGGAGGCTCCAGTAAATTTCCTGACTGACCCCTTAGAGGGGAGGTCCACTTTACGCCCGGCGGACATCCTTGTGTTTGGATGGGAAGGGGGAAACACGCTTGTGTAGATCTAACTGGAGTCTCCCCCCTTGTCGGGCTCAAGGACAAGGGCTTTGTCGTAGGGCAAGCGGTGCTCAAGGCAGAGGCAAGCAAAGTGGCAAAACATGAGAAAGCCTGCCTGGAGAATCAACATGTGTTTGTCCCGTTTGCGTTTGATACCTTTGGTGGTCTCGCTCCTGACGCTGTGCGACTTTTGAATCGGGTTCAAAAAGTCGTTAATAGTAATTTTTCGTCGCTAAAGGTTTCAAACTTTGTATTTAGTAGAATTAGTTTTTCTATTCAAAAGGGGGTGACGGCGCAACTTGTTGCCCGACTACCTGCCATTGCTTTGTAATTGCCCTTTTTCGTGTGGAATGATATTGACGATATTATTATAAAAATAAAAATAAAAATTCAAATCCAATATTGACAACAATGAATTTTTATAATTTCCTGTTTATACTTAACCTTTACTTGGGGTTCACTTCTAGGGTCGGCCCTAAGCATGGCCGAGTGGGTGATGCCTTAAGGGCAAAAACATAAGAGGGCCCGTCAGTGGCGGAGCTTGTAAGATTAAATATATTATGTAACAATATTTAATCTATAGCCATTATAATCATTTACATAATAAAGATCAAAATATATATTAACCTATTATTTAAATTAGTTGGTAATTGTTGATGGACCATATTACCCTTAGTAACTAATTAGGTTTCCTCCTGGGTGCTTATATAAGGAGAATTAAGTGGAGGTTAAAGGGTTACTCAGTTTCACACCCCATAAACCATAACATCAAATTTTCGTCCTCCCTCTCCTAACCGATATCCCTTTTCGGTTTTCTCTAAGTCCCCATCATTAGTCAGCATCCTAAGGAGGAACCAGATCACAATGACAAGCATGTCGAACTCCATTACTGGATTCTCCAACGCACTGTCTGCTGTAACAGGTATGATTTCATGTTTTCTTTATGTTTAGAACAGAACTGAAACAACATGTGGTATCAGAGCATATGTTGATTAGTCGGTTCTGTTTCGTATTCATCATTCTGGAATAGAAATCATGAAAACAGAATTTTTTTAATTAATTTCGTAAACATAACTGATGTTTTGGATCTTAGACCGAAATCCCTGTTTTCGGATAAAAGATCACTTATATGTTTGGTCGAAATCAACTGGATAATATTATAACCGAAATCTGTTTAAGAAAGGCTTTAAAATTCAGGTTTCGGGTTCCAGAATTTTGTTTTTATGTTTAGGGTTCATCACATGTTCTTAGGAAATTCGAAAATTCTGTTATGATTTGGAATATGATTTGGATTATGAAGTGTTTTTCTGGTTTTTTGATCTGTTTTGTCCTCAATAGATTTTCGAAAAAGTGTTATTAGATAAACATATCATAATTTTCGAAATATGTTGATAAAATTAGATCATCTTAAAACAGGAAACAATATCTCATAATCCCTTAGATTTCGAATTTCAGTTATGATTATCACAAGAAACAGCTATCAGGAGATTGCGACTCGCAACCATAACCATTACAACTCGAGACTAAGGTTGCGACTCGCAACCATAACCATTACAACTCGAGACTAAGGTTGCGACTCGCAACCATAATCATCACAACTCGAGACTAAGGTTGCGACTCGAGACTAAGATTGCGACTCGAGACTAAGATTGCGACTCGAGACTAAGGTTGCGACTCGAGACTAAGTTCGATCCGCGCTAACGGGTGGTTTGCTATTAAATAAATGGTTTTGTAATTTACTTAGTTAATTTAATCAGAATCAGATAATGTTTTGCAAAACCAGAATAGCTTAACTTGAATGAGCTTTTGATATATCATTTCTGGCCAAAGCTGACTTGATACATCTACTTATCGTTCAAGTATTACGAAAGCTATGTTGTGTGTGCATCATAAGCATGAATGTCTTAATTTCTGGCCAAAGCTGATTTAATTCATTCATAGATGGCATACTCAACAAGTGCATAACTAAAGTGATTGTTTCAATTTCTGGCCAAAGCTGATTTGTTACAACCATTTTGCACATATGCTTAAATGATCACACTTCTGGCCAAAGCTGTTTTGTTTTCGTTTAAGTAGAATTTTAGCTAAATCTATTATTTTGATGTTAGTAATAGACAATATCACAGCTTCATAATGTAAAATGGTCATTATTTATGCCTGCCTTAGTTTAACGTGCCCTTAGATCACATTAGGACTTCTTCATTTGTATCATAACTTGCTCATCTTATTTCCACTATCAGCACCAAATTGCGGAATTCCACCTTTAACTGGTGAAAACTTTGCTGCATGGAAGGATGCCCTCATGCTTACACTTGGAGTGCTGGACTTTGATTATGCTCTAAGAGAGGATAAGCCAGCGGACCTTACTCCACAGAGTACTGCTCCTCAGCAGTTACTTCATGATAAGTGGACTAGAAGTAACCGCATGTCTCTCATGTTCATGAAGCAGTCCATTAATCACTCTATCAGAGGAGCTATTCCTGATTCTGACGATGCTAAAACCTACTTGGCTTCTGTGGAGGCTCAGTTCAAGGGGACGTCTAAAGCACACGCTAGTACCCTTATTCTCAAGCTGGTGACAACTAAGTATGATGGGAGGAGTGGCATTCGCGAGCACATCATGATGATGAATGACATGGCCAATAAGCTGAAGGGGCTGGAAATGGAAATCAGTGATGGTTTCCTTGTTCATTTCATCATTACTTCGCTTCCTTCGTCCTTTGAAGCATTCAAGATCAATTACAACACTCAAAAGGACAAATGGACGATGAGTGAGCTGGTCGCCATGTGCGTACAGGAGGAAGAGCGTATGAGGATGGATCGCCATACTGATGTTGCAAACTTCACTACCTCCAACTCTAAGAAGAGGAAGAACAATTATCAGAGGAAGAATGCTTCAAAAGTCCAAAGGCCTAACCCTCATCCTAATACAAGTGCACCCTCCAGCTCTAAGAACTCCTTAGGCAGTATCCGCTGCAAGTTCTGTAAGAAGACAGGACACATGCAGAAGGAGTGCCCTGATTTTAAGGAGTGGCTGGCTAAGAAAGGTAACGATTATTTTATGATACTTGAGTCCTATAATTTAAGTGTTCCTGCTAATTCTTGGTGGTTTGATTCTGGTTCTATGGTTCATGTTACCAATTCTACTCAGGGATTCCTTTCAATCCGGAAGCTGGAAAGAAACCAAAGAACGCTTAAGGTTGGGGATGATCGAGAATTAGAAGTGAAGGCCATTGGAACATTACAATTAGTTATGAAAACTGGTTTATGTATTAAACTTTATGATACCTTATATGTTCCTGAGGTAACTCGGAACCTTGTATCAGGACCAAAGTTAGACATGGACGGTTTTATTGTTTCCCATGGTCATCGCAAACTCTCTATCCATTATGATTCTGTTCTTTATGGTACTGGTATTCTGGATGGTGGTCTCTATAGATTAGAACTAGAAGATAACTTTTCCAAATCTTTGTTGTCATATAATATTAATGAATCACTCACAAAGATGGAAGAGAAACGAGACTTAGAAACTTCATCCATGTTGTGGCATCAGCGTTTAGGCCACATTTCAAAAGAACGATTAAATCGTCTTGTGAAGGATGAAGTCTTACCTCCTCTCGATTTCTCTGATTTTGGAACATGTGTCAAATGTCTTAAAGGTAAAATGACATTAGCGAATAAGAAAGGTGCCACTAGGAGCTCTAATTTATTAGAACTCATTCATACTGACATTAGTGGTCCCTACCAAATCGCTGGCATAACAGGACATACTTCATTTATCACTTTTATTGATGATTATTCTCGTTACATGTACTTGTATCTAATTAAGGAAAAATCTGAATCTCTAACAACTTTTAAAGATTATAAGGCTGAAGTTGAAAAGCAATTAGATCGTAAGATTAAAGTTGTGAGATCAGATAGAGGCGGTGAATATTATGGAAGACATACTGATGTGGGTCAAGCTCCTGGTCCATTTTATGAGTTTTGTAAGGGCCAGGGGATTGTGAACCAATACACCATGCCTGGTACACCTCAGCAGAACGGTGTCGCTGAAAGAAGAAACCGTACCCTTATGAACATGGTGCGCAGTATGTTAGCCAACACTAATTTACCATTATTCCTCTGGACTGAAGCGTTAAAAGCAGCTGTTCATATACTCAATAGAGTTTCTTCTAAGTCTGTCCCTAAAACTCCTTATGAACTTTGGACAGGAAGGAAACCGAGTCTTAAATATATGAAAGTATGGGGCTGCATTGCTGAAGCGAAACTTTACAATCCTTTCCTAAGGAAACTTGACCCTAAAACAGTTACCTGTTTCTTTATCGGGTATCCTGAGAACTCTAAGGGTTATCGTTTCTATTGTCCTTCCCATGTCACCCGTATTGTTGAAACCAAGCGTGCCGCGTTCCTGGAGGATTTCAAGGTCAGTGGGAGCAGTACCAACCCTTACGAAGAATTGCAAGAAGTACAAGACGCGGGGGGGAGAGACTCGTCGCTTACCATTACTCCGATTACTCCTCTTGTACCCAATGCAACTACTGTACCTGAAGCTACTGCACCAACTCCAAATTCACCTCTACAATCAGAACCCATTATACCTCATGACGAAGGCACATCAAACGCTCAAAACCACGACAACGATGAACCCGATAATCCACTCAGGAGGTCATCTAGGCAAAGAAGGCCTACTAATTGGGATGATTATGTTACCTACCTGACTGAAATGGATGCTGGAAAGCTCAATGATCCTATCTCTTACAATGAAGCCATTAGCAGTGATCAGTCTTCTGAATGGAATAAAGCAATGATTGATGAGCTTGAATCCATGAAGAAAAATGACGTTTGGGATTTGGTAGAATTACCCAACGGAGCCAAACCCGTAGGATGTAAATGGGTATTCAAAACAAAACTGGATCCGAATGGGAACGTTGAACGCTACAAAGCGAGATTGGTTGCAAAGGGCTACACTCAGAAAGAGGGAATTGATTATCAAGAGACGTTTTCACCTGTCTCTCGTAAAGATTCATTAAGGATCGTCATGGCCCTAGTAGCTCATTTCGATTTGGAGTTACATCAGATGGACGTTAAAACCGCTTTCCTTAACGGAGATTTGGATGAAGATGTTTACATGAAACAACCTGAAGGCTTTAAACCTGAAGGTCAGGAGCATCTAGTCTGTAAGTTGAAGAAATCCATTTACGGGTTAAAACAAGCATCACGTCAATGGTACCTCAAGTTTGATGAAGTCATGAAGAAGCAAGGTTTTATGAAGAATCAAGTGGATCAATGCACCTACCTCAAGATGAGTGGGAGCAACTTTACTATACTTGTCCTTTACGTAGATGATATTCTATTGGCAAGTAATAGTTTAGACATGTTGCATGAGTCGAAGCGGTTACTTTCGCATAACTTCGACATGAAGGATCTCGGAGAGGCTTCTTACGTCATTGGCATCGAAATTCACCGAGATAGACACAAAGGGATTTTAGGATTGTCCCAAAGGGCCTACATAGATCGTGTCCTTACACGATATAACATGCAACAGTGCAAACCCTCAGTCGCTCCAGTAGTTAAGGGAGATGTTTTCGGTTCATTCCAGTGTCCGACAACAGAGGTTGAGAAGGAGCAAATGAGCCAGATACCTTATGCGTCAGTAGTCGGGAGCTTGATGTATGCTCAAGTCTGTACTCGCCCAGATATCGCTTATATTGCTGGAATGCTAGGCCGTTATCAGACTAATCCTGGCCTAGATCACTGGAAAGCAGCTAAGAAGGTACTTCGATATCTGCAAGGGACGAAAGACTATAAGCTGACTTATAGAAGAAGTGATCATTTAGAAGTGGTGGGCTATTCTGATTCTGACTTTGCAAAGTGCAAAGATGACAAGAAATCCACTTCGGGCTATATCTTTATGTTAGCAGGCGGCCCTATCTCATGGAAGAGTCATAAACAACAGTTGACCACAACTTCCACAATGATGGCAGAGTACATTGCTGTTTATAACGCAACCTGTCATGGAATGTTGCTTAGAAATCTGATCACTGGACTCAAAATCGTAAATTCCATTTCTAGACCATTGAAGCTTTACTGTGATAATTCAGCTGCCGTTAATTTCTCGAACAGTAACAGTTCGACTGGAGCTGGTTTATATCTCGATACAAAATATCTGTTCGTACGTGAACGAGTTGAGGAAAATAATCTTTGTATCGAGTATATTAGTACTAAGGATATGCTTGCGGATCCGATGACTAAAGGTCTCCCTCCTAAGGTTTATGAAGAACATGTTCGTAATATGGGATTTTGTAAAGACCTTATTTGAGCATATTGTACTAGCTTATGTTTTATGTTAATGAAATTTCCTCAGTTTGATTTTGTATGTCTCTTAGAAAATGTTCAACCGGTATAATGGCATATTGACAAATAAAGTTACAAATCAAACAAAGGGCTTACGCGTATTTTGATCATGACGATTAGGTTTTAAATTAAGGCTATAGTATGATTAATGGGGGTCCTGAGTCGCATAATGATTCAACGGCTGTATTTCTCTGCTATAGTACTTGTTTAAGGCTAAAATGAGTGTTAACTCCTGATCAGGCTTATCTAATACTCATAGTAAATGATTACTCGGCTAAGTGGGAGAATGTAAGATTAAATATATTATGTAACAATATTTAATCTATAGCCATTATAATCATTTACATAATAAAGATCAAAATATATATTAACCTATTATTTAAATTAGTTGGTAATTGTTGATGGACCATATTACCCTTAGTAACTAATTAGGTTTCCTCCTGGGTGCTTATATAAGGAGAATTAAGTGGAGGTTAAAGGGTTACTCAGTTTCACACCCCATAAACCATAACATCAAATTTTCGTCCTCCCTCTCCTAACCGATATCCCTTTTCGGTTTTCTCTAAGTCCCCATCATTAGTCAGCATCCTAAGGAGGAACCAGATCACAATGACAAGCATGTCGAACTCCATTACTGGATTCTCCAACGCACTGTCTGCTGTAACAGGTATGATTTCATGTTTTCTTTATGTTTAGAACAGAACTGAAACAACAGAGCTTTGTTAAGGCGAGGTCTGTTGTCACTTGGAGGTATGTTAGTGTGAGAATAAAAAAGAGAAAAGAGTGAGAATAGAAGAGTTAAAAAATTTTCCGATCGACGATTTACCTGGTTTCAGTTCTCTGCAATGAGACTTCAAAGAAAGAATAAGAAAAACGTTTAAAAATTATTTTAAAATTAATGCTAAAGGCTGAAAACTAAAAGTCACTCACATAGACTGACTACATGAGCCATATTTCTACTAGATAGACCTTCAATAACTTTTCTTATTATTTCGTTATAAGTGTTTTTTATTGATTAATTTCTTCTTTTTATTTTATTTCACGATGAATTGTATTTTTATTAGTTTATTTTAGTTAGATAAAAAAGCTATATCATTTCAATGTATTATTTTATTTGTTTATACATTTAAATATAGACTTGATATTTTTTTTACAAGTGCTTTGATCTTCTTTTAAGTACACATAACTATTGAATAATTATTCAGTGTAAAGATTTAAAAAAAAAAAATTATATAAAACTCAAATCAAACATTAAACATTAAACCTTCAAGCTACATTGTTTCTCTATGCCTTCGCACATAACCATACAACATGATATTATTAAAGAAGTATCAAATTGTTTGATAAATTAATATATTTTCTAGAAAAGAAAAAATAATTATTAAAAAATGGTAAAAGAAATATATGATTTTAAAAAAGAAATAAAATAAAAATATGTTTTTAAAAGTAAATATAATAATAAGCTATTATAATATATTAAATAAAAAATAATAAAAAACTATAACTATATATATAATATAGCTTTTTAATATTATTATTTTATATTATAGTAGTTTATTATTATATTTATTTTAAGTTTTAGCATACTTTTATTTTATTTTACTATTTTTAAAACCTTATTTCCTTTCTCATTTATTTTTTCTTTTATTAATTCTTTTTCCTTTTTTATATATCATATTTCCTTTATCAATTAATTAGATATTTCTTTAATAACCAACATTTGTTAATTTGTTTCTAAAAACTTAAGTATTTAGTTGTGTTTAATTTTTTCCTCAGCATTCCAGTATGAGTTTTGTTAAAAATTAAGTTGTATTCAAAATAGAGTATTTATTTGGTATAGTAAAACGGTATGATGATAACTAAACAGATTCTGATTGTTTGGCTTTTTAAATAATATACTTCATTTTTTTCAAATAACGTTTTTTATAGTATTATTTGCTCTGTATCGCCGCAACTCGCAACACCAGCAAAACTATACATATGATTAGAGAACCTTGATGAATAGTTCTTGCCTTTCATTGGACGGAGTGGACGGTGGTTTGTTGTGGTTGGCAGAGGTTGGCGGTGGCCTAATCTGTGAATGTCGTGTGGCATACACTAACCTGCATATATTTTTTTTTCTAGTTTTCACAATTCGGTTTATTTTGTCTACAAACGGAAATAAAAAAAACACAAAATGTGACGTGGTGCATACGCTTTTTGTATTTGGATTGAGGGACTCGGGTTTAATTCCCGCTCTTTACAACCTTCTTTTCCTTTCTTCATTTCCCATTTTCTTTTTCCTTTTGGTTTTCTTTTTAATTACATAGCTTAAGTTAAATTAAATAAACAATGAATAATATTTAAAATCCTTTTGCAATCTAACAAAAAATCAATGAAACAAATATGTTGTGGATATGTTACAACTAATAGCGCTATCAACTAATACCACGTTGCCTCTCAGACAACTAGCTTGGTAGTAAGTAGGAACTTTCGTGATAAAGTTGAGTTTATTAACTAACATCGAAATTAAATCACAACATTTGTAAAAAGTATTCCTCTCAGGAATAATAATTTGAAAAGTATTCCTCCCAGGAATAATAGTTTGTTGGTTTGTCCTCCCGGGAGGCATGCTTGTGAAAAAGTAGTGAACTCACCTTGGTTTACTCGGTTTGTGTTTACGTACTTCTAGCGTTAATAATATGTTAGGCCCGTTACACGCGACCTAATGTACAATAAATGTAAGCACGCATGTGTGTAGGGTTATGCAATACCCTAACCGTCCAAACAACCAATTGTCACAGTTTATTGATTTTAGCATACAATGACACACGGTATTAACACACAGTAAGTTCTCTAGTTAATATATTTCAACCGTCCAGCAAATTAATATACATTCGACCCATATAAACTTCCAACTACTCAAGCATAAAACATTAATATCGACCCATATAATTATAAAAGCTCTCGACCCACTAGTAGGCATGAAGTAAATTCAAAATGTATACAATTAATCCGGACAACTAGATTCAAGTCAGTAGGCATTATTGTTATTTAAAATTTAAGAGTAAATTTCTGTTTTCGTCCCTGAGGTTTGTCAATTTTAACTACTTTAGTCCAAAAATCTAATTTATAACAAATCCAGCCCTGAAGTTTGCATTTCTTAACGCTTTTCATCCCTAAGGGTGCTTTTTCATTTAATTCTCAGGGATGAAAAGCGTTAAGAAATGCAAACCTTAGGGATGAAAGACGTTAAGAAATGCAAACCTTAGGGATGGTTTTATTATAAATTAGATTTTTGGACTAAACTAGTTAAAATGGACAAACCTCAGGAACGAAAACAGAAAAATTGGGAACTATTTAATATCACCACATAGAACCTATTTAGTAGTACGTACATACTGACATACAATTTGAAGGAATCTTGGACTTTTCTATAATTTATCTTTTTTTAGAGTTAAATGCCATTTTAGTCCCTATGGTTTTAGTCATTTTGCCAGTTTAGTCCAAAGGTTTCATTTTTAACATGTGGATCCAAAAAGGTTTCACCGTTGCCATTTTAGTCCACTAGGTTAACTTCATCCATTTTTTCTGTTAACCAGAAGAGCAATTTGGTCATTTTATATGTAATTCTGTTAACTAGAAAGGCAATTCGGCCATACAAAATGACCGAATCGCCCTTCTCGTTAACAGAAATAATGGATGAAGTTAACCCAGTGGACTAAAATGGCAACAGTGAAACATTTTTGGACCCACAGGTTAAAAATGAAACCTTTGGACTAAACTGACAAAATGACCCAAACCACATGGACTAAAATAGCATTTAACTCTTTTTTTTATTTGGACAGTCCACTCAAGATGGGTTCGAGCCCCACCATTGTTTATTTAATTCTAGATAAGAGTATAAGGAGTGGTTAGACACTTGAAAGTGGCAAATTAAAAAATCAACCAATGAGAGTGTGTCATGTCAAAGTGGTAAATTATGCTCAAAAGTGTTGGCAATGGTTAGACACTTGGTGAAGTGGTAAACTATTTTTTTTTTTTAAATGAAAAATGTGTGATTGGTTGAGATTGGAATAGACCACACCCAAACTACCCTCTCTCTCTCATACCCTCCCTTCACCACTTCGGCAAGCCTACACCGATTTGGCAAACTTTTTAGTGGCAAACTATGTTGGCGGTGGTGTTACCAATTGGCAAACTAAGTTTGCCACACTTTGTCGCACCCCACTCCGTATACCCTAAATGATACAAGCATTAAAAATTCAGGCCCATGTAATTCAAAAGCTCAAACATTCACATATTCAATTTAGACAACGAGCATACAATACAAAGCATGTACGGGTGTAATGAGTGGTTAAACATTTGAGAGTGACAAATTAAAAAATCGGTTCTCTCTCTTCTCCTTAAAATTCTCTTTCCTCTTAATCGAAACATACGTAATAATTATTTAGTTGTCTATCTAAATTTAATTAGACTAGGATTAAGCACCCCCGCGTTGCGGCGGGGGCGAACACCAATGCCACACTACTGCCAACGACTGCCAACACTGAAGTTGCGGCGTGTTAATGCGAAGAAAATAAACCGAAATGTAATACATATATAAAAGAATAATTAAGTCGATCTAGTACCTGCGCGTTACGATGAGCATGTCAAACGGAAAAAAATAGACAACGCAAAAACGTTTAACCACACAAGCACATTGCGCCATGTTAACTTGCAAAATTTAGAACGGAACGTAAAACGAAAATTTTGCGAAAAATAAAAAGTATAGAAGACCAAAAGTTTTCGGGTTAAAAGTAAAAAAATCAAATCGTTTTATGTTAAAAGTAAAGATGAAAAGTTGGGGTTAAAAGTAAAAAAAAAAAAACAAATAGTTTTGGGTTAAAAGTAAAAAATCATTTTTTTTTAAAACTCACAAAGCATAAAGTACCACACATTTATGGCTAAAAATATTACAAATTATAGTATTAGGTAATGAGTAATGGGTAATGGGTAACGGTAATATAAAGCGTGGAGTGTTTGTACACCATTGTACAATACCATTAAGCACAAAAAAGCAATTAAGCATGATGTACAATAGCTCAATGCATAGAAGTGTCACAAATTATATCTATTATAGGAGCCACATGTCGGATAATGCCCAATAGAAGGGCTTAAAGTTCAAGTCCCACTACACATGGTCATATACTTGCTACAGCCTCACGTATTATCATGGGGTACCCTACACAATAATCTCGTGTACTCTCTTGTGGCTCAAAGTTGTAAACCCACATTGGGTACAACCTTAAGATGCATAACAATCTACAAAGCTTGATGTAGAAGATTTAATGCAACAAAATGTTGGAAATTAAACTATTATATAATATATAATATGTAATATGTAATGTACAACTAACAAAACAAACTATACAACAAAAAGAAAACAAAAAACACACCTAAAGCAATATGTAATATGTAATGTACAACTAACAAAACAAACTATACAACAAAAAGAAAACAAAAAACACACCTAAAGCATAAAGTACAAATCTAGCATGCACAAACATGTTACAAAATTATAATATATAATTCTTATTTAAAGAACAGATAGCACAAAAAACTCTATTGTTATTGCTATGGAGATTTTTTAGTAAGATTCGATAGCACGAAAATTCTCTTTTTTGTAGGTCTATTTTTATACAATATTATTTTAAATTTTGCAACATTATTTTCGCTATTAATGTTTTTTTATTTTTCATAAAATCAGCTATTATTCTGTAATTAAGATGATATTAAAATCAACAATCAGAAAATAAATCAAATAAAATCTTTTTAATATGTGGTTTTTTTATTAGTTTATATGTGGTTTTTGTCTCATTATCTACAAGCCAGTAGTTTTTTAAAAAATGTATTCTTGAAATTAACACATTTGTTTGTGTGAATATTAAATATATATTCTTTCTTATATGTATTTTATAAAATTTTATAGGAAAACTAAGGTATAAAAATAAATATTATAATTCTAAATGAACATGAATGTTAATAAGAAAACCAAAAAACAAAACCTGAAATACTTAATAAATAGATTCTAGTGCTCTTTTAGAGAAATTAATTAAGTATTAGTTAATAATTAAGTAATAATTTTATTATTGTTACTAGGTAATAATTACACTTTCGTATTTATTAGAAACTCATTATTTATTTATAATTAACTTTTTCACTTTCGTATTTATAATAAAGTGTCTTGATTATTTATTTATTAATATTGATGTTAATACTAATAATAGTATAACAAAATATAAAAAACTAACAAAAGTATTATAAAATAAAATAAGATAAAAAACATAATCATTACTTTTGACTTTATAATAAAACATAATTATTACTTTTTACTTTATAATAAAATAATATAATAAAATAGTTAATCATTACAAAATCATTACATAATTTGACTTTTGGGTATATTAATCCTTGTGATGGGTATATTTATAACACCCCTAAAAAATCAATCAATCAGAGTGTGTCACGTCAATCAGTGAAAAGTGTTTAAACTTTGCTGAAAAGTGTTGGCAATGGTTTAGACACTTGCAGAAGTGGTAAACTAATAAATGTAGAATAAACTAACAATAACATTAAATTAAATTAAAAACATTAAAATTACATTAAATTAAAAAACAATAAAATTACATTAACTTGAAATAAATTAAACTAGTCTTCGTCGGAATCGACCAAAAGGTGGGGTAAATCTTGACTTGCGAGATGATTTATGAGATCGTGTTTTAGTCTCCAATGCGTGTCTTCATCCATCAACTCGCCCAACACCGTATTGTCTAGAGCGGGCTCGACCGGAGGATCCCGAATGTGCACCGGTGCTATCGCCCTTCCTTCATCTTTCAAAATCATGTTGTGTAAAATAATACACGTGTACACAACACACCTAATTTTTTTAACGGATCTTGCTCGCATCGGTCGACTCAATACACCCCATTTCGCCTTCAAAACACCAAAAGCCCGTTCGACGTCTTTTATTGCCGCCTCATGTTGCCTCTTGAATTTCTTTTGGTCTACTTCGTGAGGGTAAGGGATCGACTTCACAAACACGGACCATGAATGGTAGATTCTATCCGCGAGCAAATAACCACGTTTTTATAAATGGTTGTTAACGTAAAATGGACATTTTGGCGCGGTTCCATTTCGTTCCGTTAAAAATAACGGAGATTGTTGTAGCATATTGATATCGTTTTGAGAACCCGGTGGACGGGCAAAAGCATGCCAAAACCATAATTCTTGAAATGCAACCGCTTCGAGCATAACAGTCGGGTATCGGTGATCTCCTCGCATATATTGGCCTCGATACTCTGTCGGACAAAATCGCCAAACAAAATGGGTGCAATCATGGCTACCGAACATACCTGGAAGGTGATGTTTTTCCTCATGAGCTTCGTATAAAAGTGTCATGTCGTGGCTTGTCGGTCTACGTAAGAACTCGGGAGCGTATATTTTGCAAACCGTGTCGCAAAAATATTGTAGGCACTCGCGGGAAGTTCTTTCGGCCATATGTAAGTACTCGTCGTTCTCGTCTAGAGTGTTACCAGTTGCTAGCTGTTTAATAGCCGATGTCACCTTTTGCAATGGCGTAAAGCCCTTCCTACCTTGCGCATCAAGGGCCTCTTGAAACCACGAGTCGTTCTCTTCCACGTCGGCCATAATTTTTAAAAACAAACTATCGCAACCCCCAGCCCTATCTCCCGGGAACGAGCGACCGCGAGCTCAGATTCAGTGGTATCGGTGGTTTAACAGTTTGGCAACGGAATTTACATCAGGACCGTAGTTAGAAAATATTTTATCAGAGTAAAATACCACATTTTTATAATACCAAATACATGGGATAAACCCAAGTTTCCAATACAAACACGTTTATAGGGATAAACCCTAATTTATTGAATAAAACATCGTCTTTATTTAGGTAACTTTTATAGCCACATTTTCCAAGCCTTCAGTGCTATCCAGTTGGCTTCTATTTGGCTTTCACATTTTGTTACCTGAAACTCGTTTTAAAAACATTCGTCAGTGGGAAATACTGGTGAGTGAATCTCAATTTAATCAAGACAGGTTTTACCATTTTACAATATTGAGGGCGATCTCGCAATTATATTTGTTTCCAATTCTTACTTTAATTACCACCCACGGTACTGTTAACCCGACTTGTGGTCATGTTACTACTCACAGTGTAGTAACAAATTTTGTATACAAAACCCCAACATACCGACGATAATTGTAGAATTACAAATACTCAATCACTGTTAATCATAATGTAAAACAATTGAGGTTTTGTAAAAACAGTTTGCAAAAAGGTTTACAAAAAGGAGATTACTCACATTGTTATTTTAGATTTTTCCATGTAGTTTCCTGGTTATAATCTAGTAATTAAACAATGCACATGTGTTAGTATAATAACCCGATTTACATTAGTTATACCCTCCCCGAGACAGAACTCCAACGACTACATCGGGCAGAACCTCAACAGCCGTTAAGGAGCACTAGATCAATCGGGCAGCGTATCTAATACGTAATCGGGGGTTATAATACTTACAACGAGGCAGAGCTTCCCTAATTAGGGGGGTATTATGCCCGGGTATTATAATTGCTATGTAGAATTGAGAGAGAAAGATTGAATTGTGAGCGATTGAATATGAGAGCTGATGCCCTCTATTTATAGGTCCTAGCTTTGCTGAGTTGACCCGTAGCTTCCACACTCGTCACGACACGTGGCACCTCAGGGTGCGGCCTGGTGGTTGAGCTGTCGCGACCCGCGACAGGGTTACTCAAGGGCTTCGCACCCCGCGAACGTCCATCAGATTTTGTTTTTATTTTATTTTTATGAAATTAAAAGTATATAGGGTCAAATATCGTATACGGGGTATATTTTCGAACATATAGGGGTGTTCTAAATATTTTAGGAGTGTCGGAAATATTTTAGGAGGGTTGTTATACAAACGTTTCGACATACTGAACCTACGCAGAAAGATATCTTCGTTATACTTCGGGTCTTCAACAAAATAATCCGCCATGAGTGTCTCATGCCCCTCCTCACGTTGACGTTCAATATATCTCATTCGGTTAGATGAGCCCGTGTCTTGAAGTTCGGCTTCTTCGATGAGATTTAAAAAAAAAAGAATGCTACTATCGGATGAATCGTCGCTACTCATGGGTGGGAACCATAACTGGAGTTCATCCGCCATTTTGTTTTGTAAATGTTTGGAAAGAATTGATGGTATTTTTTTGGTTTGGTTGGTGTAACACCACGTAAAAACGTGTCCAATTATGTAAAGACACGTGTCCTAAACTCTAATTATGTGAAAGAATAAGTTTGAAGGACAAAAGTTGTCAAACAATGAAACTATGAAACCACGGGGACTAAAAGTGTCAACATGCCAAACTTGTGCCTCTGAATGACCATACGTGATGAATATATTCTTAAACGAGTGACTAATCGAATATGAGAAGCCGTTTGTGAAAATAATCGGAAGGTTATTAAACTATAAGGGTTAAACGTGTCAACATGTTGATTCTGACCTCTGAGTGACCTTTTAACGAATCCGAGGCTTCGAAATATTCAAATATACTCTCAAGAATAAGTGATATAAATTTCAAGTGGTTTCGAGATCGTTAAGCATGTTTTCAAGACTTTGGGCTATAAGTGTCAACTTGAAGAAACTTGCATTTATAGTGATATTTAACGGAACCGAGCCTAACGAAGTTTGTTCATACATCCTTTAGCCTCAATAAACTAACTACAAGGGACTTACAAGTCAAAAAGGAGGTTAAATAGGGTTTAAATGGACCAGGGACTAAAGCTGCCAAGTTTTAAAGTGTTTTAACCTGTTAAATAGGTCTACGCGGGCCGCGTAAAATCCTTTATGATCTTACGCGGGCCGCCTAAAAGTGCCCAGCGCAGAATTCTTAGGACAGGTGCAGGTTTGATCAGTTGCACCGCCTCAACCTCATTTGTAACGATTCTATGGGCTGTAAGTCGATCATAATAAACCACTAGGACACCTGGGGTGATCCTAGGGCCTCCCTTAACAGCTGCAAGTGATCTAGGAAGTGGGATTTTAGTATAAAAGGAGGACTAGTGCTATGTTCTTATGCACATAAGTTGCAACAACTTCAAAGGGGATCATCTCTGGAGCATGCAAGGATTAGGAGAAGATTTGGAAGTGTAGAAAAGATAGCAAGGACCATTAGTAAGGGTTTTATTATCTGCTTAGTCGTTTTAATTAGCTTAATAACCGAAAAGTCAAACTTATCGTAATTAAGCTTTGACTTTCGGTTTAATCTCATATGGTCCAGCCACTGACCGAAACGAAAGTGGTTATGGAACCATATTAATGTATGTGATTAACCCTTCACCTCCTAATTATTTCGTTTGACTAGTTAATTGTCGGGTCAAACTAGTTTGACAAAAAGTCAAACTGGACAGAAAGTTTAAAAATGAATAAAATTAATAAACCAGAGGTTCTAAATTATATTTTAACATTCTAATGACTTGGTAATTAATATTAGAACATGTTTTATTAATCCTAACCCGACAATTATCTGTCTAAGGTCAAATTATAACCGAAAGTCGCAAAAGCTTCACTTTTGCTTTGACTTTCAGTTCTGACCCATTCAAGCTTAATTCTCCCATATTTTAAGCTTCCATTAGGACCACATTACTCAGTAGTATAACCCTCTGGAGTTATAGTACATGGTTCTTAATGGTTTGAATTATATGCTCTTGATCGTTAATATGCTTATAAATGCCATAAACGCCCTTTTGACATAAAAATGAGATTTTTAGAAATGTGAGAGGATAAAAACCTTTGCTACAGATTTATAAACTTGTCCTAAAAATTTGACATCAGTTTGAGGGTCTAGATTAGGAGTTATGCTCAAAATCGTAATTGATAAGCTTTTTATTAATTAAACGGCGTAATTAGCATAAAGCCTATCTAAACCCAAATTTTTACACCAAACTTTTTACCCACTGATATAATATAATATTTTGATATTTTTGAAGATTTTTATTTATTTTAAACTGATCATATCATAGGGTTCTAGCTTTAATTCGGTAATTGTCGGTTATACCATTTTCTTGAATAAAATGAGTTTCACATCACGTATTGATACCAAATCTTTTTCTACTGATTTTATATGATAAATAAAATATTTTAAGCTTTCTGGAATGCTAAAAATATCAATTCTTCTTATATAACCCGAAAATCGCTTAAAAGCGACTTCTACGCGTTTTTAACGCATAGTATGGGTTAAAACTATTTTAAACATATAAGACTTGATACCCACTGATGTTTTTAATAAATTTCTACACTTTAACAGTAAGCAAAAGTTTTAAACTCATATTTCCAAAATTGACCATTAAAGCTTATGTGAAATTACCAAAATGCCCATTCGGTGCATAAATTGGTTATAAGCGATAAATTTCACATATAGGCAATACCCTAGTGGTATAACTTATTAAATTAAATATTTTTACTAATTTCAAAAGACCAAAACTTCAGTTTATTATAAAATCTCTTTTATAAGTATTAAAATTACCAAAATGCCCTTTCGGGACTTTAATTGGTTTAAATTACTTTTTGGGCATATATGTTAACATCCTACTGATGTATTAACATATTTTAAGCATAATAAAAATTAAGACCTGTATATAATTCATTTGGTTACCTGTTACGCGTTTACGCGTTCGGATCGGGTTATGTGACTAGTTTACGTATAATAGCCGAAACGGGTTTAACCTTATCATTTAATCCTCAAATTCCAGAATGTGATTAGTTTACCCATATTATACAAGTATCCAAGCTTGTCGGGTCTAAACCACATTCTATTCCGGTTTCCGCTTAATCTAGCGTTTAGAACCGTAAACTTTCTTTCTAGCTAGCCGCTCTAAGTCCTTGACTTAACTAAAGACCCGTTAGCACCCTAATAGGTTATTAAACCTTCTATACAGATAAAGTAGCATCCAGTAGAAGGTATCATTATACAACTTTAGGATTTACGGCTGAGTTACTTTCACCTTCAAGCTCAGGTAAATACTTTTAACTTATTTTCCCTTATACGGGCTTAGGATATGGTATTATAATAATACCACTTGGTCAGGTATGAAATCATTTAATCGGATTGTGATTAATAAATTTACATAACCCGTTTTAATCTGTTTTGTTTGATAACATAAGCATTGGGGGTTAATTCGACCATGTCCTGGATATCCTCGGCTCATTTCATTGGAAAATGGCCATGACCTATGCACGGGGTGTAGGCATACACCTGACAGATTCAAATGCTAAAATATAAACCCACATGTTGGGAATAACTCCTTTGTGGGTTCTATAAGTGGTGAGTCGGTTAATCATGACCGGCTTACAACCGGCCTCAATTGTATGACAAACATGTAAATCTGTATACAAGATTATCTTTAAATAATTGTCCCAAGTTATAAATGATTTGTGCCATGTGCACTTAAATCAATTTTCATAAATGTTTTCAAAAGAGTCAGTTAATTGTATTTAACAGTGTAAACTGACGTATTTTTCTAAAGACTGATATACAGGTACCTCTCGTAAATAGGCTGGAGCTATTAGGGGTTGAATAAGAGGATCTTGCAAATCCCTAAGATACCTGAAGTCTGTTATTTTGTTTCTTTGAATTTTTATGATCCGCCTGTGGATCTTATTACATTCCAGTTTGTATATTCTTTCACTCGAACACTCAGACATTATGGTTTGTAATAGTTTATTCATCAAGCCTTCCGCTGTGCTATTATATTGTGTATAATGACTATGATGATATCAACTACGACACGATACTCCCCGCCGGGTCCACCGGTAATATGTGGAAATATCGGGGTATGTCAGGTTGGTATCAGAGTCAACATTGAGTGAATTAAACACTAACCTTTTGTGTTTAATCTCAATGACACAATAAGCACATTCCTTAGACTTCCGAGTCTAGGCTAATGACCTAGGATTTATTCTTAACTTTCCTTTTATTGTTTATATTATATTTACTTGTTTTGACAGGTTAACTTCTTGAAAAATGCCGCCACGAGTGAGAGGCAAAGGAAAAGGACCAATGCGAGGAGGGCCATCGGGCCACGCGGGACCCTCCCACCGACGTACCCCATCCGATTCACTCTCTGGCTCCGACTCACGGGACCATTGGAGTCATATCTTCGAGCCAGCAAGGCATTCTGTCTCACTCGGATCCTCACCATCCGATCCTCCATACTTTGGATTACCCATTCCAGTTGAACCCCAACATTCCTATCATTCACAGGGATCACATCACTCGAACCAGTCTCACCACTCCTTTCACTCCCATCCTTTTCATCACTCGGATTCTACCTACTCTCTAGCTCAGTTTAATCCCAATGAATACGTCAACGAATTTTTGGGTTTCAATCCTCCAGGACCCGAGGATCACTTCTCTCAGGAAATGGAAATGGACGACGACCCGGACCTTAAAATGCAAACCGGAACACCGGGCCACCCTATTAGCATCTCGAGCGGTTCACCATATCAAGGATCGCCGTACCGAGGGCCTGATTCGTATGCTGAGAGGATGGCTCAGTATGATTGGTTCTTTACCCCTTCATACCATAACTCTCCTGCCCAACCTCCTTTGGTTGAACCACAGCTTCAAGTTGTTACCCCACCACCTTTACTAGTTGAGGAACCACCTCAACCGCCTCCGGAGCCGCCATGGCGAAGGAGAAATGCTCGAATGTCTGTACGTGGGGGACCACGGATTGCATCTCCTCATGGTTCAAGTTCTTACCCTCCTATTCCAGAGGACCCCCAAATAGGTGGACCCTCACACACGGTGCCGGAAGTCAACCCTCCGCCAGTTTCTCATGCACCACTGCAGCCACCATTGGGTTTCGACAACCCGATCCTGACATACCAAGGCTCATCTGGGTATAATCCATCTGGATACCCATCGGATTATGGAAACCATGATCCATACCTTACTGCTGCTCAATATAATGCACTTTATCCTTCTTCTTACCCTCCAGTTTACCCAACTGGATATTCGGTGCAGGGATACCAATACCCACCTTACCAGTAACCTCCCCCTCACCAACAGGAACAAGCTCAGGAGATTCTGCAGAGGTTAGACCGGGTTGAGCATGAAGCCAATGAAACTAAGAAGAAACATAATGGCTTTCTCAAGGACCTTGCAAACCTTATTAAAGGCAAGAAGAAGTAGGAAGTTGTTTAATTTATCTTGTATTGTCTTTTAATAAAGTCCCTGCGAGGACATTTTCGTTATTTTCTGTACCAAGTCCCTGCGTGGACTTATTCTCTATTTCTGTAGCCCCTGCGTGGGCAGTGTGTTGTCTCAAGTCCCGTTTAGGGCATCCTTGTACTAGTTTCATGGTTTAATGAAGTTATTTTCGATTTTAAATATGTATTTTTATTACATCATGCTACTTCATTTCAAATTTTATTAGATCTGCCAACGAAATTTTTCTTAGAGGTATAACCTAGTCAAATTATTAAATGACTATGATGGTATAACCTTTTTAAGACAAAAAATCTCTGTTAACATCTGAAAACATGTTAACATTCCTGGATGTGCGGTACGAGAAACCATACAAGCTTCCAAATGTACTTGGATCCTTCCAAGTCACTTATATATAGCCTATATGATCAACGTGAATCATGGCTAATAAACATCAATATGATGTATACACCAAAACATCTTGAGATGTATGCTTATAAGCAAAGGTGTAATAAAGACAATAAAATTTTTATTTTATAAACTTCTTGTCAAAAAGGCGATAAACTTTGTTCGACCCTTAAAAGAGATCACTGATCCAAGAGATCAATGATTATAATTGTCCTTGTGACAAGGCTTTTGTGCCATCTAAATGTCCATCGAGACAAGCCTTGTGCTATATGAAAATGTCTTTCGTGACATGGACAATTGTGATTCATATCCCCTGTCTAATAAATGTCAAGGATTATATCCTATTAATTGCTTATTATGGTTCTGTTGTAACCTAGGCAAATCATGATTTAATTAATTTTTATTTTTAAATGGTCTATATGGCTTAATAATACCATGACCATCTAATCATCAATGCGGTGATTCATTATATAATTTAAATATATCATTATTGTTTGATATAGTATACGAAAAAAATGGCTGGCTCGGATGAAGCAAACAGTCATCCCACGGGAGACAACAACAATACCAGGATCAATATCACTGCTGCTGAATTGCAAGCAATGATAACCACAACAGTCGCTCAGGCTGTGGATGATAAGTTTAAGGATCCGAGTAATGTTCGGTCCAAAACTCATTCAAAGTCCCATTCTCATTCGCATACACAGAAAAAGAGTGAGTCACAACACTCGTCTAATCAGAAAAGTGAACCACAGAGGCAAGTTGTCCTCGAACCGACTCCCAGGTACACCAAGGGTTGTACCTATAAATACTTTGTCTCCTGTAAACCGAGGGATTTTATAGGAGAAAAGGGAGCGATAGACTGTATGAAATGGTTAGATAAAATGGAGACTGTGATAGACATCAGTGGATGTACTAAAGAAGATATAGTGAAGTTTGTGTCTCAATCTTTCAAGGACGATCCCCTTACATGGTGGAAAGCATTAGTGCAAGCCACTGGAAAGGTTCAATTGTACAACCTTTCATGGAACAAGTTTATTGATTTGGTGAAGGACACTTATTGTCCTCAACATGAGGTTGAAAGGATAGAGACTGATTTTCTTACCCTGGTAAAGAAGGATCTGGATTGTAGATCATATGTGACTAGCTTTAACTCGATGTCAAGGCTTGTACCATACTTAGTCACCCCTGAACCCAAACGCATTACGCGTTTCATCGGAGGTCTGGCCCCTGAAGTAAAAGGGAATGTTAAGGCTTCTAAGCCAGCCACATATAGATCTACTGTGGATCTATCTTTGTCCCTCACTCTTGATGTCGTGAGGAGTAGGGCAAAGAAAGCTACCGATGATGGGAAGAGGAAGAGGGAGGAAGACAAGTCTCCTCAGTCAAACAAGAAGAGTAAAGGGAACTTTAATTTCAAGAAGGGGCAGCCAAGTGATAAGCCCAGATGCAAAACCTGCAATAAGAGGCACTTTGGAAGGTGCAACCAGGACCCACACGCCAAACCATGTGGGATCTGCAAAAAGAAAGGGCACAAATCTGTAGAGTGCCGGAACATTAAAGATGTAACCTGTTATGGTTGCAATGAAAAGGGGCATATCAAGACCAATTGCCCCAAGAATGCTAAGAAGCCCGAGGAGGCAAAGAAAATGAATGCGAGAGTTTTTCAGATGAATGCTAGGGAAGCGGTGAACGACGAGAACGTCATATCAGGTACCTTCCTCATAAATAATAATTATGCTAGAGTCTTATTTGATTCAGGTGCTGATAAGTCTTTTGTAGACCATAAGTTTTGTAAGTCACTGAATTTGCCCATTAAGACTATAGACATAAAATATGAGGTAGAACTTGCCGACGGTACCTTAGAAACAGTTTCAACTCTTCTTGATGGATGCTTTATATCCATCAAGAATAATTCTATCCCGCTAGCTCTCTTGCCAATGAAATTGGCTGGGTTTGATATAGTTTTGGGCATGGATTGGTTGTCGCATAACCAAGCCCAAATTGCCTGTGATAAAAAGCTAGTTATTATCAAAACCCCTTCTGGTGAATCCGTCACTATTCAAGGAGATACACAATACGGGTTGCCCAACAATGTGTCTATTCTCAAGGTATCACAATGCTTAAAAAGCGGATGTGTCATCTACATGGCACAAGTGACTGTGAATGATCTGAAGCCTAAGATTGAAGACATCTCAATCATCTCTGAGTATCCTGATGTCTTTCCTGACGAGTTACCTGGACTACCTCCTGAGAGGCAAGTAGAGTTCAGGATAGACATTTTACCAGGAGTTGCACCTATTGCACGAGCTCCTTATCGCCTGGCACCTACTGAAATGAAAGAGCTCAGGACTCAGTTAGATGACTTACTGGAAAAGGGTTTTATACAACCCAGCTCTTCGCCTTGGGGAGCTCCAATATTATTCGTGAAAAAGAAAGATGGATCAACGCGTTTATGTTTTGATTATCATGAACTAAATAAGGTAACGATCAAGAATCGTTATCCCTTACCCAGGATTGACGACTTATTTGATCAGCTCCAAGGGGCGAGCTTCTTCTCTAAGATTGATTTGAGATCCGGATATCATCAACTTAAGGTCTGAACTGAAGATGTGCCTAAGACGACATTTAGAACAAGGTATGGACATTTCGAGTTTCTAGTGATGCCTTTCGGGCTCACTAATGCACCCGCAACATTCATGGACCTCATGAATAGAGTCTGCAAACCATACTTAGATAAGTTTATCATCGTTTTCATTGATGACATACTTATCTACTCTCGTAATCAAGTTAATCATGAGAAGCATCTTCGATGTATCTTAGAATTGCTTCGACAGGAGAAGCTGTATGCTAAATTCTCCAAGTGCGAGTTCTGGCTGCGCGAAGTACAATTCCTTGGACATGTTGTTAGTGAGCGTGGTATCCAAGTTGACCCCGCTAAGGTAGAAGCCGTAATGAATTGGGAAGCACCAAAGACTCCAACCGAAATTCGTATTTTTCTGGGTTTAGCTGGTTATTATAGAAGATTCATTGAGAACTTCTCAAGAATAGCTGCACCATTGACTTCTTTGACCTGTAAGAATGTAAAATTTTATTGGGGTCCAAAACAACAAGAATCCCTTGAGATTCTCAAGCAAAAGTTGAGTAATGCTCCAGTACTAACACTACCTGATGGAATCGAAGAGTTTGTCGTTTATTGTGATGTATCACACACCGGTATGGGATGTGTACTTATGCAAAAAGGCAAGGTAATTGCCTATGCATCACGACAACTAAAAGTGCATGAGAAGAATTACACCACCCATGATTTGGAATTGGGTGCCGTTGTATTCGCACTGAAGTTGTGGAGACATTATTTGTGTGGAACTAAATACGTGATCTATTCGGATCACAAGAGTCTCCAACACTTGTTCAATAAAAAAGAGCTCAATATGAGACAGCGCCGCTGGATGGAAACCTTAAATGACTATGATTGTGAAATTCGCTACCATCCTGGTAAAGCGAACGTAGTCGCTGATGCTCTAAGCCGAAAGGGAAGAGTCAAATCTATCAGGATCAATGCCAAGAGCATTGAGCTGAAGAATAGCCTGAATGAAAGACTATTAGCTGCACAGAAGGATGCTGTTTTGGAAGCTAACCTTCCAGAAGAAAAGTTAGGCTTAACTGTTAAATAGTTAGCACCTGTTAAGGATGGAATCCTCAGACTGAATGGAAGAATTTGGGTTCCTATACATGGAGGACTTCTAGATGTAATCCTTTAGGAAGCTCACAACTCCAAATATTCAGTTCACCCTGGAGGTGACAAGATGTATCAGGATTTGAAAGTTAATTATTGGTGGTTAGGGTTGAAGAAATCTATTACCGCCCATGTAGCTAAGTGCTTGACCTATGCTCAGATTAAAGCAGAGCATCAAAAACCATCGGGTCTGCTTCAACAGCCAGAACTTCCCACATGGAAGTGGGAGATGGTAACTATGGATTTTATAACCAAGTTACCTAAGACAAGACATGGAAATGATACCATATGGGTCATAGTTGATAGACTGACTAAGTCAGCACACTTCTTACCCATTAAAGAGACTCATAGCTCTAACAAGCTAGCTCAGCTTTACGTGGATAAGATTGTATCCCTTCATGGAGTGCTGGTGTCTATTATCTCTGATAGAGATATTAGATACACCTCTCACTTTTGGAAAAGTTTCCAACAATCTTTGGGCACTCGTTTGAACTTTAGTACTGCTTACCATCCTCAGACAGATGGACAGAGTGAGCGTACAATTCAAACGTTGGAAGACATGCTTCGTACATGTGTTATTGATTTAGGTGGTAGTTGGGATGACCACCTACCCTTGATCGAGTTCTCCTATAACAATAGCTACCATACAAGCATTCAGGCTGCGCCTTTTGAGGCATTATATGGCAGGAAATGCAGAACGCCTGTTTGTTAGGCGGAAGTAGGAGAAGCTCAGCTATCAGGACCTGATATAATCCTTGAAACGACAGATAAGATTATCCAGATTCGTGATCGCCTAAAAGCTGCCAGGGATAGGCAGAAAAGTTATGCTGACAAGAGGCGAAAACCTCTAAAGTTTGAGGTTGGTGACAAAGTCTTGCTGAAAGTATCACCCTGGAAAGGTGTGATGCGTTTTGGTAAGAAGGGCAAGCTAAGCCCTAGATATATCGGACCATTTAAGATTATCAAATGTGTCGGCAGTGTAGCTTATAAGCTAAACTTGCCTGAGGAGCTGAGTGGAATCCATAATGTGTTCCACATCTGTAATCTCAAGAAGTGTCTAGCTGATGAATCGCTAGCCATGTCTCATAAGGACGTATAGATTGATGAAATTCTGAGATTTTTTGAAAAACCTATATCGATCGAGGATTGTCAGGTTAAAAAGCTCCGAAGGAAGCATGTGCCTATAGTAAAGGTCAAATGGGATGCCCGTAGAGGTCCCGAATATACGTGGGAAGTTGAGTACACTATGCGACAGAAGTACCCCCACTTATTCAAGTAAATCTCAGGGTCGAGATTTCTTTTAAGGGGGTGAGGATGTAACACCAGGTAAAAACGTGTCCAATTATGTAAAGACACGTGTCCTAAACTCTAATTATGTGAATGAATAAGTTTGAAGGACAAAAGTTGTCAAATAGTGAAACTATGAAACCACGGGGACTAAAAGTGTCAACATGCCAAACTTGTGCCTCTGAATGACCAAACATGATGAATATATTCTTAAACGAGTGATTAATCGAATATGAGAAGTCGTTTGTGAAAATAATCGGAAGGTTATTAAACTACAAGGGTTAAACGTGTCAACATGTTGATTCTGACCTCTGATTGACCTTTTAACGAATCCGAGGCTTTGAAATATTCAAATATACTCTCAAGAATAAGTGATATAAATTTCACGTGGTTTCGAGATCGTTGAGCATGTTTTCAAGACTTTGGGCTATAAGTGTCAACTTGAAGAAACTTGCATTTATAGTGATATTTAACGGAACCGAGCCTAACGAAGTTTGTTCATACATCCTTGAGCCTCAATAAACTAACTACAAGGGACTTACATGTCAAAAAGGAGGTTAAATAGGGTTTAAATGGACCAGGGACTAAAGCTGCCAAGTTTTAAAGTGTTTTAACCTGTTAAACAGGTCTACGCGGGCCGCGTAAAATCCTTTATGATCTTACGCGGGCCGCCTAAAAGTGCCCAGCGCAGAATTCTTAGGACAGGTGCAGGTTTGATCAGTTGCACCGCCTTAACCTCATTTGTAACGATTCTATGGGCTGTAAGTTGGTCATAATAAACCACTAGGACACCTGGGGTGATCCTAGGGCCTCCCTTAATAGCTGCAAGTGATCTAGGAAGTGGGATTTTAGTATAAAAGGAGGACTAGTGCTATGTTCTTATGCACATAAGTTGCAACAACTTCAAAGGGGATCATCTCTGGAGCTTGCAAGGATTAGGAGAAGATTTGGAAGTGTAGAAAAGATAGCAAGGACCATTAGTAAGGGTCTTATTACCTGCTTAGTCGTTTTAATTAGCTTAATAACCGAAAAGTCAAACTTATCGTAACTAAGCTTTGACTTTCGGTTTAATCTCATATGGTCCAGCCACTGACCGAAACGAAAGTGGTTATGGAACCATATTAATGTAGGTGATTAACCCTTCACCTCCTAATTATTTCGTTTGACTAGTTAATTGTCGGGTCAAACTAGTTTGACAAAAAGTCAAACTGGACAGAAAGTTTAAAAATGAATAAAATTAATTAACCAGAGGTTCTAAATTATATTTTAACATTCTAATGACTTGGTAATTAATATTAGAACATGTTTTATTAATCCTAACCCGACAATTATCAGTCTAAGGTCAAATTATAACCGAAAGTCGCAAAAGCTTCACTTTTGCTTTGACTTTCAGTTCTGACCCATTCAAGCTTAATTCTCCTATGTTTTAAGCTTCCATTAGGACCACATTACTCAGTAGTATAACCCTCTGGAGTTATTGTACATGGTTCTTAATGGTTTGAATTATATGCTCTTGATCGTTAATATGCTTATAAATGCCATAAACGCCCTTTTGACATAAATATGAGATTTTTAGAAATGTGAGAGGACAAAAACCATTGCTACTAATTTATAAACTTGTCCTAAAAATTTGACACCAGTTTGAGGGTCTAGATTAGGAGTTATGCTCAATATCGTAATTGAGAAGCTTTTTATTAATTAAACGGCGTAATTAGCATAAAGCCTATCTAAACCCAAATTTTTACACCAAACTTTTTACCCACTGATATAATATAATATTTTGAGATTTTTGAAGATTTTTATTTATTTTAAACTGATCATATCATAGGGTTCTAGCTTTAATTCAGTAATTGTCGGTTATACCCTTTTCTTGAATAAAATGAGTTTCACATCACATATTGATACCAAATCTTTTGCTACTGATTTTATATGATAAATAAAATATTTTAAGCTTTCTGGAATGATAAAAATATCAGCTTTTCTTATATAACCCGAAAATCGCTTAAAAGCGACTTCTACATGTTTTTAACGCATAGTATGGGTTAAAACTATTTTAAACATATAAGACTTGATACCTACTGATGTTTTTAGTAAATTTCTACACTTTAACAGTAAGCAAAAGTTTTAAACTCAGATTTCCAAAATTGACCGTTAAAGCTTATGTGAAATTACCAAAATGCCCCTTCGGTGCATAAATTGGTTATAAACGATAAATTTCCCATATAGGCAATACCCTACTGGTATAACTTATAAATTAAATATTTTTACTGATTTCAAAAGACCAGAACTTCAGTTTATTATAAAATCTCTTTTATAAGTATTAAAATTACCAAAATGCCCTTTCGGGACTTTAATTGGTTTAAATTACTTTTTGGGCATATATGTTAACATCCTACAGATGTATTAACATATTTTAAGCATAATAACAATTAAGACCTGTATATAATTCATTTGGTTACCCGTTACGCGTTTACGCGTTCGGATCAGGTTATGTGACTAGTTTACGTATAATAGCCGAAACGGGTTTAACCTTATCATTTAATCCTCAAATTCCAGAATGTGATTAGTTTACCCATATCATACAAGTATCCAAGCTTGTCGGGTCTAAACCACATTCTTTTCCGGTTTCCGCTTAATCTAGCGTTTAGAACCGTAAAGTTTCTTTCTAGCTAGCCGGTTTAAGTCCTTGACTTAACTAAAGACCCGTTAGCACCCTAATAGGTTATTAAACCTTCTATATAGATTAAGTAGCATACAGTAGAAGGTATCATTATACAGCTTTAGGATTTACGGCTGAGTTACTTTCACATTCAAGCTCAGGTAAATACTTTTAACTTATTTTCCCTTATACGGGCTTGGGATATGGTATTATAATAATACCACTTGGTCGGGTATGAAATCATTTAATCGGATCGTGATTAATAAATTTACATAACCCGTTTTAATCTGTCTTGTTTGATAACATAAGCATTGGGGGTTAATTCGACCGTGTCCTGGATATCCTCGGCTCATTTCATTGGAAAATGGCCACGACCTATGCACGGGGTGTAGGCAAACACCTGACAGATGCAAATGTTAAAATATAAATCCACATGTTGGGAATAACTCCTTTATGGGTTTTATAAGTGGTGAGTCGGTTAATCATGACCGGCTTACAACCGGCCCCAATTGTATGACAAACATGTAAATCTGTATACAAGATTATCTTTAAATAATTGTCCCAAGTTATAAATGATTTGTGCCATGTGCACTTAAATCAATTTTCATAAATGTTTTCAAAAGAGTCAGTTAATTGTATTTACCAGTGTAAACTAACGTATTTTTCTAAAGACTGATATACAGGTACCTCTCGTAAATAGGCTGGAGCTATTAGGGGTTGAACAAGAGGATCTTGCAAATCCCTAAGATACCTGAAGTTTGCTATTTTGTTTCTTTGTATTTTTATGATCCGCCTGTGGATCTTATTACATTCCAGTCTGTATATTCTTTCACTCGAACACTCAGACATTATGGTTTGTAATAGTTTATTCACCAAGCCTTCCGCTGTGCTATTATATTGTGTATATTGACTATGATGATATCAACTACGTCACGATACTCCCCGCCGGGCCCACCGGTAATATGTGGAAATATCGGGGTGTGACAGTTGGGGTATAAATTTGAAGGTATTTGGTTATGGTTTGATTTGGTATTTATAGTTTAATTTTTTAAAGAAATATTTTTTTTTTATTTTAAACGACATTATAGCCGTTAACTCCCCCCCCCCCCCCAACGTTCAAATTTTCACCCTTTCCCGAGCGGCATATGGTCCCCGATTCAGCAACGAAACCGCAGCGGCAAAGGGTCGGCGGCGGTGTTGCCACGCGGCAAAAGCTCTTTGCCGCACCCACACCGGACACCCTAATTTAAAATTTTCAACATGTATTTATTATTAAATTCAGAATCTTTAGTTTTTTTTATCGACAAATTTGGATCACTGACGGACCACTGGAGTATTATTGTGCTACCAGCGGAACCACCCAATCATATCAATCTCCACTAGGCATAATGCCTTTACACCAATTCTGGAGGAAACCCAATAAATATGGGAAAACCCCCTGGTGGGAATCGAACCCAAGACCTATTGGTCCTAAAGTCTTATCTAACCCTAAGATGCCACTAGGCTATAAAACCATGTACAATTCAGAATCTTTACTAAATGGAAAGACATGAACTTAAAGGCACATGTTCAGGATGATTTATTAATTCGCTGGACACCACACACTTTTAGATTATATAAACAACTTTGGACAAAATCATGATTGCATAAATTCAATTTGATACTTTCTACAAGTTCAGACCCAAGAAGGATAAATAAATTCGGACCCTTTCTTTAATATTTATACAAATGCGGGTATGGAAAAACAAGTTAAGTTCGGATGTTCTAATTTCTTTTTCAAGTAACAAGTGCGGACAACCTATGTTACATAAGTTCGGACACCTATCTCTTCAACACAAACTCGGACATCTTGTAAAAACTATAAGTCCTGACTACTACATTCGGACAAATAACCAAGTCCGGACCCCTTTAAGGGTCTTGTAAATTCGGACATGCTCAGTAAGAACAAATGCGTACATATCATCCTAATACAAATTCGGACGCTCTGATTTTGATACAAGTTCGGACACCCTTCTAAATGCGGACCACCTTATCATTTACACATGTTAAATTCTGACCCTTATATATTAACAAGTCCGGATCCCTTAAAAGTTACCAAGTACGGACATTTTAAAGTGTTACAAGTGCGGATGACTTGTAACAACACAAGTTCGGACATTTGACAAAACAATTAAGTTCGGATTCAATAGACCTTATAAGTTCGGACCATAGAGTTACACTATGTACGGACGACTCTTATTCAATCAAATCTAATCTGGACGTTTTTAATTTAACATGTTCGGATCGTTATGGGTAATAACAAGTGCGGACATAAGGGTTTTATCTAAGTGCGGACTCCTCTATCAAATTCAAATGCGGACACTTAGTTTCTAATAGGTACGAACCATAAACCAAATAACAAGTGCGGACACTTTTTAACTTCACAAAGTCTGACCATTCCAAAAATCCCTTTCTTCAAAGTTTTGACGAACAGAAAACCCCAAATGCACAGAAGTCAATAACATCAGGCATCAAATCAATCAATCTAACAGTGTTATCATACCACAAACATCAAACAATCATTGCACAATCATTTGTCTACATAAATCATTATGCATTCATCAATCATGAAGCAAAAACACAAATTGTTTGGATGTCTAGGGTTTTGCATTGCAATCAAAAGAACAAGATTAACAATCATAAAGCATGATTGATGTAGAGATGGTTCTACAAGAATTGGAAAGATCAACGACTGATGTGTGAACTTGTGAAGCCAAGAATGATTGAAGGAGGATTGGAGACGATTAGAGAGTGTAAAAATGCGTATAGAGAAGTTATGGAGAACTTAGGGTTTTGAGTAGTTTATTATAGTTTCACAATTACTCTAAACACCCCCTAATAATATAACTTTACACAAAACCACATAATACCATGTAATTTACAATTACAGCATACAGTTCACGTATTTTTCATGCATCACATAAGTTTCGTATAAACCATCCGTTTATAATTATTATTCGCGTTAGGTGTCAATGTTCGAGATTCCGGTAATTCCCCGTATTACCAACGTAGACTCATTTAACTAACCCTAGTTAAATGTTGTGCTATGAATGTATGATTTAATTCGACCGTGGTTAGGTTAAAGTATTAATCTGAAGTTGCGGGTTGTCACAATTGTCCTTTCTATAGATATATATGTGTATGTTTTATTTTGTCTAGTAGGATAAATTGAGTATAGGGGCACCCTTCAGGATGACAATTTAGTTCACCATGTTAAGAAAACACACCGTTACAATCAGCCAAGAAGGAAATCTGAGATAGTGAACCCAAGCTTAATACTGAAGTATAAGGATGGAAAAGCGTTGGAAATTGAATCGGGTTCATGGGAACAACGCCGCAATTATTTGGTTAAGTTTTGACACTTTTGGTTGAAAATGAGGTGTCACTTGATGGTTGTTTTTAGTTCATTTGGTAGAGTTAAGGATATCTGTTATGGTTTCACTAGTTTTCACTATCTCTTCAAAAAGTGATAACCACGTCACTAGTGGGATCTTAGTCACTTTTTTTAACAAGAATGTCTAACGGGTTTCGCTATCCACTACCCATTAAAATATTGTTACAATTAAATAAATTAAAATAGTTAGAAAAAAGGAAGGGCACTCCTTGATTAGTTATCTTGGGGCTCAACATAGTCTTCTTCTCATGCCTGTTAAGGCCTTCACCCCCCTCCCGCTCACATCACACTGCTTTCAACGCCTCTGATGCGAGTGAAGTGTGTATGGTTTTTAATGTATATTTTAAGCCCTTTTACACTTTTTAGTCAAGTTTTAAATTTATAAAACACGATATTTACTAACACTAAACACACATATGGGCAAGTGCACCCATCGTGAGCGTAGTATAGTGTTGGTAAGATACCGAGGTCGTCCAAGGACACAAGAGCTTTTAGTACCGGTTTATCCTCAACGTCTAATCAAATCAAAAATTTAGAAAAAAGGTTTTAAACTAAAAAAATTAAAACTAACTAAAATGCTGAAAAATAAAAATAAAAATAAAAACAGATAGACAAGATGAATCACTTGGCTCCGACTCGTGTTTAGTGTAACCTTTGATTATTTCTGCACTTTTGCACTTTTTAAGAGATTATCTTAGTTATTGTAGTAGGCCCCTCTTTTGAAGGTGACGTTACCCTCAACCCAGTAGTTTGAGTCAGCAAGGATACAATCCTAAAGGGTCGGATTATTGAAAGATAATTAATTAAGTTATTAATGCATATTATGGTAGGCCCCTCTTTTGAATGTGACGTTACCCTCGGCTAAGTAGTCTGAGTCAGCAGGGATACAATCCTAAGTAGCCGGGTTAAAGTATTAATAGTAGCTTACATATGAGGGGATCAAAGAGTTTGGACCCCCGCCATCCAATACCGGTGGGTATTGAAGGAGGTCCTACTAAATTTGACCCAGGTCCTTGCAGGATCTATACACTGAACAAGGCAAGACTCTTACCAAACCGTTCCCTTAACCCCCGACCAGGTAGCCAACATACCTTCATATAGACCGTGGAGATATGAATGGTGAAAATCTTTTATTTTATATAGACAGTAAAATAATGCCAAGACACCACGGACAAACGATAAGGAAGAATCACCTTCAACATAAGAAACTAGTTATTAAAGTCATTAATACATAACCAAGTAAAAAGGTGCGAAAAGATTAAAAATAAAAAGTATTACACTAGACACTTGTCTTCACCAAGTGATGTAAGAGACTTAGGCAAACATGGCCTTTGATTGTCAAGAACTCTTACGATCAATCTTCGATCCCGAGACGACTCACACACTCTATGATGGACAATGGATGATGGTGGTGGATGATGGTGTTGTGATAGTGGTGGGTGGTGGGTGAAGTGTGAGAGAGGTGGTGTGCCAAGGGATGGTTTGCAAATGAGCCAAGCACCCCTATTTATAGCCTGAACAGTAGCTCGGGCACGGCCCCGTGTCCAGTGGGCACGGCCCCGTGTCCATCCTCTTCTCTGTCTTCATTAATTGCACTTTTTCTGCATTAGTTGACCATACCCCCGTGTCCGCTGGGCACGCCCCCATGTGCAGAAGCGTATCTGTACTATCAAGATTTGCCTGGATTCTGCGAATCTTATAGTTGACCATGGCCCCGTGTCCGCTGAGCACGGCCCCGTGGTGGGCGATAGAAGCTTCTATAGCTTTGTCTTTTATGCTGGCACTTGGGCACGCCCCTGTGTTCACTGAGCACGGGGCATGTTCAGCCTTCTGTTATCTTGTTTTGCTTGGGAAGATGCTGTCGGTGAGGTCGGGCATGCCACGTTTGTTCCTTTTCTTGTAGTTATGTTAGATTTAACTGCCTTTTTGCTTCTTTTATTAATTTGAGCTCATTTAATCCTGAAAATACAAAAGGCAGACAAAAACACACTTTTTCCAACATTAGTACTAAAAAAATGTTAGTTTTATGCCACAATTGATGTAATTTATATGTTGCATTTTGTGCATATCAAATACCCCCACACTTGAATTTTTGCTTGTCCTCAAGCAAAACTCTTTATAATGTGGCTTTACACTCCCAAATGGAATGGGTAGAAGAGAAGGTTTTTGGGCTTGTCATAGAGTGTCGGGATTTCCAAGATTCTTTATTAAGTTTTTATTTTTATTTATTTACAATCCTATTCGTCATGATTTATTTAAAACATTACATAAGATAAATTACTTATTAGGGCATAACATGCCTTTTTAAAATTTCATTTATATACAAGTTCACATACCTCACGGGGGATCACTCAACACTCGGCCGAAGATGTATTTTAGTGAATCACTCGAGAGTGGCATGGAACTTACTCCTACCAATCAATCCTCCTCCTTTTTAACTATAAACCTTTGTAAATATCAAGAGGACTTTTGGGGTGAAGGGTTAGGCTTGGGTTAAAGGTAGGTGGTTGGGTTAGTGGTTAGTAAAAGGGCGAAAAGCATAAAAACATCGGTTTTCGTAAGACTTTTTATTTTTGTAATTTTTATTTTTGATAAAGCCATTGTTCAAACAAAGTTATTTTTGATGAACTTGTTTGTTTATTTCTTTTGCTTCATCATCAACATTTTTTTTTATTTTTTTATTTTTTATTTTTATTTTTTTGAAAAGTCGTACGAAAAACCGTGCTTGTTACTAAAACAAAGTGTTAAAAATAAAAATGGTTTTGGTGGGTGAAAGGGTGTTTGGTTTGGGTTAAGAAATGAAAATGTTTAGGCTCAAAAGGGTTAACTAGGGGGATTTTGGGTAGGTGGTAAAAAAGAAAAAAATAATGGTGTAGAAATAAAAAGGGGTAGTCCTAATGCCTCCATCATTTACTTACTCGGGTTTAAGTTGGTAAGGACCGGGAATGTATCGTCGTGGCAAGTTCTAGAGTTGTAAGAACCAAGCGGCTATTCACACAAGAAACGAAAAATGAGCATTTAGTTTAAAGATATGTATTTGTATGCTCAATAAAGGCTCAAAACTCATTTTTGTGGGAATGGGTTTTTATGTGATCAAGTATATATAATCAAATTTTAACTAAACTTGTCATGCCTTTTCATAATTTTCTTATGTTGGTTCTTTTTTTCACGACGCTATCGGTTGTAACTTTGTAAAAATATAACCTTTATAGAATTTGAAATTCCCAAGTTAAACTTAGACAAGTAAAAAAATGATTTTTTTTGAAAAAAATTGGGGTGATTAGCGGTTCCAATAGAGTTTTGTGTAAGGCTTGTAATTAGGACTTGCAAGATTCAAAGTTTTAGCATCCCCCCCACACTTAAATTACACATTGTCCTCAATGTGTCCCAAAAATAAGTTTTTAGGTTGAATGAATGTGTAAAAATGTGTGAAAAAGCAAAATTTTATGTTACTGGGCATTTGGACACGGCCCCGTGGTGTCCGGGCACGGCCCCGTGTTCAGTCGCCAGTAACAAAAAGTTGTAAAAAGAAACAGAAGCCTGGACACGGGGGCGTGTTGGGTGAACACGGCCCGTGTCCAGTTTACCTCGACTGGGCATTTTCTGCAGACTGTGCAGGATGGGGCCGTGTTGGGCGGGCACGGCCCGTGCTGAACTTGCTGTAATGAAGAAAATTTTGTCGGATGGCCCTGTTTTCGTGCATGGGGTGCTGGTCCAAGTTTCCCTTGTTATCCTTCACCATCCCGAGTGTGTTTTATTCCTGAAAATTAAAACTAAACTAGAAAACATAAAAATTAATCTAAACTAAACTAAGGATAGTTCCGCGGAATGCCTCCATGGTGCGCCACGTTTATAAGGGTCCTTGGCTAGACCCAAAGCCTGGTCATATGTTACCCAAGTGGGATGTTTTGCATCCCATGCTACACCGTCGGAGAGCATCATCCAAACTTGAGTCAATGACCTTCATGTAGTTGACTGGGTCTTCGTCTTCTACTCTTTTTCCGACTCCAAACTTTACTTCCTCGTCCCCGACCCTCAATGTTAGTGTTCCATCATTCATATCTACCACTGCTTGGGCCGTAGCTAGGAATGGCCTCCCTAGGATGAGTGGTACTTCGGTATCTTCCTCCATATCTAGTATGACAAAGTCGGCCGGAAAGACAAATTCGCCGACTTTGACCAATAGATTTTCAGCGACACCTTGTGGATATTCGACGGATCTATCGGCGAGTTGTATGCTTATTTTTGTAGGACTTGTTTTTCCTAAGCCGAGTGAATTGAACATTGATGAGGGCATGAGGTTGATGCTTGCCCCGAGATCGGCTAGTGCATTACGAATGGGGGATTTCCCAATCGAGCAAGGAATTGTGAAGCTTCCGGGGTCAAGCTTCTTTTGCGGGAGTTTGTTGAGTAGTAAGGCGGAGCATTCTTCGCCTAAGTTAACTAATTGCAATGATTCAATTTTCCTTTTATGAGTGAGGAAGTGCCTCATAAATTTTGAATATTTAGGCATTTGAGTTAGGACTTCGATAAATGGAATATTAACATGCAATTGTTTTAGTAAATTTTCAAACTTTGCGAATTGCTCATCGGTCTTTTGACGAATTAACCGACCTAGGTATGGAACCGGAGGAGTCTTAGTAGGCTCTTGAACTGGTGGAAAAGCCTTTTCTTGTTGGGGCGCGGGTGGAGTTGTGGTTTGGCTAGATTGGCTTCTTTCAGTCGGTGGAAGAGGAGCCTCTTCGGGACCCACGGTACGGTTTCTCAATGTTATGAGATGTACTTGCGCCTTTGGGTTGGTCTCGGTATTACTTGGTAACGCGCCTTGTGGTCTCTCGGAGAAATTTTGAGCTATTTTATTTAATTGTTTTTCAATGTTTTGAATGCTAGCTTGTTGATTTCTAAAATTCGATTCCAATTGTTGAAATCGATCCGAGTTTTTCTTTTCGGTGTCGGAGATGAGGCGAGATACAGTATCTTCAAGCCTTTCTCGTCCACCTTGTTGTTGAGAAAAATTTTGTGGTTGTAGAAAGTTAGTTCGTTGGTTTTGTTGGTTACTACTATTGCCGGGATCTCTCCAACCAAGGTTAGGGTGGTTACGCCATCCTTGGTTGTAGGTACCTGTTGGAGGACCCGACGGCCTAGGTCTATTATCAATGTAGTTTACCGTTTCCATTTGATCATCTAATTCTTTCATACAACTCCAATTTTCATGTGGCCCACCACACCCTTCACAAGCCATAACCGAGATTGTTTTTGCCATTTCTAACTTTTTGATTTTTGAAGAAAGGGCCTCGATTTGGGCTTGTAAAGAAGTGCTTTCATCAACCTTATGGGCGCCTGGGGCAATAGATTTATTACCTCGGGGAGTGTGCCACTGAAAATTGGTTTGAGCAATTTCCTCAATTTGATTATATATATCTTTTGGGCGACGATTACCTAAAAGTCCCCCGGAGCTAGAATCAAGTGTTTGTCTTGTGTATGGCAACAACCCATTGTAGAAAGTGGATACTTGTTGCCATACCGCGAGGCCATGATGAGGACACTTTCTTAGTAGCTCCTTGAACCTTTCCCAAGTTTCATATAAGGATTCCCCATCCGCTTGTGAATATGTATTAATTTCAGTCATTAGTTTAGCCGTTTTAGCAGGAGAGAAATACTTATATAGAAACTTTTGGGCTAGTTCATCCCAGGTGTTTACCGAGCCAACTGGGAGGGTATTAAGCCAAGCCTTAGCTCGGTCTTTTAGTGAAAATGGAAACATTCGAAGGCGGATGGCGTCGTTTGATGCTCCATTGATCCGAAAGGTATCACATATTTAACAAAAGTAATATGTAGATGGGGATCCTCGTCGGCAAGCCCATGAAAGGTTGCGGAGTTTTGAAGCATTTGTATCAAATGCGGCCGAAGTTCAAAGTTGTTGGCTTCGACATTTGGTGCATTGATAGCGGCGCCGAGGTTACCCACGGTGGGTCGTAGGTAATCCATGAGGGTACGTTGGTCCGCCATTGGGAGTGGGTCCCCCGAAACTTTCTCTTGGTTTTTAGCTTTAAGTCTTTTTCTGAGAAAGCGTTCGGGTTCTTCTAGAGGTTCTTTTTTGTCTCTACTAGAACTGAAGCTCATACACTACGTAGAAAGTTCAGATGTGGTGCCTGGGTTCCTAGTCCTGCAATAAAAACAGAAAAGAACGTTGGTCAGAAAGTTCACCACGGCCCCGTGCTCAGATGAACACGGCCCGTGGTCAGAGATACAGTGATTGTTTTCCGGATCCCTGTTATTGGGGAAGTGGACACGGCCCCGTGTTGCACCGACACGGCCCCATGCTCAGCTCTCTTTAACTCGGAAAATAAAAACTGCCAGTAACAACGCTGGGCACGGCCCGTGTCCGACCAGGCACGGCACGTGCTGAGCTCTGCAGAAACTGAAAAATTAAGAAAAATCCTAAAAAAATAGAAAAATTAGAAAAAACGATTAGGCCGTTGATTTCTAACTTTCTTAAAATCCTTGTGTCCCCGGCAGCGGCGCCAAAAACTTGATGCGTGTGAAGTGTGTATGGTTTTTAATGTATATTTTAAGCCCTTTTACACTTTTTAGTCAAGTTTAAATTTATAAAACACGATATTTACTAACACTAAACACTCATATGGGCAAGTGCACCCATCGTGAGCGTAGTATAGTGTTGGTAAGATACCGATGTCGTCCAAGGACACAAGAGCTTTTAGTACCGGTTTATCCTCAACGTCTAATCAAATAAAAAATTTAGAAAAAAAGGTTTTAAACTAAAAAAATTAAAACTAACTAAAATGCTGAAAAATAAAAATAAAAATAAAAACAGATAAACAAGATGAATCACTTGGCTCCGACTCGTGTTTAGTGTAACCTTTGATTATTTCCGCACTTTTTCACTTTTTAAGAGATTATCTTAGTTATTGTAGTAGGCCCCTCTTTTGAATGTGATGTTACCATCAACCCAGTAGTTTGAGTCAGCAATGATACAATCCTAAAGGGTCGGATTATTGAAAGATAATTAATTAAGTTATTAATGCATATTATGGTAGGCCCCTTTTTTGAAGGTGACGTTACCCTCGGCTAAGTAGTCTGAATCAGCAGTGATACAGTCCTAAGTAGCCGGGTTAAAGTATTAATAGTAGCTTACATATGAGGGGATCAAAGAGTTTGGACCCCCGCCATCCAATACCGGTGGGCATTGAAGGAGGTCCTACTAAATTTGACCCGGGTCCTTGCAGGATCTATACACTGAACAAGGCAAGACTCTTACCAAACCGTTCCCTTAACCCCCGACCAGGTAGCCAACATACCTTCATATAGACCGTGGAGATATGAATAGTGAAAATCTTTTATTTTATATAGACAGTAAAATAATGCCAAGACACCACGGACAAACGATAAGGAAGAATCACCTTCAACATAAGAAACTAGTTATTAAAGTCATTAATACATAACCAAGTAAAAAGTGCGAAAAGATTAAAAATAAAAAGTATTACACTAGACACTTGTCTTCACCAAGTGATGTAAGAGACTTAGGCAAACATGGCCTTTGATTGTCAAGAACTCTTACGATCAATCTTGGATCCCGAGACGACTCACACACTCTATGATGGACAATGAATGATGGTGGTGGATGATGGTGGGTGGTGGGTGAAGTGTGAGAGAAGTGGTGTGCCAAGGGATGGTTTGCAAATGAGCCAAGCACCCTTATTTATAGCCTGAACAGTAGCTCGGGCACGGCCCCATGTCCAGTGGGCATGGCCCCGTGTCCATCCTCTTCTCTGTCTTCATTAATTGCAGTTTGTCTGCATTAGTTGACCATGCCCCCGTGTCCGCTGAGCACGCCCCCGTGTGCAGAAGCGTATCTGTACTATCAAGATTTGCCTGGATTCTGCGAATCTTATAGTTGACCACGGCCTCGTGTCCGCTGAGCACGGCCCCGTGGTGGGCGATAGAAGCTTCTATAGCTTTGTCTTTTATGCTGGCACTTGGGCACGCCCCCGTGTTCACTGAGCACGGGGCGTGTTCAGCCTTCTGTTCTCTTGTTTTGCTTGGGAAGCTCGAATTTCGGTAACGACCTTTGGGACATCCTTGTGTTTGGATGGGAAGGGGGAAACACGCTTGTGTAGATCTAACTGGAGTCTCCTCCCTTGTCGGGCTCAAGGACAAGGGCTTTTTCGTAGGGCAAGCGGTGCTAAAGGCAGAGGCAAGCAAAGTGGCAAAACATGAGAAAGCCTGCCTGGAGAATCAACATGTGTTTGTCCCGTTTGCGTTTGATACCTTTGGTGGTCTCGCTCCTGACGCTGTGCGACTTTTGAATCGGGTTCAAAAAGTCGTTAATAGTAATTTTTCGTCGCTAAAGGTTTCAAACTTTGTATTTAGTAGAATTAGTTTTTCTATTCAAAAGGGGGTGATGGCGCAACTTGTTGCCCGACTACCTGCCATTGTTTTGTAATTGCCCTTTTTCGTGTGGAATGATATTGACGATATTATTATAAAAATAAAAAAAAATTCAAATCCAATATTGACAACAATGAATTTTTATAATTTCCTGCTTATACTTAACCTTTACTTGGGGTTCACTTCTAGGGTCGGCCCTAAGCATGGCCGAGTGGGTGATGCCTTAAGGCCAAAAACATAAGAGGGCCCGTCAGTGGCGGAGCTTTGTTAAGGCGAGGTCTGTTGTCACTTGGAGGTATGTTAGTGTGAGAATAAAAGAGAGAAAAGAGTGAGAATAGAAGAGTTAAAATTTTTTCCGATCGACGATTTACCTGGTTTCAGTTCTCTGCAATGAGACTTCAAAGAAAGAATAAGAAAAACGTTTAAAAATTATTTTAAAATTAATGCTAAAGGCTGAAAACTAAAAGTCACTCACATAGACTGACTACATGAGCCATATTTCTACTAGATAGACCTTCAATAACTTTTCTTATTATTTCGTTATAACCCCTAAAAACACAATTGAACCCACTCCTAGAAATCTTTAACCTTAATCCTCCGTCTCCACGAGCTCCTATCATGGACCATGTTCTCAGAGAGGTGCAATTTTTGCAAATCCTGCCTAATCCGCTCATCCCAAGTGATTTTGGGTCTGCCTCTACTCCTCCTCCTCCCCACCACGAGAGTTTCAACTACTCTAACTGGCTCTATTGTCTGCCTCCTCTTCACATGCCCAAACCATCTCAATCTTCCCTCTTTTATCTTATCTGATATACTAGCTACTTCTAACCTCTCCCTAAAAACATCATTTCTTATCCGGTCTAACCTTGTGTGCCCATACATCCATCTTAGCATTCTCATCTCTGCCACCTCTATCTTGCGTGCTTGTACTTCCTTAATGGCCCAACAGCCGGTTCCGTATAACATAGCAGGTCTAATTGCAACTCTATAAAATTTCCCTTTCAATTTTGTTGGGAACCTTCTATCGCACAATACCCCAGTGGCAGCTCTCCACCTACACCATCCAACTTGGATGCGGTGGGCAACGTCACTATCTATCTCCCCATCCCTCTGAACAACCGATCAGGTATAAAAAAGATAATTTTATATAAAACTCAGATCAAACATTAAACATTAAACCTTCAAGCTACATTGTTTCTCTATGCCTTCGCACATAACCATACAACATGATATTATTAAATAGGTATCAAATTGTTTGATAAATTAATATATTTTCTAGAAAAGAAAAAATAATTATTAAAAAATGGTAAAAGAAATATATGATTTAAAAAAAGAAATAAAATAAAAATATGTTTTTAAAAGTAAATATAATAATAAGCTATTATAATATATTAAATAAAAAATAATAAAAAACTATAACTATATATACAATATAGCTTTTTAATATTATTATTTTATATTATAGTAGTTTATTATTATATTTATTTTAAGTTTTAGCATACTTTTATTTTATTTTACTATTTTTAAAACCTTATTTCCTTTCTCATTTATTTTTTCTTTTATTAATTCTTTTTCCTTTTTTATATATCATATTTCCTTTATCATTTAATTAGATATTTCTTTAATAACCAACATTTGTTAATTTGTTTCTAAAAACTTAAGTATTTAGTTGTGTTTAATTTTTTCCTCAGCATTCCAGTATGAGTTTTGTTAAAAATTAAGTTGTATTCAAAATAGAGTATTTATTTGGTATAGTAAAACGGTATGATGATATCTAAACAGATTCTGATTGTTTGGCTTTTTAAATAATATACTTCATTTTTTTCAAATAACGTTTTTTATAGTATTATTTGCTCTGTATCGACGCAACTCGCAACACCAGCAAAACTATACATATGATTAGAGAACCTTGATGAATAGTTCTTGCCTTTCATTGGACGGAGTGGACGGTGGTTTGTTGTGGTTGGCAGAGGTTGGCGGTGGCCTAATCTGTGAATGTCGTGTGGCATACACTAACCTGCATATTTTTTTTCTAGTTTTCACAATTCGGTTTATTTTGTCTACAAACGGAAATAAAAAAAAAACACAAAATGTGACGTGGTGCATACGCTTTTTGTATTTGGATTGAGGGACTCGGGTTTAATTCCCGCTCTTTACAACCTTCTTTTCCTTTCTTCATTTCCCATTTTCTTTTTCCTTTTGGTTTTCTTTTTAATTACATAGCTTAAGTTAAATTAAATAAACAATAAATAATATTTAAAATCCTTTTGCAATCTAACAAAAAATCAATGAAACAAATATGTTGTGGATATGTTACAACTAATAGCGCTATCAACAAATACCACGTTGCCTCTCAGACAACTAGCTTGGTAGTAAGTTGGAACTTTCGTGATAAAGTTGAGTTTATTAACTAACATCGAAATTAAACCACAACATTTGTAAAAAGTATTCCTCTCAGGAATAATAATTTGAAAAGTATTCCTCCCAGGAATAATAGTTTGTTGGTTTGTCCTCCCGGGAGGCATGCTTGTGAAAAAGTAGTGAACTCACCTTGGTTTACTCGGTTTGTGTTTACGTACTTCTAGCGTTAATAATATGTTAGGCCCGTTACACGCGATCTAATGTACAATAAATGTAAGCAAGCATGTGTGTAGGGTTATGCAATACCCTAATCGTCCAAACAACCAATTGTCACAGTTTATTGATTTTAGCATACAATGACACACGGTATTAACACACAGTAAGTTCTCTAGTTAATATATTTCAACCGTCCAGCAAATTAATATACATTCGACCCATATAAACTTCCAACTACTCAAGCATAAAACATTAATATCGACCCATATAATTATAAAAGCTCTCGACCCACTAGTAGGCATGAAGTAAATTCAAAATGTATACAATTAATCCGGACAACTAGATTCAAGTCAGTAGGCATTATTGCTATTTAAAATTTAAGAGTAAATTTCTGTTTTCGTCCCTGAGATTTGTCAATTTTAACTACTTTAGTCCAAAAATCTAATTTATAACAAATCCAGCCCTGAAGTTTGCATTTCTTAACGCTTTTCATCCCTAAGGGTGCTTTTTCATTTAATTCTCAGGGATGAAAAGCGTTAAGAAATGCAAATCTTAGGGATGGTTTTATTATAAGTTAGATTTTTGGACTAAACTAGTTAAAATGGACAAAACTCAGGAACGAAAACAGAAATTTACTCTAAAATTGGGAACTATTTAATATCACCACGTAGAACATATTTAGTAGTACGTACATACTGACATACAATTTGAAGGAATCTTGGACTTTTCTATAATTTATCTTTTTTTTTTTAGTTAAATGCCATTTTAGTCCCTATGGTTTTAGTCATTTTGCCAGTTTAGTCCAAAGGTTTCATTTTTAACATGTGGATCCAAAAAGGTTTCACCGTTGCCATTTTAGTCCACTGGGTTAACTTCATCCATTTTTTCTGTTAACCAGAAGAGCAATTTGGTCATTTTATATGTAATTCTGTTAACTAGAAAGGCAATTCGGCCATACAAAATGACCGAATCGCCCTTCTCGTTAACAGAAATAATGGATGAAGTTAACCCAGTGGACTAAAATGGCAACAGTGAAACATTTTTGGACCCACATGTTAAAAATGAAACCTTTGGACTAAACTGACAAAATGACCCAAACCACATGGACTAAAATGACATTTAACTCTTTTTTTTATTTGGACAGTCCATTCAAGATGGGTTCGAGCCCCACCATTGTTTATTTAATCCTAGATAAGTGTATAAGGAGTGGTTAGACACTTGAAAGTGGCAAATTAAAAAATCAACCAATGAGAGTGTGTCATGTCAAAGTGGTAAATTATGCTCAAAAGTGTTGGCAATGGTTAGACACTTGGTGAAGTGGTAAACTATTTTTTTTTAAATGAAAAATGTGTGATTGGTTGAGATTGGAATAGACCACACCCAAACTACCCTCTCTCTCTCTCATACCCTCCCTTCACCACTTCGGCAAGCCTACACCGATTTGGCAAACTTTTTAGTGGCAAACTATGTTGGCGGTGGTGTTACCAATTGGCAAACTAAGTTTGCCACACTTTGCCGCACCCCACTCCGTATACCCTAAATGATACAAGCATTAAAAATTCAGGCCCATGTAATTCAAAAGCTCAAACATTCACATATTCAATTTAGACAACGAGCATACAATACAAAGCATGTACGGGTGTAATGAGTGGTTAAACATTTGAGAGTGGCAAATTAAAAAATCGGGTATTGTTAAATACACCTAAAAAGTCAACTTTTTTTACTTTTTCCCGTAAATTAGCTCAGTCAAGTTTTAATTTCAACACCCTTATCTACTATAATTAATTATAGTTTGACTAGTGGGCCCAATAAAATTTGGTCTTGAAACATTGACCGGTTCTCACTCTTCTCCTTAAAATTCTCTTTCCTCTTAATCGAAACATACGTAATAATTATTTAGTTGTCTATCTAAATTTAATTTAAATTCTTATTTAAAGAACAGATAGCACAAAAACTCTATTGTTATTGCTATGGAGTTTTTTTAGTAAGATTCGATAGCACAAAAATTCTCTTTTTTGTAGGTCTATTTTTATACAATATTATTTTAAATTTTGCAACATTAATTTCGCTGTTAATGTTTTTTTTTATTTTTCATAAAATCAGCTATTATTCTGTAATTAAGATGATATTAAAATCAACAATCAGAAAATAAATCAAATAAAATATTTTTAATATGTGGTTTTTTTATTAGTTTATATGTGGTTTTTGTCTCATTATCTACAAGCCAGTAGTTTTTTTTAAAATGTATTCTTGAAATTAACACATTTGTTTGTGTGAATATTAAATATATATTCTTTCTTATATGTATTTTATAAAATTTTATAGGAAAACTAAGGTGTAAAAATAAATATTATAATTCTAAATGAACATGAATGTTAATAAGAAAACCAAAAAACAAAACCTGAAATACTTAATAAATAGATTCTAGTGCTCTTTTAGAGAAATTAATTAAGTATTAGTTAATAATTAAGTAATAATTTTATTATTGTTACTAGGTAATAATTACACTTTCGTATTTATTAGAGACTCATTATTTATTTATAATTAACTTTTTCACTTTCGTATTTATAATAAAGTGTCTTGATTATTTATTTATTAATATTGATATTAATACTAATAATAGTATAACAAAATATAAAAAACTAACAAAAGTATTATAAAATAAAATAAGATAAAAAACATAATCATTACTTTTGACTTTATAATAAAACATAATTATTACTTTTTACTTTATAATAAAATAATATAATAAAATAGTTAATCATTACAAAATCATTACATAATTTGACTTTTGGGTATATTAATCCTTGTGATAGGTATATTTATCACACCCCTAAAAAATCAATCAATCAGAGTGTGTCACGTCAATCAGTGAAAAGTGTTTACATAATTTGACTTTTGGGTATATTAATCCTTGTGATAGGTATATTTATCACACCCCTAAAAAATCAATCAATCAGAGTGTGTCACGTCAATCAGTGAAAAGTGTTTAAACTTTGCTGAAAAGTGTTGGCAATGGTTTAGACACTTGTTGAAGTGGTAAACTAATAAATGTAGAATAAACTAACCATAACATTAAATTAAATTAAAAGCATTAAAATTACATTAAATTAAAAAACAATAAAATTACATTAACTTGAAATAAATTAAACTAGTCTTCGTCGGAATCGACCAAAAGGTGGGGTAAATCTTGACTTGCGAGATGATTTATGAGATCGTGTTTTAGTCTCCAATGCGTGTCTTCATCCATCAACTCGCCCAACACCGTATTGTCTAGAGCGGGCTCGACCGGAGGATCCCGAATGTGCACCGGTGCTATCGCCCTTCCTTCATCTTTCAAAATCATGTTGTGTAAAATAATACACGTGTACACAACACACCTAATTTTTTTAACGGATCTTGCTCGCATCGGTCGACTCAATACACCCCATTTCGCCTTCAAAACACCAAAAGCCCGTTCGACGTCTTTTATTGCCGCCTCATGTTGCCTCTTGAATTTCTTTTGGTCTACTTCGTGAGGGTAAGGGATCGACTTCACAAACACGGACCATGAAGGGTAGATTCTATCCGCGAGCAAATAACCACGTTTTTATAAATGGTTGTTAACGTAAAATGGACATTTTGGCGCGATTCCATTTCGTTCCGTTAAAAATAACGGAGATTGTTGTAGCATATTGATATCGTTTTGAGAACCCGGTGGACGGGCAAAAGCATGCCAAAACCATAATTCTTGAGATGCAACCGCTTCGAGCATAACAGTCGGGTATCGGTGATCTCCTCGCATATATTGGCCTCGATACTATGTCGGACAAAATCGCCAAACAAAATGGGTGCAATCATGGCTACCGAACATACCTGGAAGGTGATGTTTTTCCACATGAGCTTCGTATAAAAGTGTCATGTCGTGGCTTGTCGGTCTACGAAAGAACTCGGGAGCGTATATTTTGCAAACCGTGTCGCAAAAATATTGTAGGCACTCGCGGGAAGTTCTTTCGGCCATATGTAAGTACTCGCCGTTCTCGTCTAGAGTGTTACCAATTGCTAGCTGTTTAATAGCCGATGTCACCTTTTGCAACGGCGTAAAGCCCTTCCTACCTTGCGCATCAAGGGCCTCTTGAAACCACGAGTCGTTCTCTTCCACGTCGGCCATAATTTTTAAAAACAAACTATCGCAACCCCCAGCCCCTATCTCCCGGGAACGAGCGACCGCGAGCTCAGATTCAGTGGTATCGGTGGTTTAACAGTTTGGCAGCGGAATTTATATCAGGACCGTAGTTAGGAAATATTTTATCAGAGTAAAATACCACATTTTTATAATACCAAATACATGGGATAAACCCAAGTTTCCAATACAAACACGTTTATAGGGATAAACCCTAATTTATTGAATAAAACATCGTATTTATTTAGGTAACTTTTATAGCCACATTTTCCAAGCCCTTCAGTGCTGTCCAGTTGGCTTCTATTTGGCTTTCACATTTTGTTACTTGAAACTCGTTTTAAAAACATTTGTCAGTGGGAAATACTGGTGAGTGAATCTCAATTTAATCAAGACAGGTTTTATCATTTTACAGTATTGAGGGCGATCTCGCAATTATATTTGTTTCCAATTCTTACTTTAATTACCACCCACGGTACTGTTAACCCGACTTGTGGTCATGTTACTACTCACAGTATAGTAACAAATTTTGTATACAAAACCCCAACATACCGACGATAATTGTAGAATTACAAATACTCAATCACCGTTAATCATAATGTAAAACAATTGAGGTTTTGTAAAAACAGTTTGCAAAAAGGTTTACAAAAAGGAGATTACTCACATTGTTATTTTAGATTTTTCCATGTAGTTTCCTGGTTATAATCTAGTAATTAAACAATGCACATGTGTTAGTATAATAACCCAATTTACATTAGTTATACCCTCCCCGAGACAGAACTCCAACGACTACATCGGTCAGAACCTCAACAGCCGTTAAGGAGCACTAGATCAATCGGGCAGCGTATCTAATACGTAATCGGGGGTTATAATACTTACAACGAGGCAGAGCTTCCCTAATTAGGGGGGGTATTATGCCCGGGTATTATAATTGCTATGTAGAATTGAGAGAGAAAGATTGAATTGTGAGCGACTGAATATGAGAGCTGATGCCCTCTATTTATAGTTCTGAGCGTCCACCTTGTTGCGCCCCGCGTAAGCCGAAGGCAAAGCCTTCGCTGCCCGCGAGGACTTGTAGACTAGGTCCTAGCTTTGCTGAGTTGACCCGTAGCTTCCACACTCGTCACGACACGCCCCGCGAACGTCCATCAGATTTTGTTTTTATTTTATTTTTATGAAATTAAAAGTATATAGGGTCAAATATCGTATACGGGGTATATTTTCGAACATATAGGGGTGTTCTAAATATTTTAGGAGTGTCGGAAATATTTTAGGAGGGTTGTTATACAAACGTTTCGACATACTGAACCTACGCCGAAAGATATCTTCGTTATACTTCGGGTCTTCAACAAAATAATCCGCCATGAGTGTCTCATGCCCCTCCTCAGGTTGACGTTCAATATATCTCAGTCGGTTAGATGAGCCCGTGTCTTGAAGTTCGGCTTCTTCGATGAGATTTTGAAAAAAAAAAAGAATGCTACTATCGGATGAATCGTCGCTACTCATGGGTGGGAACCATAACTGGAGTTCATCCGCCATTTTGTTTTGTAAATGTTTGGAAAGAATTGATGGTATTTTTTTGGTTTGGTTGGTGTAACACCACGTAAAAACGTGTCCAATTATGTAAAGACACGTGTCCTAAACTCTAATTATGTGAAAGAATAAGTTTGAAGGACTAAAGTTGTCAAACAATGAAACTATGAAACCACGGGGACTAAAAGTGTCAACATGCCAAACTTGTGCCTCTGAATGACCATACGTGATGAATATATTCTTAAACGAGTGACTAATCGAATATGAGAAGCCGTTTGTGAAAATAATCGGAAGGTTATTAAACTGCAAGGGTTAAACGTGTCAACATGTTGATTCTGACCTCTGAGTGACCTTTTAACGAATCCGAGGCTTCGAAATATTCAAATATACTCTCAAGAATAAGTGATATAAATTTCACGTGGTTTCGAGATCGTTAAGCATGTTTTCAAGACTTTGGGCTATAAGTGTCAACTTGAAGAAACTTGCATTTATAGTGATATTTAACGGAACCGAGCCTAACGAAGTTTGTTCATACATCCTTTAGCCTCAATAAACTAACTACAAGGGACTTACAAGTCAAAAAGGAGGTTAAATAGGGTTTAAATGGACCAGGGACTAAAGCTGCCAAGTTTTAAAGTGTTTTAACCTGTTAAACAGGTCTACGCGGGCCGCGTAAAATCCTTTATGATCTTACGCGGGCCGCCAAAAACTGCCCAGCGCAGAATTCTTCGGACAGGTGCAGGTTTGATCAGTTGCACCGCCTTAACCTCATTTGTAACGATTCTATGGGCTGTAAGTCGGTCATAATAAACCACTAGGACACCTGGGGTGATCCTAGGGCCTCCCTTAACAGCTGCAAGTGATCTAGGAAGTGGGATTTTAGTATAAAAGGAGGACTAGTGCTATGTTCTTATGCACATAAGTTGCAACAACTTCAAAGGGGATCATCTCTGGAGCTTGCAAGGATTAGGAGAAGATTTGGAAGTGTAGAAAAGATAGCAAGGACCATTAGTAAGGGTCTTATTATCTGCTTAGTCGTTTTAATTAGCTTCATAACCGAAAAGTCAAACTTATCGTAATTAAGCTTTGACTTTCGGTTTAATCTCATATGGTCCAGCCATTGACCGAAACGAAAGTGGTTATGGAACCATATTAATGTAGGTGATTAACCCTTCACCTCCTAATTATTTCGTTTGACTAGTTAATTGTCGGGTCAAACTAGTTTGACAAAAAGTCAAACTGGACAGAAAGTTTAAAAATGAATAAAATTAATAAACCAGAGGTTCTAAATTATATTTTAACATTCTAATGACTTGGTAATTAATATTAGAACATGTTTTATTAATCCTAACCCGACAATTATCTGTCTAAGGTCAAATTATAACCGAAAGTCGCAAAAGCTTCACTTTTGCTTTGACTTTCAGTTCTGACCCATTCAAGCTTAATTCTCCCATGTTTTAAGCTTCCATTAGGACCACATTACTCAGTAGTATAACCCTCTGGAGTTATAGTACATGGTTCTTAATGGTTTGAATTATATGCTCTTGATCGTTAATATGCTTATAAATGCCATAAACGCCCTTTTGACATAAAAATGAGATTTTTAGAAATGTGAGAGGATAAAAACCTTTGCTACTGATTTATAAACTTGTCCTAAAAATTTGACATCAGTTTGAGGGTCTAGATTAGGAGTTATGCTCAAAATCGTAATTGATAAGCTTTTTATTAATTAAACGGCGTAATTAGCATAAAGCCTATTTAAACCCAAATTTTTACACCAAACTTTTTACTCACTGATATAATATAATATTTTGAGATTTTGAAGATTTTTATTTATTTTAAACTGATCATATCATAGGGTTCTAGCTTTAATTCGGTAATTGTCGGTTATACCATTTTCTTGAATAAAATGAGTTTCACATCACGTATTGATACCAAATCTTTTTCTACTGATTTTATATGATAAATAAAATATTTTAAGCTTTCTGGAATGATAAAAATATCAGCTTTTCTTATATAACCCGAAAATCGCTTAAAAGCGACTTCTACGCGTTTTTAACGCATAGTATGGGTTAAAACTATTTTAAACATATAAGACTTGATACCTACTGATGTTTTTAGTAAATTTCTACACTTTAACAGTAAGCAAAAGTTTTAAACTCAGATTTCCAAAATTGACCGTTAAAGCTTATGTGAAATTACCAAAATGCCCCTTCGGTGCATAAATTGGTTATAAACGATAAATTTACCATATAGGCAATACCCTACTGGTATAACTTATTAAATTAAATATTTTTACTGATTTCAAAAGACCAGAACTTCAGTTTATTATAAAATCTCTTTTATAAGTATTAAAATTACCAAAATGCCCTTTCGGGACTTTAATTGGTTTAAATTACTTTTTGGGCATATATGTTAACATCCTACTATTGTATTAACATATTTTAAGCATAATAACAATTAAGACCTGTATATAATTCATTTGGTTACCTGTTACGCGTTTACGCGTTCGGATCGGGTTATGTGACTAGTTAACGTATAATAGCCGAAACGGGTTTAACCTTATCATTTAATCCTCAAATTCCAGAAGGTATCATTATACAACTTTAGGATTTATGGCTGAGTTACTTTCACCTTCAAGCTCAGGTAAATACTTTTAACTTATTTTCCTTTATACGGGCTTAGGATATGGTATTATAATAATACCACTTGGTCGGGTTTGAAATCATTTAATCGGATTGTGATTAATAAATTTAAATAACCCGTTTTAATATGTCTTGTTTGATAACATAAGCATTGGGGGTTAATTCGACCGTGTCCTGGATATCCTCGGCTCATTTCATTGGAAAATGGCCACGACCTATGCACGGGGTGTAGGCATACACCTGACAGATTCAAATGCTAAAATATAAACCCACATGTTGGGAATAACTCCTTTGTGGGTTCTATATGATTTGAGTCGGTTAATCATGACCGGCTTACAACCGGCCTCAATTGTATGACAAACATGTAAATCTGTATACAAGATTATCTTTAAATAATTGTCCCAAGTTATAAATGATTTGTGCCATGTGCACTTAAATCAATTTTCATAAATGTTTTCAAAAGAGTCAGTTAATTGTATTTACCAGTGTAAACTGGCGTATTTTTCTAAAGACTGATATACAGGTACCTCTCGTAAATAGGCTGGAGCTATTAGGGGTTGAATAAGAGGATCTTGCAAATCCCTAAGATACCTGAAGTCTGTTATTTTATTTCTTTGAATTTTTATGATCCGCCTGTGGATCTTATTACATTCCAGTTTGTATATTCTTTCACTCGAACACTCAGACATTATGGTTTGTAATAGTTTATTCATCAAGCCTTCCACTGTGCTATTATATTGTGTATAATGACTATGATGATATCAACTACGACACGATACTCCCCGCCGGGTCCACCGGTAGTATGTGGAAATATCGGGGTATGACAGGTTGGTATCAGAGCCAACATTGAGTGAATTAAACACTAACCTTTTGTGTTTAATCTCAATGACACAATAAGCACATTCCTTAGACTTCCGAGTCTAGGCTAATGACCTAGGATTTATTCTTAACTTTCCTTTTATTGTTTATATTATATTTACTTGTTTTGACAGGTTAACTTCTTGAAAAATGCCGCCACGAGTGAGAGGCAAAGGAAAAGGACCAATGCGAGGAGGGCCATCGGGCCACGCGGGACCCTCCCACTGACGTACCCCATCCGATTCACTCTCTGGCTCTGACTCACGGGACCATTGGAGTCATAGCTTCGAGCCAGCAAGGCATTCTGTCTCACTCGGATCCTCACCATCCGATCCTCCATACTTTGGATTACCCATTCCAGTTGAACCCTAACATTCCTATCATTCACAGGGATCACATCACTCGAACCAGTCTCACCACTCCTTTCACTCCCATCCTTTTCATCACTCGGATTCTACCTACTCTCTAGCTCAGTTTAATCCCAATGAATACGTCAACGACTTTTTGGGTTTCAATCCTCCAGGACCCGAGGATCACTTCTCTCTGGAAATGGAAATGGACGACAACCCGGACCCTGAAATGCAAACCGGAACACCGGGCCACCCTATTAGCATCTCGAGCGGTTCACCATATCAAGGATCGCCGTACCGAGGGCCTGATTCGTATGCTGAGAGGATGGCTCAGTATGATTGGTTCTTTACCCCTTCATACCATAACTCTCCTGCCCAACCTCCTTTGGTTGAACCACAGCTTCAAGTTGTTACCCCACCACCTTTACTAGTTGAGGAACCACCTCAACCGCCTCCGGAGCCGCCAAGGCGAAGGAGAAATGCTCGAATGTTTGTACGTGGGGGACCACGGATTGCATCTCCTCATGGTTCAAGTTCTTACCCTCCTATTCCAGAGGACCCCCAAATAGGTGGACCCTTACACACGGTGCCGGAAGTCAACCCTCCGCCAGTTTCTCATGCACCACTGCACCCACCATTGGGTTTCGACAACCCGATCCCGACATACCCAGGCTCATCTGGGTATAATCCATCTGGATACCCATCGGATTATGGAAACCATGATCCATACCTTACAGCTGCTCAATATAATGCACTTTATCCTTCTTCTTACCCTCCAGTTTACCCAACTGGATATTCGGTGCAGGGATATCAATACCCACCTTACCAGTAACCTCCCCCTCACCAACAGGAACAAGCTCAGGAGATTCTGCAGAGGTTAGACCGGGTTGAGCATGAAGCCAATGAAACTAAGAAGAAACATAATGGCTTTCTCAAGGACCTTACAAACCTTATTAAAGGCAAGAAGAAGTAGGAAGTTGTTTAATTTATCTTGTATTGTCTTTTAATAAAGTCCCTGCGAGGACATTTTCGTTATTTTCTGTACCAAGTCCCTGCGTGGACTTATTCTCTATTTCTGTAGCCCCTGCGTGGGCAGTGTGTTGTCTCAAGTCCCGTTTAGGGCATCCTTGTACTAGTTTCATGGTTTAATGAAGTTATTTTCGATTTTAAATATGTATTTTTATTACATCATGCTACTTCATTTCAAATTTTATTAGATCTGCCAACGAAATTTTTCTTAGAGGTATAACCTAGTCAAATTATTAAATGACTATGATGGTATAACCTTTTTAAGACAATAAATCACTGTTAACATCTGAAAACATGTTAACATTCCTGGCTGTGCGGTACGAGAAACCATACAAGCTTCCAAATGTACTTGGATCCTTCCAAGTCACTTATATATAGCCTATATGATCAACGTGAATCATGGCTAATAAACATCAATATGATGTATACACCAAAACATCTTAAGATGTATGCTTATAAGCAAAGGTGTAATAAAGACAATAAAAGTTTTATTTTATAAACTTCTTGTCAAAAAGGCGATGAACGTTGTTCGACCCTTAAAAGAGATCACTGATCCAAGAGATCAATGATTATAATTGTCCTTGTGACAAGGCTTTTGTGCCATCTAAATGTCCATCGAGACAAGCCTTGTGCTATATGAAAATGTCTTTCGTGACATGGACAATTGTAATTCATATCCCCTGTCTAATAAATGTCAAGGATTATATCCTATTAATTGCTTATTATGGTTCTGTTGTAACCTAGGCAAATCATGATTTAATTAATTTTTATTTTTAAATGGTCTATATGGCTTAATAATACCATGACCATCTAATCATCAATGCGGTGATTCATTATATAATTTAAATATATCATTATTGTTTGATATAGTATACAAAAAAAATGGCTGGCTCGGATGAAGCAAACAGTCATCCCACGGGAGACAACAACAATACCAGGATCAATATCACTGCTGCTGAATTACAAGCAATGATAACCACAACAGTCGCTCAGGCTGTGGATGATAAGTTTAAGGATCCGAGTAATGTTCGGTCCAAAACTCATTCAAAGTCCCATTCTCATTCGCATACACAGAAAAAGAGTGAGTCACAACACTCGTCTAATCAGAAAAGTGAACCACAGAGGCAAGTTGTCCTCGAACCGACTCCCAGGTACACCAAGGGTTGTACCTATAAATACTTTGTCTCCAGTAAACCGAGGGATTTTATAGGAGAAAAGGGAGCGATAGACTGTATGAAATGGTTAGATGAAATGGAGACTGTGATAGACATCAGTGGATGTGCTAAAGAAGATATAGTGAAGTTTGTGTCTCAATCTTTCAAGGACGATGCCCTTACATGGTGGAAAGCATTAGTGCAAGCCACTGGAAAGGTTCAATTGTACAACCTTTCATGGAACAAGTTTGTTGATTTGGTGAAGGACACTTATTGTCCTCAACATGAGGTTGAAAGGATAGAGACTGATTTTCTTACCCTGGTAATGAAGGATCTGGATTGTAGATCCTATGTGACTAGCTTTAACTCGATGTCAAGGCTTGTACCATACTTAGTCACCCCTAAACCCAAACGCATTGCGTGTTTCATCGGTGGTCTGGCCCCTAAAGTAAAAGGGAATGTTAAGGCTTCTAAGCCAGCCACATATAGATCTGCTGTGGATCTATCTTTGTCCCTCACTCTTGATGTCGTGAGGAGTAGGGCAAAGAAAGCTACCGATGATGGGAAGAGGAAGAGGGAGGAAGACAAGTCTCCTCAGTCAAACAAGAAGAGTAAAGGGAACTTTAATTTCAAGAAGGGGCAGTCAAGTGATAAGCCCAGATGCAAAACCTGCAATAAGAGGCACTTTGGAAGGTGCAACCAGGACCCACAAGCCAAACTATGTGGGATCTGTAAAAAGAAAGGGCACAAATCTGTAGATTGCTGGAACATTAAGGATGCAACCTGTTATGGTTGCAATGAAAAGGGGCACATCAAGACCAATTGCCCCAAGAATGCTAAGAAGCCCGAGGAGGCAAAGAAAATGAATGCGAGAGTTTTTTCAGATGAATTCTAGGGAAGCGGTGAACGACGAGAACGTCATATCAGGTACCTTCCTCATAAATAATAATTATGCTAGAGTCTTATTTGATTCAGGTGCTGATAAGTCTTTTGTAGACCATAAGTTTTGTAAGTCACTGAATTTGCCCATTAAGACTCTAGACATAAAATATGAGGTAGAACTTGCCGACGGTACCTTAGAAACAGTTTCAACTCTTCTTGATGGATGCTTTATATCCATCAAGAATCATTCTATCCCGCTATCTCTCTTGCCAATGAAATTGGCTGGGTTTGATATAGTTTTGGGCATGGATTGGTTGTCGCATAACCAAGCCCAAATTGCCTGTGATAAAAAGCTAGTTATTATCAAAACCCCTTCTGGTGAATCCGTCACTATTCAAGGAGATACACAATACGGGTTGCCCAACAATGTGTCTATTCTCAAGGTATCACAATGCTTAAAAAGCGGATGTGTCATCTACATGGCACAAGTGACTGTGAATGATCTGAAGCCTAAGATTGAAGACATCTCAATCATCTCTGAGTATCCTGATGTCTTTCCTGACGAGTTACCTGGACTACCTCCTGAGAGGCAAGTAGAGTTTAGGATAGACATTTTACCAGGAGCTGCACCTATTGCACGAGCTCCTTATCGCCTGGCACCTACTGAAATGAAAGAGCTCAGGACTCAGTTAGATGACTTACTGGAAAAGGGTTTTATACAACCCAGCTCTTCGCCTTGGGGAGCTCCAATATTATTCGTGAAAAAGAAAGATGGATCAATGCGTTTATGTATTGATTATCGTGAACTAAATAAGGTAACGATCAAGAATCGTTATCCCTTACCCAGGATTGACGACTTATTTGATCAGCTCCAAGGGGCGAGCTTCTTCTCTAAGATTGATTTGAGATCCGGATATCATCAATTTAAGGTCTGAACTGAAGATGTGCCTAAGACGACATTTAGAACAAGGTATGGACATTTCGAGTTTCTAGTGATGCCTTTCGGGCTCACTAATGCACCCGCAACATTCATGGACCTCATGAATAGAGTCTGCAAACCATACTTAGATAAGTTTATCATCGTTTTCATTGATGACATACTTATCTACTCTCGTAATCAAGTTAATCATGAGAAGCATCTTCGATGTATCTTAGAATTGCTTCGACAGGAGAAGCTGTATGCTAAATTCTCCAAGTGCGAGTTCTGGCTTCGCGAAGTACAATTCCTTGGACATGTTGTTAGTGAGCGTGGTATCCAAGTTGATCCCGCTAAGGTAGAAGCCGTAATGAATTGGGAAGCACCAAAGACTCCAACTGAAATTCGTATTTTTCTGGGTTTAGCTGGTTATTATAGAAGATTCATTGAGAACTTCTCAAGAATAGCTGCACCATTGACTTCTTTGACCTGTAAGAATGTAAAATTTTATTGGGGTCCAAAACAACAAGAATCCTTTGAGATTCTCAAGCAAAAGTTGAGTAATGCTCCAGTACTAACACTACCTGATGGAATCGAAGAGTTTGTCGTTTATTGTGATGTATCACACACCGGTATGGGATGTGTACTTATGCAAAAAGGCAAGGTAATTGCCTATGCATCACGACAACTAAAAGTGCATGAGAAGAATTACACCACCCATGATTTGGAATTGGGTGCCGTTGTATTCGCACTGAAGTTGTGGAGACATTATTTGTGTGGAACTAAATACGTGATCTATTCGGATCACAAGAGTCTCCAACACTTGTTCAATAAAAAAGAGCTCAATATGAGATAGCGCCGCTGGATGGAAACCTTAAATGACTATGATTGTGAAATTCGCTACCATCCTGGTAAAGCGAACGTAGTCGCTGATGCTCTAAGCCGAAAGGGAAGAGTCAAACCTATCAGGATCAATGCCAAGAGCATTGAGCTGAAGAATAGCCTGAATGAAAGACTATTAGCTGCACAGAAGGATGCTGTTTTGGAAGCTAACCTTCCAGAAGAAAAGTTAGGCTTAACTGTTAAATAGTTAGCACCTGTTAAGGATGGAATCCTCAGACTGAATGGAAGAATTTGGGTTCCTATACATGGAGGACTTCTAGATGTAATCCTTTAGGAAGCTCACAACTCCAAATATTCAGTTCACCCTGGAGGTGACAAGATGTATCAGGATTTGAAAGTTAATTATTGGTGGTTAGGGTTGAAGAAATCTATTACCGCCCATGTAGCTAAGTGCTTGACCTATGCTCAGATTAAAGCAGAGCATCAAAAACCATCGGGTCTGCTTCAACAGCCAGAACTTCCCACATGGAAGTGGGAGATGGTAACTATGGATTTTATAACCAAGTTACCTAAGACAAGACATGGAAATGATACCATATGGGTCATAGTTGATAGACTGACTAAGTCAGCACACTTCTTACCCATTAAAGAGACTCATAGCTCTAACAAGCTAGCTCAGCTTTACGTGGATAAGATTGTATCCCTTCATGGAGTGCTGGTGTCTATTATCTCTGATAGAGATATTAGATACACCTCTCACTTTTGGAAAAGTTTCCAACAATCTTTGGGCACTCGTTTGAACTTTAGTACTGCTTACCATCCTCAGACAGATGGACAGAGTGAGCGTACAATTCAAACGTTGGAAGACATGCTTCGTACATGTGTTATTGATTTAGGTGGTAGTTGGGATGACCACCTACCCTTGATCGAGTTCTCCTATAACAATAGCTACCATACAAGCATTCAGGCTGCGCCTTTTGAGGCATTATATGGTAGGAAATGTAGAACGCCTGTTTGTTAGGCGGAAGTAGGAGAAGCTCAGCTATCAGGACCTGATATAGTCCTTGAAATGACAGATAAGATTATCCAGATTCGTGATCGCCTGAAAGCTGCCAGGGATAGGCAGAAAAGTTATGCTGACAAGAGGCGAAAACCTCTAAAGTTTGAGGTTGGTGACAAAGTCTGCTGAAAGTATCACCCTGGAAAGGTGTGATGCGTTTTGGTAAGAAGGGCAAGCTAAGCCCTAGATATATCGGACCATTTAAGATTATCAAATGTGTCGGCAGTGTAGCTTATAAGCTAAACTTGCCTGAGGAGCTGAGTGGAATCCATAATGTGTTCCACATCTGTAATCTCAAGAAGTGTCCAGCTGATGAATCGCTAGCCATGTCTCATAAGGACGTACAGATTGATGAAATTCTGAGATTTGTTGAAAAACCTATATCGATCGAGGATCGTCAGGTTAAAAAGCTCCGAAGGAAGCATGTGCCTATAGTAAAGGTCAAATGGGATGCCCGTAGAGGTCCCGAATATACGTAGGAAGTTGAGTCCACTATGCGACAGAAGTACCCTCACTTATTCAAGTAAATCTCAGGGTCGAGATTTCTTTTAAGGGGGTGAGGATGTAACACCACGTAAAAACGTGTCCAATTATGTAAATACACGTCTCCTAAACTCTAATTATGTGAATGAATAAGTTTGAAGGACAAAAGTTGTCAAATAGTGAAACTATGAAACCACGGGGACTAAAAGTGTCAACATGCCAAAGTTGTGCCTCTGAATGACCAAACATGACGAATATATTCTTAAACGAGTGATTAACCGAATATGAGAAGTCGTTTGTGAAAATAATCGGAAGGTTATTAAACTACAAGGGTTAAACGTGTCAACATGTTGATTTTGACCTCTGAGTGACCTTTTAACGAATCCGAGGCTTCGAAATATTCAAATATACTCTCAAGAATAAGTGATATAAATTTCACGTGGTTTCAAGATCGTTAAGCATGTTTTCAAGACTTTGGGCTATAAGTGTCGACTTGAAGAAACTTGCATTTATAATGATATTTAACGGAACCGAGCCTAACAAAGTTTGTTCATTCATCCTTGAGCCTCAATAAACTAACTACAAGGGACTTACATGTCAAAACGGAGGTTAAATAGGGTTTAAATGGACCAGGGACTAAAGCTGCCAAGTTTTAAAGTGTTTTAACCTGTTAAACAGGTCTACGCGGGCCGCGTAAAATCCTTTATGATCTTACGCGGGCCGCCTAAAAGTGCCCAGCGCAGAATTCTTAGGACAGGTGCAGGTTTGATCAGTTGCACCGCCTTAACCTCATTTGTAACGATTCTATGGGCTGTAAGTTGGTCATAATAAACCACTAGGACACCTGGGGTGATCCTAGAGCCTCCCTTAACAGCTGCAAGTGATCTAGGAAGTGGGATTTTAGTATAAAAGGAGGACTAGTGCTATGTTCTTATGCACATAAGTTGCAACAACTTCAAAGGGGATCATCTCTGGAGCTTGCAAGGATTAGGAGAAGATTTGGAGGTGTAGAAAAGATAGCAAGGACCATTAGTAAGGGTCTTATTACCTGCTTAGTCGTTTTAATTAGCTTAATAAACGAAAAGTCAAACTTATCGTAACTAAGCTTTGACTTTCGGTTTAATCTCATATGGTCCAGCCACTGACCGAAACGAAAGTGGTTATGGAACCATATTAATGTAGGTGATTAACCCTTCACCTCCTAATTATTTCGTTTGACTAGTTAATTGTCGGGTCAAACTAGTTTGACAAAAAGTCAAACTGGACAGAAAGTTTAAAAATGAATAAAATTAATTAACCAGAGGTTCTAAATTATATTTTAACATTCTAATGACTTGGTAATTAATATTAGAACATGTTTTATTAATCCTAACCCAACAATTATCAGTCTAAGGTCAAATTATAACCGAAAGTCGCAAAAGCTTCACTTTTGCTTTGACTTTTAGTTCTGACCCATTCAAGCTTAATTCTCCCATGTTTTAAGCTTCCATTAGGACCACATTACTCAGTAGTATAACCCTCTGGAGTTATAGTACATGGTTCTTAATGGTTTGAATTATATGCTCTTGATCGTTAATATGCTTATAAATGCCATAAACGCCCTTTTGACATAAAAATGAGATTTTTAGAAATGTGAGAGGACAAAAACCTTTGCTACTAATTTATAAACTTGTCCTAAAAATTTGACATCAGTTTGAGGGTCTAGATTAGGAGTTATGCTCAATATCGTAATTGAGAAGCTTTTTATTAATTAAACGGCGAAATTAGCATAAAGCCTATCTAAACCCAAATTTTTACACCAAACTTTTTACCCACTGATATAATATAATATTTTGAGATTTTTGAAGATTTTTATTTATTTTAAACTGATCATATCATAGGGTTCTAGCTTTAATTCGGTAATTGTCGGTTATACCTTTTTGTTGAATAAAATGAGTTTCACATCACATATTGATACCAAATCTTTTGCTACTGATTTTATATGATAAATAAAATATTTTAAGCTTTCTGGAATGATAAAAATATCAGCTTTTCTTATATAATCCGAAAATCGCTTAAAAGCGACTTCTACGCGTTTTTAACGCATAGTATGGGTTAAAACTATTTTAAACATATAAGACTTGATACCTACTGATGTTTTTAGTAAATTTCTACACTTTAACAGTAAGCAAAAGTTTTAAACTCAGATTTCCAAAATTGACCGTTAAAGCTTATGTGAAATTACCAAAATGCCCCTTCGGTGCATAAATTGGTTATAAACGATAAATTTCCCATATAGGCAATACCCTACTGGTATAACTTATTAAATAAAATATTTTTACTGATTTCAAAAGACCAGAACTTCAGTTTATTATAAAATCTCTTTTATAAGTATTAAAATTACCAAAATGCCCTTTCGGGACTTTAATTGGTTTAAATTACTTTTTGGGCGTATATGTTAACATCCTACTGATGTATTAACATATTTTAAGCATAATAAAAATTAAGACCTGTATATAATTCATTTGGTTACCCGTTACGCGTTTACGCGTTCGGATCGGGTTATGTGACTAGTTTACGTATAATAGCCGAAACGGGTTTAACCTTATCATTTAATCCTCAAATTCCAGAATGTGATTAGTTTACCCATATCATACAAGTATCCAAGCTTGTTGGGTCTAAACCACATTCTTTTCCGGTTTCCGCTTAATCTAGCGTTTAGAACCATAAAGTTACTTTCTAGCTAGCCGGTTTAAGTCCTTGACTTAACTAAAGACCCGTTAGCACCCTAATAGGTTATTAAACCTTCTGTATAGATTAAGTGGCATCCAGTAGAAGGTATCATTATACAACTTTAGGATTTACGGCTGAGTTACTTTCACCTTCAAGCTCAGGTAAATACTTTTAACTTATTTTCCCTTATACGGGCTTGGGATATGGTATTATAATAATACCACTTGGTCGGGTATGAAATCATTTAATCGGATCGTGATTAATAAATTTACATAACCCGTTTTAATCTGTCTTGTTTGATAACATAAGCATTGGTGGTTAATTCGACCGTGTCCTGGATATCCTCGGCTCATTTCATTGGAAAATGGCCACGACCTATGCACGGGGTGTAGGTAAACACCTGACAGATGCAAATGTTAAAATATAAACCCACATGTTGGGAATAACTCCTTTATGGGTTCTATAAGTGGTGAGTCAGATAATCATGACCGGCTTACAACCGGCCCTAATTGTATGACAAACATGTAAATCTGTATACAAGATTATCTTTAAATAATTGTCCCAAGTTATAAATGATTTGTGCCATGTGCACTTAAATCAGTTTTCATAAATGTTTTCAAAAGAGTCAGTTAATTGTATTTACCAGTGTAAACTAACGTATTTTTCTAAAGACTGATATACAGGTACCTCTCGTAAATAGGCTGGAGCTATTAGGGGTTGAACAAGAGGATCTTGCAAATCCCTAAGATACCTGAAGTTTGCTATTTTGTTTCTTTGTATTTTTATGATCCGCCTGTGGATCTTATTACATTCCAGTCTGTATATTCTTTCACTCGAACACTCAGACATTATGGTTTGTAATAGTTTATTCACCAAGCCTTCCGCTGTGCTATTATATTGTGTATATTGACTATGATGATATCAACTACGTCATGATACTCCCCGCCGGGCCCACCGGTAATATGTGGAAATATCGGGGTGTGACAGTTGGGGTATAAATTTGAAGGTATTTGGTTATGGTTTGATTTGGTATTTATAGTTTAATTTTTTAAAGAAAAAATATTTTTTTTTTATTTTAAACGGCATTATAGCCGTTAACTCCCCCCCCCCCCCCCAACGTTCAAATTTTCACCCTTTCCCTAGCGGCATATGGTCCCCGATTCAGCAACGAAACCGCAGCGGCAAAGGGTCGGCGGCGGTGTTGCCGCGCGGCAAAAGCTCTTTGCCGCACCCACACCGGACACCCTAATTTAAAATTTTCAACTTGTATTTATTATTAAATTCAGAATCTTTACTTTTTTTATCGACAAATTTGGTTCACTGACGGACCACTGGAGTATTATTGTGCTACCAGCGGAACCACCCAATCATATCAATCTCCACTAGGCATAATGCCTTTACACCAATTCTCGAGGAAACCCAATAAATATGGGAAAACCCCCTGGTGGGAATCGAACCCAAGACCTATTGGTCCTAAAGTCTTATCTAACCCTAAGATGCCACTAGGCTATAAAACCATGTACAATTCAGAATCTTTACTAAATGGAAAGACATGAACTTAAAGGCACATGTTCAGGATGATTTATTAATTCGCTGGACACCACACAATTTTAGATTATATAAACAACTTTGGACAAAATCATGATTGCATAAATTCAATTTGATACTTTCTACAAGTTCAGACCCAAGAAGGATAAATAAATTCGGACCCTTTCTTTAATATTTATACAAATGCGGGTATGGAAAAACAAGTTACGTTCGGATGTTCTAATTTCTTTTCCAAGTAACAAGTGCGGACAACCTATGTTACATAAGTTCGGACACCTGTCTCTTCAACACAAACTCGGACATCTTGTAAAAACTATAAGTCCTGACTACTACATTCGGACATATAACTAAGTCCGGACCCCTTTAAGGGTCTTGTAAATTCGGACATGCTCAGTAAGAACAAATGCGTACATATCATCCTAATACAAATTCGGACGCTCTGATTTTGATACAAGTTCGGACACCCTTCTAAATGCGGACCACCTTATCATTTACACATGTTAAATTCTGACCCTTATATATTAACAAGTCCGGATCCCTTAAAAGTTACAAAGTACGGACATTTTAAAGTGTTACAAGTGCGGATGACTTGTAACAACACAAGTTCAGACATTTTACAAAACAATTAAGTTCGGATTCAATAGACCTTATAAGTTCGGACCATAGAGTTACACTACGTACGGACGACTCTTATTCAATCAAATCTAATCTGGACGTTTTTAATTTAACATGTTCGGATCGTTATGGGTAATAACAAGTGCGGACATAAGGGTTTTATCTAAGTGCGGACTCCTCTATCAAATTCAAATGTGGACACTTAATTTTTAACAAGTACGGACCATAAACCAAATAACAAGTGCGGACACTTTGTGACTTCACAAAGTCTGACCATTCCAAAAATCCCTTTCTTCAAAGTTTTGACGAACAGAAAACCCCAAATGCACAGAAGTCAATAACATCAGGCATCAAATCAATCAATCTAACAGTGTTATCATACCACAAACATCAAACAATCATTGCACAATCATTTGTCTACAACAATCATCATGCATTCATCAATCATGAAGCAAAAACACAAATTGTTTGGATGTCTAGGGTTTTGCATTGCAATCAAAAGAACAAGATTAACAATCATAAAGCATGATTGATGTAGAGATGGTTCTACAAGAATTGGAAAGATCAACGACTGATGTGTGAACTTGTGAAGCCAAGAATGATTGAAGGAGGATTGGAGACGATTAGAGAGTGTAAAAATGCGTATAGAGAAGTTATGGAGAACTTAGGGTTTTGAGTAGTTTATTATAGTTTCACAATTACTCTAAACACCCCCTAATAATATAACTTTACACAAAACCACATAATACCATGTAATTTACAATTACAGCATACAGTTCACGTATTTTTCATGCATCACATAAGTTTCGTATAAACCATCCGTTTATAATTATTATTCGCGTTAGGTGTCAATGTTCGAGATTCCGGTAATTCCCCGTATTACCAACGTAGACTCATTTAACTAACCCTAGTTAAATGTTGTGCTATGAATGTATGATTTAATTCGACCGTGGTTAGGTTAAAGTATTAATCTGAAGTTGCGGGTTGTCACAATTGTCCTTTCTATAGATATATATGTGTATGTTTTATTTTGTCTAGTAGGATAAATTGAGTATAGGGGCACCCTTCAGGATGACAATTTAGTTCACCATGTTAAGAAAACACACCGTTACAATCAGCCAAGAAGGAAATCTGAGATAGTGAACCCAAGCTTAATACTGAAGTATAAGGATGGAAAAGCGTTGGAAATTGAATCGGGTTCATGGGAACAACGCCGCAATTATTTGGTTAAGTTTTGACACTTTTGGTTGAAAATGAGGTGTCACTTGATGGTTGTTTTTAGTTCATTTGGTAGAGTTAAGGATATCTGTTATGGTTTCACTAGTTTTCACTATCTCTTCAAAAAGTGATAACCACGTCACTAGTGGGATCTTAGTCACTTTTTTTAACAAGAATGTCTAACGGGTTTCGCTATCCACTACCCATTAAAATATTGTTACAATTAAATAAATTAAAATAGTTAGAAAAAAGGAAGGGCACTCCTTGATTAGTTATCTTGGGGCTCAACATAGTCTTCTTCTCATGCCTGTTAAGGCCTTCACCCCCCCCTCCCGCTCACATCACACTGCTTTCAACACCTCTGATGCGAGTGAAGTATGTATGGTTTTTAATGTATATTTTAAGCCCTTTTACACTTTTAGTCAAGTTTTAAATTTATAAAACACGATATTTACTAACACTAAACACACATATGGGCAAGTGCACCCATCATGAGCGTAGTATAGTGTTGGTAAGATACCGAGGTCGTCCAAGGACACAAGAGCTTTTAGTACCGGTTTATCCTCAACGTCTAATCAAATAAAAAATTTAGAAAAAAGGTTTTAAACTAAAAAAATTAAAACTAACTAAAATGCTGAAAAATAAAAATAAAAATAAAAATAAAAACAGATAGACAAAATGAATCACTTGGCTCCGACTCGTGTTTAGTGTAACCTTTGATTATTTCCGCTCTTTTGCACTTTTTAAGAGATTATCTTAGTTATTGTAGTAGGCCCCTCTTTTGAAGGTGACGTTACCCTCAACCCAATAGTTTGAGTCAGCATGGATACAATCCTAAAGGGTCGGATTATTGAAAGATAATTAATTAAGTTATTAATGCATATTATGGTAGGCCCCTCTTTTGAATGTGACGTTACCCTCGGCTAAGTAGTCTGAGTCAGCAGGGATACAATCCTAAGTAGCCGGGTTAAAGTATTAATAGTAGCTTACATATGAGGGGATCAAAGAGTTTGGACCCTCGCCATCCAATACCGGTGGGTATTGAAGGAGGTCCTACTAAATTTGACCCAGGTCCTTGCAGGATCTATACACTGAACAAGGCAAGACTCTTACCAAACCGTTCCCTTAACCCCCAACCGGTAGCCAACATACCTTCATATAGACCGTGGAGATATGAATGGTGAAAATCTTTTATTTTATATAGACAGTAAAATAATGCCAAGACACCACGGACAAACGATAAGGAAGAATCACCTTCAACATAAGAAACTAGTTATTAAAGTCATTAATACATAACCAAGTAAAAAGTGCGAAAAGATTAAAAATAAAAAGTATTACACTAGACACTTGTCTTCACCAAGTGATGTAAGAGACTTAGGCAAACATGGCCTTTGATTGTCAAGAACTCTTACGATCAATCTTCGATCCCGAGACGACTCACACACTCTATGATGGACAATGGATGATGGTGGTGGATGATGGTGTTGTGATAGTGGTGGGTGGTGGGTGAAGTGTGAGAGAGGTGGTGTGCCAAGGGATGGTTTGCAAATGAGCCAAGCACCCATATTTATAGCCTGAACAGTAGCTCGGGCACGGCCCCGTGTCCAGTGGGCACGGCCCCGTGTCCATCCTCTTCTCTGTCTTCATTAATTGCAGTTTGTCTGCATTAGTTGACCATACCCCCGTGTCCGCTGGGCACGCCCCCGTGTACAGAAGCGTATCTGTACTATCAAGATTTGCCTGGATTCTGCGAATCTTATAGTTGACCACGGCCTCGTGTCCGCTGAGCACGGCCCCGTGGTGGGCGATAGAAGCTTCTGTAGCTTTGTCTTTTATGCTGGCACTTGGGCACGCCCCCGTGTTCACTGAGCACGGGGCGTGTTCAGCCTTCTGTTCTCTTGTTTTGCTTGGGAAGATGCTGTCGGTGAGGTCGGGCATGCCACGTTTGTTCCTTTTCTTGTATTTATGTTAGATTTAACTGCCTTTTTGCTTCTTTTGTTAATTTGAGCTCATTTAATCCTGAAAATACAAAAGGAAGACAAAAACACACTTTTTCTAACATTAGTACTAAAAAATGTTAGTTTTATGCCACAATTGATGTAATTTATATGTTGCATTTTGTGCACATCAAATACCCCCACACTTGAATCTTTGCTTGTCCTCAAGCAAAACTCTTTATAATGTGGCTTTACACTCCCAAATGGAATGGGTTGAAGAGAAGGTTTTTGGGCTTGTCATAGAGTGTCGGGATTTCCAAGATTCTTTATTAAGTTTTTATTTTAATTTATTTACAATCCTATTCGTCATGATTTATTTAAAACATTACATAAGATAAATTACTTATTAGGGCATAACATGCCTTTTTAAAATTTCATTTATATACAAGTTCACATAACTCACGGGGGATCACTCAACACTCGGCCGACGATGTATTTTAGTGAATCACTCGAGAGTGGCATGGAACTTACTCCTACCAATCAATCCTCCTCCTTTTTAACTATAAACCTTTGTAAATATCAAGAGGACTTTTGGGGTGAAGGGTTAGGCTTGGGTTAAAGGTAGGTGGTTGGGTTAGTGGTTAGTAAAAGGGCGAAAAGCGTAAAAACATCGGTTTTCGTAAGACTTTTTATTTTTGCAATTTTTATTTTTGATAAAGCCATTGGTCAAACAAAGTTATTTTTGATGAACTTGTTTGTTTATTTCTTTTGCTTCATCATCAACATTTTTTTTTATTTTTTATTTTTTTGAAAAGTCGTACGAAAAACCGTGCTTGTTACTAAAACAAAGTGTTAAAAATAAAAATGGTTTTGGTGGGTGAAAGGGTGTTTGGTTTGGGTTAAGAAATGAAAATGTTTAGGCTCAAAGGGGTTAACTAGGGGGATTTTGGGTAGGTGGTAAAAAAGAAAAAAATAATGGTGTAGAAATAAAAAGGGTTAGTCCTAATGCCTCCATCATTTACTTACTCGGGTTTAAGTTGGTAAGGACCGGGAATGTATCGTCGTGGCAAGTTCTAGAGTTGTAAGAACCAAGCGGCTATTCACACAAGAAACGAAAAATGAGCATTTAGTTTAAAGATATGTATTTGTATGCTCAATAAAGGCTCAAAACTCATTTTTGTGGGAATGGGTTTTTATGTGATCAAGTATATATAATCAAATTTTAACTAAACTTGTCATGCCTTTTCATAATTTTCTTATGTTGGTTCTTTTTATCACGACGCTATCGGTTGTAACTTTGTAAAAATATAACCTTTATAGAATTTGAAATTCCCAAGTTAAACTTAGACAAGTAAAAAAATGAAATTTTTTGAAAACATTTGGGGTGATTAGCGGTTCCAATAGAGTTTTGTGTAAGGCTTGTAATTAGGACTTGCAAGATTCAAAGTTTTAGCATCCCCCCACACTTAAATTACACATTGTCCTCAATGTGTCCCAAAAATAAGTTTTTAGGTTGAATGAATGTGTAAAAAGGTGTGAAAAAGCAAAATTTTATGTTACTGGGCGTTTGGACACGGCCCCGTGGTGTCCGGGCACGGCCCCGTGTTCAGTCGCCAGTAACAAAAAGTTGTAAAAAGAAACAGAAGCCTGGACACGGGGGCGTGTTGGGTGAACACGACCCGTATCCAGTTTACATGGACTGGGCATTTTCTGCAGACTGTGCAGCATGGGGCCGTGTTGGGCGGGCACGGCCCGTGCTGAACTTGCTGTAATGAAGAAAATTTTGTCGGATGGCCCTGTTTTCGTGCATGGGGTGCTGGTCCAAGTTTCCCTTGTTATCCTTCACCATCCCGAGTGTGTTTTATTCCTGAAAATTAAAACTAAACTAGAAAACATAAAAATTAATCTAAACTAAACTAAGGATAGTTCCGCGGAATGCCTCCATGGTGCGCCACGTTTATAAGGGTCCTTGGCTAGACCCAAAGCCTGGTCATATGTTACCCAAGTGGGATGTTTTGCATCCCATGCTACACCGTCGGAGAGCATCATCCAAACTTGAGTCAATGACCTTCATGTAGTTGACTGGGTCTTCGTCTTCTAGTCTTTTTCCGACTCCAAACTTTACTTCCTCGTCCCCGACCCTCAATGTTAGTGTTCCATCATTCATATCTACCACTGCTTGGGCCGTAGCTAGGAATGGCCTCCCTAGGATGAGTGGTACTTCGGTATCTTCCTCCATATCTAGTATGACAAAGTCGGCCGGAAAGACAAATTCGCCGACTTTGACCAATAGATTTTCAGCGACACCTTGTGGATATTCGGCGGATCTATCGGCGAGTTGTATGCTTATTTTTGTAGGACTTGTTTTTCCTAAGTCGAGTGGATTGAACATTGATGAGGGCATGAGGTTGATGCTTGCCCCGAGATCGGCTAGTGCATTACGAATGGGGGATTTCCCAATCGAGCAAGGAATTGTGAAGCTTCCGGGGTCAAGCTTCTTTTGCGGGAGTTTGTTGAGTAGTAAGGCGGAGTATTCTTCGCCTAAGTTAACTAATTGCAATGATTCAATTTTCCTTTTATGAGTGAGGAAGTCCCTCATAAATTTTGAATATTTAGGCATTTGAGTTAGGACTTCGATAAATGGAATATTAACATGCAATTGTTTTAGTAAATTTTCGAACTTTGCGAATTGCTCATCGGTCTTTTGACGAATTAACCGACCTAGGTATGGAACCAGAGGAGTCTTAGTAGGCTCTTGAACTGGTGGAGAAGCCCTTTCTTGTTGGGGCGCGGGTGGAGTTGTGGTTTGGCTAGATTGGCTTCTTTTAGTCGGTGGAAGAGGAGCCTCTTCGGGACCCACGATACGGTTTCTCAATGTTATGAGATGTACTTGCGTCTTTGGGTTGGTCTCGGTATTACTTGGTAACGCGCCTTGTGGTCTCTCGGAGAAATTTTGAGCTATTTTATTAAATTTTTTTCAATGTTTTGAATGCTAGCTTGTTGATTTCTAAAATTCGATTCCAATTGTTGAAATCGATCCGAGTTTTTCTTTTCGGTGTCGGAGATGAGGCGAGATACAGTATCTTCAAGCCTTTCTCGTCCACCTTGTTGTTGAGAAAAATTTTGTGGTTGTAGAAAGTTAGTTCGTTGGTTACTACTATTGCCGGGATCTCTCCAACGTTAGGGTGGTTACGCAATCCTTGGTTGTAGGTACCCGTTGGAGGACCCGACGACCTAGGTCTATTATCAATGTAGTTTACCGTTTCCATTTGATCATCTAATTCTTTCATACAACTCCAATTTTCATGTGGCCCACCACACCCTTCACAAGCCATAACCGAGATTGTTTTTGCCATTTCTAACTTTTTGATTTTTGATGAAAGGGCCTCGATTTGGGCTTGTAAAGAAGTGCTTTCATCAACCTTATGGGCGCCTGGGGCAATAGATTTATTGCCTCGGGGAGTGTGCCACTGAAAATTGGTTTGAGCAATTTCCTCAATTTGATTATTTATATCATTTGGGCGACGATTACCTAAAAGTCCCCCGGAGCTAGAATCAAGTGTTCGTCTTGTGTGTGGCAACAACCCATTGTAGAAAGTGGATACTTGTTGCCATACCGCGAGGCCATGATGAGGACACTTTCTTAGTAGCTCCTTGAACCTTTCCCAAGTTTCATATAAGGATTCCCCATTCGCTTGTGAATATGTATTAATTGCAGTCATTAGTTTAGCCGTTTTAGCAGGAGGGAAATACTTATATAGAAACTTTTGGGCTAGTTCATCCCAGGTGTTTACCGAGCCAACTGGGAAGGTATTAAGCCAAGCCTTACCTCGGTCTTTTAGTGAAAATGGAAACATTCGAAGGCGGATGGCGTCGTTTGATGCTCCATTGATCCGAAAGGTATCACATATTTCTAAAAAAATAGTAATATGTAGATGGGGATCCTCGTCCGCAAGCCCATGAAAGGTTGCGGAGTTTTGAAGCATTTGTATCAAATGCGGCCGAAGTTCGAAGTTGTTGGCTTCGACATTCGGTGCATTGATAGCGGCACCGAGGTTACCCACGGTGGGTCGTAGGTAATCCATGAGGGTACGTTGGTCCGCCATTGGGAGTGGGTCCCCCGAAACTTTCTCTTGGTTTTTAGCTTTAAGTCTTTTTCTGAGAAAGCGTTCGGGTTCTTCTAGAGGTTCTTTTTTGTCTCTACTAGAACTGGAGCTCATACACTACGTAGAAAGTTCAGATGTGGTGCCTGGGTTCCTAGTCCTGCAATAAAAACAGAAAAGAACGTTGGTCAGAAAGTTCACCACGGCCCCGTGCTCAGATGAACACGGCCCGTGGTCAGAGATACAGTGATTGTTTTCCGGATCCCTGTTACTGGGGAAGTGGACACGGCCCCGTGTTGCACCGACACGGCCCCATGCTCAGCTCTCTGTAACTCGGAAAATAAAAACTGCCAGTAACAACGCTGGGCACGGCCCGTGTCCGACCAGGCACGGCACGTGCTGAGCTCTGCAGAAACTGAAAAATTAAGAAAAATCCTAAAAAAAATAGAAAAATTAGAAAAAACGATTAGGCCGTTGATTCCTAACTTTCTTAAAATCCTTGTGTCCCCGGCAGCGGCGCCAAAAACTTGATGCGTGTGAAGTGTGTATGGTTTTTAATGTATATTTTAAGCCCTTTTACACTTTTTAGTCAAGTTTTAAATTTATAAAACACGATATTTACTAACACTAAACACACATATGGGCAAGTGCACCCATCGTGAGCGTAGTATAGTGTTGGTAAGATACCGAGGTCGTCCAAGGACACAAGAGCTTTTAGTATCGGTTTATCCTCAACGTCTAATCAAATAAAAAATTTAGAAAAAAAGGTTTTAAACTAAAAAAATTAAAACTAACAAAAATGCTGAAAAATAAAAATAAAAATAAAAACAGATAGACAAGATGAATCACTTGGCTCCGACTCGTGTTTAGTGTAACCTTTGATTATTTCCGCACTTTTGCACTTTTTAAGAGATTATCTTAGTTATTGTAGTAGGCCCCTCTTTTGAAGGTGACGTTACCCTCAACCCAGTAGTTTGAGTCAGCAATGATACAATCCTAAGTAGCCGGGTTAAATTATTAATAGTAGCTTACATATGAGGGGATCAAAGAGTTTGGACCCCCGCCATCCAATACCGGTGGGTATTGAAGGGGGTCCTACTAAATTTGACCCAGGTCCTTGCAGGATCTATACACTGAACAAGGCAAGACTCTTACCAAACCGTTCCCTTAACCCCCGACCAGGTAGCCAACATACCTTCATATAGACCGTGGAGATATGAATGGTGAAAATCTTTTATTTTATATAGACAGTAAAATAATGCCAAGACACCACGGACAAACGATAAGGAAGAATCATCTTCAACATAAGAAACTAGTTATTAAAGTCATTAATACATAACCAAGTAAAAAGTGCGAAAAGATTAAAAATAAAAAGTATCACACTAGACACTTGTCTTCACCAAGTGATGTAAGAGACTTAGGCAAACATGGCCTTTGATTGTCAAGAACTCTTACGATCAATATTGGATCCCGAGATGACTCACACACTCTATGATGGACAATGGATGATGGTGGTGGATGATGGTGTTGTGATGGTGGTGGGTGGTGGGTGAAGTGTGAGAGAAGTGGTGTGCCAAGGGATGGTTTGCAAATGAGCCAAGCACCCCTATTTATAGCCTGAACAGTAGCTCGAGCACGGCCCCATGTCCAGTGGGCACGGCCCCGTGTCCATCCTCTTCTCTGTCTTCATTAATTGCAGTTTGTCTGCATTAGTTGACCATGCCCCCGTGTCCGCTGAGCATGCCCCCGTGTGCAGAAGCGTATCTGTACTATCAAGATTTGCCTGGATTCTGCGAATCTTATAGTTGACCACGGCCTCGTGTCCGCTGAGCACGGCCCCGTGGTGGGCGATAGAAGCTTCTGTAGCTTTGTCTTTTATGCTGGCACTTGGGCACGCCCCCGTGTTCACTGAGCACGGGGCGTGTTCAGCCTTCTGTTCTCTTGTTTTGCTTGGGAAGATGCTGTCGGTGAGGTCGGGCATGCCACGTTTGTTCCTTTTCTTGTATTTATGTTAGATTTAACTGCCTTTTTGCTTCTTTTGTTAATTTGAGCTCATTTAATCCTGAAAATACAAAAGGAAGACAAAAACACACTTTTTCCAACATTAGTACTAAAAAAGGGTTAGTTTTATGCCACAATTGATGTAATTAATATGTTGCATTTTGTGCACATCACCCCTCTCGTCCCCGAGCTACCACCGCGCACCGGCATGAGACTAGGGACGAGTTTGGTACCGGTACTGAAAGTATAGATACCGAAATACCGATCTCGAAAAGCGCCAAAATTGGGTAAGGTACAGTACCGATAACGAATTGAAAATACCGATCCCGAAAATGCCAAAAAGTTAGTACCAAATTGGCACAGAAAATGATTCAATACGGTACTATTTGATATTGATATCGATATTTTTCAATACAGGTACTGAAATGCTTATTCCTAACACGATTTAAAGTGCCCTCTCCACCTTTACAAATCTAAATTCTAATAAATGATTTCAATAAATGCCACATGATTTAAAGTGCCCTCTCCACCTTTACAAATCTAAATTCTAATAAATGACTCCATTAAATGCCACATGACAATACCTCCCTCTTCCTCAAACAATATTTATTTAAATTATATAATCACTAGGTTAGAGCACGCATATACACGCGGTTTAACAAATAAAAATATTTTAAAGCTTTAATTCATAATTAAGTGAAATAAACTATATTAACTTAAATACCTAAAAATTAAATATACGTATGATTTTTAAACAAAAATATATAATTTGTTCATATATCTCTAAATAAGTATGAACAATTTCATTTAGTTATAATGGTATAAACTTGGTATTATCATTAAAACATCTTCATGATTTACTTGCAAACCATGAAATTTAGTGAATTTAAATCAAATCATCACTTGACAAAACGTCATGAACGCGCCTTGGTTGTGTTGTTTCGAGGGTTTAACCTTCAATCATGTTTCATATTGTGAGATTTCAAGATCAAAGATTTATTTATATTCAATACGGTGTCAATCCTCAACATCATGATACCTGATCACATACGACTATGTGCATTCACTCATCCGCAATTCTTACCCAAGACTTTTGTCACCATACACGATTGTAACTTGTTTTGATCCTGACAATATAAATAACATGTCAAATCATTTATACTACAAGTTATAACAGGAATATTGGATTTTAATAATCCCAACCATTCGCCGTTGTCCACCACTAGTCCCAACTTCAAAAATAACCACTGGCAGTCCCAACTATTAACATATTGGCCTCCATGGACCTGACTAACAGAACCATAACATCGTTTGTCTCCAATCGCCGGAAAAAACGTATTTGGCCAGAAAACTCATTTTTGGCCGGAAAACTCAACATTTTCGTCTCAAACCTCTTTCTAACCTTATTACGGACCTTTAGGAACCTTTTTTTTCTGGTTATAGCCCCAATTAATGAAGTCGCCATAAAACTCATTTTTTCGCCGAAAAACCTAACATATTCGTCCCAAACCTCTTTGTAACCTTAGATCGGACCTTTGGAAACCCTTTTTCTGGCCAAAAACGGTTTTCCGGCGACCGGAGACTAATGGCGTTAGGGTTCTGTTAATCAGGGTCCATTGGTGGCCAATATGTCAATAATTAGGACTGCCAGTGGTTATTTTTGAAGTTGGGACTGTTGGCGGCCAACGGCGAAAAGTTGGCATTATTAAAATCCAATATTCTGTTATCATATATCTCCAGCCTAATATAAGATTAGATTTTAGAAAACATTGCATATTAATTAGGGTACCCTTACCCACCCCGGACGAGTCACTAATTACTATGGGTCGCTCAACATTACCAATAATGCACTTACTTCAAGCAACAACTTCTGTTTCATACTTTTTTGGTCCCGCCTGAACTGTGTGTCCACCTAATAAAACGTAATGAACGTTGTTATTTCAAGATCAATAAACGTGAATATTATACAATTCTTGATAAGTTCTATATATAAAATAAAAATCCCCTAAAGAAACCAAACAAATTCATTAGATTTGGAGTTATTTTTATGATCAAAATCCTATATTCGTTTAAAAGGACACATAAATGGCCCTTGAGTAATTCTGGTTTTGTTCCTAGAATCGTTGGTATTATCTTGTAAGATAAAGAATATATAGTTATATACTTAAAACTGGTAGACAAATAACAAAAAATACACGCTCACCTTGACTTTGTCGGTATGTTGATCCCACTTGAAAGATCCAAGTGTAGTGTATTTCAATGCAAGTTCCGTAACCACTTCAGATTTATTGAAATTGGAACCGGAGTTGAATGGGTGCAACTGAAGCAACATCATTTGCTTGTTACATGAGTCCAAATAATCAAATATGTAAAATGAATTGATTAGGTTTCAAAAGATCAAATCATACACTATACTACATGAATCATTTTATTGCTATACTCTAAATTATATGGCACCGCTTAAGAAAAGAATTAATAGAAACTGAAAGAGGATGACCAATCTAAATATCCATGCTATCAAAATATACTATACAATTCCAAAAAAAGGATAGCTCAATAGTATCGTGATATATCCTTAAAAGATATACGATATCATTACGATAATTTATTATTAAGAAAGCTTAAGCATCAACCTATAACACAACTCTATTTAAAAAAATCACATTTGTAACCATCATTTACACATACCGATATACATATACTTATTACAATAAATTATTTGAAAAAAATACATTTTATTTTAAAAGTAAATTTTTAAAAATGATACTTATCATATTTATTTAAATTTCAAAAATTAAGTAGAGATAAATGAGAATAAATATATCTTAGGCAGGAAAACTCCATAAAGATCACCCCATGACAATAGTTATTACCATAAATTATTTGAGAAAATACATTTTATTTTAAAAGTAAATTTTTAAAATTGATACTTATCATATTTATTTAAATTTCAAAAATTAAGTAGAGATAAATGAGAATAAATATATTTAGGCGGGAAACTCTATAAAGATCACCCCGTAATGTGACAAGTGTCCCAAATCTGATTTCTTTTATTATGTATACTAGCGGTAAGACCCGTGTGCAAACATGGGTCGTTTCTTAGAAAACCAAAGTTGTATGAATCAAATAACTATATTTTTCAAAGGGTAAAGTTGTCATTTTGAACTGAATGGTTAATCACAAGGTCTACTGGCACCTGCAAATACCAATTTTTCAAAGTATGAGATAACTAACTGTAACATCCCTATTTTTATACAAGAATTATAGGTTTGGTTAAATTTATTAAACCACTAGTAACTAGTAACTAGTTATTTTTATTCAACCCAAATAGTTTTAAACACTATTTTATATAGTTGGTTGAAATATTATATTAATTAATTGGCCTGTATATGGATTGACTTTTCTATTAAAATAAAAGTATATAAAAACTTATATTATTAGACAGGTAACTTACGGGTAGGTTGACCGTAAGAAATATGAAGTTCCTAGATGGGCCTAGGAACCGTATAATAATTAAATTATAAAAATACATTATATTTTGAACCTACTCTATTTTTAATAAAACTTGGTTCAAAATGTAAGACAAAAAGATACTCGTTCTAATAACATATTCATTATTTTATAAAATGGTATATTTTACAAGTTATACACACCAAATAAGTGAAGCAGGTGAATTAATTATAAGAATAAAATAATAATTAATAATAATTCAATTGAAATTAAGTAGTTGGACGTATCCAAAACAATTTTAAATGTAGGCTCCGATTTTTTTTAATAAAATAATAAATAAAAAGATAAGCATATTGAATAAAATAATATTAAATCTAAACTTTCAAAGAAATCAGTTAGTGTACGTGTCATCATAAAGAATCATTTGATTTCCTTTAATACACGTGTATGTGTATATGATAGACAACAGAAAAAGAAATTAATAAGGGGGGATGCGTGGCTCAAAATTAAAGGCTACAAACAAACTTGAGTGAACTCTAAAGCTCACCAAACTTGATATAAATAGAAGCAGCAGATACTCAATTTTTGGTGTCTGTCTATCCTTCCTTTCGCCATTCTCTCTCAATTCCTATTTTATTTTTCTTATTTTTTTACTTAAATAATAATAAGGCTCTGTCCGTTTTAAGTGTTTTTAACTCCCGATCACCGCTACCCTTTCCGATTGATCTGAGCCCCATAACTTATGTCAGGGCTCTGCTCGACTAAGTTGTTGGGATTCGGTCTCGGGACATCGGGACAAGGTTGAATTAGGGGTACTATACTTATCACGAGTACACTATATATATATATATATTTTTGAGTTAATTACTGTTTTTGTCCATGTGGTTTGTCAAAAATCACTATTTCAGTCCATTTGTTTAAAAATTGCGATTTCAGTCCATGTGGTTTCACTTTCGTAACCATTTCAGTCCACCTCGTAACCATTTCAGTCCCTGTACTTAACAAAATAATGGATTGAAATGGTTACGAAAGTGAAACCACAGGGACTGAAATGGTTACGAAAGTAAAAGCACATGGACTGAAATCGCAATTTTTAAACTAATGGACTGAAATAGTGATTTTTGACAAACCACAGGGACGAAAACAGTAATTAACTCTATATTTTTTTTTTATATAGATCAGAAATTATACCCAAAATTCTACCGGGAGGTTTTCTAGTTGAACCCTAAAGTTACAAAGTGGGTCCCTTTTCTTTTCTCACCGTTTGATTCCCTTTTTGTTCTAAACCATAATAACTCTCACCAAAACTATTATATTTTACTATTATTATTATTATTATTATTATTTATATTTTGTCTAAAAAGAAACCTTAGTTGAGACACCCAAGTAATTCTACATAAACCCTACAAATTTCAGAATAATCAGAATCAGGATCAGGGCCCCTAAAACTCAAGAGGGATAAAACCCTATTAACGATTATCTTCACAAAACGCTGTCAAAATTCAATTTCTCGATTCCGTCGACTCAGCAGGGCTACCCAGGTGACAAAGCAGGCCTAGCCTACTTTGTCATCCCAGGCGATACGCGACAGGGACCATTGGTTCCTTCGCGACACGCGGGAGGTTCCAAATTCGGGTATAAATACCAGGAGTTGGGACTTGAATTCTGCAATTGGAACGACGATAAAATTCGATTCAGGCACGGAGATATCATCCGAATACTCTCAAAACACACACGAATCACTAATTAGTATAGCGGGGTGCTGCTGCAAACAGGGTATTAACTCGATCGCTGCTACGATTCAATGTCCGATCGATTTAAACTATCCGACCGGATGTTTAAGCGCTATCCTTTGTCATTAGTCGTGATTTCGACAGGATGTTTGAGTACCACCCGAACTCGGGGAATACTCTGTCATTCGTTGTGAATCCGATGGATGTTTAAGTGATTGCACTTTGTCATTCGTTGTGAGGGTTTTAATCTCGTGAGTTATCGTAAATGCTGTATTAAGTTACCTACCTAGTTCGTGTGCACGAGGTTACAAGGCTAAATCAATAAGCTAAGCTCTGCCTGTATAAATCTGCAATATATCAAGGCTTATCTGTAGACTAAACTTTGGCCGTATGAATCTGCATGCTTATAATGTGAGTCATTCTCTTTTTATCAAATCTATTTACAAAAGCATGTTTATTTTCAAAGTTATAATTACAGGGATTAAGTCTTTGTAATCACCATATTACAGCCGGTATGTGGGGTTTTGTATACATTACTTGATAATCTTCACCATTGGACAACGAGTTAGCCAATGGGTGATATGACCATAGTCACAGAAACGAGTCGAGTGACAAATACCGAGGGTAGTTGGTTGATATCTGAAACATTGTAATTGCTCTTAATACTGTAAATTATAACAAACAGGTCATTTTTAGTAAAATGAATGATTCACTCAGTATTTTCCGCTGACAAAACCTTTTTAAAACGCGTTTCAGGTAATTACAGTAGATTGGATTAAGAGTGGGATACGGCACTGAAAGGCATCAAGAAGTGGCTTATTTTAATAATTAAATCAAATTAAGAAATATTGTTTTATGTAATCAAATTTATCTTTATTTAAAGCTACCATTGTAAAACATGGGTTTATCCCATCTATTTAATAAATAAAATCCGGTGTTTTCTAAACTCTGATATTTTTCCTAACTCACGGTCCTGATGAAATTTCCGCTGCAACGTTTTCAAAATAATTACCGGTACCACTGGGCTGTTCGCGGCTTTCGATTCCGTCCAGGGTGGGTCGGGGGCCGTGACACTAACAATGCTCTAAAATATGCCTTCATGGGTCATTATTTCCAAATAATGAAAACCTTATTTAAAAAAAGAGATGAATTTTCTAATGATTAATCAACATATATCTCCCTCTTTCTATAGTTGTATAGTAAGCATTCCAAAAAATGTTTTTTCTAATTTAAATGTCAAGTGAATGGTGGCAATCCGAGGATTTCAAAACACTGTTTTAAAAGAGTAAACCACTTTTTAGTGGTTCAACAGTGGTTTCAAAACACTGTTTTAACCCAACAGTGGTTTCGGTATACCACTGTTTTTGGGTTAAAACATTTTGTTACAACAGTGGTTTTAATTGATGAGCATTAGTTATGCATATAATACAAAATCATATTGAAGAAATGCACTTACTTTGGCATATTGAGATCATCGACATCTCCATTGTTATGACAACCATCTACAAACTTAATGCAAATCACATAGATCAGATAACAATAAAAATAAAAATAATGGAGAAAAAGTAAGTAGACCTTGAACACCCATTTCTTTCTCAACTTTGGCTTGCATCTCGCGAAGAGCGGCAGCTTCTTCCTCCATCTCCTTCAAACGTTTCTTCATCTCTTCCAACTCCTTCAAAAGTTCCAAAATAACCTTTTTAAAGGAAACATATATACATTTTTGATAGATTCTTTCTTATAGTCGATGACTCGATCAACTCCCAGATCATTTAAAAGTATAGCCTTATCTTTACCTCCACATGTTGCAATCACATTTAAAGAATTTTAGGTAATTAGCTTAAAAGTAGAATAGTACTAACCTGGTAAATCCTTCTCTAGTATTTTCCACTCGTCTTGAATTTTCTTTGTCCATGTCTTAGGTGGCTACAACCAGAAACAATTCAACAAAAACGTAGATATTTACAAAACATTCGGTATTTTAACTTGCTATTTAATGTTCACACAAAGTTACCTGTTGCCTTGAAAACCAACATTATTGAAAACCAACATTATTGAAGTGATGATCAGAAAAATCATCAACAATATCGAACGACTTGAAGTTTTCAAACTTTTGCTTAACTTCATCTTTCTTTTTATCTTCATTTTCAGCTCCAAAAGTTGATATTACATTTGGAAGAACGGATGAACTGCTTGATGCAACGTCGTTACTTGTGAAAAAGGGGATATTTGGAATTTCATGATCATGGGTTCCGAGAGGAGGATCAATCGGTTTAGCACTTGTGACGGGTTGAGCAGGTTGAGGATCACTTAACCACGAAAAAGATGCTTCAACTCTGGGTGGCAGATCAACGTTATCAAACTGAGCTTGCATGCTCAAATAATGTGCTTCGTCGTCTTCTTTGGAGTTTTCGGACATATAGTAATGAAGCGTAGACTCTACAAACAAAACACACAATCAAATTCATAACCAAAAAAAAAAAAAAAATGAATACTCATTAACATTTAACACATATAAATCTAACTACCTTTCTAGATGTTGTAATCGGCAAGAGTCCTACCATCTTCCTATTGTTTTCCAGCAAAGATCAACCGCTGCTGGTCCGGTGGAATACTTGATAATAATAAACAGATTAAAACCAAAACAATTGTTCATTTCAATACAATCAATTAATAATACCTTCTTTGTCCTGGATCTTAGCTTTGACATTGTAGATCGTATCGCTTGATTCAACCTCGAGCGTGATTGTCTTACCGGTCAAAGAGGTTAAAATCTGACTTGGCTCAGAACTACGGGTGGCTCTTGCTTCGATTATTCTAAAGTTAAAATCTGACTTGGCTCAGAATTACGGATGGCTCTGGTAGCTTATTTAAAGCCATCACAGCAGCCATGTAATAAATAGTCAATAGACTTTAAAATCGTAGCTTTAATAAAACCAAGAACACCATCAGATCAACCGTAAGATGTATACATCAAATTCCAACCTCACTTCCCAGATGTTAGTTATATATTATAATATCACTCTTAAATACAAAAATCATATAACCATAAAAGCCAAGAAAGCTATACCAAACCTCCCTACCATCAAGTAACCTGTTATTTGTACCGATTTCAGCGTGGCGATTGCCAAATCATGGTTTATTCCCTTAAGAAACGTAAATTAGAGGCCAATCTGTAACAATTCAAATATGGAAACTCACATCATATATTAAATCGTAAATCTAAGTTCTTGTCACACCCTGACTTTTTGTGGAAGCGTGATTATGGTGTGACTTTCTTAATACCATTGCATTCAATCATAACAATAACTATATGATATAAACCATAGATGGTCATCCATTAATTAAGTTTAGAAAAACATAACAACATTGTCTTAAGACATAAAAATTCAAATACGAGTACAAACCATGCAACTTGTTTTAAAAGTTCACAAAGACTCGACCAATTAAACCAGGATTTGGGAGACGTGTCTCGTCCAGGAGTAAGACACACTGACCAAACCCCAAGACCATGGATGACATCTTTTATTCTTAACGCAGCTTGAAACATCCAACGCTCGCCAGATCCACTTACTAATTCCCTGAAATACATGTATTTTGAAAACATCAACAAAAGTTGAGCGAGTTCATGTGTGTGTTTGTGAATAAACCTTTGAAAACATTTGTAAGTATGTTTGTATGTACTTGAAAAACCCGGTATGAAAGAAAAACAAGGAAACAGATCGATTAATGGTTTGCAAGGCCATTAATATGCGTGCAACGACGTAGGAAGACCCAAACCTAGCAGATTTTGCACCGGGCCTCTGGTTGTAAGACATAGTCACCTCATGGGCCACCCTGGTCCACACGGGTGTGGGCTTGCTACACCCAAATAGATCTATCACTCATGTCTCTCGGTCCTAGCACGAGGATTAATGGCCCTAAGAGTGCGCCTACCGATTCACATGATCTACTGTACTTTCCAAAGCTAACCATACTAATTGAAATTGTATGTAAACATTTTGTAACATGTACTTCACCCCCGAATTTATAAAACAAAAACCATTTATAGAAAAGGGGGAACATGAACTCACAGTCTCGCGTCTTCAATAATCGTAACCTAAGCTCTTTCGGCGATCACGACTACCTACAACGTACTAACCTATTAGACGAACGTGTCGTGCCTTGACTTAGTATTATTGTCTTTGAGTTACGTTTCGTTTGTGTCTTCGATATTATCCCAAGTTACATAATTATCTTGTTAAAATAATTAATATTTCAACTTAAATTATATTTATAAATTTTGGAATAATATATTTTTGGACTTGATATTCTTCGGGTGTTTATACACGTATTTCCTTCCCAAGGATGGGTGTATTTTTATTTGTATTCTTATACTTGTATATTTTGTCATGTATCGGGGTCGTATTCTGGTGTGTATTTATAAGTATATGAATACGTATTTTATTGTATTCATTAAGTATTCTTTATACTTAATTTCACATTAATTACTCCGGAATATTATTTTAATAAAGATTCAATATATATTTCCAAAATATATATTTAAGGAATATTACTTACAAAAATTATTTATAATTTTTCTTTTGCAAAAATATTTGTATTCTATTATAAGTTCCAAAAATTAACATATTTTCAAGTCCAACTTGGAAAATATATATAAACTCATTTTTCTCCAAAAAAAAAAAATGATATGTTTCATATTTATTGAGAAAATATTGTATTTCATGTTTGTGTAAGAAAATATATATTTCTTATAAATAATATATCTTCTAGAATTTCAAGAAAAATATGTATTTCATACTTCTAAAAAATAATATATTTTTCCTTGTAAAAAATATGATATATTTTTGTAGTAATTGTAAAAATCATATTTTCGTTTTCTTGGTGTCCAAAATATTATTTACCAAAATATACTTTGTGAATAAATTCCGGATTATTTTTGTAAGTCTTATTCTTTAGTTCGGTTCTCCAATATTTTTGTGTAATTGTGTATATTTATTCTTTGGAATTTTGGTAATATTTTGGATTGTAGTTTTTGGTATTTTGAAGTGTTATATTATTTCTTGTCCTAAAATAATATAATTAATACACAAAGTATACAAATAATCACACACATGGTGTCTTCTAAATATATATTTCATAAATACATATTTAGTCACTTTTATTTATGAAAATCAACCTCCAATAATTATTTTTTGTAACAAAAATTATGGCAAAGTTTTTGTAGAAAACTCATGGTTAAAATACACTTGTAAATATTTGTTTAAAAATATTTTCCTAAGTGTTTATATTTTTAGAAAATTTTTCCATAGTTTCCCCTAAAAATGAAGGTTTCCATGCTTTCAAGCATATCATTTTCTTTTGTAAAAATCATCACAATCAATTCACAATCAACAATAATCAACCTTTACTTACCAATTTTGCCAAAAATCATGCATTTTCTACTACTTCATGAACTTGAATAATTGTAAAAATTTGTAGTAACTTACTAGTGTTCTTAGTAAGTCTTGTTACCCTTTAAAATGTGATCAATTCTTTAAAAACTTCATTTTTAAAGAAGTTAAATGTTTACAACTTCAAATCATATTTTCTAAAAATGTTTCTTTATGCATTCCTCTTGTTACACAAGTGTTTCTACACTTGTTTAACTACTAAAAATAGAGTTTGTTTATGAAAGAACCAAGTTTTAATAAAACTTGTATTTTTAACTTGGTTTCTTTGAAAAACCATTTATAAATCTTTAGATCTATATGATTAATAACTCACTTTAGTCATTATTTTTCAAGAAATCAAAATATTCTTTCAAGTTCATGATTCATGTGTGGATGATCTATCATCCTACAACATTTCTACTTTCCCATCTTGCTAGATTATGTTTTTTAATCATGATCTAGCAAGATCTTATGATGATCAACATCATTTCAACAAACAATCAATGATCAACAAGCATAACAACTCATATTCATCAAGATTACTTCATTTAACAAGCTTTTGTTCATGTTCACTTTTTATGTTCTTTAGTGTTCTTTAAGATTTTGATTATGATTCTTCTTTAACCAATAAAAATGGAAGTAAAATGGAGTGTACAAGGTTCTTACCACTAGCTCAAGGCTAGGGATGATCCAAGTGAAGAAATGAGGTGGATAAAAGCAAACAAGAGAGGTCCTTCAAGCTCCAAAGCCACCAAGCTCCTTAATCTTGCTTCTAGCACCTTTGTATGTATGTTAAATGGATGAGGAAGATTGAATGATGGTGGTGGTATGGGTGTGAGGGGTCGGTCGAGAACAAGAGAGGGAGATGAGAGAGTTTTGTGTGTGTTTAGTGTGTGTGAGAATGAATTCAAGAACTCAAGGTGTTAATTTATAATCCAAACTTAGGTGTTTTCCATTGGTTTTTATGTCTAAATTAAGCCAACAAGATCCAATATAAAATTCAAACAAATCAAGATGGTGGGCCATGTATTGGGGCCGTAAAATAGGTGGGGGGGGGGGGGGGTAGTAGATTAGGGTGAAACTAGTTTAGTTACATTAAGGTTGAAATCCAAGTATCATTTACATGCTTTAGTTATTAGATATTTCTAGGGGGTGTTATGATGTTCGGGGACCATAACTAGCTTGAAAATGCTAAAATAGTGCTTCTAGTGTAAAGGTGTAATTGATACTAGTTTTCCCACAAAGTTAGAGAATAAAAGAACAGTGCTTCTAGTGGTAAGGGTGTAATTGATACTAGTTTTCCCACAAAGTTAGAGAATAAAAGAACAAAGAGTTAATTACTGTTTTCATCCTTATGGTTTGTCAAAAATCACTATTTCAGTCCATTAGTTTAAAAATTACGATTTCAGTCCCTGTGGTTTCACTTTCATAACCATTTCAATTCATTATTCTGTTACACTTTCATAACCATTTCAGTCCCTGTGGTTTCACTTTCGTAACCATTTCAATTCATTATTCTGTTAAGTACAGGGACTGAAATGGTTACGAGGTGGACTGAAATGGTTACGAAAGTGAAACCACAGGGACTGAAATCGCAATTTTTAAACTAATGGACTGAAATAGTGATTATTGACAAACCACAAGGACGAAAACAGTAATTAACTCAAGAACAAAACACAATACTTACATGATGTCAAGAACTAAATAACGTAACTTCATACATTGCCTTATAAACCACAACCCAGCAAGAACAGATAAGGGGCGTTTAAGGGCTCAACTCTCAAGTAAACCATGAGTCCGTCCCATGACCTTCAATTTTAAATAAAATCTAACAACGGATTACAATTTGGCTACGACTGAATTGATAACAATCACTACAAGAAAACGTGGCAATAGCGACGACATAAAGGGTTTGATCTATGCCGCTAAAGATATTAGCGGCGACATGTCGCCGCTATTGCTCTTTTTGTCACCGCTAAAGGTTCTTGTCGCCGCAAAAGGATTGCCACTTTTAGCGGCGACATGACGTCACTAATATATTGTTGCTATATGTTTTCGTCACTAAATACTTTTATCAATATCGGCGGCAGTCTTTTCTTTTATTTATTTTTTTCTGTATTTACAATATTTCTAACTATCTGAATACACAAAAATCTGCCATTTTTAGTTTTCTGCAACATAAACCAACTAAATAAACATAGTACTTAACATCCTAAAATTGCATAAAATGTTTAATTCGTACATTAACATTCTAAAATTGCATAAAACGTAAAAAACTACAAGATAAATGTCAAGGTAAATAATACTTGAATGTCATTGTCGTTATAAAAATGTCATCATTAATCTTTGCAGGTTGTTTTCCCTTTGAAGCAAGATAGTTGTTAAGTTGATTAAAAAATGTCAGGGTTTGGAACAAACCCGAAACAAATTCCTACACTAATACCAACATATATTTACCAAAGTAACATGCGTTCATTGATCATTGTATAACTTTTTAAAGTAAAATTGCATAGTTTACCTTAGAAAATGGTTGTAGAGTTTGAGATTGCACGCCCAACACATTCAAGGGCATATTGGAAGAAGGTTTATGCCTAATCCCTCGTATCCAATCCCCCCATCACCTAACACACTCTGAAACGCGACAACCTCATTCACATTCATTTTGACCCATAATAGCTGCTCGGCTACCGAGTCAAACCAATTCCCATCTCTATCATTGTGAGTTTCCCGAGTCAAGCCAATTCCCATGTTTAAAATGATGAATTCAATATCAGTCACGCATTTCTAAGCTCGCTATGTTATAAGTGATGGTTTAAATTCTGTTATGTTTTAAATGATGATTTCAATTACGATCGGATATTTTTAAAGCTCGTTATTTTTTAAATGTTGATTTCAATTTCGAGCAGGTATGTTCTATGTTCGTTATGTTGTAAATGATGATTTCAATTTCGAGCAGGTATTTTCTATGTTCGTTATGTTTTAAATGATGATTTCAATTTCGGCGGAGACATGGTGAGGGACCGGAATTCTCTAGCATACACACATACATACACCCAAAATCAAGAAGTTAACAAAATAAAGAACAAATTCAAACTAAAACAAAAACACTAACCGATTTGGAGTAGAACTTGGTGAAATCGAAGATAAGGAGTCGGTTTGGGGATTGAACCATGAGGGAGATGAAGAGTTTTGGGGTGAAATGGGATTAAGGAAGGTAAAAGCCCACTTTTAGATGGTTGTTCTACGAAATACTTTTAGGGGCGACGGCGCGTCCTTGCTAATACTCTACGTGTCGCTGCTATTGCCTAGGTTAAACCCAACCATTGGACCAAGATAAAAAATGGGTGGATGGGGTTTAGTGTGGGACATAGTGTTCCGGATCGACCAATAGCGGCGAAATATGATGTGTCGCCACTATTGATGCCGTTGCTAATGATACCCATTTCTTGTAGTAAATAATCGGGATTTGACAATTTTTGGACTGAATATACTGTCACACCCCAATTGATGGCGGAAACATCGGGGCAGGACGAAAACATGATTGCTCGAGACATCATAACTTGCTAATTGTGACAATAATTAAGTAAATCGGATTACATTAATACTAAATGGTAGTACATTGTTTTGGAAATGAAAGTACAACATATTACAAGTAAACAACATAAAATAAAACATAAGTTCAAGTTTAGGTGTCTTTCTAGTCCACCCTAAATATCGTTCTTCAATCGTCATCAACTAGTTTCTTGCAACATGTATTAAAATAAAATCAACAAAAGTTGGCGATCATACAAGTTTGAATACATAGCATAATCGTATCTAAAAGTTTTCTCATATCTGACATGGTAATTTGCAAACGTTGTCAATTATCATACTAGCATGTGTTAACCATATGTAAACCAAAGTATACCGCAATCATGCATATCCTCGTCGTCGAAACGACAAGACCGTAAAATAGTTTACTTAACAATACCATAAGAATAAGGGGGGTGCGTTAATCCTATAGCGCTACAATTTTTATGGTAGGCTTGCAAAGTTAATGAGCATATTGAACATAAGTAAGAATATAACATGTAATAACAAGAATAATACAAGTTTCATGTCTTAACGGATAAAGTGTTTATGTGAAAAAGTTTAATCGTGTGTATGTGATTTATGGTATAGTGTACTTGTTGCATCCAAAGTGTGTAGAAAGGTAAATGGGATTGAGTATACTCACAGTTTGCGTAGAAAGTCGACGAACGTGAGTTTGATAAGTCTCGAATTGGGAAAACGTCGAAGTTACCCTAAGATGGGAAACGAAGGTGTGTAAGTTGCAGATTCGATTATTTGGATTGGATTCGGAATTTGGAGGGCAAATTATATGTCATAGTAATATGTAAAGTAAGATACCATGAAAATGGTCATGCAAGGAGGTAGGATGATTAGCATCCATTAAACCTCATTATATGATTCACCAAAGCACAAAATCATCAACTTAGTTGATGATTTTGGTTGGTCATCAATATAGACTAGAAATGAAATGACATAATCTACTAAGTAGATACCCAACATGGTAGGTGTTGGAGACGAGGTGGGGTTGGTTCATTTTGGTTCTGGAAAGCTACTTGAATATTGTAACATCTAAGTCACTAAATAACCAAGTAATCTCAAACTAGACTAGTGCATTCCAATCATGATAAATGTTTGGATACTTGGTATAGTTTAGTTACTTTATTACTAGTAAGTTTACTTAGTGACTTAGTGTATTGATTAACAAATCAACAAGTGGGGTAGTGGAATCAAGGTTGGAAAGCCAAGGTTTCCATGGTTCACACTCTTACCAAAACACAAGTCTCACCATATTGAAGATGGTGAGTTTAGATGGTCTCAACACTTGTTGGTTGCTTGGAATCTTGTTAAAACAAAAAGTTTAGAAGGTGTTTGAACCTCTAAACTTATAAAAATCAACCATACTCAAGTTCCCTAGCTATAAAATTGGTTAGAAGCAAGATAGGTGCAAGATTTCACAAGATTAACGTGTTTATAGAAACTCTAAGTAAAAGTTTTATCAAAACAGAAAGTTTGGACCTCAAAATTGTGATGTTCCACCTTAGTTTACCATGGTAAACCTATGGAAACACTCCTAGAGGTGTTCCAAGCTTTCAAGAAGAAGAAGAACTGAAGAAACATTGAAGAAAGTGAGATGAGAGCTCACTTTTGAGCTTAAGTGGAATCTACCCAAATTTGGTATTCCACCTTATTAGAGAGTGTTCTAAAAGTGTATGAGGGTTTGGAAAAGTGAAATGAAGGTGTAGGAGGCTTGGTTATATAGTGGTTAAGTAGGGTTTGTGTTTTAATGGAGAATGAAGATGTTTGGGGAAGAAAAGTGGTGAAAAAGGTGACCAACCCGTATGCAACTAACAACATTCTGCGGATTTAGGGTCTACACATCGCGCGAGCTGCATATCCTAGCCCAGCGTGCGACGCGGCGTGTTGATTTTTCGGCCCAAGTTTGGTTTTTCATATTTTGGCCCCTAAACTTCTATATGTTTGTTATATTATGCCCAAAATTTATGTTTTAACATGCTTTCGAGTATGTAACGCGTATGTATGCGATAAGTATTGTGTACGTAAAATCGATAAATCAAGCATATAATAAGTCTTGGTTTGGACGTAAATATGTATTCCATGATTGTTTGCGGATAACACAAGTATAACAAGTATAAGTATAAAATTGGGTTTCCATTATGAGCGAAGCCTCGTATTAAAAGTTTGGAAATGAGCTATGAATACGTTATGAATACAATTTTCTAAAAATAGACATATGAATACAAATTTCTAAATAAGAAAAGTACAGAAACACGAAGCGTTACATATACAATGTTGGATAATGGCAATCGTATCGACTTTGTTGTGTGGGTTGGGTGGTTTGATTAAAATGATTCGTTTTTTACTTTCAAAGGCTTAGATCTCAGTTTTGCATGTCGACTAAGGCTTAGCCAGTGAAATCACGTGCTACGTTTGAGTTTTCGGAGAGTTAGCGTACGCTTTTTGTGCCGCCTGAAAGTCAATGACTATATAGTAAAATCTTGATCAACTCATCTATTTTGATAATTTTCATTAATAAAAAACTTAGTCAAGTTAGCTAAATGTCAAAAGCTTTTAAAAAAGCTACAGAATAATATAACTTTTTGACAAAAAGGTTTGATAAACATAAATGTTATAGCAATTTAATTATTATAGAGTAACAAATTATTTTTATTTAATGATATAACTACAATGTAAATTCTTTAAAATTCTCCTATATATTAAAAACCGAATGGAGTGAACAGTAAGCGTTTCTATTGGTCAGTGAGGGTCGTGATGTAAGCTAATTTGTCGATGAGGAAAGCCGATTGTAGCTTACATGTATCAAATTTGTGTCACTTGCAATCAATAAGAACCACTATTCTGTCCCTTTTTCTTTTTCACAACACCATCATCTTAGAACAACATGAGAGGGGGGAACAGGTCCTATGCTCGGACCGTCGACCATTAATGCCATGTATTTCCAGCGTCGGTGGTGAGCTCTTATATGTCTCTCTTCCCGATTTCCTCTGGTGGTGTTTGTTTTCCTTTTTGAACGTTCCAGGGTTTCTAGATTGGTTAAGCATATGTTGTTCTTTGGGCTCTTTAGGGTTCTCGGTTGGAGGAAGCTAACATAAAGAGAGAAAGGAAACCGAGTGAAGACGTTGATAAACGTATCGTTTGTTTATATTGATCAGTAACCTACCACGTAGCAAGATAACCGATGGTAGAGATCGAGATCTCATCCATCGGATGTTTTACGCTACCGGAGTATTGACAGTTTTTGTCGGTAGCTTTTTGGTAACCGTTTTGTACAGAGAATGGATATTGTTAAACTCCGAGTTCCGAGCGTGTTGGTCTGGCCGACTCAGTCAATGGCGTTTTTCCTCGAATCTTGACTTGATAAGTCAAAGCGAAATGTGGTTTTGGAAGTTGATGATGTTATAAAGCAAGCGGTGGTATTATGGCGGAGATGATGACGACGTTAGGGTTCGCTTGCAGGAAGGTATGAAGGAGATGACGGTTTTGGCAAAAAAGTTATCGGATGGGATTAGATTAGTTAATTGGAGGAGTTAATGGAATGTTTAGCAATGTTCTTGAAATCTGAATTTTCTATTTTGTATATGTGTGTGGGATTGAATGTTGCTTCCATTCACATCAGCTTCTCTATCACCATCCACATAATTACACTAGAAATCACTACATTTTCCCTCTTATTTTCAATTCAGTAATACTTTTTATACCTTTATCATTAGTTTTTCTCTCACAGCCACTTTCAAAACATATTAAAAAATAAATGCAGGGGAATAATGTCTCCCAAATACAGATGAAGAGTAACATTTCTCCTCCACTCACAACCATTTGCTGAAATATATAGAACTCAATCACAAATCTATGCAGAACCTGCTATGAATGCTCTAAGACTTTTAGGTGTTGAGGGCTACGATGATGACCCATTTAAGTGTGAGTTCGTCTATCCACAAGTAACCTAGAACCATGGACCCCACTTTTTTACTCTCCAATATCCCAACCCTCAACCCCTTACCCTAGCAGCAAAGATTACCCGGACAAAGTACCCTCAATCCCTAACCCAATGGGTGGCGAAGGTGTTACCATGCTGCAAAGAAGCTGCAACCTCGAACCCGTGAGGTGCCCCATCCCCTTATGGACCACTATGCATATGTCATCTTTATTCCATTTATATGAGATGCTATTAAATTGATTGTAAAGTGAATGGTCTGACCACTCTAATTGAGACAAGATTTTCCAGTGCATAAATTTCATTAATTGTTTATAGTCTTTTTTTAATGATCTTTATTACTTTATACATATATTTTTGTTAACTCCACAAGTTTTTAATAAAATTCAGATTCAGTTTTGTGTTCCTTAACATATTTGGACTAACACATCATTTTTAATACAATTCAAATTTTGTTTTTTGTTCCATAACATATTTGGACTAACACATCATGTTTACCATAAACATAAATCCTTATCTACATTTCGATGTTGAATTTAGTTTTCTCTGAATCTTAATAAAGTTCCCATATGATCCCTGAACTTTTGTTGTCACGGTGCATTTTCTACGTGCTAGATTCCCTCTGCGACATGTGCAGGGGCGGACCTAGAGTGATAGAAGGGTAACCTCCGTTGCCCCTTAACGCTCCGGTGACGCTCCGACGGTAATGTAAATTTTGGAAAAATTTGACAGTCTTTCGATTTCGTTACCCCTTTTTATTGAAACGTTACCCCTATGTGAATCTTCTAGATCCGACAATGGACATGTGGGTGGGAAACCAGTAGTTAAGTTTATAAACTGATACAGAAATAAAAAATTTAGAATGTGGATAACTTGGGGTGGGGATGACAATAGTTTCATTACCCCATACACTGGATTGAGGATAAGGTGGGCATTGAGATAAAACCAGCATTCTTCTCTTTCTGTGTGTATCACAAAGATAACTTCTTACTAAAATTTAAAATTTAAGTAACGAGAGTTCATCTAAGAGTTATGGGACTAGATTATCTATAAGGAAAAATCCAACATTACAAAAAAGGCTCAATCTTCAAAGCGGAGGTAATCAATGGTTTAACACAAACTATCTGACCCCGAAAGTTGACATTTTTTAATACCTTTTCGTTTTTTTAACGGCAAATTTGGATGACGGACCACTAAAGTATCATAGTGCCACCAGCGGAACCACCTGATCATATCCATCTCCACCTCCACTAGGCAAAATGCCTATATACCAATTCAGGAGGAAATCCAATAAATATGGGAAAACTTACTTGTAGAAATCGAACCGAGTACCTATACCTTATTTTAGCTTAACACTCATAAGTGATTGTTAATCAACTAATTATGGTTTTAATTTTAAGTTTTTCTAATAAGTTTGAACCTATCAAGTTTAGAACTTTTCTATAAAATGACACCTCTTCTAATGGTTTATTTATTTGATTTTTTTTTATCAAATTTAACTGAGAGGTATATCTTCGTGTTTATTCTTGCTTTTGCTATGTGTCATTAACTTTTATTTATAGATAAATAATAAAATTAAAAGTAAGTTAAACAATAACCTATGTTTACTTTATTTTGATGTTTTGATTTTCTATGACATGCATGCATGTATAAGGGCGGTTGAGGCGCCAAGTGATGGCCAGCCCACCACGCGTGGTCACCCGTTATACACCGCCACCACCTTTTTGTTCCACGCGTTGATTTGGTAACGCGTGAGAAATTGATTTTGAACGTTGAATTTTTGAACGTTAAAAAAACCTAAACGCTATATATATATATATATATATATATATATATATAGAGAGAGAGAGAGAGAGAGAGAGAAAGTATAATGTACAAAAGGCCTTATCGTACATTATCGTACGCGACCAAGGGTATAACATGCGTAATTACAATTTTGATCAAAATAACGTGCGTGATTTTGGCTTCCATGCGTGATTATAAAAAAAAAACTGATCCCATGCGTGATTATGTGTTCCCATGCGTGATTATATGTTCCATGCGTGATTATACCCTGATCCGACGGTTACGCTTGTCGCGTATGTGATGTACGATAAGGCTTTTTGTATGTTAACATTTCCCTATATATATATATCATCTATGTTAACCTTTTCAACCCACAAAAAAATACCTACACTCTACATATTTCACCCACACAAAAACATAAATTTATACCACTTTCTTGGGTAAAAATGGAATTTATACCGATAGATCTACGTCTTCCAACAATGACATGTTTGAATTCTTCGAGAAGGTGTATAACGAACTTGAAGGTTCGAGCCGCCCAAACAAGAAAATGGTGGATCGTGATCGTATACATGCCAACGAAGTGTTAATTAATGATTATTTTATGGAGAATCCGGACTATAATACCGAAATATTTAGAGATCGGTTTCGTTTGCCAAAAGAATTACTTTTAAAGATTGTTGGAGACATCGAATCAAACGAAGAATGGTTTCAAGAACGTTACGACGGGAGGGGCAAACGAAGTTTCATGCCGATACAAAAATGCACATACATCATTCGCCAACTAGCGACAGGTAACCCTCCGGTCAATTTGATGAATACTTAGCTATGTCGGACATAACTTCACGTGAATGTTTGCAATTCTTTTGTAATGTGATCATTAAATTGTATGCCAAAGAGTTTCTATGTAAATCGACGAGACACGACATCGCACGTATTTACACCGCGCATGAGGCTAGATAGCATTTTCTAGGGATGCTCGATTGTACACATATCGAATGGAGAAATTGTCCAAGAGAGTTGCGAGGGCGTATGTTAGGGGTGACGTCAAAAGACCAACCATCATACTTGAAGCGGTGACGTCGAACGATTTATGGTTTTGGTGTTCCTGTTCAAACAACGACATCAATGTTTTGTACACATCGTCGTTGTTTCAAAGCGTAACAGATGGTACCACACCCTTCTGTCCATTTTTTGTTAACGGAAGATATTGCAGACGAGGCTATCTTCTTGTGGATGGTATCTACCCATCATAGTCTGTTTTTATGAAAGCTCCTTCATTTCCTCTCGAGGTTAAAGAAAAGAAGTTCAAGAAGTACAAGAAGTTGCAAGAACTAGCAAAAAAAGATGTTGAGCGGGCTTTTGGTGTTTTAAAGGGAAGATGAGGCATATTAAACTGACCGGTTCATGCAATGAATAAAAAAACAATGCATAGCATAGTATATGCCTGTATCATATTGTACAATATGCTAATAAAAGAATATAGACGTGCAATATCTCAAGATTGGATGCCGGATACTCCTACACAAGTTCTCGTTCCGAAAATGTCCAACAAGACTTGCGCAACGAAGAAATTCATTTTCGGTTGAGATATGATTTAATTGAACTTGTAGGTTCTTTAGGTTTGGAATTTCCGGATTCGGATGAGGAGTATGTTTTCTTTATGTATCTTTTTATTTTTATAAGTTGTAACCTAAAAAATGTCTAGAAATATTTTTTTTTATTTAAATGAAATTTATAATTTTATTGTTTATTTATATTTTAAAAATAAGAAAAAGCCATCACTGATGATGGAATGAAGCTCGATAACATGCCAGAACTTGATTGGATGTTGTGAGTGATGAAATTCCATCACTAGTGGAGCGCCCCTACCCCATAAGTATAACATTTAAGTTACTTTAGAAATATAAAAATTTGACCCGCAAGTTTACTCCTATAAGTATAACATATAAGTTACTTTAGCAATATAAAAATTTGACCCGCAAGTTTACTATAAAACAAAATATATATAATAATCAGATATATTATATGCTTAATATCTAAAATATGTTTCCATCACATGAATATAATAGTATTTTAAAAGGTATCTTAGTATATAGATAATCTATTGATACATGTTTACTACCCTAAGTATAACATATAAGTTACTCTAGCAATATAAAAATTTGACCCGCAAGTTTACTATAAAACAAAATATATATAATAATCAGATATATTATATGCTTAATATCTAAAATATGTTTCCATCACATGAATATAATAGTATTTTAAAAAGCATCTTAGTCTATAAATAATCGATTGATACATGTTAGTATCCAGTGCGTATTATTGTTGAGTGTATAATTAAGAGAGAACTTCATGGGTTCGAAACAAGAAAAGAAGCCACATGCATTGTGCATACCAGTTCCAGTACAAGGTCACATTAGTCCCATGTTAAAGCTAGCCAAAATCCTACATTCCAAAGGCTTTCTTATCACCTTCGTGAACACCGAGTTTAACCACCAACGCCTCGTGAGATCTCAGGGCCCTCAAGCCGTACGTGGCCTCCCTTCCTTCCGGTTTGAGACCATCCCTGACGGTCTTCCATCGCCACAAAACCTTGACGCCACCCAAGACGTCCCATCTCTAGCACGGGCCATTGAAGAAAATCTTTTGGATCCGTTTAAGACTCTAGTCACCAAAATTAATACTTCGAGTTCGCCGGTGACTTGTATAGTGGCTGACGTGCTTATGGGCTTCACCCTCGATGCCGCTTCTGAACTGGGTATTCCGGAGTTTATGTTTTGGACCAGTGGAGCAGGTTCATTATTATGTATCGATCAATTCACCAATCTTTTGGAGAAGGGATTGATGCCCCTTAAAGGTAATGAATTATTAATTTTTTTTGTTGCATATATCGTTAAATAAAACTAAACTTCAAAGACCTTAGACTTTATCAGAAGTACACAATAAGGTTTTGTCTTATATTAGGGTTTGCTCAAAAGAAAACACTAGCAACTTAAAATCCGGAGACAGCCACTAGTCCACTAGAAACCACTTATTCTATTATATAAGTAGGTAGGGATTATAAGAGAAATTCACTCTATTTGAGAAACATTTTGAATCGTACATTTTTCTAATCTTTTCATAATATATACATATGTATAGTTTATAATTAACTATATACGTATATGTATGTTGTCAAATCTTGAATTATACACATATGTTATAGTCAATTTTAAATTATACATATCTATATATTACGGAAAGCGTAGAGAAAATATGTGGTTCAGAATACTTCTCAAGTTTCACAATTATCTTAGTGTTTTAAGATTATGGTAAAATGCAAACTTATACGAGTTGTGAAACTTAGAGAACCCGGCCTTACAAAAGTTTTTTTAAAAAAAATTTTTTTAACAAAAATCCTAAAAAATCAACTTTTCAAAAAAAAAAAAATGTTCATTTACGGTAGTCGTAAATACTGTAAAAAGTGATGTCATGCTTATGTTATCACCTTTTTATAGCTGCTGTAAGGGGCCGAAAAACACCATTTCGAAATTTTGTTTTACGACAGTCTTTCTAAACATTTTAATCTTGAGCTGTGAAAAAAATGGGGGCAAAATTCACATGCGAATGCTGAGTTCTCAAAGTTTTCACAACTCGGAGTGGTTTTCCCTTGATCTTGATCCTATATATGTGTGTGTGTGTATGGTTAGGGTAAAATGAAAACTTATACCGATTGTGATAACTTAGAGAATTCGGTCTTACAAAATGTTTTTTTAGAAAAGTTTTTTTTTATCAAAAATCCTAAAAAATCATTTTTTTCCAAAAAAAAAAACGTGTTTTTCTATTTACAGCAATCACAAATACTGTAAAAAGTACATCTAGCTGTAAGAGGCCGAAAACACCACTTCGAAATTATTTTTTTATTTCTTTACAGTCATCTTTGTAGTATTTTAATCTAGTGGTGTGAAAAAAAATGGGGGCAAACCTATCACGGAAAAGCCAAGTTCTCACGTCTCGTAAGGATTTTCCCTTGATTTGAATCATATATGTGTGTGTGTGTGTTAGGAATCCTAAAAGAAATACATCCTATTTAAGAAACTTAAGAAGCATTCTAAAACATACATTGTCTCCAAGCAAAAAAAAAAAAAAAAAATCTAATCGCATGTTTTTAAGAGGTTTTTTTTAATATATACATATAGGATAGGGTTCGGCTACAAAGTCCATTTTTCCTACAAAGAGTACAAAGTCATAAAACACTACAATTTCAAACCCACCATCGTAGAACTATGAATATAAAACACAACATGATGATTATCATAAAACGCACTAATGTTAGTCATTCGAAAATCAAAGCCTTATCATCCAAGACACAACACAAAACCCACAAATATGGCGTTTTAGTAATCTTTACTTTGTTATTTGTAGGGTTTGAGTGTGTTTTATGGCTGAATTTGTGGTGTTTTATGACTTTGCATACTTTATAAGAAAAATGGACTTTGCAGCCAAATCTCACTCATACATATATGTATATATTTAAAAAATTTGTAAACTATACATGTGTGTATACTATGAAACATATATGTACGATACTTATTTTTCTACTTTAAACACGTATTTTAGTCATATATACACTAGAAAAAAAAATATTTAGGACCATAATCTTTTTTTATATACATAAATCTACAATCATTTATACACGTTTGTGCTTATATGTAAATTATCAAAAATAGATGTAAAATACTTATATTTCACTTTTAACACGTATATACATATATGTCTAGTTAAAGATTGACAATATACACATTTGTATTATCAACTATACATATATTTATATATAAAAAAACCTGATAAAAAAAGTTTCGATTTTCCAAAAAAAAAATTGCTTAGGGAAAATATGTGGTGCAGAATGTTTTCAATTAGCCTACTGGTTTTCATACAATCCTAACCTTATATATATATATAGGGGAAGGTTCAAATGAAAACCACTACTTGTTGTGAAAACTCGAAAACTAATTAAAAAAGCCAAAAATATATCGAGAACTAGTATCGGATCGAACTTTTGTGTTACACTATACAACTTTTGTGTAATGAGACCATTATAAATAAAAAAAGTTTTGTATCGTAAAATATATCGAGAACTAGTATCGGATCGAACCAAATGTATAATGACCGAACAACATCGGTACCAGTCTTAGTATTCCTAGAACCAAATGTTAGTTATTACTTTTCAACTATCATTAGTGCTGACATAACTCTACATCTCATGATAATCAATGTAAGCACACTAATGTACATAATTAAAATTGGATGACCACTTAGATTGATTCATAAAAAAACCAGCGTAGAAATTCTGTATGGTAGACCACAAAGTCACCAAAGAACAAAAACACATTAATCCAAGAGTTACGTCTCTTTTGTTTTCTAAAAACCATAATATACTTCCAAAGAATGTATGCGAAGATAACATAAATAAACTATAGAGTAAACTTCCGTTTTGTTCTATGTGGTTCGATCGTTTTAGAGGTTTTGCCTCAGTTCTTTAAAAATAGTCATTTCTCTCCAATAGTTTACTATGTTTTTCCCATTTTACTCCCCGACTTTTAACTCAGTTAAATCATACAATTCTAGGTAGGGGTAAGCGCTAGTTTCCTTTTTCAACTGCAACAAATTTTTAAGTAGTAAACGGTGCGACTATTTAGACGCATAATCGTCATAAGAAACTATGTGCGCGCTAGAATTTTGAAAAAAAAATGTTTAAAAGAGTGCCTTAAAATTTTCTTGGATGAAGTTGAAAAACAAGAAAAAAGCGTGACATGTAGTTATAAAGTACAACACTGCTTACATTAATTAGTTTTGTTTTTCATAGACTATTTTTTCTGGAATATTAACTTGAAAATCATTTTCTTTCATGTACAGATTCAAGTTATTTAGTAAATGGTTATCTGGATACAGTTCTAGATTCTATACCTGTCATGCATGGCATACGTCTTAAAGATATCCCTCCTTGGATTAGATATACCTACCCAGGGGATGAATACATGGTTCATTTTTTTTGTTTACAAATAGAGAGAGCAAAATCAGCTTCTGCCATAGTTTTTAATACTTTTGATGAACTCGATTGCGATATTTTAAACGCAATCTCTTCAAAGTTTGCACCTTGCTATGCAATTGGCCCTTTACATCTACTCGAGAACACGATTGTAGACAAAGCTGTAGAATCCTTCAAATCAAACCTCTGGAAAGAAGAGTCTGAATGTGTAAAATGGTTGGACACCAAAGAATCATCTTCGGTTGTTTATGTGAATTTTGGTAGCATCACAGTAATGACATCTCAACAGCTGGTTGAGTTTGGATGGGGACTCGCGAAAAGTAATTATTCATTCTTGTGGATCATACGTCCTGACCTCGTGATTGATGATGCTGCTGTTCTGCCACCTGAACTGTTGGCGGAGTTTAGCGGTAGAGGGTTCTTGGCAGGTTGGTGCCCCCAACAACATATTCTCAACCACCCGTCAATAGGAGGGTTTTTAACGCATAGTGGATGGAACTCGACTATTGAAAGCATTTCTAGCGGAGTGCCAATGATTTGTTGGCCGTTTTTTGGTGACCAACAATCGAATTGTTGGCTGGGTTGCAATAAGTGGGGTATCTCCATGGAGATTGATAACAATGTAAAGAGTGATGAGGTTCAAAAGCTTGTGATTGAGTTGATGAAAGGGGAAAAAGGAAATTTGATGAGGAAGAAAAGTGCTGAACTGAAGAAGAAGGCTGAGGAAGCATGTGTTTTTCCTTCTGGTTCATCAGTGGCTAATTTGGAGAAGATAGTTCATCTCATGCAAACTTCTTCTAAATGACCCATATCTCTTTAAAAGAAAATAAATGCATGTGTTTTTTATTGTAATCCTATTGACTTTCTATAAATGTATTGTACTTCATTTGTGCTCCATAATACTATATTATACAACTCTTGAGTCAACTCTGAAGTTCTCTTTAAGAATAAGCAGGTTATGACTAAATTAGATGCAACTAAACATTAAAACACTTCACTTAATCCGTGGTATTCACTTCGACCCACTCAATTTGCATGCCCCGTTTAAAAGAATGGTCGTGGTTTGCTTTGTATAAAGTTACTAAATTAAAAAAAAAATGTTATGGTCTTTTAGTATATTCTCATGTACAAAGTGATGTAGTTGATTAGATCTAAAAGATCAACACACCTAATTGCATACTTTTTCTTGTTAAAAATATTTCATAGCTATTGACCAACGCCCATCAAAACGTGCACAAATGTTGTTTTGCGACCAACCATAGCTTAAACCTTAGTTGGTACTAATTTTTGTGACCAAAATAGCAACCGAAATTTATCTCTCAAAATTAGCGACTGTTTATATTTGCAACCAATTTTAAGACCAAACCATTTCGCAACATACCTTTTTACAATCGATTTTGCGAAAGAATCTTTTTGCATGCAAACAAGTTAGCGCCCAATTTTACAACTAAAGCTATTAGCGTCTGGTTTTGCGCCTTGGTTTTTATGACATATTTTTCCCTTTTTTGGAAAAAAGTCAAGTTTTTTTCCTATTTACAAATATGAGCCCAAAACAAACAGCAAAAATCTCTAAAAGAACCCAGCTATATAGTTTCAATAAAATTTTATGATTTGTTGAAGATTTTTATACAAACATACCTTTATGTAAAACACTTAAAGAACAAACATGTGAAAGTACACATGTATAAACACGGTTTTATAGATAATACAATATGACGGGTCCATAATGAGAAAATACACTTTATGACCAATAATCCGTTTCAAGCTTCTAATTCGAAAGAAGGTAACGACTACACTCAAATGGTTCATACATATCATTTGTTTGATTAACGGCTGTTAAACACTCTTTTTGTAACTTTTTATTGTGTAGATGTTCTTAGAATTTATACGTTCTTCGCTGATTTTCATTTTGTATATTGTGTGTGACCTTATTAGTTATTACGGTGTAAATGTGTATTTTTTTATTGTTGTCTTATAATGTACCGTGCAGGTGTTATTGTCCTGTCATACTCATGTAATCATATTTCACGATGAGAGGTGTGTGCTAGCGTGTTGTTATTCTCTAGATTCTCTCTTAGCTCTTATTTACTCAAATTGTGGCGAAGGGTGAATTTTGAAACTTATTTTAATATTATGTCTCTTCTTATATATATTGTGTTCAAATACGAGCAATGTCTAATATAATCTCTTTTGCTTATGTATGGAGCTCCAACCATAATGCGCAGGTTCCTGCTAGACGATGGTTTGGCTTTGGTCTGCTATGACCTCCAGCAGATCAGTTATGGCTGAGTTATGGCTGGTTGGTAAGGTCCGATGATTCTGAGCTCCACTTCTTTTCAATTGCATGTCCCATTCCAGGCTATGAATGCCCGTATAGATAGACCATATTGATGTTATTAGTTTGAAAAGTTTAAGAAAAATAAAACAATAACAATAAGAAACTTTTTTTATAATATTATACGCATAAAAAACCTAAAACAATACCATATATCATGACTCACAAGAGAATTGATAAACTAAACAGTAACAAATATATGACTTTCTATAGTACAAGATTTAAATTTATGTTTATTACTTATTTTTTATAACTAAATACCATTTAAATTAAGTATTATCTTATTTAAATACTTAAGTATACAACTACTATATAATAACAACAACCAAATATAAATAGTGGTTAATGTATGTCGGTTTAGATTGCGGCAATGCGCTATACAACAGAGCCTCGGTAACATCCGCCGCATTGCGTAATTCTCTCTTATTTAAATATCTAAGTATATAATTACTAAGTATTTACATAATAATAATACACAAATATAATAGTCTTTAAGGCATTGATGTTCGTTTCACATATTGTGTAATGTGTGATTTTCTTATTATCATCTTATAGTATACCGTGCATGTAAGACCCACATCAGAATTTTACACTTTACACGATTACAACTTTAAAATACGCATTTCAATACTCAAAATGCAACTTTACAAAAACTTGTCATACAGACATTTCCATATGTTTAAAAACATTACAAAAACATAGTTGTAAGCGTTTACATAAATCACTTATAACAAAACAAAACAAGATTTAATGCGGAAGTTTTATTTAACGTGTGTTCGGTTCTTGTTCGACGCTTGATCTTCATCCGGGACTCTCAACATTCACCTATGATCAAAACCAACTTAAAAGTTAGTTTTGATAGTTAAATAACAAGCACATCAAGGTAAATGGGTCAAACAAACAAAATAAACAAAAATTTGCAGGTTTTTACCCCGTCGCCGCACGCGACGGTATACCCCCTTGGGCGTCGCGCGACGCCACGTTCCCATTTCGACAGAATGTGTCGATGCTGGCGCTGCATATTACCAGCAACCCAATTTTTCACGAAAACGAACATAACTTGCTCATTTTTATCCGTTTTACGATCCGTTTCTTCCTACGTGATCGTAAATTGATTCTCCATAACATGGAGTTAAAATCTGACATCCGGATTAACAAAATTTAAGACTTTTAAGCTTTCGGCTTAATATAAAATTCCTAAGTTTTGACCCGTTCATGTATTTATCAAACAACCAGGTTTGTTTGATTCCAATTTGTCATGAACCTTATATTTTCGATATTGTCTATCATATTCGGTTCAAATCACGGGCTTCTTAAGTATTTTAACCCGTTTTCATTCATATGCTTATTTTGACCCGTTAAGGGTATTTAAGCATATTTTAAACACGAATCACTTTCGTTCGTTTCTAGCTTCATATTTCCATATTTCTTATCAATTAATCTTCCTCCACAACTATATTTGTGGCGGATTTAATGTGGTGCTTTATGTATTTCGAGTTTTATCCCTCGGATTATCATTTTAAGGCAAGGACTCATACAGAGTCATTTGACCATAGATTTACACATTTCTCTCTTTATACTTATTCTAAGTACTTATTTAATCATAAAACTCGTTTCCAAACAACCTTTAAGGGTTGTTTGCTCGATTTCGCTTACAAGGGCGTTTTGGTCAATTTTAGTCCTTTTACGATGAAGGACTTTTAAATACTCGTTTAACCAAAAATCCAACTTTTCGCTATAATCTTGTTTAGAAACCATTATGTTTCTAAAAACACTATGATTATAGTTTAAATTATTCGGTTTACCTAAAAGATAACCAAATGTTCATTTTGACCTTGTCTAACTCTTATAGAACTTCAAGTTCTAAATGATAAGTTGAATCATTATACATACCTGATTCGGATCATTATATTGACCCGTTTTAATGCTTTGCTTAATAATCACTAAGTAATAGGGATGCAAATATCAATTCGATATTTATTCCTATAATCATACACTCGACAAAGTCATTAGTCGATATCGTCAAAGGGTGATATTTTCACCTCATGACCCGTTTGGTCTAAATGACCGTGTATCTTTGCGAGATGATATTTATTACCATCTTATCTACATGTCTCGCTCTGGTTTACACCGTATAGTCATTTTACTTATAAATCCTTTCTAAATGCTTTTGAACCATTATGACTTTTGTCATAAAGTGTCTTTCAAAACTAACGGTTATTATCAACGCGTGACCAATTTTACCGTTTTGCCCTTATTAGTCATATTGGTTTACCCTATAAGGTAACCACTCAAAACTTATTATCTATTATCCATTGTATGACCAATTAATCGTAATTAGTCCTTTTTAACCATTAAACATGGTTTATTATCATTGTCTTTTGTTCTGAACCGCACATGTCGTGTCGGAGCATCACAATTTAAATAAGACTTTATATTATTCATAACCTATAAAATCGATAGGTATTAAATAAAAAGGTGTAAGTTTTACTTACCTAGCATCATGATTATGCTTTTCTTCATACTTGCTTCGTTTCACCCGCTTCATTCCCAAGCTTTCACCTAGCTTGTTAAGCGTTAAACTATCATTGAAATTTAAATTTGTAAGATGGTTAAACTAGTCATAATCATTAACGACTATTCAATCGTACGAACTTTATGTCGAAATTATCATTCGATCATATAAAAGGTCATTTTGACTTTAAAAAGTCAAAGTGTCTATTGACAAAAGTAATTACACGATGTAGCTTAACTACTCGTTTTATTCCTTTGCCACTATACGGTATGCATCCTTATTATGCTACCGTTTTAAATCACTTATTTAACAAGTTCTTGTAATCATAAGTTACCGAATTAATATTTGATGATATTAAACATCATTTTACATGAACATATCATCAATTTTTATCATATCATACTAAACTCGTATCATAGTAAGTATGATTATATACTCAAACACACAATTTGTTCAAGCATTTCCTAATTACTATCATATATGATGATATTAATCATAATTGTATCATCAAATTCATCTTATGATTAATACCCACTCATCGTACTGTGGTAATTCATCAAATCATTCAATTCATAACATCATATGTATAATTTTCACTTAGGGTTTTGTTCCTAAGCAAGTATACATCACTAACTCAATCATAGCTTCAATAATTAAATCATAATTCGCGATTATGATGATTATTCAAATTTCACAACTTCTCAAATCATCAAAATTTGACATACCTCATGATCCCCTAGCTTGGGTGATCATAAATTCACGTTCAATTGTGAATTTAGACTTCATTTGGCCTTTCAATCGGATTATTTTGTTGAAAGTTAGGGTTTTGAACTCTTGGGGAGTTCTTGAGGTCGAACAGAACACACCTTTTGTGTGTGTTTTGTTTTGAACTTCTTTTTATAAATTAAACTTTCAAGTCTATCCAAGTTTGGTCCCTTTTGTTTGGTTGGTTTATTAAGTAGGCCACAACCCACTTAATTTCTAAAAATATTCTCACTTATTAACTAGGTTAAACATTCCTAGTTAATTTAGTGAGTTCGGGGAATTTACGACTCAGTTTATTTGAAGTTCCGTTAACTCAGGCCTTTTATAAACTTTATTTCTTCAAAAGCTTTCGTTTAACTTTTATTTAATACTAGTTTAAACATTCCTAGTTAATTTAGTGAGTTCGGGGTATTTACGACTCAGTTTATTTTAAGTCCTGTTAACTCAGGCCTTTTATAAACTTTATTTCTTCAAAAGCTTTTGTTTAACTTTTATTTAATATTAGGTTCAGTTAAATCAATCCTAATATTTTTCGGGTTAATTTTACCACTAAAGGTACTTTACCCGTCTTTTAGTATTAACGTGGTTTGATTACCAAACCAGTTTTCGGGGTGTTATAGTGCAAGTGTTATTGGCATGTCATATATTCTTGTAATCATATTTCACCATGAGAGGCATGTGATAGCGTTGTTATTCTCTAGTTTATCTCTGAGCTCCACTTCTTTTCAATTGTATGTCCCATTCTAGGCAATTAATGTCCATACAACAAATAGAACACATTGATGTTACAAGCTTTAAAACTTTAAGAAAAATAAAAAAATAACAATAAGAAACTTTTTTAAAATATTATACGCATAAGAAAACTAAAATAAGTATTATACAATATATCGTGACTCACAAGAGGATTGATAAACTAACGGTAGCGAATATATGATTTTTTATTGTTTTAGTAATGGATTGGGATTACAATTACTCGAAATACGTGTTTGAAGAAATGAAGAGCAATTTGTTAGGAAAGAAAAAAGGAGTTGTTTCTCATGTATCCAAGATTTATCCAAATGATTCTAGTTGAAAAATATTCACAGCTTCTAGACAGAGTTGTTGGTCCTTTAAACATCAAAACCTCAAGTCCAATTGTTTTTGGAGCGATGATATAGTCAACGGGATGAACAAAAAAAATATTCAGATATCATTACAAGTAGAGAAGTTTGGAAAGTTTCTTTAAACTATACCGAATTTTGTATATGTGCATCCAGAGGTAGATGGAAGTGAAGATGATGACGTTGAAGAAATGGAACATTATGCAGAGATTTTGATGAATATGTGTAAGACCCTTACATGTTTTATATGATTTTCATATAGTTGTCGACTATAGTTGAGTATTAACGACTAAACATACACTTGGAATTTCAAGTTTGTTAAAACATTTCAACATTTTATAATTTCATTCACCGTTTAAAACATGACGACGAAACTATTCACGGAAGCTTGAATATTGAGTGTGTTCGGTTTCTCGATGAGCTTGATCGTCCTTTGGTAATTCAACTAATACCTACATTTCATAAATACATGAAATGAGTTAGTTTCAGGATGTTTAATAACATGTATAAATCGATAAAAATGAATCAGCAGCTCAAATAACTGATTCAAAACACTGTTGCTGGATTTTTAACCCGTCGCGTGTCGCGATGGGATTTGGTGTCATTGTCGCGTGACGCGACAACCGACGCGGGCCGCGACACTGTTTTGTGTCCTCTGTCGTGTAGCGCGATGGTGCCAATTCGACAGACAGTTTGATTCCAGATGCTGCATATTTCCAGCCAAACCATCTTTTACGAAAACGAGCATAACTTGCTCGTTTTTTATCTGATTTACGTCACGTTTCTTTCTACGTGATTGTAATTTCATTCTCCATCACATGGAGTTAAAATCCGACATCTGGATTAACAAAATTTTAAGACTTTTAAGTCATCGGCTGATTACCCTTTCATATCTTTTTGACCCGTTCATGTCTTTATCAAACAAAACGTGTTTGTTTGATCCTTATTTTTCATGAACTTCATAATTTAATATTTCCCATCATATTAGGTTCAAATTGCGCGTTTCTTATGTATTCTTAACCTGTTTTCATTCATATGCTTATTTTGACCCGTTATGGGTATTTAAGCATATTTTAGACACGAATAGCCTTCATTCGTTTCTAGCATTTTATTATCACATTTCTTATCAAATAATCTTCCTTCACAATTATATTTGTGTCGGATTTAATGTGGTAATGTATAAATTCCGAGTTTTACCCCTCGGATCATTATTTTACGACAACGACTCCTATAGAGTCAATTGACCCAAGATTTGTCATCTTTCGCTTTTGATACTTATTCTAAGTATTTATTTAATCATAAAACTCGTTTCCGAACAACCTTTAAGGGTCGTTCGCTCAATTTAGCTTACAAGGGCATTTTAGTCCATTTTCACCTTTCATTAAAATGAAGGACTTTTAAACGCATTCTCGACCCAAAATCACTTGTTTAAACTATGATTTTGATTTGAAAAGTCATTATGTTCTCAAAAACAATGACCATCCTGTGAATCATTCGGTTTACTTATTAAAGTAACCAAATGTCTATCTGACTTCATTTAACTCCTAATGAACCTCTAGTTTCAAATTGAGTAGTTAACCTATTATACATACCTGGCTCGGATCAATATATTGACCCGTTTCGATACCTTGCATTAATAGCCACTAAGTAATAGCGATGTAAATATCCATTTGATATTTATTCCTATAATCATACCACTCGACAAACCATTAGTCGATATTGTCAAAGGGTGATAATTTCACCTTTTGACCCGTTTGGTCCAAATAACCGTATATCTTGCGAGATGGATTTATTATCATCTCGTCTACATGTCTCACACCGGTTTACACCGTATGGTCAATTTACTTATAAACAATTTTCTTAACTCTTTTGACCCATTATGACTTACGCCATAAAGTGTCTTTCAAAACTAACGGTTCTAGTCAACGAGTGACCAAATTACCGTTTTACCCCTATTATTTGCATTGGTTTACCTTATAAGGTAATCATTCAAAACTTGTTATCTTCTAGTCAATTCCTGACTAAATAACCATATTAGCTCTTTTTAACCATTTAGCATGGTTTATTATCATTGTCCTTTGTTCCGAACCGCACATGTCGTGTCGGAACATCATAATTCAAACAAGACTTTATATTATTCATAACCTATAAAACCAATAGGTATTTAATACAAAGAGTGTAAGCTGTACTTACCTAGCATCCAATTTATGCTTTTTTCGTCATTCTTGATTTGTTTGACCCGCTTCCTTCCCAAGCTTTCACTTAGCTTGTCAAGCGTCAAACTATCATTGTAAGTGGTAAGATGGTTAGATTAGTCATAATCATTCACGACTACTCCATCCTACAATCTTTATGTCGAAATTATCTTTCGATCATATCATTGGTCATTTTGACTTTAAAGAGTCAAACTGCCTATTTGACAAAAGTAATTACACTATGTAGCTTAACTACTCGTTTTATTACTTTTTCATTATACGGTAAGCATCCTTATTTGGCTACCGTTTTAACTACTTATTTAACCAAGTTCATGTAATCGAATTTCATCAATTTAACACAACTTAGTTCATTTTTTAAAACATAATGATATCATACATCATTCAACATGAATATATCATTGAGTTTTCATCTTATCATACTAAACTCACTACTTAGCAAGTATGATTATATACTCAAACACACACTTTGTTCAAGTATTTCCTGATTACTATCATGTATGATGATTCTAATCATAATTATATCATAAAATTCATCATATGATTAAAACCCACTTATCCTAGTGTGGTAAATCATCAATTCATTCAAATTATATCATCATATGTATAATTTTTACTTAGGGTTTGGTTCCTAAGCATGTATACATCACTAATTCAATCATAGCTTCAATAATTCATTCATAATTCGTGATTATGATGATTATCCAAATTTCACAACTTCACAAATCATCAAAATTTGACATACCTTATGATCCCCTAGCTTGGGTGATCATTAATTCACGTTCAATTGTGAATTTAGACCTCGTTTGAGCCTTCAATTTGATGATTATGTTAAGAGTTAGGGTTTTGGCTCCAGGGGAACCTCCTGGGTTCGAACAGAACACACACTCTGAGTGCGTGTTTTGTTTTGACTTATTTATTTATAATTTAAGTTTATAATTATCCAGATTTGGTCCCTCTTGTTTGGTTAGTTATTAAGTAGGGCACAACCTACTTATTTCTAACAATATTCCCACTTAATAACTAGGTTAAACATTCCTAGTTAAATTAGTGGGTTCGGGGAATCTATAACTCAGTTTATTTTAAGTCCCGTTAACTCGGGCTTCTATAAACCTTATTTTCTCAAAATCTTTTAATTTAATAATAGGCTTTTTTATTTAAAAATCCTAATATTCATCGGATTAATTTTATCACTAACGGTACTTTACCCGTCTTTTAGTATTAAGATGGTTTGATTACCAAACCCGTTTTCGGGGTGTTACAAGTCTATCCCCCTTAAAGAGGTTTCGTCCTCGAAACCTTCTTTACATAGTTCATCGAGTTTTAAACTCAATGCATTTGACCTGAGTAATCTTTTAATCATTACTCATATTTTAACCAATTGTTAATATTACAAGAAAAGTAAGGTAATATCTTTTTGGTTACAAATCATCTACGTATCTCATACGACCTACTGCAACTTGAAATAACATAATCTCGTTATTTCCACTAGTTTAGTTAACTTAGCGAAATCCAACGCTTTCATAGTATCGAATTATTTATGAATCCGTTATTTTGACCCGTTTAAAGGTCTTTAGTGAAATCTTTCACTTTTAGCAAACAAACTCTTTTGTTTTCGAATTCATTTATTCGATTCATTTATACGGAATCCACCGCTTACAAACAAACCAATTTCTTGATTTTTGTCTTAATTATCTAACACAATTTAATAGATGATATTAATGTAATTCTATAAAGTATATAAGCACATACCTTATAGCTTTATCCTTCAGTCGAGCTTTTGCTCGAATTGATCTCCTGACACTTTGCTTGTGTTGTATTATGATCCCTCAATATAGGTGATTAGTATTTTTCGTTAGTAAGGCCTCATGGGCCATCACTTTCATCATGTACTATTACCTTTGTTGTTTACTTGTCTGAGTCGCGAAAAGTTGGCCAGTTAGGCACATGAGTTTATAAATTATGTTTATTCTACGCAATCTTCGTAGTGAATAGCGTGTTAAACAAATTCTTAATTTGAATTTTGACCTTAACCGGTCTCACTAACTAGACTTATCAGTCCAGTTACTTTACATTCATCACTCGGGCTACAATGTGATTATATTTCACATTACTTTTCTTGATCGTGATCGTGTCACATCATATTTAAGTTTATATTTACCTTTCATTATTGAAAAATATTTCTTTACAGCCTTTGTTTTACGCGGAAATTCTCAAATATTTTCCTCGCTTTATCTAAGTAATCCATAGGTTCTTTCACTTAGCCTCGTGGGCTATTTCTTTAGGCTTTCAACTCGTTAAAGCAAGGCCCTTATAATTCATTTATTTTTATTTATAACCCCAAGGGTCATTTTGGTCCCGTAGACCTTTTTATTATTTATAACCAGAAGGTTATGGTGATCCCATAGATCATTTCTTACTCATGTCATTCTTAAAATACATGTTTGGTGTTAAGGCACCTTGTTTATGTTTGAAAATCACTTGGTTTCAAGTTTAAGATCTGTTAACCTAGACTGTAGTTCGTGACTATAATCGTTTTATTTCGGATCATTTTCCCGACTCTATGACTTCTGACGTCATTTATCCGTGGGTCCGTCTTATGCTCACCGTTATCCGGTTTACATATATTCGTATTTGATTATGTCCCATTATCGGACTCATTATTCCTTTAAATTTAACGCTACCGTTATCCGGTTTGCGCTTACTTATGCCATCTTGCATTATATTGTATTTAACCCGTTTGACTTGTTAATGTGAAATCCATCATTTATAAACAATCAAACGTTATTCTTTATTCAACCCGTTCAACCCCAAAATAGTCGAACATATTTATTCTAAATTTCTATTTACGAAATTTTTATAGTCTTTTAGTCATAACTCGTAATCTGTGTCCTTTGACTTTCAATCTGCGTTCCCGTCTCTTGGTTTACGCATGTGTTTAATTTCCTACCCATCAACCGGGTGATTTACCGAAGTAATTATTAATGCAACTCTTTAGGTATGCATTAAGACTTCGTTTTGACTTGTTTGGTTGTCTTAGCGAAATCCGTCGCTTTATTTAACCAAACCTTTATTCTTTATGTGACCATGTTTGATGGTCTTAAAATTTCTGAATGATGATTATCATCATCCTTTCCTTACTAAGACCAAAGTCAATGATTTCGATCGTCTTTTTGTATGGGCAATACCTTCGTTTCTATGACCTCGCGAGTCATTTATAATTTGGTTTTACATGCCCTTTTTTGTCAATCATGGCTCTTTCATCCATAATGACCTATTCACGAATTCCCTTGGGTCATTTATTTCTATGCGCGCCATACATCATTTTTATGGTTCCCTCCAAAACCATTTATACGAGTATGCCCATAAGATTTCTTGACCCCAAGATTCTTTTTAACTTTTTCATTCGTCGCGACCTTACCACATCGGACATAACTGTGCTCATTATAAGAAGCTAATGGTATCATGCGTTCACTACTTACTTGGCCAAAGTAAGCGATCAACACATGGTACACATGACCTTATTATAATTACCACATCACGTCCCATGTAAGTAATCTCTCGATTTATTTCAATTGGTAAAACTTTATTTAATTGCCAATTAACAATTACTAGTTTTACCCGTTTTATCCTTGAACATTTACAATGTTCCTTTTATAACCATTTATACAATCACATTCATTGATGTGATCATTACTTTTCTCAATTTGAATCCTTATTGAGAATACTTACTTGGATGATTACTTTCGTCCAAGTTTATTTTTAAACTAAATTCAGTTATTGTCTCATTATTCACGACAGTGAATAATACGTATCTCTACTAAATTTCTCTTGGAAACGTCATCCTGGATATGAATCCTTTCCAGGTTTTCCAAGTTTTATATTCTATATATGCAACTTGCCATTCACTAAGACATGTACCTTGTAGCTACTTTCCCTCATAAACTTTCCTTGTTGTTCGATCTCTCATTCGAGATCGTTTCTCCATTCCAGTCTTTAGCGTATATGACTTACTTGTCACACTTCTTACTATTTCTTTATCGTATCGATAATTCTTTAGACTCTCATTATCTTCGGATACGAGGGTCCTTTAGCTAAAACGTATACAAAGATTAGTAACGTTTATCATTAATAAGCGCCCGTATTATAATACAAGGCTTTCAACAATACGTGTTAACACACGTAATTCGTTTAACTATATTGGTCTTTTATCGCTTTATTTGGGGTAACATGTTTTACACGTAATCCCTATGTGTTATTTTTAACACTTTTCATGCTAGACCGTTAATATACTGAATAACATACCGGATTTTGCGATCAAGCCTCGAACCGAACACTTTACTCCTTAACCTTGAGCTCTGATTACCAACTTGTAAGACCCTTACATGTTTTATACGATTTTCATATAGTTGTCGACTATAATTGAGTATTAACGACTAAACATACACTTGGAATTTCAAGTTTGTTAAAACATTTTAACAATTAAAACATTTCAACATTTTGTAATTTCATTCGCCGTTTAAAACATGACGACGAAACTATTCGCGGAAGCTTGAATATTGAGTGTGTTCGGTTTCTCGATGAGCTTGATCGTCCTTTGGTAATTCAACTAATACCTACATTTCATAAAGACATGAAATGAGTTAGTTTCAGGATGTTTATAAACATGTATAAATCGACAAAAATGAATCAGCAGCTCAAACAACTGATTCAAAACACTGTTGCTGGATTTTTAACCCGTCGCGTGCCGCGATGGGATTTGGTGTCATTGTCGCGTGACACGACAACCGTCGCGGGCCGCGACACTGTTTGGTGTCCTCCGTCGCGTAGCGCGATGGTGCCAATTCGACAGACAGTTTGGTTCCAGATGCTGCATATTTCCAGCCAAACCATCTTTTACGAAAACGAGCATAACTTGCTCGTTTTTTATCTGATTTACATCACGTTTATTTCTATGTGATCGTAATTTCATTCTCCATCACATGGAGTTAAATTCCAACATCCGGATTAACAAAATTTTAAGACTTTTAAGTCATCGGCTTATTACCCTTTCACATCTTTTTGACCTGTTCATGTCTTTATCAAACAAAACGTGTTTGTTTGATCCTTATTTTTCATGAACTTCATAATTTAATATTTCCCATCATATTAGGTTCAAATTGCGCGTTTCTTACGTATTCTTAACCTGTTTTCGTTCATATGCTTATTTTGACCCGTTATGGGTATTTAAGCATATTTTAGACACGAATAGCCTTCATTCGTTTCTAGCATTTTATAACCACATTTCTTATCAAATAATCTTCCTTCACAATTATATTTGTGTCGGATTTAATATGGTAATGTGTAAATTCCGAGTTTTACCCCTCGGATCATTATTTTACGACAACGACTCCTATAGAGTCAATTGACCCAAGATTTGTCATCTTTCGCTTTTGATACTTATTCTAAGTATTTATTTAATCATAAAACTCGTTTCCAAACCACCTTTAAGGGTCGTTCGCTCAATTTAGCTTACAAGGGGATTTTTGTCCATTTTCACCTTTCATTAAAATGAAGGACTTTTAAACGCATTCTCGACCCAAAATCACTCGTTTAAACTATGACTTTGATTTGAAAAGTCATTATGTTCTCAAAACACAATGACCATCCTATGAATCATTCAGTTTACTTATTAAAGTAACCAAATGTCTATCTGATTTCATTTAACTTTCAATTAACCTCTAGTTTCAAATTAAGTAGTTAACCTATTATACATACCTGGCTCAGATCAATATATTGACCCGTTTCGATACCTTGCATTAATAGCCGCTAAGTAATAGCGATGTAAATATCCATTTGATATTTATTCCTATAATCATACCACTCGACAAACCATTAGTCGATATTGTCAAAGGGTGATAATTTCACCTTTTGACCCGTTTGGTCTAAATGACCGTATATCTTGCGAGATGGATTTATTATCATCTTGTCTACATGTCTCGCACCGGTTTACACCGTACGGTCAATTTACTTATAAACAATTTTCTTAACTCTTTTGACCCATTATGACTTACGCCATAAGGTGTCTTTCAAAACTAACGGTTCTAGTCAACGAGTGATCAAATTACCGTTTTACCCCTATTATTTGCATTGGTTTACCGTATAAGGTAATCATTCAAAACTTGTTATCTTTTAGTCAATTCCTGACTAAATAACCATATTAGCTCTTTTTAACCATTTAACATGGTTTATTATCATTGTCCTTTGTTCCGAACCGCACATGTCGTGTCGGAACATCATTATTCAAACAAGACTTTATATTATTCATAACCTATAAAACCAATAGGTATTTAATACAAAGAGTGTAAGTTGTACTTACCTAGCATCCAATTTATGCTTTTCCGTCATTCTTGATTTGTTTGACCCGCTTCCTTCCCAAGCTTTCACCTAGCTTGTCAAGCGTCAAACTATCATTGTAAGTGGTAAGATGGTTAGATTAGTCATAATCATTCACGACTACTCCATCCTACGATCTTCATGTCGAAATTATCATTCGAACATATCATTCGTCATTTTGACTTTAAAGAGTCAAACTGCCTATTTGACAAAAGTAATTACACGATGTAGCTTAACTACTCGTTTTATTACTTTTTCATTATACGGTAAGCAGCCTTATTAGGCTACCGTTTTAACTACTTATTTAACCAAGTTCATGTAATCGAATTTCATCAATTTAACACAACTTAGTTCATTTTTTAACACATAATGATATCATACATCATTCAACATGAATATATCATTGATTTTTCATCGTATCATACTAAACTCACTACTTAGCAAGTATGATTATATACTCAAACACACACTTTGTTCAAGTATTTCCTGATTACTATCATGTATGATGATTCTAATCATAATTATATCATCAAATTCATCATATGATTAATACCCACTTATCCTAGTGTGGTAAATCATCAATTCATTCAAATTATATCATCATATGTATAATTTTCACTTAGGGTTTGGTTCCTAAGCATGTATACATCACTAATTCAATCATAGCTTCAATATTTCATTCATAATTCGTGATTATGATGATTATCCAAATTTCACAACTTCACAAATCATCAAAATTTGACATACCTTATGATCCCCTAGCTTGGGTGATCATTAATTCACGTTCAATTGTGAATTTAGACCTCGTTTGAGCCTTCAATTTGATGATTATGTTGAGAGTTAGGGTTTTGGCTCCTGGGGAACCTCCTGGATTTAAACAGAACACACACTCTGAGTGTGTGTTTTGTTTTGACTTCTTTATTTATAATTTAAGTTTATAATTATCCAGATTTGGTCCCTCTTGTTTGGTTAGTTATGAAGTAGGGCACAACCTACTTATTTCTAACAATATTCCCACTTAATAACTAGGTTAAACATTCCTAGTTAAATTAGTGGGTTCGGGGAATCTATAACTCAGTTTATTTTAAGTCCCGTTAACTCGGGCTTCTATAAACCTTATTTTCTCAAAAGCTTTTAATTTAATAATAGGCTTATTTATTTAAAAATCCTAATATTCATCGGACTAATTTTATCACTAACGGTACTTTACCCGTCTTTTAGTATTAACGTGGTTTGATTACCAAAACCGTTTTCGGGGTGTTACAATATGATGTTCAGATATTACCACACCAGAATCCTAAGTTAGGGGTTGACAACATCAACATCTTTGATGATGAAGGTGTTCAAAACCAAGAGCCTCCACCAGCTAGAGAGGCTACGATATTGTTACCGTTTACTTTTTCATCCGATCAACTTGTTGCATTACTTGCTAAAATACAAGGAAGTGTTGGGAATCCTCCTCTCACATCTTCTGCTATCCAAGAGCAGTAAGATGAACATGAAGAGACACCAGGCACTAATCTTATTCCTAGGAAGAGGAGAATAAGAGATCCAGGACCAAGTGTTCTGGAAGCAAATCTAGTTACTAACCCCATGGTGCCTGAGGTTGAAATGCCTACTGTTGAAGATCCAATACCTCAATCACTATCTGTTACTAAAACATTGTTGGAAATTTTGTGAAATTAGCATTTTTCACAAATATAGGAAACACATTTTTCCTAATTTTGGACTAGAAATAAATATAAGAAACGAAGGAGATTTTATATATTTTATGTGGGTTTGTGTTCTATTTTGGAAGAGCTTCGCGACGAACTAAACCACATCCAAAACAGATCTAAGATGAATGAGATATCGATGCTCAGAGTTTGGTGTTTGAAACATTGAATGTTGAAAAATTAGGAAACTGTCACCTTGTCCCACATAGGAGGAGAGATGAAACTTAAAGGGTATTTAAGTGGGAACTCTCCATCCTTATTGTTTTATGGAAGCACACACTAAGTGTACTCGCGAAGGGGTCTAACTTGCACTCGCGCGCGTGGCGTGGGCGATGGGCGCAATGTGACGCTTTTTGGCACACTTTGCACTTGGAAGGTGGCGTGGCAGCGACGCGGGGGTACACATGGCAGGTAGATCTTGGAGGGTGATGTGGCAACGACACGTGAGTACACATGGCAGGTTGGCGCGCAAGGGTGGCACATGAGTTGTGCAAGCCTACTCGCGCACAAAAGTGAGCCAAAATGGCGCATAAGCGTGCAGATCTGCACGCGTATGAACTTGAGCCAAAAGGGCGCGCACGCACCAGTGTGTCTTGCGCGTGCGCACAGAACCTTCCAGACATTAATGACAGAGCAGTTTCATTTCAGCATTTGAAACAGACGAGTCAACGGTTTTAAATGAGAATTAAATGACGAATTAAAGTGCATTGAAGACGTTTAATGCAATTTAATTCTCCCATTTAATTTGTTTTACAGTTTCGACCAAGACCTGCTGTATAAATAGGGAGGACCACTGCTGCAAAAAAGACACCAACAACTACACAGCTAATGCAAACAATATTCTCCATACTTCTGATCTGTTCGTTGCTTCTTTCAAGGTAGACTTCGGGTCCTTGTGCCAGCTCCTGCAGTACACACTGCTTCGGCTTTTGCACCCTGGGAAACAAAATGAGTTCTCCTGGGAGACTCGAAATTTGTTTTAATGGCCCTGGGTTAAACACAACCCTCAGCCAAATCGGAATTTATGTTTCATCTTTCTTTCTTGTAATTTGATTATTGCAGTTGTAATTGTACTAGTTTTCAGCTTTCTTATTTCTGTATTGTAATTATTATTTATAAAACTATTTTATTTTATTTAATTATGTGAACGTTTCTTACAAACATTACCCGTTAATGAAGAACTACGACCTGTGATACAGTCTACCACAACATGATCCAATCAGAGAACAAAAAACAGACTGATGCTAAAATGGTTGTTGCTTTATAGAGGGGACTAGATGAAAATAAAAGACGAGTTGAGATAATTACATAACCAAGATTATCATCTTATGTGCATGATGCTCCTAAAAGTTCAAGCAGAGTTGATTTTGATATGCATGCGTTTAAAGTTGTTCAATATGATTATTTGAAATCCAGAGGAAAAGGGATTGCTATTGAAGATTCACATGATGATGAGTTTGAAGATGTAAATGTCAAAGTCATGAAGAAAAGAGTATCGGTTCTGGAACAAGACTCTGTTCTTAAAGATGTTCGAATCATTGATCTGGACTTGCTTTACAAGACAAGAAGATACAAGTGTTGGAATCTAACTGTTAAATTTACAGTATAAATGTGCCTCTCTATCTTTTGTATTCTATTTATTTCCTAATCCTTTTTATTCTTTGTTTTTGAGGTTTGCCTTGGGCTTGGTTGTTTGGGCCACTCCCTTCTGGTCGCTGCTTTGGGCTGCTTCTTCTGGGCTCCAGCTGTCCCCTATCTAGGGTTGTGCACAAGCTTAAAGGGGCTGCTCCCCTGTCATTATCGATCATCACAACCCCCATTTTCTTACACTTTGCCTTTGCCTTTCTTTTCTCCTCACAAGTACAATACGTGAGAGTTTAGGGCTTTATTGTTGCTACTTTGATATTGTTCATTCACATGATTCACCAGTCAATCTGTGATGACTGGTTAATCATTTCATTGTAACTGTTCTTGTCTTCTTGTTCGAATAAATCTGTGTTTACTTTGGTTCTGAGATTTGTGACATGGTATCAGAGCCCCAAGGTTAATTCGGGCTCTGGTGTTTCATCCGCTGCGTTATTAGCCTCCGTCTGCCCTTCTCCCTTTTCCGGCTGCCCTTCTCCTTTTTCGATCTAGGGTTTGGTCCCTGGTTCCGGCGTTCTTTCCTGCTCAGTGGAGACGGTGTCGATATTGGGGTGTGAAACCCTAAGTTCTAGGGTTGGTGTTTGTTGCTTGATTTTTGGGTTCTAGTGACGTCGCTATAGTAGAAAGCCTAATTTGTGGTTTCTCCCCTGGTTGGTGAAGAAGATCCTCGTTGGTCTCTTTTGGGCAAACCAACAGGAATTATCTGGTTTTCTGATCAGTGTCTGCAACCCTAAGTGAAGGTTGTGGACCTGGTCCCCTTTTGCCTGCACCCGCTGTGAGATCGTTCCTTCCCTTCTCTATTTATTATTTTGCATCACTGTGTCTCGTGTCTAGGCATCCTTGATACCGGGTTTCTAGGCAAGACCGGTTTGTTTTGGGACACAGAGAGGGTTCACTATGTTGCATCTGTCTGGTTTGGTCTGTTTTGTGTAGTGGCTCCCTGGTTACCGTCTGCGGAGGCACCCTTGAGTGACGACCCTCTGATCGGACCTCTGTCTAGGCTTGGCCGGCCTTCTACCTGTGCTTTACTTTTTTATCTGTCTGTTTGGTTATCTGCTTGTCTGTTTGCTTGTCTGATCTGTTCTGCTTGTAGGCTGTTCTGTGGTTTCTTTTTGCTGCTATGGGTGATAAAACTGATCCTTCTGTGACCTTGATTAGCAAACTTGATGCTAGTGACCCACTGTATCTCCATGCTAGTGATTCTAGTGGCCTCACAATTGTTAGTATAAAACTGAAAGGGACTGAGAATTATGTGGTTTGGTCAAATGCTATGAAACTTGCTCTAATGGCTAAAAACAAATTAGGTTTTATTGATGGAACCTGTGTTAAGTCAAAAGACAATGATGTGCTTGCTAGTCAGTGGGATCTATGTAATTCTATAGTGCTCACCTGGATTTTAAATTATGTTTCTGATGAATTGTATGTTGGTCAAGTCTATTCTAAACTTGCTTCAGAAGTCTGGGATGATTTAAAAGATACCTATGATAAAGTTGATGGATCTGTTGTGTTTAGCTTATATCAAAAGATCAACCCTGTTAGTCAAAATGGCTCTAGTGTGTCTGAGTATTGTCATAAAATCAATACTATGTGGAAACAATTTGATGCCATGTTACAATTGCCCTCTTGTACTTGCAATGCTTCTACTAAGTTCAATGAGTTCAATGAGTTAATTAAACTTATGTAATTTTTAATGGGCCTAGATGATATTTATCAACCTGTTAGGACCAATCTGTTGACTAGGGATCCTCTACCAACTATCAAAACTGCCTTCTCTATTATCTCTAGAGAAGAGTCTCATAGAGGATCAAATAGTGGGTCAAAAATTCCTAATGATGGGTTTGCTGCTAAATCAAGTAACTTTAATGACAACAAGAAAAGGATTAACAAAGGTCCTAACTGTAACACCCGTAAATTTTCACTTGATTTTAATAATAGATTATACCGTTTGTAAATAAAAGTTCCTTGCTTAACATAAATTTCGTACAAAAAGTTCACATGTAGCATAACCATAGTCCACTACACTAAGTTAAAACATTTCAAAAGTTACTTAACAATTGTTTACAACCCATAAATCAAGTCTAGTAAAGATTTAAAAACATTGCAGAAGCTTCAAAATGAATGTTCGGTTCTTTGACATTAGCTTGATCGCCATCCGGATAGTTCCCACTTTTACCTAAAGTCAAAACAACCCAAAATATTAGTTTTGACCATGAATTGGATCATACAAACAAGTTCTAGCATCAAAACATGAAAAACAAAATAAGTTTTTAAAAGTTACCCTGCCGCGTGTCGCGGCAAGTTCTGATTGTTCTGTCGCGTGGCGCGGCGGACGTCACGTGTCGTGGCACAAATTTGGTCATCTTCCGCGTGGCACGGGGGATCGGGTTTTCCAGCAGTTCATGTTTTGTGAGCTGCATTTTCTGCCAGCTCCGGAAAACTCAGATTTTGACTTAAAATGTGCATATCTTTTGACTCGTAAGTCCGTTTTAAGTGATTCTTTTTCCTATGCGTCTGTAAATTCATTACCGATGTATCTATTACAAATTTCATACCGAACAATTTATTTACGGACCGAAAGACCATATGTCATCATGTAATTATTCGACCCATTTTAACCTTACTCATTTTACTACCATTTAACTAATAAACCTATGGCGCCTTATGCCCAACATCCGGAGCTTATTATCACCCGCATTTCTTACCAATTTCATGGATTAATGCCTTTGTGATTATTATCGCCATTATCGAATACTAGAACGTTTAAAACTACAAGTTTCACAACTAATAGACCCGTTGGCTCATCTTGTGGAACCATCCATTTATGATGACTACATTTGGTTCGTTTACTACACCAAGTCTATTAATTCACATCCAACCATAATCAATATAAATTCAACGCAGATTTTGATTCAACAATAAGATTTACAAAACTTATCAACAACTCACTTAATGTAACTAATCAAGTTACGTACCTTCAAAGTAGGCCTTTCAAACGTGGTTCGCCACCCGCTTGTCCGCTTGACGCTCCTGCGCCCGTTCCTATAGAGTTCATATATGATATGTTTAGAACTCTCTTTAAATCATAATTCGCATAATACACCAAAACATCATGATTATGCGTTTAAACTTGGAATTTCAGTTTTTAAGCCTTCATAGAGGCATTTCAACAAACACTTCATGGGCAGATTTTTACAATATTAAACATCAAATCTTTAGTTTATTATTTAGCCCTAATTTTGCATCATTCAACCTTTCTACATGATTGATAACTTCAAATTTTCTGGAATCACTTCAAAATTGCCAAATTACACTAGATTAACAATCTATTTCCTAGTGTTCATCAAATTACACATAACCCACTAATCACCTACATTGGTGTTCATGGGTTCACCAAAATTTCTTATGATTTCAACTTCTATTTGTCTAGGGTTTTGTCCCTAGACACTATAGTTGTTCCTAGTCATCATAATACACACATGCAACTAGAATTTCAGATTTTTCCCATTTTCATGAGAATTTCAATTTGAGAGTTTTCCTTAAATTTTACATACCTTGTAATCCTCTTGCGATGAGGATCACGATTCTAAGCTCGGATTTTCGTTTGGACCAGATTTGCACCTCCAATTTGAGAGTTTAAGTAGAATTTTAGGGTTTGAGAGTGGGGGTGTCGCCCCCTGCTTGTTCTAATCGACCAGACACCTCCTTTTGGGGGTGTTTGGTTTGTTTTATTTGTTTAATAACAATTAAGTTTCAATTGTTACAACTTAAGCCCCTCCACTTTGATTAACATTTAATTTAGTTGCTTTTAACCCTACTTAAAGTTATTTCTAGACTTGTAACTAACTAGGTTAAAATTCCTAGTTAGTGAATTCTCGCTTGTTTATACTTCATAATTATAATATAAAGTTTTATATTTTCGGGGTGTTACAAGTCCACCCCCCTTAAAAGGGTTTCGTCCCCGAAACCGAAGTATGTACCAAATAATGTAGGGTGGAGACGTCGCATCTCCTCTTCGGACTCCCACGTAGTGTCCGAACCTTTCCTATGCTCCCATTTGATTTTGACTTGGTCGATTTGTCTATTTCGTAAGTGTTTGACCTTTCGATCTAAAATCTCCACCGGTCTCACAGCATAATTCAGACTATTATCCACTTCGATATCATCGTAATGGATATAGGCTGTTTCGTCCGCTAGGCACTTTCCTAATTGTGACACGTGAAATGTGCTATGAATTCCACTTAGTTCCTCCGGTAGCTCAAGGCGGTAAGCTACCTTGCCAACCCTTCCGATGATTTTAAATGGCCCAATAAACCTCGGGCTTAGCTTCCCCCTTTTTCTGAATCTAATAACGCCCGTCCATGGGGAAACTTTTAGCATGACCATGTCGCCAACCTGGAATTCGATTGGCCTATTCCTTTTATCAGCATACGCCTTTTCCCTGTCTTGAGCCGCTTTCAAGTGTGCCCGAACCTTATCAATCTTTTCATTTGTGGCTTGTACTATATCTTGGTGGGCGAGTTCACGTGGACCCACTTCACCCCAACATACCGGGGTTCGGCATTTCCTACCATATAGCATTTCGTACGGTGCCATCTTAATACTGGATTGATAGCTGTTATTATACGAAAACTCGACTAACGGTAGGTGAACATCCCAACTTCCTCCAAAGTCGATTATACACGCCCGTAGCATGTCCTCCAATGTTTGTATTGTTCTTTCACTCTGTCCATCTGTTTGGGGATGGTACGCAGTGCTAATGAACAATTTGGTTCCCATTTGCTCTTGGAAATCTCGCCAGAAGTTTGAAGTAAACTGAGTATCCCTATCAGACACGATGGATACCGGCACCCCATGACGTGCTATTATTTCATTAGTGTAAACTTCTGACATCTTTTCTGACGTATAAGTCTCACGGATCGGAATGAAGTGAGCACTTTTCGTCAATATATCCACTACTACCCATATGGCATCGAAACCACGATTTGTGTTAGGCAACTTGGTTAATAGGTCCATTGTAATATGTTCCCATTTCCAAACCGGAATTTCTAACGGTTGGAGTTTACCGTATGGTTTCTGGTGCTCCGCCTTGACTTGTAAACATGTCAAGCATTTTTCCACATACTTCGCCACATCCCTCTTTATTCCAGGCCACCAATAATTTTGTTTCAGATCATTGTACATCTTGGTCGCACCCGGATGAATTGAATATCGGGATTTATGAGCTTCATCAAGTAGAAGCGCCTTTACCCCACAAGTATTTGGAACCCGTATCCTTCCGGATCGAATCTTTAACCCGTGATTCCCATCCGAAAAATCTTTCAACTGACCGATTATTCTTTCTTTCTTCCAATTCTCTTCTTTCACTGCTTCTAACTGCGCCTCTCGAATACGTTCAAGTATACCCGAGGTCACCACGAGCTGCATAGACCTTACTCGTATTGGAACATAGTCCGCTTTTCTGCTCAAAGCAACCGCCACCACATTTGCCTTTCCGGGGTGGTAGTGTATTTCACAGTCAAAATCTTTCACTGTTTCTAGCCATCGCCTTTGTCGCATATTTAACTCCTTCTGATCGAAGAAGTATTTCAAGCTCTTGTGGTCGGTAAATATGGTGCACTTTACCCCATACAAGTAGTGCCTCCATATTTTTAATGCAAATACCACCGCAGCCAACTCGAGATCGTGCGTGGGATATTTCTTCTCGTGTATCTTTAATTGCCTCGAGGCATAGGCTATTACCTTGCCCCGTTGCATCAACACGCATCCGAGCCCCAATAGTGAAGCATCCGAATAAACAACCATGTCTTCGACTCCGTCCGGCAATGTCAGTACCGGAGCTTGAGTTAATCTTTCTTTTAACGTTTGAAACGCTTTTTCTTGGTCGACACCCCAAATGAACTTTTCTTTCTTCCGGGTTAGCTTTGTTAACGGTGACGCAATCTTGGAGAAATCTTGAATGAATCTCCTATAGTATCCCGCGAGCCCCAAAAAGCTTCTAATTTCCGAAGGGTTCTTCGCGGGATTCCATTTTGACACAGCCTCGATCTTGGACGGATCCACCAATACTCCGTCGGCACTTATGACGTGGCCAAGAAATTGTACCTCTCGTAACCAAAAGGCACATTTAGAGAATTTTGCATATAACCTCTCTCGCCTAAGTGTCTCCAACACCTCTTGTAAATGGTGTGCATGTTCCGCTTCACTTTTCGAATACACCAAGATGTCATCGATAAACACGATGACCAACTTATCCAACATTGGCTTGCAAACCCGGTTCATGAGGTCCATGAAAGCCGCGGGTGCATTAGTTAGCCCAAATGACATCACGAGGAATTCGTAATGTCCGTATCTCGTGCGGAAAGCCGTCTTAGGCACATCTTCTTCCTTGACCTTTAGTTGGTGATACCCAGATCTAAGGTCAATTTTTGAAAACCAGTTCGCACCTTGTAATTGGTCGAATAAATCATCTATCCTCGGAAGCGGGTATCGGTTCTTTACCGTGAGTTTGTTTAACTCCCGGTAATCGATACACATACGCATGCTCCCGTCTTTCTTTCTCACGAACAATACCGGTGCGCCCCAAGGAGACACACTCGGCCTTATGAATCCCTTGTCAAGCAGGCCTTGAATTTGGGACATCAACTCTTGTAAATCCGACGGTGCTAGTCGGTACGGGGCTTTTGCTACGGGATTTGCGCCCGGAATCAATTCGATCCCGAACTCTATTTCCCGTTCAGGCGGTATCCCCGGTAAATCTTCCGGAAACACATCTCCATAATCTCGTACTACCGGTACATCTTCAATCTTCCGTGATTCTTTCTCTGGCTCATTTGCGTATATCATGAATGCCTTGCATCCTCGCTTCATAAGCTTGTGAGCTTTCAACATTGAGCACACTATGGGGTCACCTCCTTTTTCGCCATAAATGGTGACATGTTTCCCGCTCGGAGATGTTAGTTTTATCTCCTTACGAAAACACACGACTTTTGCATGGTGCTGGGCTAGCCAATCCATCCCAACGACTACTTGAAACTCCCCCATTGACATCGGGATTAGGTCTATCAAGTATTCCTCATCGTCGATGCTTAATTTGCAGCCTCGACAAACATCACAAACTATAAAACTTTTGTTGTCCCCTATTTCAACTTCTAAGGGCACAGGTAATTTTGTCAATACAAATGAAGGATGTCGAATAAATCCATGCGAAATGAAGGATTTATTCGCACCCGTATCAAACAATACACGTGCTGGAATTGAGTTAATTGTGAATATACCTGAAACCACATCGGGTTCTGTCTTCGCTTCAGCCGCGGTAAGTTGGAAGGACCTAGCCTTCGCTTTGGGAGCTTCTGTTGGAGATTCTTTAACGTCTCTCTTTCCAACTAAGTCCAGACATTCGGACTTTTTGTGGCCGGGTTGATAACACTTGTAGCAAACAGAGACTTTTCCCGGGCATAGCGAGGTCGTGTGCCCCGTCTTATTACATATGGGGCATGGCTTGTCTTTGAATCGACATTCCCCTTTGTGTCCCTTCCCGCACACTTTACAACTTGGCGACCCACCTTTTGCATCCACCTTCTTTCCCGATTCTCCAGTTCGGGCTTTCTTTGTAGGGCTTGGATTAACATCATGTGCCCTTCGCTCACCTCTTTCGACTTGTTTCTTCAACTCGATTTCCCGTTCCCGAGCAACGTTAATGATTTCGGTAAGGGTCTCGTATTTTGAAGGAGTCATAAACTCCCTATATTCAGCGCTCAACATATTGTAGTAGTAGTATATTTTCTGTTCTTCGTTCGTCACCAATTCACTACTAAACTTCATCTTATCCATAAACATCGCCGTGATCTTGTCTATGGTTTCACCTTTATGCCTAAGTTGAATGAACTCTTCCTTGATTTTGTTAATGACCGCTTTGGGACTATGATGTTTAAGAAATGGTGTCTTAAACTCTTCCCATGTCATGGTCCTTGCCGCTTCGGCCCCTATTTCATTCTTTTTGTTATCCCACCAATCCTTGGCTTGTCCTCTTAACTGACCCGTTCCGTAAGCAACGAAATCGCTTTCGTCGCAATAGGTCCTTTCAAACACCCCTTCAATGTTGCCCAACCATCTTTGGCAAATTATCGGGTCGACTTCCCCGTTATAGATTGGCGGTTTACACGCCATGAATTCCTTATATGAACACCCTTTACGTTCTCCAGTTTTGTCCTTCATAAGGTTGACCGTATCCTCCAACCTTTTAACTCGTTCTTCTACGAGTGACAACACCATACCTTGAATCTTGTCTATAAACCCAGATAGACTGCTTTCAATTGCCTTTCCTACTTCCTCGGCAATTATTTCTTTCATTTGTTCGGTGCTTGTCGGCACCGGATCATTATTGCTCCCTTTCGACATCTTGAAACTGAAATGTTTACATCAAACGTTAAACATTTCATTCATGACATTGCTTTGTTTGTTTCGGTTTAGCCAAGTTCCTAACTTGCTTTGACCGTTCACATTTAATGCACTTTCCGGGTTTGAGTGTGTTAACACGCTCTTCCCATGCATAACAATTCGTTTCTCATTCCTTACATAAGACATAATCTACTAACATAATCAGTTAATTCTTACCGGACGATCGATCAAGCTTGAACCGAACACTTTGTTGACAACCTTAAACTCTGATTACCAACTTGTAACACCCGTAAATTTTCACTTGATTTTAATAATAGATTATACCGTTTGTAAATAAAAGTTCCTTGCTTAACATAAATTTCGTACAAAAAGTTCACATGTAGCATAACCATAGTCCACTACACTAAGTTAAAACATTTCAAAAGTTACTTAACAATTGTTTATAACCCATAAATCAAGTCTAGTAAAGATTTAAAAACATTGCGGAAGCTTCAAAATGAGTTTTCGGTTCTTTGACATTAGCTTGATCGCCATCCGGATAGTTCCCACTTTTACCTAAGGTCAAAACAACCCAAAATATTAGTTTTGACCATGAATTGGATCATACAAACAAGTTCTAGCATCAAAACATGAAAAACAAAATAAGTTTTTAAAAGTTACCCTGCCGCGTGTCGCGGCAGGTTCTGATTGTTCTGTCGCGTGGCGCGGCGGACGTCGCATGTCGCGGCACAAATTTGGTCATCTTCCGCGTGGCGCGGGGGATCGGGTTTTCCAGCAGCTCATGTTTTGTGAGCTGCATTTTCTGCCGGCTCCGGAAAACTCAGATTTTGACTTAAAATGTGCATATCTTTTGACTCGTAAGTCCGTTTTAAGTGATTCTTTTTCATGTAATTATTCGACCCATTCTAACCTTACTCATTTTACTACCATTTAACTAATAAACCTACGGCGCCTTATGCCCAACATCCTGGGCTTATTATCACCCGCATTTCTTACCAATTTCATGGATTAATGCCTTTGTGATTATTATCGCCATTATCGAATACTAGAACGTTTAAAACTACAATTTTCACAACTAATAGACCCGTTGGCTCATCTTGTGGAACCATCCACTTATGATGACTACCATTTGGTTCGTTTACTATACTAAGTCTATTAATTCACATCCAACCACAATCAATATAAATTCAACGCAGATTTCGATTCAACAATAAGATTTACAAAACTTATCAACAACTCACTTAATGTAAGTAATCAAGTTACGTACCTTCAAAGTAGGCCTTTCATACGTGGTTCGCCACCCGCTTGTCCGCTTGACGCTCCTGCGCCCGTTCCTATAGAGTTCATATATGATATGTTTAGAACTCTCTTTAAATCATAATTCGCATAATACACCAAAACATCATGATTATGCGTTTAAACTTGGAATTTCAGTTTTTAAGCCTTCATAGAGGCATTTCAACAAACACTTCATGGGCAGATTTTTACAATATTAAACATCAAATCTTTAGTTTATTATTTATCCCTAATTTCGCATCATTCAACCTTTCTACATGATTGATAACTTCAAATTTTCTGGAATCACTTCAAAATTGCCAAATTACACTAGATTAACAATCTATTTCCTAGTGTTCATCAAATTACACATAACCCACTAATCACCTACATTGGTGTTCATGGGTTCACCAAAATTTCTTATGATTTCAACTTCTATTTATCTAGGGTTTTGTCCCTAGACACTATAGTTGTTCCTAGTCATCATAATACACACATGCAACTAGAATTTCAGATTTTTCCCATTTTCATGAGAATTTCAAGTTGAGAGTTTTCCTTAAATTTTACATACCTTGTAATCCTCTTGCGATGAGGATCACGATTCTAAGCTCGGATTTTCGTTTGGACCAGATTTGCACCTCCAATTTGAGAGTTTAAGTAGAATTTTAGGGTTTGAGAGTGGGGGTGTCGCCCCCTGCTTGTTCTAATCGACCAGACACCTCCTTTTGGGGGTGTTTGGTTTGTTTTATTTGTTTAATAACAATTAAGTTTCAATTGTTACAACTTAAGCTCCTCCACTTTGATTAACATTTAATTTAGTTGCTTTTAACCCTACTTTAAGTTATTTCTAGACTTGTAACTAACTAGGTTAAAATTCCTAGTTAGTAAATTCTCGCTTGTTTATACTTCATAATTATAATATAAAGTTTTATATTTTCGGGGTGTTACACTAACCCTAACCTTAAATGCACTCACTGCAATAAAATTGGGCATACTATTGATAAATGTTTTGAATTACATGGCTATCCTACAAATTATAGATAGAAACCAAATCAAAGTGGTCAATGGTCTAGATCTAATACTTCTGCTAATAATAGTAATGGTCCCTCTGTGAACAACTCTGTGTGTGATAAAGGTGCTAGTTCCTTAAACGCTCTGTCAGCTGATCAGTTTTCTAAGCTGCTAGGGTTGCTGAATGAAAATAAAACTGAAGACATAAATAAGTCTAATGTAGGAGGTAAATGCTTTAACTCCTTCTCATCCCTTGGAAACTGTAATAACTTTTTCTGCTTTAAGTTTATAAGTTCTACAACACAGAATCTGAATTGGATCATTGACTCTGGTGCAAACCAACATATGGTTATGTCCAGTGAAAATATGTTCAACTTAGTTAATGTTTTTGAATATAATATAACTATTAAGCATCCAAATGGGACTGATGCTAAAGTCACTAAAATTGGTTGTTTTAAACTATCAGATTCTGTGATCTTGAAAGATGTGTTTGTTGTGCCTGAATACTATGTGAATCTCATTTCTGTGTATAAACTAGCTAAAGACAACAAACTTAGAGTCATATTTGATGAAAACACTTGCTACATTCAGGATTTATGAACAATGAAAACCCTGGTGACTGGTAGGCAAACTGAGGGTCTATATTTTTGTGGTAACTCCCTAGGACCTACCTTTTCCTGCTTAAGTAAGACTGAAAACATAAAGCTCTGGCACTTTAGATTGGGTCACCCTGCTGAACAAGTGTTAAAAGTTTTACAAGTTAAATCTGAGTCTAGTAATACAAACCCTTGTGACATCTGTCACAAGGCCAAACAACATAGGGTACCTTTTCCACTAAGTGACCACAGGTCAACTAAAGTAAGGGATCTGGTACACTTGGATGTTTGGGGTCCATACAAAGTTACTAGCATAGAAGTGTAACAACTCTCATTTAAAATTACTATTTCTTATTTTATTTTGTCCAATAGGAAACCCTAATTGAGACCCCCAAGAAATATTGCACAAACCCTAAGATTTTCAGAACAATCAGAACTAGGATCAGGGCCCCTAAAACTCAAGGGGGTATTCCATAATTAGTATTATCCTCACAGTTTGCTGTAGGATTTGAATTTCGTCGAATTGTGACTCACCGAGGCTATATCGGACACAAACCTACCCTACCCTAAAAGTGACCCGTCGCGCCACGCGCCAGGACCAGGTGGGTCTGGCGCCACGTGGGGGAACCCATTTTTCAGCATATAAACAGGGCATTGGCACTTGAATTTTGGCGTTGGTTCGACGAAAAAATTTGTTTCATACGTTGAGATATCGTTTGTTTACTTCAAAACACACACACAGCACGAAATTCTGCCGTGATAACAGGGTAATAACTCGATCACTGCTACGATTTAATGTCCGATCGATAAAACTAATCCGATGGATGTTTAAGTGCTGCCCGTATTTGGGCTATACTTTGTCATTCGTCGTGAAGGTTTTGATCTCGTGAGTTGTCGTAAAAGTTGTATTAAGTTACTGACTTAGTTTTTGTGTGCATTGTTATTTGAATTAGGTTAAACCAGGCTAAAATCAGTAGGCTAAACGCTACCCGTCTAAACTTGCAATGTGAGTCATTCTCTTTTTATCGAAGTGCTTTACAAAACCCTAAATGTTTTCCAGTTATAATTACAGGGATTAAGTCTTTGTAATCTTCAATTACAACCAGTATGTGGGGTTTTGTATACATTACTTGATACCCGTCACCATTGGACAACGAGTTAGCCAATGGGTGATCTGACCATAGTCACAGATACAGTCGAGTGACAAATACCGATTTGGGGTAATTGGTTGATAAAAACAATGTAATCACCCTTAATACTGTATATTATAACAATGTGTCGTTTTGTACAACTTGAGTGACTCGCCAGTATTTTCCCTGCTGATAAAACCTTTTTAAAACATGTTTCAGGTGATCTACTATGATCCAGGAAAAAGTGTCGTGTAGCACTACAAGCTTGAAGAAGTGGCTTAATAAAATAAATAAACATGTTTTGTAAAACAGGGAACTACCTTGAGAAATTTCCTTTATTGTAAAATATGGGTGTAATTCCCAATTTGTGAATTGGGCATTTTCAAGTTTTAAACGATCCTGTTAAAATTCCGCTGCCAACATAATAATTACCACGGGTTTCTGTCCCGCGGCTCCTGAAACGGGTAAAACCGGGCCGGGGGCCGTGACAGAAAAATGTGGTATCAGAGCCACTGATTTAAACCAATTAAGTATTTAGAAATACTTAAATTTTTTTTATTGCCATTCTGTGATTATGTGAAAATGGGTTTACAAAATTTTAACTTAGAATTTTTGTGTGTTTCTTCATATATGCTAACAGCATCAATGAGTTGGCTGAAGCTCTTCAAAATATCACTATCCATTCTGCTGACATGGAAATTTCCGAGGGCTTTTCCGGTTATTGGGCCGACACTGAGGAACCTATGGAATTCCAAGCCCAGCCTCAGGAGAAACCTAAGCCGAAAAAGAGAAGAAGAATCGTAGGCTGGAGACGCGTACGGAGAAAGAAGCCAGCTGTCCAGAGGATTAAAAAGACTGAGGATCCAAAGGATAAAGGCAAAGGAAAGGAGATCGGAGAAAGTTCAGGGCAAGCCCAGGAAATGCCATCATGGGAGGAGCTGGACCACAAATTGGCACTTAGTGATCTCATCGGACCTTCCGATGAAAACCTCTTCAATTACCCAGCTGAAATACAACTTCCGGTTAATTTGGAGCCTGCTATCCCAGATCCTATTATCGACCCCCGACCTCTACCAGAAGAGCTGGAAGAATGGTGGACAACTGACTGGCAATTTCAGAATCTCTTGAACAACCCTAATACCTTATTTTCCCCAATTTGACCCTGAGCCTCCACTAAACCCACCTATGAGCACAAAAAACTTGGCTGAACTCCGCCACTATGGCGAGGAGTTGGTGGACGCAGGAAATAGAAACCGGGAGGTGGGGGAGAGAATATCATGGAAATACGATGAGAGGGAACGTCGTTTCTGAAGTGCCAGCGGATGAGGATCATATGTGGTTGTGGGAATGTGTGTTTAATAATAATATAATAATAAAAATATAATCATGTAAAATAACTAAAAATAAAACTTTTGTAAGATAACTGGTGTGTACAGATGCCAACTAATATATATAAAATATCAACGTCGCAATGTCGACAATTTTGGTGATACGTGTTGGCGTGATTATGTGTGATTCTTTTATTGTGACTGATTATTATTTATTTTATGGCAACAATTTATATACTGAAAATTATCAGATGGAACCTGCTGTTAATGAACCAGTTAACGAGGTTAACCAATCCGAGAAAAACAATGAGGACCATTTTCTGAATAGACAAGATATAGAAAACATCGTTGCTCAAGGAATAGCCAATGCTATTCCAGCAATTCTTGCTGCTGCCCGAAATCCAGTTGAACCTCAACCAATTATTCCTAGCAAACGTACTCATGAAGACAACTTCTGTAATAGTGTAAATGGAGGCGGCAACATTAATAATAATGATAATGATGTAATGCAGGCCCCAATTCTTAAGAGAATGAAAGCTGCAATGTCTGGTTGCACTTACAAGGAATTTCTTGCCTGTAAACCTGTTGAATTTGCAGGCAATGAAGGGGCGACTGCTGCACTGCGTTGGTTGGAGAAAACCGAAGCAGTAATTAAAATAAGTAAATGTGCTGAGGAAGATAAGGTCATGTATGCTTCTCACCTTTTCAAGGAAGAAGCATTAGAATGGTGGAATACGGTGTTGAAAGCTAAGGGAAGTGACATGGCCTACGCCATGAGTTGGGAAGAATTTAAGCGTCTGGTGGAAAGAAAATTCTGCCCCGAATATGAAAAGGAACAAATGGCGAACAAATTCCTGAGCCACCGAATGGTGAATGTTGATTGTCGAGGGTATACTTCGAAGTTTTTCGAATATGCTCGAATTATGCCTACTCTGGCTTCGCCAGAACCAGTACTTATTTCTCGCTACATATGGGGTTTAATTAGCAAGATCCGGGATATTGTCAAAGCTGCGAGACCCCGCACAATCGATGATGCGGTAGAATTGGCCAACACTCTGACTGACGGACTGGTGCGTACACGAGAAGAAAACAAGAAGAAAGAATTGGCTTAGAAAATTACCCAAGGATTTCGTGTGGGTAATAGTAGCAACTTCAAAAGAAAGGGAACTGGATCATCTTCCACTCCGCCGTTCTGCAGAAACTGTAAAAAGAAACATTTTGGAAAATGTAATGAAACCTGCAACTTCTGCAAAGCTATAGGACATCGTGAAGAAGATTGCAGAAGGAAAACAAAGATCTGCTACAACTGTGGAGAAGCTAGGCATTTTAGACCAGAATGCCCAAAATTGGTCAAACCAGCAGATAACAAGGCCAAACCTACTGAAGGGACTAACAAGAAGAACGCAAGAGCCTTCCAATTGACCACGCAGAAAGCTGAACTGATTCCTGACATAATAGCTGGTACGTTCTTAGTTCACAACGTTTATGCGAAAGTATTATTTGACTCTGGTGCAAACCAAAGTTTTATAAATACTTCATTCTGCCAAGCTCTTAAGCTACCCTTAACCAAACTTAGGCAAATGTATACCGTAGAAACAGCAGAAGGGAACTCTGTTAACATAGATACGATTTTGCAAAAAGAAAACATAGAACTTTCAGGTCATAAATTTTCTGCAACCCTGTTACCCATGAATCTAGCTGGATTCGATGTTGTGTTAGGAATGGATTGGTTAGTAGCCAACCATGCTCGAATCCTTTGTGATAAGAACTCCATAGAAATCCGTTCACCCACAGGAGAAGTAATTATGATTACAGGGGATAAGCCACATAAACCCATGAAATTCATTTCAGTAATGAAAGTAGCTAGTTATGTACAAAAGCAAGGAATAGTGTATATGATTTCGGTAATCATTAGCACTAAGGGTAAGGAACTTAAGGAAATTCCTGTAGTATCAGAATACTCGGATGTATTCCCAGAAGAATTACCAGGATTACCACCAGATAGGGAGGTAGAATGTAGAATTCATTTGATTCTTGGAACTACACCGATAGCAAAGGTACCTTATCGATTAGCACCCACCGAAATGTTAGAATTGAAAAAGCAGTTATATGAATTATTAAGCAAAGGATTTATACAACCTAGTTCATCCCCTTGGGGAGCACCAGTGTTGTTTGTGAAAAAGAAAGATGGTTCGATGAGAATGTGTATCGATTATAAGGAACTGAACAAGGTTACAATTAAGAATCGATACCCATTACCTAGGATTGATGATCTTTTTGATCAACTTCAGGGAGCTAGATATTTTTCTAAGATAGACTTACGCTCCGGATATCATCAAATGAAGGTTCAAGAAGAAGACATACCTAAAACTGCCTTCAGAACTAGGTATGGTCATTACGAGTTTACAGTCATGCCCTTTGGGTTAACAAATGCCCCCGCAACATTCATGGACATGATGAATAGAATCTGTAAGCCGTACTTGGATAAATTTGTAATTGTCTTTATCGACGATATACTTATTTATTCCAAAAGTCAGGACGAGCATTGTGAACATCTGCGAGTACTCTTAACTTTGTTAAGAAAGGAACAGCTTTACGCCAAATTTTTGAAGTGTGAATTTTGGCTACAGGAGGTGCAATTTTTAGGTCACATGGTGAATCACGAAGGTATTCACGTAGATCCCTCCAAAATAGAAGCAATCACCCAATGGAAGGTCCCGCAATCAGCTACGGAAGTTAGAAGTTTTCTAGGATTAGCTGGGTACTATAGGCGCTTTATTAAGGATTTGTCTAAGATAGCTGTGCCATTAACTAAGCTAACCTGTAAAACAGTTAAGTTTGAATGGGGACCTAAGCAAGAAGAGGCTTTTAGGATTTTAAAACAAAGGTTAACAAACACCCCAATTCTAGCCTTACCAGAAGGAATAGAAGATTTTGAAGTATACTGTGATGCTTCAAAGCTAGGATTAGGATGTGTATTAATGCAACGCAAAAAGGTAATTGCGTATGCGTCAAGACAATTAAAGAAGCATGAAGAGAATTATACGACTCACGACATAGAGTTAGGAGCAATAATTTTTGCCCTTAAAATTTGGAGACACTATCTGTATGGAAGTAAATTTACCATTTATACGGATCATAAGAGTTTAAGATACATTTTTGGGCAAAAAGAATTGAATATGAGGCAAAGAAGATGGATGGAAATTATAAGTGGCTACGACTGTGATATTCAATATCACGAAGGAAAAGCAAATGTAGTCGCAGATGCTCTAAGTCGTAAGTATCACGAAAAGCAAAAGCGAGTTCATGCTCTTAGATTAAGTTTACAATTAGACTTAATGGAACAACTAAAAAATGTTCAAGCCACAGCAATCAAGGATGATGCTGAAGGAATGAAAGGAAGAATAAAGGAATTAGAGAAAGGAGCTGATGGAATTTGGAGATTCCACAAGAAGAGGATTTGGGTACCTAAGCAGGGAGAGTTAAGAAATAAAATTTTGGAAGAAACTCATAAATCTAGGTATACCATGCACCCGGGAAATAATAAGATGTACCAAGATTTAAGAAATAATTTCTGGTGGATAGGAATGAAAAAGGACATAGCTAGATATGTAGCTAAGTGTCTAACTTGTTCACAAGTTAAGGCAGAACACCAGAAACCTTCAGGATTACTCCAACAATTAGAAATGCCTGTATGGAAATGGGAAATCATAACCATGGATTTTGTTGCTAAGTTGCCCTAAACCAGAAAAGGTAATGACGCAATTTGGGTAATTGTGGATCGATTAACCAAATCAGCTCATTTTCTACCCATGAAGGAAACTCTTAGTATAGAAAGATTAGCCAAGTTATACGTAGATGAAGTAGTATCCTTACATGGAGTCCCACTCTCTATTGTATCGGATAGAGATAATCGTTTCACTTCACATTCATGGACAAGTTTCCAAGAAGCAATGGGGACACGATTAAATTTAAGCACTGCATATCATCCTCAAACAGATGGACAAAGTGAAAGGACGATCCAAACCCTGGAAGACATGCTCAGGGCATGTGTGATAGATTTTGGTGGAAATTGGGATGACCACCTACCTTTAATTGAATTCTCCTATAACAATAGTTACCATGCAAGCATTGAAGCTGCCCCATTCGAAGCACTGTATGGACGGAAGTGTAGAACCCCCATTTGCTGGGCAGAAATAGGAGAAAATCAATTATCAGGTCCTGAAATTGTACAAGAAACCACCGACAAGATAACTCAAATCAAGGAAAGACTGAAAACGGCTCGAGATCGCCAAAAGAGTTATGCAGACAATAGACGCAAGCCATTAGAATTTCAAGTGGGAGACAAGGTACTCTTGAAAGTTTCTCCTTGGAAAGGAGTAGTTCGGTTTGGTAAGAAGGGAAAGCAAAGTCCAAGGTACGTAGGACCATTCCGAGTAATCCAGCGAATAGGACTAGTCGCCTATCGTTTACAACTACCAGAAGAGTTAGCTGGAGTACATGATGTATTTCATGTATCTAACCTCAAGAAGTGCTTATCTGATGAATCCCTGATAGTACCTCTTCAAGATGTAGAGGTAAATGAAAAGTTAAAATTTGTTGAGAAGCCATTACAAATAGAAGACCGAAAGGTCAAGTTTCTCAAGCACAAAAGACTAGTACTGGTCAAAGTTAAGTGGGATTCTAAGAGAGGACCTGAGTACACTTGGGAGCTGGAATCAGAGATGAAGCGAAAGTATCCCTACTTGTTCCAGTAAATCTCGAGGACGAGATTTTAATAAGGTGGGGAGGATGTAACAACTCTCATTTAAAATTACTATTTCTTATTTTATTTTGTCCAATAGGAAACCTAATTGAGACCCCCAAGAAATATTGCACAAACCCTAAGATTTTCAGAATAATCGGAACTAGGATCAGGGCACCTAAAACTCAAGGGGGGGGGGGGGTATTCCCTAATTAGTATTATCCTCACAGTTTGCTGTAGGATTTGAATTTCGTCGAATTGTGATTCACCGAGGCTATATTGGACACAAACCTACCCTACCCTAAAAGTGACCCGTCGCGCCACGCGCCGGGACCAGGTGGGTCTGGCGCGCCACGCGGGGGAACCCATTTTTCAGCATATAAATCAGGGCATTGGCACTTGAATTTTGGCGTTGGTTCGACGTAAAAATTCGTTTCATACGTTGAGATATTGTTTGTTTACTTCAAAACACACACACAGCACGAAATTCTGCCGCGATAACAGGGTAATAACTCGATCACTGCTACGATTTAATGTCCGATCGATAAAAACCAATCCGATGGATGTTTAAGTGTTGCCCGTATTTGGGCTATACTTTGCCATTCGCCGTGAAGGTTTTGATCTCGTGAGTTGTCGTAAAAGTTGTATTAAGTTACTGAACTAGTTTTCGTGTGCATTGTTATTTGAATTAGGTTAAACCAGGCTAAAATCAGTAGGCTAAACGCTACCCGTCTAAACTTGCAATGTGAGTCATTCTCTTTTTATCAAAGTGCTTTACAAAACCCTAAATGTTTTCCAGTTATAATTATAGGGATTAAGTCTTTGTAATCTTCAATTACTGCCGGTATGTAGGGTTTTGTATACATTGGCTCTTCAGTCCAAGATTCTCCTCCTTTTTTCGGCTTTGGTTTCTCCTGCGGTTGGGCCTGGAATACTATTGGCTCTTCAGTATCAGCCTGGTAGCCAGTTAAAATCCCGGTGGTATCCATATCGGTGCTATGGATAGTAAAGTTTTAGAGTGCCTCCGACAGTTCATTCATGTTGTTAGCACACATGAAGACACACACAAATTTAAGTTAAAATTTTATTTATTGTAAATTAAGTTTTCACAAAATCACAGAATGGCAATCAGAAAAATTAAGTATTTCTAAATACTTTATTGGCTTAAATCAGTGGCTCTGATACCACTTTTTTTCTGTCACGGCCCCCGACCCGGTTTTACCCGTTTCAGGAGCCACGGGACAGAAAACCCGTGGTATTGTTTATTTTGGCAGCGGAAATTTTAACATGATCTTTTAATTTAAAAAAAATGCCCAATTATTTTATTTCACATTTTTGGGACAAACCCCGTAAGTTACAATAAGGGAAAATTTCACTGGGAAATTTCTGTTTTACAAAAACATGTTTATTTATTTTATTTACTGAGCCACCGTCTTCAAGCTGGTGAGCTACCCGACACCTTTCCTGGTTCACAGTAAATCACCTGAAACATGTTTAAAAAGATTTTTATCAGCGGGGAAATACTGGCGAGTGATTTAAGTTTTCACAAAAGACACATTGTTATAAATTTACAGCATTAAGGGTTTTTATATTTGCCCCTATCATATAATTAGCTGGTTCATATGTCACTCGACCGAATCTATGACTGTGGACATATCACTAGTTAGGCTCGCTCACCTAAAGTGATAAATCGTTAGTAGTAATGTGCACAAAACCCCCACATACTGCCATTAATTAAAGATTAGCAAAGACTTAATCACTGCAAAATATAACTGGAAAACATTTAGGGTTTTGTAAACAAGTTGGTAAAAAGAGAATGACTCACATTGCACGTTTAATTGGACAGAACCTTGCCTACTGATTTAGTCTCGTAACCTAGGTAAATAACAACGCAGACGAAACTAGGTCAGTAACTTAATACAACATTTACGATAAACTCACGAAATCAAAACCCTCACGACGAATGACAAATTATAGCCCGGATTCGGGCAGCACTTAAACATCCATCGGATCGGTTTCAATCGATCGGACATTGTATCGTAGCAGTGATCGAGTTAATACCTTGTACTCGTAGCAGCGTTTTCCTACTTAAAACTTCGAATTTGAGCAGTATACTTTGTTTTAAAGTAAAATTTTCGAGCACAGAAGCTAGTCCCATGCACAGGCAATTTATAGCAGCATTTTAGGTTTTACGCGGCCCGCGTAAACCTTAACAACATCTTACGCGGCCCGCGAGGGCCACCTATTCAACGATTAGGGCTAGCGTGTCATAGGTAGGTCCGCCACGTGTGCGACACGTGGCTTGAACGCTTATCCGGTGATCTTTGATCTGTCGCGGCCCGCGTAGGCTATCCTTAAGTCTTACGTGGCCCGCGAGCGGCTAGAAAATTCAAATTTCTTGATTTTTGTTATGGGTTAGGGTTTTAGGGCCCTGGGTTTCTATTTACGAGTCGTTTTGGGACATTTTTGCTGGTCCTCACATAGACAACCCTGATAAACTTGTGGAACGAGCTGAAAAATGTGTTTTCATGGGATACTCTAACTTTAAAAAGGATATAAGGTCTGGAGTTTAGACCAAAAGAAGTTCATTTTCTCCAGGGATGTAAGCTTTCATGAAACAGTGTTTCCTTTTAAAAAAAGATTATCCTGTTCAAATCAATCAAAATCTTTTAAACCAACTTAACTTTTTTGATAACTATGAAACTTCAAGTGATACAAATCCCGATGATGAAGAGAAGGGCGTCACTGATTCTCCTACTGAGACTCAGCAACACAGCGATGAGGTTGAGTTCACTGTTGTGAGTGATGCACAATAGTCCTTAGGGTCTGATGGTGTGTCTAACAGCCATGAGACCACAAGTGTTGAACCTGATCCTGTGAGGGCAGAGTCAAGCAGTGGCAATGATGAATCAAACCTTCCTGAGGGTAATCAACCTACTAGGAGATCATCCAGATCTGTGTCTGCTCCAAAAAGGTTTAATGATTTTGTGGTAGGACATGCTAAGTATAGTTATGACAAGTTCATTAATTACTCGAACCATCCTAATGAAAATATTTGTTTTGCTGCCAATGTCAACAAAATCACTGAACCAAACACCTATAAGGATGCACTTAAGGATAATAGATGGGTTGAGGCCATGAATGATGAATTATCAGCCCTTCATAAAAACAACACCTGGGATATAGTCGACCTACCCAATGGAAAAAAACCCATTGGGTGTAAGTGGGTGTACAAAGTCAAATATAAATCCACGGGTGAGATAGATAGGTTTAAAGCCCGTCTCGTTGCAAAAGGTTTTAACCAACGAGAAGGAATCGACTTTGAGGAAACCTTTTCCCCTGTAGTTAAAATGGTCACTGTTAGGTGTGTTGTTAGCTTATCTGTCCAGAATAATTGGTCGTTGTACCAACTTGATGTTAATAATGCTTTTCTTTATGGTCACCTTAAGGAAGAAGTCTACATGAATCTTCCTGATGGGTTAGGTGTCAACCACCAAAACAAAGTCTGCAGGCTGAACAAGTCTCTATATGGCCTAAAACAGGCCCCACGTATGTGGAATGAAAGACTTGTTCAAGCCCTAGTTAAAATTGGGTTTGTTCAGTCCAAATGTGATCATTCTATGTTTGTCCTGTCAAAAGGGGAAGTCTTTATTGTCCTTCTTGTCTATGTCGATGACATTGTTTTAACCGGGAATAACGAAGGGAAAGTGAATGAGATTAAAGATTTCTTAAAAACTGAATTTTTGATCAAAGACCTTGGTTTGTTAAAATTCTTCCTTGGAATCAAAGTTATAAAAACTGACAATGGTGTTTGTCTTTCATAACGAAAGTATTGCATGGATTTATTGAATGAATATGGGATGAGTGGCAGCAAACCACTCAGTTGCCCCGTAGAACAAAATCACGTTCTAACCAATTTAACAAAGAAAGAAACCAACGATGTTGACATTACACAATATCAAAAATTGGTTGGTAAATTAATTTATTTGTCGCACACTCGACCTGACATAGCTTACTCAGTTCACTATTTATCTCAATACATGCACAAACCAACTGAAGCACACACTCAGATTGCCTTCAAAGTGCTGCGGTACCTAAAAGGGGCCCCGGGAACCGGGATTATGTTCACAAAAACCAATTCCTTTCATCTAACTGCTTTTGTAGACTCTGATTGGGCAAAATGTATTGATAGTAGACGGTCTGTCACTGGTTTTTGTATCTTCCTTGGTGGTTGTTTGGTTTCTTGGAAAAGCAAGAAACAAAGCGTTGTTTCCAAATCGCCAGCCGAGGCAGAATATCGATCCATGTGTAGCGCTACTTGTGAAGTCTTATGGCTAATCAATATCCTTCGGGAACTCAAAGTTGATGTTACTATTCCTGTGACTTTAAAATGTGATAGCTCAGCTGCCCTGTCCATTGCCGCAAACCCAGTATTTCATGACAAAACAAAACACTTTGAGGTGGACCTCTTCTTCTTGCGTGAAAAAATAGCCTCGGGACTGATCAAAACTCAAGGCATCAAGACAGAAAATCAGCTTGCCGACCTTTTCACCAAAGGCCTCCTACCTAAAGCTCATTCTGATATGTGTAAGTCTCTGGGTCTAACAAACCTCTTTGCACATTTAAACTGAGGGGGGGGGGTGTTAAATTTACAGTATAAATGTGCCTCTCTATCTTTTGTATTCTATTTATTTCCTAATCCTTTTTATTCTTTGTTTTTGAGGTTTGCCTTGGGCTTGGTTGTTTGGGCCGCTCCCTTCTGGTCGCTGCTTTGGGCTGCTTCTTCTGGGCTCTAGCTGTCCCCTATCTAGGGTTGTGCACAAGCTTAAAGGGGCTGCTACCCTGTCATTATCGATCATCATAGCCCCCATTTTCTTACACTCTGTCTTTGCCTTTCTTTGCTCCTGACAAGTGCAATACGTGAGAATTTAAGGCTTTATTGTTGCTACTTTGATTTTGTTCATTCACATGATTCACTGGTCAATCTGTGATGACTGGTTAATCATTTCATTGTAACTGTTCTTGATTTCTTGTTCGAATAAATCTGTGTTTACTTTGGTTCTGAGATTTGTGACACTAACCTTGGTGAACTTACTGCAATGGTACTTGACATTAAGCAGAAGTTATATCAAAGACATGGCAAGGATTTTGCAGAGACAATTGACAAGAATGTATCTGCTACTCAAGGAACAAGTGGATCTGGAATCGAGACCAAAACAACTTACTTTTTAGTGTACAAGAAAGAATAGCTATCGACGATGAGGCACTTCAAAGATATTTTGAGACCATTCCAGGTTTTAAAAGGAAGTCAGCTCCTAGGCAGCCTAAGCATCCACAAAAAAAAAAAACAATCATCATGCAATTTTAATTCTAAAGATCAAGACTGGTTCAAAAGTCCAAATCCTCCTCCGTCAAAGGTAATGTTGAACGTCGGAGATGATATGTATGAGGAAATTAGAGGTTGTTCTGGAGTTGAACAGTGGTGTTACGATGATGCTAAACACGTGTGGGCTGTAAAGAGGAAAAGTGGCAGAATAAAGTATTATGATGATGAAAAGAAGTTTGAATCATGGACGGAGATTTATTTACAACAATTGATTGCTGCAAAGTTTATCAATAGAAGAAACATTCAGAAGAAAAGCTGATCGATTTCATGACAAGTTGCTTAGAGAAGTTCGAAATGGATCCAAGCATATGAAAACAGTTGATTTGTATGAGAAAGAACATTCTGACGTCACTTATAAACATACTAATGAGCTAGTACGAACTGTGATCTGGCCAGGAACTCAAGCAGTCAAAAGGATTCCTATACCTGAATGCTTTCAGGATGGTTCACTTGGTAATTTCAAGCTTTGGGTATATGATAATGAATCATGAGAAGTTTGCATTTCGGTTGCTGAAGGGGGATACAGAATATTTGATCCTAGGGATTTGACAAGGTTTAGAGAAAGAGACATCAAGGTACTTCATAGAAGTCAAATCATGCATAATTTGAAGTATGAGGAGCAAGCTAAGAGGTTTCCAAAGATGGTTGCTTCAATTGTTCGACTGAAGTTATGGGCACGTTTGTACGACACAACCAAGCTTCAAAGGGAAGATCAATCATAAACCTAGGGGGAGACTGTAAGGTCATATATTTAGGTTTATTCTTTGATTAATTAGACGATGGATAAATGTATCTTAAACAGGGTTAAGTTGTAATGGGTTTCACTAGATTTGGGTCATGCCAAAGCCATGTGGGCCTGGCTGGACTCGCAGGAGCTCATAGGGGCGGCCTAGCTTGGCTATATTTAAGGAGGTTTACTCGTCATTAGTTAGGTTCATGGTTTTGTTAGATTTTACTTGTATCAGACAATTCATAAGCTACAAATATCAATTGTTTACAAGTTTAATCATGTGTTCTTCGTTTTTTGATTCGGGTCAACAATTTGATTAAGCCAAACTGTTGGTTTTACTTGATATCACCGTTTTCGGGACTTACAGTTTCACTTCACCATACTTCCTAAATGCCTCTGAGTGCTCCCGTTTGGACCGAAGACGAGGATTACGCCTTGAACCTTGCCTATGTACACGTTAGAACCTTAGACTTTAACAAGGATGGTACAAGGGATGAATTTGGTCCTACTTTTTTTTTTTTTTTTTGATCACGTAAAGGATAGAGTTTACGAGGAAATAGGTTTTGCAACCGAGCGTACAAGGAATGAATTTGGTCCTAATTTTTTGGATCACGTTAAGTTATGTATTTTTTTATTAATGAAATTATGTTTAAAAAAGTGTAAATTTATGTATTGTTAATTCATAAAAATAAATAAAAACGAAGTTTATTGAGTATATTCTATATATTCTAGATTTCTAGTATTCCCTTTTTTTTTTCTTTTGAGTTTTTTTAATTCATAAATAACCCCTTATTTTTTATCAGAAAAAGATTAACCAGTTATTTTAATAACCATTTTTTTACAAAATAACCAGTCTGGTTAACCAGTTAGCTTTAAAAAATGTTTTGTGCACCTCTACTATGGGAGTTGGAGAGGCCGATCAAGTTAAAGTGTTAGGGCCTTCCAATTGGGCTAGGAAAAAATATTCGAACTTGGGGACCTTTAAAAATTTAGAAACGACCCAGTTTTATTTTAACTCGATTTTAAATGAAGAATAGGAGTATAATAGAATGTTGGTGGGCCTAATCCCTCACTGGATTGACTACAAATTTATTGTAGAAGAATATATCAGTACTTTTATTGTAATGTGTAACCAGGGAGCTAATAACCCACACCCTAAAATCATATTTTCACATACTGTATACAGGTCATATAAAAAATAGCATATGCATGAAAAAAATATACTTAGAAAAAGTTATCTAAAAAATAGCATACGCATCAAAGTAGCAAAAATAGGCCCGCAATAATAAGAATAACTACTTATTGTTCAAGTGTTCACCATGTGATTTGCCATTTCACAAAACCACTACGGGTGGCCTAATACAGGTTGTCAGTTTGGTAGCAGTTAGCCTTCTGGCTCAGCGGTGTTGAGATGAGGGATAGAGCTTGGGACCTTATAGGTCTGATTGTCTCATCATGATCCTAAGGGTGATCCCACCTTAGTGAATGATGGTATGGCTAAAATACCGTCTTAAAGATAATATTAGTTATACTATCTATCCACCTCTACAGCTCTACCATTCCCATCACTACCCACCATTATATTGCTATCATACCGTGGTGAATGATGGGATGGTTAAAATAGCGTCTTAAAGATGATATTAGTTATACTATTTATCCACCTCTACAGCCCTACCATTCGCATCACTACCCACCGTTATATTGCTATCATACCGCTAACAAATTTGTACGATAAATAAAACTAAATGTTATTTATTATTCCTTACTTTATTATATTTACCCTATAATTAAATTAAAACAATTACATTTTCTCTCTACTTTTAAAGAAATAATATTTTTTATACCTTTATTATTACATTTTCTCTGTTCTCCGCTCACAATCACTTTCAAAAAATATCAAAAATTAAACCACTTGTTATAATATAAAACCCTTAATCACAGAATTTGATGGATGGATTAATGCTCTAAGGATTAGAAGAAGTTCAAGAGGTCAAAGAAATCGTCCATGATATCACATCAAACTTCACCCTTCATCGAAAACCATGGCAACTGGAGAATCAGATGGCTTAATGTTTGTGAAAATTGCAAATTTGATCTCGGACATCAGCAAGCAAGGCAGCAATGAAAATTGCACACTCAAAGATAAGTTGTTAAGACCCACCGAGTATGAAGACCCTAACTCTAAAAATCATCGGTATTTAAGTGTTTGTGATGGATAATTTTTTTGTTATCCAAAGTATGGACGGAGCAGTCACATTAACATAAACACCCTTTTGCCTATTATTTTTTAGCTGCCATGTTTTAAACTAATGGAATATCATTTATGTAAATATAGATATGATCATATTATTATCTTTGTAACTATCTTTTCCCTAAAATAAGGGATTGTATCTTGTATTTATATTGAGGTATCAATGAGAGAGAAGGTCAATTGAGCCATAACATTCTTCATGGTATCAAGAGCCTAACCCTAATTTTTTTTTTCGCCCCCCTCCCCAACCTCTCTCTCTCGCCGATTTTCATCATCCGTCCGGCCTCCTTTCATCGGCCGACAATGACTACCTCACCCATACACCCTGCGGTCACCGTCAACAACATCAAGAATTTTATTCCTTTGATTCTTGATAGCCAAACCGAACACTACAACACATGGGCTGAGTTATTTGTCCTCCACTGCAAAGCTTATGATGTGTTTGATCACTTGAAACCTCGTGTCCCTGCCGCCTCTTCTTCCACCGAAACGGACAAAGACAAGGACAAAGAACCGGCCCCCAAACATTCCTACCTTGAGTCATGGGAACGTATAGATTCCATTGTTTTACAATGGATCTACGCTACCATCTCTCAGGATCTCATGCACACCATCATGATCACCAACACCACCGCATACGACGCTTGGTGTCGACTCAAAAATCTCTTTCTAGACAATCAAGCGGCTCGTACCATTACCATACAAAACAAATTTTTCAACACCCGTCTCGAACAATTCCCTACTATGGCGGAATATTGTCAACACATGAAACTGCTTCATGACCAACTTACCAGTCTCGGATCCACCGTCTCCGAGAACCAGCTTGTTCTACAGATTCTCACTGGGTTAACGGATCAGTACGAGAGCATCTCTCTCATACTACAGCAGACGCAGCCGCTTCTGGATTTTCACAACACACAATCTCGACTTTGCCAAGTTGAAGAACGGAAAAATGCTCAAGCTAAGTTATCGGCTCAGTCTGCCGGAACCGCCCTTCACACCACCACGGATCAAACCGCTCGTGCTCCCACCGATAACCGAAATCACAGCCAGTTCGATAACTCGTCCGAACGAGGACGCGGCCGAGGTCGTGGTCGAGGCCATGGCCGCGGTCGATCCTCCTACGGCCGTGGCCGCGGTCGATCCTTCTACGGCCGTGGACGGAATCAGCAGGCCAACCATTACCCACCTCACTTCTGGCCGCCTCCCCCATGGGCTGGATACCCATCTCAGCAGCCCGCGCAGTCTTGGGCCCAATGGACTCATCCTCCTTGTCCATATCCTTCTAATCCTAGCCCATCCCATGCAACTCCACAACAACAGCAGAACTCAGCCCAAGGGATTTTAGGCCAAAAGCCAACCAATCAACCTGCAGCCCAGAACTACATGACTGGCTATGCCCTGACCGATATCGCTCAAGCGCTCTACAACTTGGCTCTCCACGACAATGATTCATCATGGACCATGGACACCGGTGCGTCTGGTACAATGTCTCCTCAATATGATAAGTTTCAATCTATTTTTAATTCTGGCATTATTCGCAACATCATAGTTGTCAATGGCACAACCATTCCGGTCCACGGAGAAGGCAACATAACCCTTCCCCCTACGTTCCCACCCTTTAAACTCAATAATGTCTTATACGCTCCTAACCTAGTTAAAAACCTTATATATGTTCGTCGTTTTACAACTGATAATCAATTGTCTGTTGAATTTGATCCATATGGTTTTACTGTGAAGGACCTCCAGACCAAGAAACCTATCCTACGGTGCAATAGCTCGGGGGATCTCTACACTCTCAGTCCGTCCAACATCACCAATCTCACTACTGCTTCCACTTATGCAGCTATCTCTCAAGACATTTGGCACCAAAGGCTCGGTCACCCAGGCCCAGCTATTTTACAAACTTTAAAAACTTCTCATTCAATTTCTTGTGGTTCTTTGAATAATAACGTTTGCACTGCTTGTATTTTTGGAAAACACACTAGACTCCTTTTTGTTGCATCTAATACAAGTACTTTTAAACCATTTGATATTGTTCATAGTGATGTTTGGACATCCCCCATCCTTTCTAATGGGGGTCATCATTATTATGTATTATTCTTGGATGATTACACTAATTTTTTATGGACCTACCCCATCGCTCACAAATCCGATGTTTTTGCAATGTTCACAAAACTTAATACCTTTATTCAAACACAATTTGGCACCAAAATAAAACAATTCCAATGTGATAACAAACGGGAGTATGCTAACCCCCAATTTCAAACCTTTTGCAATATGCAAGGCATGCACTTCCGTTTTTCATGCCCTCATACGTCGTCACAAAATGGTAAAGCCGAACGAAAAATACGAACAATTAATAACCTCATACGTACCCTCTTGGCCCACTCGTCCACACCAACCAATTTTTGGCATCATGCCCTCGAAATCGCAACCTACCTTTTAAATATTATACCCACCAAAATTCATAACTTTCAAACCCCCACCCAACGCCTATATCACTATCTCCCTACCTACGATCACCTTCGTGTGTTCGGGTGCATTTGCTATCCCCTTATTCCCCACACGACCAATCACAAACTCGCCTACCATTCCTACCCTTGTGTGTTTCTTGGTTATCCCTCTAATCACCGAGGATACAAATGTCTTGATCTCAAGTCCCAAAAAATTACCATAAATCGCCATGTTCTTTTTGATGAAACCGTTTTCCCATTCTACAAATCACACAAGCCAACACCTTAAACCTACAAATTTCTTGATGACAATATAAATCCATATCTAACCCATCGCCTGATCCAACCCAATGACCCACCTGATCCTTCTAACCCATCGCCTCTTTCTCCACCACCCACTCCTCCACAACCCACTTCCCATACAGCCCAATCCCCTACGACCCACTCCCCACCACACACAAACCCTTCGGCCCATTCCTGTCCGTTATCCACCACTTCTCAGGCCTCGGCTTGTAGCCCAAACACCCAACCCAACCACTCGTCACCCGCCCCCGTCTCACCACCTCAGACCCACGGCCTGATACCGAACCCACCACCTTTACCCTCCACCTGTACTATGCATACCCGTGCTATGTCAGGTATCTACAAACCAAAACAAATCTTCAATCTTTCCACATCTTCAATCATCCCTATACCCAAAAACCCCACAGATGCCTTGTCTAACCCGAAATGGTTTAATGCTATGCATACCGAATTTAATGCCTTAATTAAAAACAAGACTTGGGAACTTGTCCCGAGACACCCTGACATGCATATCATTCGTAGCATGTGGATTTTTCGCCACAAATACAGGTGCGATGGCACTCTCGAAAGGTACAAGGCACGACTTGTGTGTGATGGTAGAAATCAGGAGGTGGGTGTTGATTGTGGGGAAATTTTTAGTCCGGTTGTTAAACCGGCACTATTCAGACCGTTTTGACATTGGCTTTATCGCAGTCTTGGTCTATTCAAATCAGTTGGATGTCACTAATGCTTTCCTACATGGAAATCTTACCGACACTGTGTATATGTATCAACCGATGGGATTTCGACATCGAGACTATCCCGACCATGTGTGTCTTCTTAAAAAGTCACTTTATGGGCTTAAACAAGCACCGAGGGCGTGGTACCAAAGATTTACAGATTTCGTTACATCTATGGGTTTCAAACAGAGTCGATGTGATAACTCTCTTTTCACATATCATCACGGCGGTGACATTGCGTATCTATTAATTTATGTCGATTATATTATTCTCACCACTTCCTCTAATTCGCTACGCGTTACACTAATGGGCAGCCTCGCGGCTGAATTTGCAATGAAAGATCTTGGGCCTCTCAGCTACTTCTTGGGTATTACAGTTTCTCGCACAGGTCACAAAATGTTTCTCTCACAACAATCTTATGCCTTGGATATTGTTAACCGTGCGGGTATGTCTACTTGTAACCCGGTCGCCACACCTGTTGATACATAACCAAAGCTTGGTGCTCAATCTAGCGTCCCGTTTGATGACCCCACTTTATATCGCAGCCTTACGGGCGCACTCCAGTATCTCACTTTCATTAGGCTCGATATCAGTTATGTTGTTCAACAAATATGCATTCACATGCATAATCCTAGCATCGAACGCTGGCAAGCATTGAAGCGTATTATCTGTTACATTCGCGGCACGGCAGAATATGGTCTCACTCTATCTCCGTGTACTGATATTTCTCTCCGGGCTTATACAGATGCTGATTGGGCGGGGTGTCCAGATACCCGTCGCTCTACCTCAGGATATTGTGTCTACATGGGATAAAATCTTTTGTCTTGGTCATCGAAGCGGCAGTCGACCATTTCTCGCTCCAGCACCGAAGCAGAATACCGAGCGGTTGCCAATGCAGTTGCTGAAGTTTGTTGGGTTCGTAACCTCCTTCTCGAGTTACGTCGCCCCTTCTCCGCAGCCACTTTAGTGTATTGTGACAATATCAGTGCGATCTACCTATCTAGTAATCCTGTTCAGCATCAATGCACAAAACACATAGAACTTGACATTCATTTTGTACGTGAACATGTTCAACGTGGTACCATACGGATACTTCATACTCCTACTAGTCTACAGATTGCTGACATCTTCACCAAAGGCTTACCTCGGGTATTATTCGATGATTTCCGCTCCAGTCTCAACATTCGCCCACCTCTTGCTTCGACTGTGGGGGTGTAATGGAATATCATTTATGTAAATAAAGATATCATCATGTTATTATCTTTGTAATTATCTCTTCCCTAAAATAAGGGATTGTATCTTGTATTTATATTGAGGTATCAATAAGAGAGAAGGTCAATTGAGCCATAACATTCTTCATAAACAAACTTCTTTTTTTGTTAAGTTCATATACTAATAAGAAATATTGTATGCTCATGATTATTTCTTATTTTTTAGAAGCATCTGGTTAAAAAATGCTTGGTAACTCCATGTATTACTAATTTTGCTAAAAACTATTTATTATTAATACAAAATTAAAATCATACAAAAACTATGACATATTAAATGTCTTGACTATAGAAGAGTAATAAAGTTTTCATAAACTTAATCACGGGTTGTGAACGTGTAATAAAAGTTATAAACTTATTGATTGACAATGATTATTTGGTTTATAAGAATTAATAGGATGTTGATGTTAGCCTGATTAAAAAGTTAGTTTATTGTTAATTAGTTTATACTTTATAGTTTATATTTGTATATCTTTTAAGTCTTAAATTTAATTTTGTTTAGGTTAAGTGTCAATTTTCATGGACTCGGTGTCACTTTACTTAAATGCTTTAGACCATACACATTTTTACATAGCAAAGTAATCAAGATCTACTTATCAAAGGATCATGAACTCCCTCCAAATTGGCATGCAAAATATTAGTAATCAAAAATGATATTAATGCTTTAAAAGTAGAATATGAGAAACAAAAAATGATGTTAACACTTTACACTAACTTGCAAAAAATAAACATTATTACGTGAGCATGTATGTTACACATTTTTTATAAGAATGCACGGTTCGTATTATTGGCACACCTTGGGGGTTAAATCGACACCCTCAATACGCATCGCATAGGCCTATACGATGCGTATTGAGATGGGTTCAAACTTCTATGTCTGCCAAAGGCTGCCATTGTCCTCTACCAAAAAGTAATACGCATCGTATAGGCCTATACGATGCGTATTGAGGGTGTCGATTTAATTTTTTAATTTTTGCAAGGTAGCTTCCTGCCACGCGGTAGCTTTCCGTCACGCGAACGAAGAAGCAGCAGTTGGGACATTTGTTTGAGAATACCCCTGAATTTATCGAAGTTGTAGAATGAGATCCTCCACTGTTGGGTTATCATCTTTCAACCCCATTTAGCATCCATGCCTGCTTGAATTGCAGAAAGCAAAGGATAACGAAGATGAACATTGTATTTATCACGAAAGTACTGAACAACCGAGATAACAGCTCCGGTTTCATCAGCGGCATTCGGGACAAGAGAGTTGAAAAAACTGCAATTGGAATTGTTCTTGGAACAACATACTCTTGTTACCATATTCTTGGTTCAATCAATACCAACTTGATGTGTGTAATGCAACATATAAATTACATCAAATGTGGCATAAAACTAACCCATTTTTAGTACTAATGTTGGAAAAAGTGTGCTTTTTTCTTCCTTTTGTATTTTCAGGGTTAAATGAGCTTAAATGAACAAAAGAAGCAAAAATGCAGCCAAATCTAACATAAATACAAGAAAAAGGAATAAACGTGGCATGCCCGACCCCTCAACAACATCTTCCCAAGCAAAAACAAAACAACAGAAGGCTGAACACGCCCCGTGTTCAATGAACACGGGGGCGTGCCCAAGTGTCTGCAGAAAAGACAAAGTTGTAGAAGCTTCTATTTCACAACACGGGGGCGTGTCTAACGGACACGGGGCCGTGGTCAACGCAAAGATTCGCAGAATCTGAGCAAATCTTGATAGTACAGATACGCTTTTGTACACGGGGCCGTGCCCAACAGACACGGGGCGTGGTCAACTAATGCAGACAAACTGCATTTAATGAAGAAAGAGAAGAAGGGTCGACACGGGGTTGTGCCCAATGGACAAGGGGCCATGCCCGGGCTTCTGTGCAGGCTATAAATAGGGTGCTTGGCTTACTTGCAAATCATCCATTGGCAAACCACCTCTCTCACACTTCACCCACCCACCACCACCATCACAACCCACATCCACCACCATCATCCATCATCCATCATAGAGTGTGTGTAGTAGTCTCGGGATCCAAGATTGATCGTAAGAGTTCTTGACAATCAAAGGCCATGTTTGCCTAAGTCTCTTAAATCACTTGGTGAAGAGAAGCATTTAGTGTAATACTTTTTATTTTTAATCTTTTCGCACTTTTTATTTGGTTATGTATTAATGACTTTAATAACTAGTTTCTTATGTTGAAGGTGAAACTTCCTTATCATTTGTCCGTGGTGTCTTGGCGTTATTTTACTGTCTATATAAAATAAAAGATTTACACCATTCATATCTCCACGGTCTATATGGAGATATGTTGGCTACCTGGTCGGGGGTTAAGGGAATGGTTTGGTAAGCGTCTTGCCTTGTTCAGTGTAAAGATCCTGCAAGGACCTGGGTCAAGCTTAGTAGGACCTCCTTCAATACCCACTGGTATTGGATGGCGGGGGTCCGAATTTCTTGATCCCCTCATATGTAAGCTACTATTAAACATTAACCCGGCTATTGAGGATTGTACCCCTGCTGACTCAAACTACTTAGCCGAGGGTAACGTCACCTTCAAAAGAGGGGCCTACCACATTACGCATTAATAACTTAATTAATTATCTTTCAATAATCCAACCCTTTAGGATTGTATCCTTGCTGACTCAAACTACTGGGTTGAGGGTAACATCACCTTCAAAAGAGAGGCCTACTACTATAACTAAGATAATCTTTTAAAAAATGCAAAAGTGCGAAAATAATCAAAGGTTACACTAAAGGCGAGTCGGATCCAAGTGATTCATCTTGTCTATCTGTTTTATTTTTATTTTCAGCATTTTTTAGTTTTTATTAAACCTTTTTCTAAAATTATTGATTTGATTAGACGTTGAGGATAAACCGGTACTAAAAGCTCTTGTGTCCTTGGACGACTTCTGTGACAACTGTCACTTTTCCGTACATTCCGTACAACAATTAGACAGTAATCTGTGTTTAAGAACTGTGCATGGTATAGCTTACAAGACAAATGAAATTCTGATTACTGTTATATACATACAATGGCATTTCATGTTGCAAGACTTTTATCATTACTACATGCAACACGATATAGTTCTAATAATGCATAGAACATAACTGGCACCATTATCAGACAAACTAAAAGCACTGACGGGAGTTCAGTACATAGACAGACGGTGTTTTGAGGCCCAGTATGAGCCAGAGACTACGTACTACACTAGTATAATGTGTAGGGAAGTAAGGACCACAAAACTGCTTTTCTATGTGATAGATAAAGTGCCGAAAAGTGCCTAAAACCCACATAAAGTGCAGAATTCTGCATAAATCAGCAAAATTCAGCATTTTAACAAGTTTGTTACATGCAAAAATATGACTAAATTGTCCTGAATGATTTCCTAAGTGTCGGGAATTAAAAGGGTCACAAAAGGGTACATAAAGATCACTAAACGGAATAGTTTGACACTTTAACGAACCGGTATCTAACCGAACAACCGGACATTACCCGAAACATAAAAATTATACCAGAAGCATTGTTTTATTATTTCTGAGCTAGTTATGATCCCCGAACACCCTAACACACTATATAACACCTCTTATGCATAACACCTAACTAATACATTTAAGTTCTAACTAGATTAACTTAACCATCATTTGAAACCCAACCAAGTACCCCCCCCCCCCCCCCCCTAAGTGGACGGTCACATAAGTGGCCCCACCATAATCTTTCCTTAATCTTCTAAGATTTGTGGGAAGATCTTGTTAAGTACTTTGAAGACATGTTACACATTGGGTAAAAGATTAGTATGGTTATAAGTATTGGATGGAAGATCTAATGTTCATATCTTTCACACACAAACACACACTACTCATCTCCTCTCCTCATTCCCTCTCTTCGGCCGAGAATCAACAACACCACCACCACCACCACCACTTTCATCCATTGATCATCCATTCCATATACATCCTAAGGTGTTAGAAGGTATCTAATGAAGCTTGGTGATCTTGGATCTTGAAGGACCTTCATCATTTGCTATTATCCTCCACATTTGTCATCTACAACATCTTGTGTTCTTCCCTAGCCTTGTGCTAGTAGTAAGGCCCTTATGATCTCTTGTTATTTCATATTTTGATGATTAAAAGATTATGAACGTTGATAATCTTGGTGAACACTAAGGAACATAAACATAAATCTCTAACATAAGCTTATAAACATATGAATACTTGTTGATTTGTGTTTATTTGCTTCTTGATGATTGATTATTTGTGTTAGTAATGTTAGACATCATAAGAAACCTATTAGATTGTGATTAAACACATGATCTAGTAAGTTAAGGTGGTGATCTTGTGAGAAACCAAGATCATCATGCCTTATGTTTACATGAACTTGAATAATAAAAGTTGTTTTCATGTGATGATGATTTAAACAAAATACAAGTCTTGTGAGTGGATGATTTCTAAAATAGTTTTCCAAAGAAATCAAGCTAAATCACAAAGATTTACATGAACATTGTTTTAAAAGAACTAATCATGTTTCTAGTGTTAAAACAAGTATAAGCATACATTGTTTACAAGAAAAATACAAAAGAATGTTTTTTGGAAAAATCATCTAGTAAGTTGTAAACACCTAAATCCTTTAAGAATGAGATTTTTAAAGAAGTGAACACACTTTAAAGGGTAACTAAACCTACTAAACACACTACCAAGTTACTACAAGTTTTTATGAAAGTTCAAGTTCATGATTATTATGCAGATAGCTTTGTTTTAGCACTTGGTGAGTGTAGATTAATTGTTGATTGTTTATGATGATTTTGAAAAGAAAATGATATGCTTTGATAGCATGGACACCTCCATTTTTAGGGGAAACTATGGAAAAATTTTCTAAAAATATAAACACTTAGAAAAATACTTTCTAAACAAATACTTATAAGTGTGTTTTAACTATGGTTTTCAATATAAACTTTGCCATAGATTTTGTTACAAAAATACAAGTATCGGAGGTTGGTTTTTATAAATAAAAATAGGTAAATACGTATTTAGAATATATATTTACATTAAGGACACATTGTGTGATTATTTGTATACTTTGTGCATTAGTTATATTATTTCAGGATTTAAAGTAATATAACTTAACAAAAACCAAGAATTTACAATCCAAAATATTACCAAAAATCACAAGGAATAAATATATAAGTTACACACATAATATTGGTAAGCCGAGCAAGAACGTAACTTACAAAATATTCCGGAAAATGCCGTTAGAAATATATTTTAGGTAAATATTATTTTGGATACGAAAGAAACGAAAATATTATTTTTAGGAAGTTAAAATATATTTTCTTGGAATATTTAAAAGATATATGATTTTTGGGAAAAATATATATTTTCTAGACAATACATTATTTTTGGGACAAAATAAGTTATTATATATTTTCTATAGTGAGACTTGAAAATATATTAATTTGGAACTACAAATACAATAATACGAAAATACATGTATGAGATACCCCCATCCTTGGGAAGGAAATATGAAAATAAATACTTGAGAAGTATTGTACAAAATATTGTTTAACAAATTATTCCAAAAACTAGTTTAATTCAAAGTTAAAATAATTATTATTTTAACAAGTAATTATAACTTTAGATAACATTGAAGACATGGAAGAAACGTAACTCAAAAACGTGAATACTAAGGCAAGGCATGCTCCTTTTGTCTAATAGACCATAGTACATTGTAGGTAGTCGTGTTTGCTGACGAACTTTGAGTTACGAGTATCGAAGTCGCAAAACTATGAGTTCATGTCCCCCTTTTCTCTTAACTGTTTTTGGTTTTATAACTCTTGGGGGTGGAATACATGTTACGAATGTTTAAACGGTATGAAATGAGTTAATCAGATCATGTGAACATAGATTGAATTTGAAATGCCATTAATTCTTAATTGGGGACGAAGGTTAGATCTAACGGGTACGGCCGAACCCCACTTATGTTACTTGTGAACACTTGAGTGCTTCGGTGTCCCAGTCGAGGGAAATTGACATAGTCAAGGGAAATTGACATAGTCAATGTAAATTGACATAGTCGAAGGGGAATTCGACACAGTCGAGGGAAATCGACAAGGGTATAAGCCTACTCATTCCGAGTACTCCCTATGTCCTCACATGCTTTAATGTCCTTGTAAAACATTTATTTGGTATGTTCATACACGCTTTTCATACCTGTTTTCAAAGGAGTCTCTCAAAAGTTACAAGTTTGCCAGTACTCACACAAAACGCATGAACTCGCTCAACTTTTGTTGATGTTTTTTCGAAATTACATGTATTTCAGGTAACAAGTTGGATCTTGGGCGCGGGTGTTGTTTCTAGAAGAAAATTCCAAGTTTAGATGTCATCCACTTTTGTTGAATTGTATCTTAGTCGAAGGTTGTGTTGTTTGAAACTTAAATAACTAGTATTCGTAACACTTTTACTTAATGAATGGATGAACATCGTTTTGATCATATAGTTGTTTATTATGATTGAATGCAATGATGTTAAACAAGTCACACATCATACGCTTCCGCAAAAGTCATGGTGTGACAACTTCGGTATCTTACCAACGCTATACTACGCTCACGATGGGTGCACTTGCCCATATGTGTGTTTAGTGTTAGTAAAATATCGTGTTTTATAAATTTAAAACTTGACTAAAGTGTAAAAAAGGCTAAAAATATACATAAATATATACGACACTACACAAGCATCAAGTTTTTGGCGCCGTTGTCGGGGACACAAGGATTTTAAGTAAGCTTAAAATCAACGGCCTAATCAGTTTTTCAAAACCTTTTTAAAACACGCGCATTTTTTTCTGCATTTTAGTTAGTTTTTGCATTTACAGTAGATTGAACACGGGCCGTGCTCACTGAACTCGGGGCCGTGCTGCATTTTTTTTCATAAAACACCCAGATACAGAGTCTGAACACGGGGTCGTGCTCACTGAACACGCCCCCGTGCTGCACAAAACCAGTTACTTTTATTAAAACACCCAGATACAGAACCTGAACACAGGCCGTGTCCACTGAACACGGGGCCGTGTCCATCTTCTGTTTCCGTTTTTATTTTTGTTTTCTTGTCTCGAGACTTTGTTGTGATTTGCTGAGTGATTCTTATGGATCACTACTCAGGAGATTACAACTACACCTATGAGGAGGATGATTATAGGGAAGACTATTGCACCATTTGTGGTAACCCTCAATCGGTACCATATTGTGACTTATTTCAACCATCCACTTCATACACCTACTATGAGGAGCCCAGGTACGAGCCATCAACTTCATACACAACCTATGAAGACCCAAGGTATGAACCTTCTCCCTCATACTCATATTTTGATGAACCAAGGTATGAACCTCCATACTCATACTTTGAGGAACCAGGATATGAGCCTCCACCTTCATATGCTTATTATGAGAAACCATGGCGTGAACAACCCACCTCATATGAGTATTATGAAGAGCAAAATTACGACCCTTATCCATTATATACTTACAATGAAGAACAATGGTGTGAACCATCTACTTCATATGAGTATCATGAGGAACAAAGGATCGAACATCCGGATTCAAGCTTTGAGGATCCTGATCCTTACTCTATCACCCACATAGCCGATAAGATAATAGAACACATTAAAACTATCGAAAGTTTTATAAAAGAATCTCGCGCAAGGGAAGAGGAGTCCCGCGCAAGAGAAGAATTAACTCGTAATAAAGAAGAAATAGTTGAAAATGTAAAAATGGAAGAACAAGTAAGTGAAAAACCGACACATGAGTTAAACAACGAGAAAGGTGAGTCCGACAATGTTAAAATTCAAGAAGAGTCTAATTTTGAATAAATTAATCTCTTGTCACCTTCTTTCGAAAATCATTGTTTAGTACCCGCTCATGCTAAGTTTTTAAAAGAGTTAAACACTAACACTAAAATTGACGAAACGGTAAGCATTAAATTAACAAATGATCAAACTTCGCTAATAAAAGAAGACCCATTTGAAATTAACATTACACCGGTTCCATGTTTTTTTCAAAACTCCTTTATTAGTAATATCACAATTGATAAAGATCTTTGTGTTAATATAATGCCAAACTACATTTTCGAAAAATTAAGTATTAGTGATTTTTCTCCACTTCAAATACCCATTTTTCTATCTAATCGGAAAGTAATAAAATCAATAGGGATAGTTGAGGATGTCTTGGTCCAAACTAACCAAATGGTAATCCCAACCGACTTTGTCATCCTTGATGACGCTCCTCTAGTGTTGGGACGACCTTTTGTAAAAACCCACGAAGCTTTGAAAAATCGGAAGTATAACAATCTATCTATTCAATTAGGGGCATTTAAAAAGAGTGTCAATCTTGAGCGTTCAATGAAATATCCATTCGGCAATAATGACCCCCTAATTGAAGATGAAGATGAACCACCCGATACAAGAGAAGAAATTGACCACTTTGTTGAAGAAGAGGTCGCCATAGAACAAACTTTTGTGTTTCTTGATCGAAATGAGCAACCAAATAAGGAGTCTCCTAAAGACCCACCTCTTGAGCTCAAAGAACTCCCAAAAGGTTTGGAATATGCTTTTCTAGACAAAGATGGTAAATCACCTGTAATTATTTCGTCAAAATTGAGTAGTTTAGAAAAAGAAAAATTAATTACGCTTTTGAAAAAAAAACAAAAATGCGATCGCTTGGAAGCTTGTAGATATCAAAGGAATAAGTCCTTCCATGTGCACGCACAAAATTTTAATCAACGATGACTACAAATCGGTAATACAACCACAATGTAGAGTAAATCCAAATGTCCAAGAAGTGGTTAAAAACGAAGTCATCAAATTTACTTGACGCCGGACTCATTTACCTAATCTCCGATAGTCCTTGGGTAAGTCCCGTCCAAGTAGTTCCAAAGAAAGGAGGTATGACGGTAATAACTAACGAGAAAAATGAATTAATACCAACGAGAACCGTCACAGGATGGAGGGTATGTATAGATTATTGTCGATTAAATGAAGCAACAAGGAAAGATCACTTTCCTTTACCTTTTATTGATCAAATGTTAGAAAGATTATTCGGTCACAAATTTTATTGTTTCTTAGATTGTTTTTCAGGTTACTTTCAAATTCCGATAGCACCCGAAGACCAAGAAAAGATAACATTCACATGTCCCTACGGAACCTTTGCTTATCGACGCATGCCTTTTGGTCTATGTAATGCCCCCGCAACCTTTCAACGTTGCATGGTGGCCATCTTCCATGATATGATAGAAAAGACAATGGAAGTCTTCATGGACGACTTTTCTATCTTTGGAGATCCATACGACCAATGCCTCGATAATCTTGAACGAATGTTATCCCGATGTGAGGAAACTAACCTCGCCCTTAACCGGGAAAAATGCCATTTCATGGTAACGGAGGGAATAGTACTCGGTCACAAAATCTCAAGTGAAGGAATGGAGGTTGATCGAGCAAAAATAGGCACTATTTCTCGATTACCACCCCCATCCTCCGTTAGAGCTATCAGAAGTTTCCTAGGGCATGCCGGATTTTATAGACGATTTATCAAGGACTTTTCTGAAATCTCATGGCCTCTAACAAAATTACTTGAAAAAGATGCCCCTTTCATCTTTGACAAGGATTGCAATCAAGCATTTCTAACCCTAAAAGAAATGCTAGTCAATGCATCTATCATGATAGCGCCTGATTGGAAATTACCTTTCGAAATCATGTGTGATGCAAGTGACTTTGCAGTTGGAGCCGTCTTGGGACAAAGAAAAGATAAGCATTTTCACCGAATTTATTATGCTAGTAAAACACTTAACGATGCACAAGAAAATTACACAACAACAGAAAAAGAGTTACTAGCTGTGGCATTTGTTTTTGATAAATTTCGTTCTTATCTTGTTCTTTCTAAAACAATAGTCTATACAGATCATGCAGCCATTCGATATCTCTTCAAGAAACAGGATGCTAAACCACGTTTGATTCGGTGGATTCTACTCCTCCAAGAATTTGACATTGAAATAAAAGACAAAAGAGGAGCAGAAAACACCGTAGCAAATCATCTTTCGCGCTTGGAAGACCCAGCTTTGGAGGCAACCAGGGACGAGCAAATCAATGAAAAGTTCCCAACAGAGTCCCTGGAAATGGTGGAATACCGAGAAGAGCCATGGTACGTCGACTATGCTAACTACCTAGCTAGCGGTATAGTCGCGAAAAGATGGCCACATCATCAAAGAAAGAAATTCTTTGCTGATGTAAAGCATTATTTTTTGGAAGATCCTTATCTTTTCAAAATGTGTGCCGATCAACTCATCCGCCGATGCGTACATGGTAGTGAAGCAAGAAGAATTCTCCGCCATTGTCATGAAGGTCCATACGGAGGACATCATGGTGCCGCTAGTACCGCACGAAAGGTATTTGATTCAGGATTTTATTGGCCAACCATTTACAAAGACGCCCAAAGTCTTATCAAGACATGTGACGCTTGCCAAAGATCAGGTAATATTTCTTCCAAAAACGAAATGCCACAAAATGGCATTCTTGTGTGTGAAATCTTTGATGTGTGGGGACTCGACTATATGGGACCTTTCCCACCATCAAAAGGAAACAAATATATACTTGTGGCAGTAGATTACTTGTCTAAATGGGCCAAGGCCGAGGCACTTCCAACAAATGATGGAAGAGTCGTGGTAATATTTCTGAAAAGATTATTCTCTCGTTTTGGAACACCAAAAGCATTAATAAGTGATAGAGGTACCCATTTTTGTAACCATCAACTTGAAAAAAATCTTAACAAGGTATGGGGTCTATCACTGGGTCTCAACAACATATCACCCTCAAACAAACGGACAAGCCAAAGTGACTAATAGAGGTTTAAAAAGAATACTTTAAAAAACCGTAGGGTTAAATAAAAAAGAATGGGCCGATAAATTAGACGATGCTTTATGGGCTTTTCGAACTGCTTATAAAACAACAATAGGTACAACCCCATATAAGCTCGTCTATGGAAATGTTGTCATTTGCCAGTAGAAATAGCTCACAAGGCCTACTAGGCAATTAAGAATGTAAACTTAGATTTAGAGGTTGCCGGTAAAAATCAATTTTGCCAATTAAATGAATTAGACGAATTAAGGAATTATGCATACTCTAACTCCGAAATCTATAAGGAAAGAATGAAAAATTTGCATGATAAACATATTAAACCTAATGAATTTCGGGTAGGAGATCAAGTTCTATTGTTTAATTCAGGACTTCGATTATTTCCTGGTAAATTAAAGTCTAGGTGGTCAGGACCTTTTTCCATCACCCATATTTTCCAACACGGTGCAGTCGAAATTAAATCTCGGAATGGACTTCCATTCAAACTCAATGGCCAACGGCTGAAGCTCTATCAAGGATTCATTGAGGATGAGGAGGAAGAAATCTCGCTTCAAACGGTCGAAGAGTAAAAGCATCAACATCATACCTGGTCAGTTACGAACAATCGGGAAAACATCTGAATCGGTAAGACCTCTAAAACCAAGTTTTGGGAAACAGGGCACTCACACGAGCACTTATCCACACGCCCCGTTTCCCCAAAAATCTCTCTGGTTCCGGCGATTTTTCCTGCAGATTTGAACGTTTCCCCTTCTTCTAACAACGTCAAGGTATGATTCTATCCTTATAATTAGTTAGATTAAGTACTTGCATGTAGTTTAACATCAAGATTTGGGGAAAAATATAGGGTTCTTCAACTTGAACCGGATCGAACTCCAAATTTTTGCATAAATCTGTTAGCATTAGTTTAGATACATTACTTAAACAAGGCTTTTACTATCGTATAAGTACATAGGTGTGTCTATATATGTATATATGTATGTGTGTGTATACGCCACAGACATATAGACACGAGAAATACATTTACATATAGACATACACCTCGGCATTGTTAAATATGAAATGAATAAATGTTTTAGTCGGAAACTGGTCTGAAATTTCTGACGACATTCCGACGAAATGTTGTGTTTCGTCGGTAACTGGTCGGAAATTTCCAAGGCTTTTACTATCGTATAAGTACGTAGTTACATGCCAATAATAAACTCGACACCGAAGTGACGTCTGTTTGTTTGCCCTCATCAATGTCTATCAACGTTGGTCATGTGGTTAAGGTCATTAGTTCACGTCCGTCCTCCCAGGTACGGTATGAGGTTGTCAAGCCTAATAGCGCTATCAACTAATACCCCATTGCCTCCCAGGCAACTAGCTCAGTAGTAAGTTGGGACTTTCGTGATAGAGTTGAGTTTATTAACTAACATCGAAATTAAACCACAACATATGTAAAAAGTATTCCTCCAATGAATAATAGTTTGAAAAGTATTCCTCTGAGGAATAATAGTTTGTTGCTTTGTCCCCCCGGGACGCATGCTTGTGAAAAAATAGTGAACTCACCTTTGTTTGTTCGGTTTGTGTTTACGTACTTCTAGCGTTAATAATATGTTAGGCCCGTTACATGCGACCTAATGTACAATAAATGTACGTACGGATGTGTGTAGGGTTATGTAATACCCTAATCGTCCAAACAACCCATTGTCACAGTTTATTGATTTTAGCATTATAGCATACAATGACACACGGTATTAACACACATTAAGTTCTCTAGTTAATATATGTCAACCGTCCAACAAATTAATATACATTCGGCCCATATAATATCGACCCACATATTTATAAAAGCTCTCGACCCACTAGTAGGCATGAAGTAAATTCAAAATGTATACAATTAATCCGGACCAATGTTTTAAAATCCGGTTTTTTAATCATACCGGATTAGGCACAAAAATGGTTTAACCGGTTGAACCGGGTTGTGCCGGGCGGTTCAACCGAGTTGACTAGTTAATTGTATAATTCCACAAATTACAACATTAACTCAAAAAATAATCCAAAATTGGATTAAAATGGAAATCTGGAATGAACGATGGGGTGATGGAAGTCTGGAACAAGTCACGAATGGTGGAGTGATAAAGCAAGTTTTGAATTTTGATCGATGGAGATAAAATATTAACCGGAACAAGTCACGAATGATGGAGTGATGAAGCAAGTTTTGAATTTTGATCGATGAAGATAAAATATTAAAAGTTGTTAGGTTAAAGCTAAGACTAAACATGGAGATGGGACGATAAAAAGTAAAATCCTAACACAAAAACAGACCTCATACAGTACCGGTATAACGATTCAAACCAGTATACCGGATTTTACCGGCGGTACAAAGTCTACGCCGTTTCTCCTACTTACCGGGGTGTTTCGGACCGGATTTACATCCGAAAACGGTAATACCGGTATAACCGACCGGTATTTACCGGTTTTTTAAAACATTGATCCGGACAACTAGATTCAATTCAGTAGGCATTATTGCTATTTAAAATTGGGAACTATTTAATATCACCACATAGAACATGATGCACATAGAATAAGGTAAAATCTGAATTATTTAGTAGTACTACATACTGTCATACAATTTGAAGGAATCTTGGACTTTTCTATAATTTATCTTTTTTTTTATTTGGACAGTCCACTCAAGATGGGTTCGAGCCCCACCATTGTTTATTTAATTCTAGGTAAATGATATAAGCATTAAAAATTCAGGCCCATGTAATTCAAAAGCTCAAACATATACAAAGCATGTAATTTAAAAATTTCAACATGCATTATATTATTATATATATTATTAGAAACCTACGATGAATAGTGTCAAACAATTATTTTAATTTTGTTTGTTTTTAATAATTAATTATTTTATTAATATATTTTAAATTGATTTTGTATGTTTATTTTTCTTTTATAAATACGATATTTTATATAGTTTTAAGTATGTTGTTGTGGCGTGCATAAATTTTTCTATGTATTGATACATTTTTTTCCTGAAACTAAGTTGTAAGTAGTAAAGCTTAAGTAATCGAAGCACAAACGTACATGTTATTAAACCTAACTCACATTTAGTTTTTTATATATAAATTAACATTACTTTTTTCATTATTCTAATAATACAATGTAATACTTTATAAAGTTCTGAACATATGAGACATGTCTATTTTTTTCTTCGCTTCGCAAAAAGTTTTGTTCAAAATAAAACGGATCGATATAATTGATTTTTATTTGTTTTTTACCGTGATCAACCGAACAAATACTATGCGAAAGTTGGATAGTGGTATATAGTATCTTTTTTATATTATAAACTATAGCGAGTATGAATACCATACTGGTACCTTGACAAATCGAACTTATACCATATGTTCTTTACCATGATGAATTGAATTGATGCCATGCGAACAACTTCGATGGTAATATAGAGTTTTTTAATTATCATAAACTATAGCGAGTATTGGTACCACGTCAATTCCAATCGAACATCAGTATTTGATGACCAGGGGTAGTTTACAACATAATTTATAAACCTCATAATAATTTAATGCCAAAAATACCCCTGATAATAACCTGGTTTTTATATTAAGTTAGACAATGTGATTAAAATGGCAAGAAAAAAGGAAAAGTCAGGGACCCAAAGGAGAAAAAAAAAACTATTTAGACTAAAATGACTATTTAAACAAAAAATCAGGGACTAAAATGACAATTTACTCCTTATTTTAATGACTTTATTTTTGGGTTTTGCCTTTCAATTGTTATAACGAGTGTCAGTATCGTACCAATATATTGTTCAAACGGTTTCAATTCGGTTTAGTATGATAACAACACCCGCCGCGAAGCGCGGGAGAACCTCCCTAGTTATTATCTATATTAATAAGAAGTGCTCATGAACAGTAGGCAATTTTAATATTTTTTATTACTATTAGTTTGTTATTATTATATTTATTATTAGTATACTATTATAACTAATATTATAATAATTATTTTTCATCATTGGTTTATTATTTTTTTTTCTTTTTGACTTTTTTGGCCAAACCAATTTACGATTTTTTCCCGCTTTAAAATTACGATTTTCCATCAGTTTAAAATTACGTTTTTAACATCAGTTCAAAATAAAATTATACTTTTGCCCCCAGTGAAAAATTACAATTTTGCTCTCGGTTCAAAATTACGATTTTGCCCATTTTAAATTTACAGTTTCACCATTAGTTTTGTTTTCTTCCTCCAAGCTAAATTACGATTTTGCCCTCAATTTAAATTTACTATTTTTGTCATCGTTTTTATTTGCTTTCTCAGTCAAATTACGATTTTCCCCCCAGTGTATAACTACAGACACAAGATGGAGGAGTAGTGCCAGGCAGCTGCCTGGAACTCCCCCATTGTCCCAACCAATTTATGATTTAATCCCCGCTTTCAAATTACGATTTTGCCATCAGTTCAAAATTACGTTTTTACCCTCAGTTCAAAATAAAATTATGCTTTTGCCCCCAACTAAAAATTACAATTTTGCCGTCGATTAAAAATTACGATTTTGACCCGTTTAAATTTACAGTTTTGCCATTAGTTTTGCTTTTTTCATCCCAGCCAAATTACGATTTGGCTCTCAATTTAAATTTACATTTTTTGCATCGTTTTTCTTTGTTTTCCCAGTCAAATAACAATTTTGTCCCAGTGTAAAATTACAGTCATGCCATCGTTTTGGTTTTTTTTTTTTTTTTTTTTGAGAAAATTGTGGTAGTCCTTTATTTTAATTGTTTGACTCGGTGTAATTTTTATTCGTGTCAGGCGACTTCCTGGCACACGCTCATTTATCCTGAAAAATTACAATTTTGCCCCCAGTTTAAAATTATAGTTTTTCTATCATTTTTGTTTTTCATAAGCAAAAGTATGATAGTGTTTTAATTTAATTTTTTTGAGATCGTGTTATAAGTAGTATGTACAGTTAACCAAAACACTAACGTACATGTTATGATAGAGAAATATTCGGTTTAGTGCCCCGCAACGCGGGCGGGGCAAACCTCTAGTTAATTATTAAATTCAGAATGTTTTTTTTAAGAGTAAACTTCATTCACACCAAGCCAGCCCAAACCGGGCCAACCGAAAAAACTACAAACAAATTACATATTTACAAAGGACATCCATTCTTCCCAACTAATCCCTTTATGTCTAGATCTATTTGAAAACCAAAGATAGCCTAACGCTTTAACTTCACTCAAAATCCTATCAATCCTGACCGGGCTATTGGAAAAAACCATCTTGTTCCTCGCACGCCAAAGACTCCAGCAAACTAAGATAACGATTCCGTAAACTGCCTCCTTTTTTTTAACCGAAGCTGAAAGAGACTTATGGAATCAGAGAAGGTCCTTTATCGAGAATGCATAAAAAAAGGAATCTTGCACCATGTACTAATACCGTTCCAAACAACCAAGGATACTGAACATGCCGTAAATAAATGTTCAGCAGATTCGTCAGCCGAAGAGCAGAGAGGGCAACTCGGGTCTTCACTAAGAACGTTCCTTTTCCTTAAAGCAAGCTTTGTCGGGATTTTTTTCCATTTCCGCTCTCCAAATATGAATGTTGCACTTGTCTGGGAGCCAATCACACCAGTCCATCACGAAGTTGTTGCCCGAATTCCTGTCCAAATTAAGCAATATCTTAACCGACTTAACAGAAAAAATACCATCGGACTACGGGGACCAAATCCACTTATCAGCTCTGTCAGTGATCCGAATCTGAGCCAGCAAACCGCTGAGCTGCAACAAACGAGCGGACAAACCCAATTCTGCCAAGTCTTCTTTCCAGTTCCACGAGAACTCAGTTCCCGACCCGCTGCTTATGACGCGATTAGCAACAACACACTTCTTTTCAGCCTCCAAACGAAAAAGATCAGGAAATAATACCTTTAATAGGCGCCATGAATAAAATTGTTTAAATTTTAAAATTGTTGACTTTGTATTTTTGGTAGCTAGCTAAGTTTGGAATAGGAGATATTCTCTCCCAAATTTATGGGATTACTCTTGTATATATACTGTACGATGTAAATGCTAATACTCAACTTTTTAACCATATTATCTCTTCACATGGTATCAAGTCAGACCCTGGGTTGAACCCTAATTCCTGTTGGCAGTCACCATCGCCCATTTCTTTCACCAACTTGTTTCTTCAATCTTCTTCCATGGCTTCACCATCTTCTTCTTCTACCACTGATTTCAACAACACCTCTCTTCAAACCATTCTTCATCTCATCACCATCAAGCTCTCATCCACAAACTACCTACCCTGGAAAAACCAAATCCATCCGGTTCTTGCTTTCCTCAATCTGCTCAAGCACATTGATGGTACCCCACCGCCTACTGATTCTGTCACCACCGACGGAAAATCAACCCCGAATCCTAAATTTCTTGCTTGGAAAGTAAATGATCAGAAACTAATCCTTCTTATTCAGTCCACCCTCACTGAAGAAGCCATGTCCGAGGTCATCGGACTCACCTGGGCTCGCCAAGTTTGGCATGCTCTCGAACATGCCTACAGTCACTGCTCGGTTGAACGAATGCACACCCTTCGTGATTCCCTTCGACAACTCAAAAAGGGAACCGCCTCCGTGTCCGATTTCGGCAAAAAATTCAAAGCCTTTTGTGACCAACTTGCTGCTATTGGGCATCCGGTCTCTGATGAGGATAAGCGACATTGGTTCCTATGTGGTCTCGGTTCAACATTTGAAAACTTCTCCACTTCTCTCCAAATGGTTCGACCCGCCCCACCGTTTCGTGAGGTTCTTGCCCAAGCCGAAAATCATGAGATTTTTATGGCTACCCTAAATACTCAATCCCCACCGCAAGCTGCTTTCTCAGCCCACGCTGACAGAAACTCGCACCACTCCAAACCCACCCGTGGCACCTCCTCCATTCGCTACCGTGGCTCTTCCTCCGGCCGTACCCGATACTACAATCCCAAACGACCACCCCACTGTCAGTTATGCAGGAAGGAAGGTCATTTTGTATCCTCATGTCCTAGCCTTGCGAGCTATGCTCAACGTACTACTCCTTTAGATGCTAATCTTGCTCAAGCTTTCCAAGCTCAATGTGGTATCACCCCGGATTGGACAGCCGACTCTGGTGCCACCGCTCACATGCTTTGCTCTACCGATGGTCTTGATGAGTCTCACACCGACACAGGTAATATTCACGTTACTTTTGGTAACGGCCAATCCTTACCGGTTACAAATATTGGTCAAACCACATTTAATAATATTCCTTTACACAATGTCCTTGTAGTTCCTAATATTACCCGGAATCTACTATCCATAAGTAGACTTACTAATGATGCTCCTGTTGATGTCCTTTTTTCTAATCATTTTTTTCATATTCAGGACAACAGCGGCGGTTCTCGCTAGAGGAACTTGTGAAAATGGATATTATGTCCTCTCCCAAGGTCACAAGTCTCTCGTTGCTGCTCTTGCTACCCCTCATCTTCGTGCGTCTTTTGATAAATGGCATAACCGTTTAGGTCATGTCTCTTTTGATGTCATTTCTAGTTTGAATAAACGTGGACATGTTGTTGTTACTTCTTTGTTGCCCAAACCGGGTTTATGTTCGTCTTGTGAACTTTCAAAAGCACATCATTTACCTTTTGTTGAGAATAATAAACGTTCCACTCGTGTGTTAGATTTAATTCATTGTGATCTATGGGGTCCCGCGCCCGTTCCATCCACCGATGGGTACTTATATTATGTCATATTTGTTGATGACTATTCTCAGTTTACTTGGTTATATCCATTGAAACTAAAGTCCGACTTTTACAACATCTTAATAAATTTCTTAAACTTGGTTCAAAACCAATTTACATGCAATGTAAAAGTCTTTCAAAGTGACGGAGGCACTGAATTCACAAACAACCGAGTTCAAACTTTGTTTCATCAACACGGCATTAGTCATTGTCTATCATGCCCACACACACCTCAACAAAACGGTCGAGCCGAACGAAAACACCGTCACATAACCGAAACGGGTTTAGCCATGTTATTCAACGCACATGCTCCGGCTCAACTTTGGTTGGATGCATTCACTTCGGCTACGTTCATCATAAACTGCCTACCTACGCCTCTCCTAAACAACAAATCTCCATTTGAATTATTGTTCCATCATCCTCCTTCCTACTCACCCTTTCGTGTGTTTGGTTGTCTTGTTTTTCCTTACTTAAGAGATTACAACAAACACAAACTTCTTCCTCGAAGTTCTCCGTGTATTTTCATCGGATATAGTCCCAAATACAAGGGTTATAGATGCCTCGATCCATCTAACTCGCGTGTCTATATCACTCGACATGCAAAATTCGACGAGGATAATTTTCCCTTCTCGGGCACCGTATCCACGGTTGATGAAGCATCATTATTACTCTCAAACTTTGACACATCCATACCACCTCCTGCCCCATCTTCCGAATCCAATTCTTCTCCATCAACCAAAATTCCATCCAACATTCCTTCCCCATGTACCCTCTGTCCAAGTCACACACAAAATTCTTCCAGTCACTCTCCATCTACAACCAGCCCAATTAATACTAACAACCCACTTCCCCCTCAACCCATATCCACAACCGAACCTACAAACCCACCTTCACAATCGGACCCATCTCCACTCCACTCCACAAACGGTCCCATAAACCCATCAGCTCAAAGTCAAATTACTCCACCCACTGTCACGAGATCCCATAATATTCCCACCAACCATACACCCAATTTAAATACCAATACTACTTTACCACCTTCAACCTCTACTCACCCCATGCATACCCGATCCAAGTCTGGAATTTACAAAACTAAACACTTTGCCAACCTTGCAGATCTCTCAACAACCCAACTTCATAATAACCTCTTCACCACATAAATAGCCAAGGGAATCAAAACAGCTCTTAAAAATTTCAATGGGGTTTTAGCCATGAAGGATGAATTAAAGGCACTCCATAACAACAACACATGGGATCTTGTTCAACGTCCTACTCACTCAAATGTTGTTGGTTCAAAATGGATTTACCGTATAAAATACAAAGCCGACGGTTCCCTTGACCGCTACAAAGCTCGGTTGGTTGCTCAAGGCTTTACACAAGTTCCCGGTCTCGATTTCTCTCACACTTTCAGTCCAGTTGTTAAGGCCTCTACTATTCGAGTAGTCCTTAGCCTTGCCATAATTTACAACTGGCCACTTCACTAGATGTCAACAATGCCTTCTTAAACGGACATCTTTCCGAGACCGTGTACATGGAATAACCACCCAGCTTCGTTGATTCAAAGTTCCCAAGTCATGTTTGTCGGTTAAAACGAGCGCTATACAGTCTAAAGCAAGCGCCGAGAGCTTGGTTCCAAAGGCTAAGTACCTTCCTTCTTACCCTCGGTTTTCAATGTAGTCGAGCCGACCCGTCTCTTTTTGTTTACAAAAGGGAAAATGAGTTAATCTACCTTCTAGTTTATGTCGATGACATAATACTCACAGGCAACAACCAAAAGGTCATCTCCAACTTCACGGCCAGACTTCATAACGAGTTCAAAATTAAGGACTTAGGTGCCTTAAACTACTTCCTAGGCCTTGAAGTAATCTCCAACCCTACTGGCCTCTTCCTTAGTCAAGCCAAGTATGCACATGATGTTCTGTCTCGTGCAGGGCTACTCGATGCAAAATCGGTTGCCACACCACTTACCACCACCGATTACTTCACCTCCTCGAGTAAACCATTCCATGATCCTACCCTATATCGCTCTCTAGTAGGCGCTCTTCAATACCTCACCATTACCCGACCGGATCTCTCGTATGCCGTAAACCAAGCAAGTCAATTCCTTCAAAATCCCACCATCACTCATTTTCAGCTCGTCAAGCGTATTTTACGTTATGTTAAAGGCACTATCTCTTATGGTTTGACGTTTGATCGGCCGTTAAAAACATCACTAATTGGTTACTCGGATGCGGATTGGGCTCATTGTATAGAAACACGACAATCCACCTATGGTTACTCAATTTACTTGGGTGGAAATTTAGTCTCGTGGAGTGCAAAGAAACAACCAACCGTTGCTCGTTCAAGTTGTGAATCGGAATATCGAGCCATGGCAAACACCGCTTTGGAAATTATTTGGTTAACACACTTATTAAGAGAGCTGCATGCGCTACCGCCCGATTGACCTACTCTCTTGTGTGACAAAAAAAAGTGCATTATTTCTAAGCCAAAACCCGGTGTCTCATAAAAGAGCAAAACATATAGACATCGATTACCACTTCATTCGAGAGTTGGTCTCCTCCGGCCGATTACACACCAAGTTTGTTCCTACCACGCTCCAGGTAGCCGACATATTTACCAAGAGTTTACCACGACCTCTCTTTGAACGTTTTCGCACCATGCTACTAGTCGGATCACTAACTGCTAGCTTGAAGGGGGGTAATAGGTGCCATGAATAAAATTGTTTAAATTTTAAAATTGTTGACTTTGTATTTTTTGGTAGCTAGCTAAGTTTGAAATAGGAGATATTCTCTCCCAAATTTATGGGATTACTCTTGTATATATACTGTACGATGTAAATGCTAATACTCAACTTTTTGACCATATTATCTCTTCACAACCTTTAACGGTTCATCGGAAATCCAAGAGTCCAGCCAAAACGATATGATGTTGCCATTCCCGATGACTCCCTTAATGTAATTCTTTAGGACGAGACCACCCGCTTTGACACAATTTAGGACCTTAACAATATTATTCCAAGCACCATTCAAAGATTCCTTAATCGGAAAGCCTTCCCACCCAACCCGACTAGCATGTAATGCATCAATAACTTTTCTCCACAAGCTGTTGCTTTCCGTTTTAAAACGCCAACCCCATTTAGAAAGGAGCGATAAATTAACATCAGAAAGCTTGTTGAGACCCAAGCCTCCATCTTTTTTAAGACTCGATACCCGATCCCAATTAACCCAATGCATCTTTTTTTCTTCGATCGATCCTCCCCATAGAAATTTCTTCACCATAGACTCCAGATCCGAAATCACCTTCTTAGGGGCTTTGTATAAAGAAAAGTAATAGCACGGTAAAATTTCCAAAACAGATTTAATAATAACACCCCTTCCACCAATCGACAGCAAATGCGATTTCCAACTAGCCAACCGGTTACGAAAAATATCATACACTGGTTGCCAGTTGTTGATCTTAAATGGAAAGAAATAACATATTGGAATTGGTATGTGTTTGTTTACTGTTTAAAAAAATAACATATATATATCGGATTTTTTTTAAATCGTGTGCCCCTCGAAATCATGAGCCTTGTGTGAAGGTCCTCCCCACACACCATCATAGCCGCACATGTTCAGGATGATTTATTAATTCGCTGGACACCACACAATTTTGGATTATATAAACAACTTTGGACAAAATCATGATTGCATAAATTCAATTTGATACTTTCTACAAGTTCGGACCCAAGAAGGATAAATAAATTCGGACCCTTTCTTTAATATTCAACAAATGCGGGTTTGGAAAAACAAGATGTTCTAATTTCTTTTTCAATTAACAAGTGCGGACAACCTATGTTACATAAGTTTGGACACCTATCTCTTCAACACAAACTCGGACATCTTGTAAAAACTATAAGTCCTGACTACTACATTCGGACATATAAGTCTGGACCCCTTTAAGGGTCTTGTAAATTCGGACATGCTCAGTAAGAACAAATGCGGACATATCATCCTTATACAAATTCGGACGCTCTGATTTTGATACAAGTTCGGACACCCTTCTAAATGCGGACCACCTTATCATTTACACATCTTAAATTCTGACCCTTATATATTAACAAGTCCGGATCCCTTAAAAGTTACCAAGTACGGACATTTTAAAGTGTTAGAAGTGCGGATGGCTTGTAACAATAAAAGTTCGGACATTTGACAAAACAATAAAGTTCGGATTCAATAGACCTTATAAGTTCGGACCATAGAATTACACTAAGTACGGACGAATCTTATTCAATCAAATCCGGACCTTTTTAATTTAACATGTTTCGGATCGTTATGGGTAATAACATGTGCGGACATAAGGGTTTTATCTAAGTGCGGACTCCTCTATCAAATACAAATGCAGACACTTAGTTTTTAACAAGTACGGACCATAAACCAAATAACAAGTGCGAACACTTTGTGACTTCACAGAGTCTGACCATTCCAAAAATCCCTTTCTTTAAAGTTTTTATGAACAGAAAACCCAAAATGCACAGAAATCAATAACATCAGGCATCAAATCAATCAATCTAACAGTGTTATCATACCACAAACATCAAACAATCATTGTACAATCATTTGTCTACAACAATCGTCATGCATTCATCAATCATGAAGCAAAAACACAAATTGTTTGGATGTCTAGGGTTTTGCATTGCAATCAAAAGAACAAGATTAACAATCATAAAGCATGGACACTTACCTTAGATTGATGTAGAGATGGTGCTACAAGAATCGGAAAGATCAACGATTGATGTCTGAACTTGTGAAGCCAAGAATGATTGAAGGAGGATTGGAGATGATTAGAGAGTGTAAAAATGCCTATAGAGAAGTTATGGAGAACTTAGGGTTTTGAGTAGTTTATTATAGTTTCACAATTGCTCTAAACACCCCCTAATAATATAACTTTACACAAAAACCACATAATACCATGTAATTTACAATTACAGCATACAGTTCACGTATTTGTCGTGCAACACATAAGTTTCGTATCAACCATCTGTTTATAATTATTATTCGCATTAGTTGTCAATGTTCGAGATTTCAGTAATTCCCCGTATTACCAACGTAGACTCATTTAACTAACCCTAGTTAAATGTAGTGCTATGAATGTATGATTTAATTCGACCGTGGTTAGGTTAAAGTATTAATTTGAAGTTGCGGGTTGTCACAATATATATATATATATATATATATAGAATTGCGCTAAAATAAGAACCACCTCGAGTTGTAAGAACCGTGAGAACTTTTTTATCCGGGCCGAGGTGGACCAAATTTTTTTTTCATAAACGTAGATGCGTGTATTATAAACACATTTGTAAAAAAAAATTAAAAAAAAAATGTCGTGTGTGTAGTTTTGAGCACCACAAGTTTGTGTTTACGGTACCCGTAAATTTTCCGGTTAGATTTATGGTACCCGTAAACACAAACTTGTGGTGCTCAAAACTACACACACGACATTTTTTTTTTTGAATTTTTTTTTTACAAATGTGTTTATAATACACGCAACTACGTTTATGAAAAAAAAAATTGGTTCACCTCGCCCCGCACGGTGTAGTTCTCACGATTCTTACAACTCGAGGTGGTTCTCATATTAGCGGTCCCCAATATATATATATATATATATATATATATATATATATATATATATATATATATATATGGGAAGGTTCATTTGAGAAGAAATTTAATTGAGAAGAAAAAGAACAAAGGGTAATTTTGTAAAACATTAAATAGTTTTTTCACTTGTCTCATTTATTATCATTTTTTACTAATTAATTAGTGATAAAGACTAGTACCTTCCACATTAACTTTTTTTGCCTCCACACATCAAAAGTTATCTTACATTTGAAATTCATCCTATACGTTGAAATTTATCCTACACAACTCGTAATTTATCATACACAACTCGCAATTTATCCTACACTCTAAATTATTTTATTTTATTTCTTTGAAAAAAATATTTTTTTTGAAGATAAGTTACAAAAAATTTAATGTAGTTATTAAAGAGGAAGACTACAAATTAATGACCTATATAGATTTACCAATGTACCCGTATAGTAACATTAAAGACTTATATTAAATGAAGTAAAATAAAGCGTTCTTATTGGTTGAAATTTCTTCTTTTTTTCTTTTTACAAAAAATTTTTCTCATTTGAACTCTCCACTATATATATATATATTGACTAGTAGGATAAATTAAGTATAGGGGTACCCTTCAGGATGACAATCTAGTTCACTAGGTTAGGAAAGCACACCATTACAATCAATCAAGATGAACCCAAGCTTAATACTGAAGTAGAAGGATGGAAAAGCGTTGGAAATTGAATCAGGTTCATGGGAACAACGTCGCAATTTATCTGGTTAAGTTTGACACTTTTGGTTGAAAATGAGGTGTCACTTGATGATTGTTTTTTAGTTCATTTGGTAGAGTTAAGGATATCTATTATGGTTTCGTTAGTTTTCACTGTCTCATCAAAAAGTGACAACCACGTCACCAGTGGGATCTCAGTCACTTTTTTCACAAGAGTGTCTAACGGGTTTCTCTATCCACTGCCTATTAAAATATTGTTTCAATTAAAGAAATTAAAAATAGTTAGAAAAAAGGAAGGGCACTCCTTGGTTAGTTATCTTGGGGCTCAACATAGTCTTCTTCTCACGCCTGTTAAGGCGTTCACCCTCCACCCCCCTGCTTTCAACGCCCTTCTCGCCCCTGGGCTACCACCTCACACCAGCATTAGACTAGGGACAAGTTTGGTACCGGTACCAAAAGTATCGATACCGAAATACCGATCTCGAAAAGCGCTAAAATTGGGTACGGTACAGTACCGGTAATGAATCGAAAATACCGATCCTGAAAACACCAAAAAGTTAGTACCAAATTGGCACCAAAAATGATTCAAATACGGTACTGTTTGATATTGATACCCGTATTTTGCAATATAGGTACTGAAATGCTTATTCCTAACACGATTTAAAGTGCCCTCTCCACCTTTACAAATCTAAATTCTAATAAATGATTCCAACAAATGCCACATGATTTAAAGTGCCATCTCCACCTTTACAAATCTAAATTCTAATAAATGATTCCAATAAATGCCACCCACATGACAATACCTCCTTCTTCCTCAAACAATCTTTATTTAAATTATATAATCACTAGGTTAGAGCCCGCATATACACGCGGTTTAACAAATAAAAATATTTTAAAGCTTTAATTCATAATTAAGTGAAATAAACTATATTAACTTAAATACCTAAAAATTAAATATACGTATAATTTTTAAACAAAATATATAAATTGTTCATATATCTCTAAATAAGTCTGAACAATTTCATTTAGTTATAATGGTATAAACTTGGTATCATCATCAAAACATCTTCATGATTTACTTGCAAACCATGAAATTTAGTGAATTTAAATCAAATCATAACTTGACAAAACGTCATCAACGCGCCTTGGTTGTGTTGTTTCGAGGGTTTAACCTTCAATCATGTTTAATATTGTGAGATCATGATCAAAGATTTATTTATATTCAATACGGTGCCAATCCTCAACATCATGATACCTAATCACATACGACTATGTGCATTCACTCATCCGCAATTCTTACCCAAGACTTTTGTCACCATACACGATTGTATCTTGTTTTGATCCTGACAATATAAATAACATGTCAAATCATTTATACTACAAGTTATAACAGGAATATTGGATTTTAATAATCCCAATCATTCGCCATTGTCCGCCACTAGTCCAAACTTCAAGAATAACCACTGGCAATCCCAACTATTAACATATTGGCCTCCATGGACCCTGACTAACGAAACCATGACGTCGTTAGTCTCTGATCGCCGGAAAACGTATTTGGCCAGAAAACTCATTTTTTTTTTGCCTGAAAACTCAACATTTTTGTCTCAAACCTCTTTGTAACCTTATTACGGACCTTTAGGAACCTTTTTCCTAGTAATATCCCCAATTAATGAAGTCGACGGAAAACTCATTTTTTCGCCGGAAAACTTAACATCTTCGTCCCAAACCTCTTTGTAACCTTAGATCGGACCTTTAGAAAAAAAGGTTTTCCGGCGACCGGAGACTAACGACGTTAGAGTTCTGTTAATCAGGGTCCATTGGTGGCCAATATGTCAACAATTAGGACTGCCAGTGGTTATTTTTGAAGTTGGGACTATTGGCGGCCAACGGCGAAAAGTTGGGATTATTAAAATCCAATATTATGTTATCATATATCTCCAGCCTAATATAAGATCAGATTTTAGAAAACATTGCATATTAATTAGGGTACCCTTACCCACCCCGGACGGGTCACTAATTACTATGGGTCGTTCAACATCCCCAGTAATGTAAGGTAACCTTGATGTTCCAACTCTCAACAAATCATCAACCCTCGGTTAATCAGAAAGCTTTGCAAAACTGTGAGTGTACATGAGCCCTTTTACTTTTCGTCACTATTGATGCAATACGTATACCTTATGAAACTCACACAATCACATACTTTATGCTTAAAACACAAACAAACAATCCAATATACATGCTTAATACATTATGCTAGGAATTCATACATGCTAGAAACTTATTTGCACTATGCTTTGTCATTAACTTCGATCAAGCCTCCCTTAACATGCATAGTGCTATAGGATTAACACACTGCCCGTATTCTTGTGGTCATGTTAAGTTAAACAAAACGGTATTGTCGTTGCTATGACAAGATTACGCTCGCGGGAAACTTTGGATTGACAAGTAGGAGTTGCATGCTAGTATTGCCATGATATGTACTAGATTACGTTTATGACAGGTGGATTTGTTTAATCGATTTTATACTTATGCTAGTAATTAAACTTGTATGCTCACCAATACTTTATGTGTTGACATGTACTTTAATACGTATTACAGGAAATTGATGATGATGAACGGAATCTAGTAGGATGACTAGAAACCCACTTTTAATTTAATGGTGATGATGAACGGAATCTAGTAGGATGACTAGAAACCTACTTTTAATTTTGTACGTATGTTGTATCTTGTTTCCTTTAGTAAGTTATTGTAATTTGCTTCCAAACTATGTACTTTGAATTTAACAATGAAATGAAATCTTGATTATTAAATATTGTCGCAAATAGTTGTTATGAAGTCTCTTGCAATCTCATTTTCGTCTCACTCTGATGTTTCCGCCATCGGTTGGGGTGTTACAACAATGGTATAGCATTGGTACTACTTGACACACTTTTACGACAACTGTTGCAACGCATGGGCTTAATGCTAGTTGTGATTAATAAAATATATGAATCGTAAATCAAATTAATATAAAATTATTTATTATTGGTAGAGGCATATGCCTCTTAGAGGGGAGATCTCAGATTCATCAAACCTGGGTAATAGAGAATAATTTAAGATTGTTGGTGTAATAGAGTAAGAATTATAATTTGTCATTCGTAAAAATAAATGATAAATCAACTTAATATAAATTATTTATGATCTATTATTACTTCAAATATTTCTTTAATTAATAATTTATAACGAGGCTATGTGCAGTGGAATAACTATACCACTATTACATCACCTGTCACACCCCCAAATTACCACATGCGGGAACACCGCGGGGCGTGTGACGTACCAGGATCCAGCCACCAATCACATTGAACTATAACAAGATATTAAATAAAAGTTTCCTTTTATTTCATAAAGTAATTTCAAATCACAACTTAAAACCAATACGTTCAGCGGAAGCATAATGTAAATCGTTATTCAAATGTTTCAAAACAAATGTGCGAAACCAATGAACATGTATCCAAGAGCCACGACCCATGACCACTCCAGCACTCCCAGATAGCAAGTTCCATAACCATGAATCTAACGACCTGCAAGCATGCAGACAGGTGTATCAGACAACGCTGGTGAGTTCAAAGTTTGTTATCACGATTAGTTACCAGATCTCAGTTTAAAGCTTTTCAGAAATAAAATGTTGTTAATAACTCGAGTACCGCAAGATGGCTCCAGATTGTTTGCCCTTCCCCAATGATCTATCAAACATTGGTCAAGTGGTTAAGGTAATTAGTTCACGCCCGTCCTCCCCGGTACGGTGTGAGGGTGCCAAACCTAATAGCGCTCACTATCAACTAATAACCCCATTGCCTCCCCGACAACTAATTCGGTATATGATGGGACTTAGATGATAGATATGAGTGTATTAACCAACATTCCAGTTAAATCCATTTACCCGACATTCCTCCCCGGAATATTTACCAGATGTCCCTCCTCGGGACGCATGCTTGAAAAAGGCAGTGAACTCACCTTAGATTTGCTTGGTATATTAAGTTACCCGTCCAAGTTGGTCAACCCAAACCCTACCGTGGTTACCAATCGAAATCAGTTTCATAATCAATCAAATCACGTATTTTACACAGTTTGCATACATCACAAGATCACCGTATATCGCATAGCCAGTACTTAGTTCTCACATAAGTCCACATTCCATGTGCAAGTCTCATAATCACATTTAACAGATGAACTAGCTAGTCGCACTGGTTAAGTCAAGATCCTCATTTCTAGTTAACATTGTTATCATGCAACAAACAGAATTCTACAAACACAAGTGTCCATCATCATATATATCATAAATTGTTCTTGTTCTGTTTGTTTACACACATGCAGCATCTCCACGAAGAATCCATTCTTCGTGGGAATGCTGCCTTGGCGAAGAATCCTCCGGCGAAGGTCTATCCTTCGTCGGGCTTAAGTACGGCGAAGAACCATATGGCGAAGAATCATACTTAGTCGATAATGAATATGGCGAAGTATCCTTATGGTTCGCCACCTGGTTTCTTCGTCGGGGGCAGTTCTTCGTCGCTGCACTCACAGACGGTTACAATTCCTTTATTTCAGCCTTAACAGATGCTAACACGTTTTACAGTTTTCGAATCGGATCAAACAACACTTTTCAACCATGAACATGTACCATAAACATGAACAATCATTAACCATTCAAACATAATAGTTCTCAATCATCATACAAACCATACTAAACAATCATTGACCCTAACATCCTATGACCGCACACAATCAGAATATCAGTTTATCATGATATAAGTTCATAAATCATAATCATCAAACCCCATCACGAGTAAGAATCTATACAAACCCTCAAACCCTCAACATGAAAATTCTAGATTACAATATTATTGATGAAACCCCAACCAATTATGTAACAAAACAACATCAAAAGCATAACACACTATTAACAAGAGAACACTAACCATGATATTGAATAGATTGGTTTGATCGAGACACATAGACTTCGAATTATTGGAAACAGCCGTCGAGTATACGAGGGAGAGGAGTAGTGTTTTAGGGTTTGATTATGTTTCACGGGTTACGCAAGTCTTAAACAAACACAATAATAGTTGGGCCCATTCTGGGCTACAAGCCGAGAGCCCCTTTTTGGCGAAGAATCACCTGCTTGACGAAGACCCTTCTTCGTCGAGGTTGATGGTGACGAAGAGTCATTCTTCGTCCAGCCAAGGTTGTGGTGAGGAGTTGTGGCGAAGAATCATTCTTCGTCATCTTAGGTTTCCATTACACATTAAACATTACACATTTAACAAGCAAGCATCAGAATACTTTAATAATTCAAATAAACTACACATGACATCACGTAAAACAAATTGTACATACAGGATTGTGAAACAAGTGGTGCGTAGAGGAAAGACCTTAAGATTTCGGGTTGTCACATCACCGGCACGTCACTGTCATGTAGGCATTCGAGCAATAACTAAAGACACCATAATTAGGTGTAGTCATTTAACTAAATATAAAATAAAAAGACATTATTGGTCAAAAGGGGTGGACCGCATCTCTCAAGAGCCTGTCATTCGTTAATGCAATGGTGGAAGAGGCCTTTAGCACTCTATATAACTAGAGAGGGTGGTGTTAGACGCCCCCATGCTAATTTAGCATGGGCCGCTAATTGATTACACACAGTTTGATAATAATGTTTTTCAATTAAAGTTTAACAAAAACATATTTTTATGAATTCTTTTAATATTAGAGTTATAATAGTAATGATATTATTTAATTATGTTACCGAAAATGGCTATTATTTCTTATACAGTCTAGTTTTAAGCATTTAATTACGGAAATTTATTTAAATTCAAACCATGATTTTTCTATATAAATATCACATACACTTAATTGTTTTTTTTTAACGAGCGTTGTTAAGCAATTTAGAAGCAAGTTCGGTATTAATCACTATGAGCAATAAATTACAAGCTTGTTAGATGGTTATCAAATATGCCTACTTGTCTTATTAGTATTGCGATAAGCAAACAAAAAGTTTTTAGTATCCGATCCGTGTATAAACAGGACTATAAGCTAGTGTCTATTATACACCTCGCTTTAAAAAAGGGTAAAAAGATGAAACGAATCTTATTCATTGGTGGACGATGAAATGAACACTCTTTTCCTTAATTTGAAAATATTAGACCAAAGGGTATGGTGAGGATAGTCCCCAAAGGGACCATCCGCCACGTAGGCGCCAAGTAAGCAAAGGTGGAGGACCATCCTCTTGGGGACTACCCAAGGGTGTGGAGGGGAAGCAATGACTACCCAAGTGTTGTACCTTGTGCTGATTTACTTGTACCCTGCAAGTAGGGTTGTAAACGAACCGAACGAACTCAAACAAGGCCTTGTTCATGTTCGTTCGTTAAGGAAATTAATGTGTTCACGAACAGTTCATGAACACTTACCGAACGAGATTTTAAGTCCGTGTTCGTTCATTAAGGAAATGAGCGTGTTCACAAACGGTTCACGAACACAAGCGAACACAAATAAATTTGGCGAACGCGATGAAGGATAAAGGTGGATGGCCCAGAGAGTAGCACTAGAACTTGAATCCCTTATTGTGGAACGGAGGTAGATCATATTCGTCGATGTAAATAATGAAAAAAGAAAGGGAAATGGTGCATAAACAAGGTGAAAGAGGGTTTCCTAGTTTAATTGTTAGGGTAATGATATAAATAAAAGTTTAATAGTATAAATAGTATAGATAAAATATATGAAAGTATAAAAATCTTTAATTAAAACACGAACATAAACGAACGCAAATGAACGAATGTTCACGAACACCTTACCGAACGTTCACGAACACAATTGAACGAACGAGACATTTGTTCATGTTCGTTCATTTAACTAATCGAACAAAATTTCTTGTTCATGTTCGTTCGTTTATTAAACGAACGAACATAAACGAACTTCCCGCCGAACAGTTCACGAACTGTTCGCTGAACGTTTGGTTCGTTTACAGCCCTACCTTCAAGGAGAGAGAGAGAGCAAATTTGTGGGGGCCACCAATCAACAAGCAGCCAATCAAAAAGACCCGTCTCCTCCGTCTTCCTTCCGACGTTGGCGACGTGACGAACCCAAGGGGGCGGTGTGGGACGAGCAGGGACGCCAGCGACGGGGGGAGACGACCCCCATACCGCACGGTCTTACATTTTGGTCGGTGGCTGTCGGCTAGGTGATCCTATCTTTATAACTTTTTCTGTGATTACAAAATTATCTATATTATCAGTTTTATAATCTTTCCTGTGATTACAAAATTATTTATATTTATCAGGAATTTATTTCAGTTATTTGGGTAACTTTTATATCTGTTTTAGAAAGTTCATATATATCCAAGTTTTTTCTATTCTATTATTCTATTATATATACAGGAATATCAATAATAATAAATTTAATTTTAGGTAAAGTATTCTATCATGACAATTTAATTCAACATGATAATATAATAATATAATTTCACTAGGTTATATACCCGTGATTTCACGGGTTATGGGTTGTTTTATAAAAAAATATATTTACAAAAGAATTTTATATATTTGATTTCTTATAATTGGATAACCTCTTCATACTAACACCACTTTAATGTCCTTTCTACCACGTGTTTTTCTTAACGTGCCACCTTGCTAACGTGACGCTTAATGTCTCCTATTTATACCCTCCCACGCTTAATGTTATATACCCGTGAGTTTCACGGGTTATGCGTTGTATTAAAAAAATCTATATCAAGCAATTTTTTTGTATGATTGTATATAGACGTGTCGAGGCAGATATGTAACCTGTGCTTGAGTAACAAAAAATCAACTTTGATCATAGCTTGAAGAGATATGGGTAGCGAAATATATTCATATGTCATATATTTTTAAAATATATTTCAAGATAAAATAGTATGAAAACGATTTGCTCGTCAGATAGAGTGAACCAACAACATTATATATGTAACCGCAAAAAAGACAATAGTAAATAAAATTCAATTTAAAAGGTATAAACTAAATCACGCAATGAATTTTCATTATTTTTATATAACAATGAGCTTGACGGGTTATGAGTTGATTTTTAAAATTTTATATTTGCAAAAGAAAATTTTTTATATGATTTATTATAAATTAAACACTAATTTTTTTTTGGGGGAAACATAAAAAAAAGGATCCGATTATATGTGGGTGGGTTTTATTTGTTTGGATGATCCAAGGGTTGAAACTGATCCAAAAACTCTTAACACTACCAACACTCCCAAAACTGAAAAGACACACGAGACTTTTACTCGCTTCCCCCTAGGGTTCTTCAACACTCCCAAAAACACTCTCACCACTACCAAACTCAAACCATAGAATCTCTGCATTCCGTATCTTCTTCAACATCCAGACAAACCCTAGAATCTCTGCATTCCGTATCTTCTTCAACATCCAGAGACGTGATTTCACGATTACACTCACGAGACGGTTATCAACTAACAGTTATCAGAAATCTCTGCATTCGGTAACTTTTTTTTGTACTGATTTCTTGTTTTTTCACAAATTTCATAGTTTTATTTGTTTAATATTGTTAAATAATGAGACTAAGTGTCGGAAAACAAAATAATGATGACCGGAACTTCAATCGTTTGTGTTTCATTTTGTTTTCTTGACTTATTTTTCTATCTAGCTAATGTTTACTTTATGTTTCATTTTTCATTAAACCCTAAATCTTTGATACTGATCAAACCCTAAATGTTTTGTTAGTGGTTGTTGATTTTCATTTGAAACCCTAAAATGGAGATTTTGATTGTTTGTGCTTGATTAATGCCCTGGTTTTTTAGAAATTTGACACTTTTTGGTATTTGATATAAGATTTCTGGTTAAAATGATGCTTTTTAGGGTTATGCTTGATAATGGTGATGTTTTTATGCTGAATTTTCATCATGATGTTTCTATGAACTGTCAAATGAATATTTCATTTTGTGAAGATTATTATTTATTTGAATTATTATTTAACTTTTACGTATTCATGCTTTATTAGACGAAGATACCTCCAAAAGAAAACCTCAACCTACATAAATTCGGTGCCGAAATGGATCCAACGAAGATACCTCCTTCATTCTTAACATTTATTGGAGACGAACCTGTATTTTTGGTATGTTTTTTTTCCTTTCGTGGTAATGTGATATTGTTATTTGACATTATCATCTCACATGTTTGCTATTGCTTTATGTTTTCTATTGTTTTATTAAACCATACCATCTGACTTTGCAACTAATTTGTGGGGAGATAAAGTCCCCTATGGTAAAACAGTAAAAATAAGAGATGGTAACAGTTTAAGGTGTGTAAGGATCAGAAAGAGAAATGGAGAACCTATATTTACTGACGGATGGATTATGTTGGTTCGAGAAAATGATTTGAAATCTAAACATGGAGTATTGATAACAACCACTGGGCCATACACATTCAATGTTTCATGCTTGAAAGAATTTGTCTGCCAAAACTCTTATTTTACAGCACAAATAAATGATGTACCATATATGATTGTAAGTGAATTTATATTAGTCCAGGACTCGTTTTTAACAACTGTTTTCATTTTTTGTAATTGTCTACTAATGATTTTTTGAATTTTCTTATAGCTTATGCCTGATAAATTTTGGAACAACTTTTATGGCAAAAACTACTAGGGTGAAATGGCAAGGGTGTATGTTGGACAAAGATTTTGTAATGTCAAGTTGGAAGCATCTTCCCACTGTTGTTGTTTCAAAGATGGATGGCTTAAACTGGTTGAGGAGGTGCCTCTGGAGAACGAACCTTACTTGGTTTTTACAATGATTGATTTGAAAACCTTTGAACTTTCTGTTTTTGATCCGGAGAGTGGCACTGAAATGGTTTTCAAAAAAGATGACGTGGTAAATACATAATCTGTTTTATTTTTAAGAATTTAATTATTACTCTTGTTATTAAACTTTTATACATATTAATACTTATTACTTTTTTTGTGAAGGATAAAGGAAAGTGTGAGATAGATACTGATGAGGTTTTGGTAACAAAGAATGAAAATCCGGTACATCATTTATTTATTCGAATTATTATTTAACTTTTACATATTCATACTTATTGTTTTTATTGTGAAGGTTAAAGGCAAGTCCAAGGTAGATGATGCTCAGGTATTTATAACCAAAAATGAATATCGCTTAAGTCATTTACCGTTTTATATTTCATAGTACAGATTTATTTAAAAGTTATTACTTATTTGTGTTACTTTTGGTACAGACACAAGGAAATGTTCGAAGCAGAGTTAAAAGGGTTGATGCAGCGGCAATCACTGGTTCTCCGGTCTTGAAATCCACAGACCTGGTAGAAAACCAAATTGTAAGTTTTTTTGACATTTACCATTTATATTTCATAGTAACAAATTTATTTAAAAGTTATTACTTATTTGTGTTACTTTTGGTACAGACACAACGAAATCTTCGAAGCAGGGTTAAAAGGGTTGATGCAGCGCCAATCACTGGTTCTCCGGTCTTGAAATCCACAGAGCTGGTAGAAAACCAAATTGTAAGTTTTTCTGAATTTTTTATTGTTTACATAGTTCATATATCTTAATTACATAGTGGCTTTCGATCAATATGGTTTCTGCAATAAATGGGTTTGGGTTTAAATGGTTTGGTGATAATTTAGGCGCTATTTGTTTGGTTATAATATAGGCGTTATTTCTTAATTGATAATATAGTGGTTTGTTCATTTCGTTTGGTGATAATACATGCTTTATTTGTTTCATGATAATATAGTCATTTGTTCATTTAGTTTGTTGATAATATAGGTCTTATTCGCTTCATGATAATATAGTCATTTGCTCATTTGGTTTGATGATAACTTAGGAGTTATTTGTTTCGTAATAATATAGGTGATAATATTGTTTTTAGTGATAATATAGTCTCGTGTTCGTTTCGTTCGTTTAGAGGATGTATGAGTTAGCCGTTGTAAAAAATGAAAACTGGTTTGAAGTTGTCTCACCCATTCAGTCGTTTATTTGACTTCTATCACTTGTAATTCTTATTTTTTGTTAATAAGAATTGTTGAATGTTGAAAGGGTGTGAGAATTCGAATAAAGTATTGAACCTTATACTCTTCTCAACACCTTTATAATAGCAACACTACAAATACTTCAAGAAATAAAAACATGCTTTCATCTTTTACCAACAATTTTTATGCAAATTTAAAAACATTCTTTTTCGAATAGTTAACGGTTTAGCCTCATGGTGGACATTGGTGTAGATTTAGTAGAATTAAAGTGTGCGAGTTAGTTGTTTTTAAAAAGTTAAGGTGCATCGTAAAAGTTTTCCTCCTTGAGTGGGTTACTGAGTGTTGTAGTCCATGGTAAATATTAGTATAGATTTAAAAGTAGATTTACAAAGGTTAACAACGGTTTCGTGATAATATATAATTTCTATCATATATATCTAGAATATGTTCTAATTAATTCAATTATGTTCAGCCGAAGCGCAGGAAGACAGTTCAAAAAGTTAACCCACAATCACCTGTTCTCAACTTCACAAGATTTGCGGAACACATAATTGTAAGATTTTATAGAATTTTTATTGTTTCCTTGTTTAACTTTTTATGCAAAGGCTATATTTACTGATGGCTGGAATATATTGTGCTTTTCAGCGACTACCAGCAAAAGTGTCATCTTTGTTGGACCTATCTCCTGATAATCTCAAAAAAGTCAGAGTTCAAAACCTGACAGGTGAAGTAAAAAAGATAATGACCAAATCGGAAAAACATCGCAAAGGGTTCCGTTATGGATTCGTTGGATGGTCGGGTTACTTGAAGGCTTAGAAGATCAACGTTGGTGCGGAACTGTTTTTTGAGTTCCACAAGTCAAGTAAGCTCTTGAGATTGTCAAAGGTTGTGGAGAAGGGTTGTGTTAAAAAGAAAAACTTGCGTGCATGACTGGGATGTGGTGATGGTGGCTGTCGTTGTTATTATAAACAATATATGGTAGTTTCTTTTGTTGGGCTTTAGAGTCCTAGTTGGTGTAGAAAAACTTGTTGCTAAATTAGACACGTTTTGGTTATTTTGGGTTGGGCTTTATGTAAATCTAGGTTAACAGGTAATTTCGTGCTTAGTTTGTCTTTTTGGGTCGAATGACTTGACTAATTTTGATATTATGTGTTATGCTTAATGGTAATAGACGGTTGATAATTTATTAAACTTTAGTCTCGTCATGATGTTGTGTATAATAGATGACGAATTTTGGTACAAGTTCATTTTTGTTTCAATTATTATAGATATGTTTGTAAACGTTTATGTGTTATACTATGAAACACTAATCAACTATAGTAACATGTGTTATGCTATGAAACAATAATATATAAAAACTATGCTTTTGATAACAAAACAAATTACATATACAAATAAAAATTACAAGTAACTAAAAACTTCTTTGTATACAACATTAGATGTCCTATTAGTAAGGTTACCATCATTATCAAGAATTGATAATTTGAGTCCGTCTTTGCTCTTGACTCTCGACAAAGCAACATAAAGTTGACCATGAGAAAATACTGGACTTTTAAAAAACAAACCAACTCTGGATAATGACTGGCCTTGACTTTTATTAATTGTCGCAGCGAAACATAAAGCAACAGGAAACTGTCTTCTTTGAAATCTAAAAGGAACCTTCTTATCAGACGGTATTATACCAATTCTAGGAAGAAAAATTCGAGCACCAGTGTTGCTTCCAGATATCACTTCTGCTTCAATAACGCGATTTCCAAGTGATATTACCTTTAAGCGAGTTCCGTTGCACAGACCATTTTTTTATCAATATTTCTGAGGAGCATGATGGGAACACCGACCTTTAGTACTAATTTGTGATTTGGAACACCTGAGATCTTAAGACCATTTAGTACGTCGGGAGAGTATAAACTTTGATCAAAACCATCATGTAGATTTTCTGTCTCACAAATACTATCGGAACTTAGGTATTCCTTGGAATCGCCTGGGAACATCAGCAACAATTGAGAATTAATTTCATCAACAACTTCATTCGTCGGTGCAAGAATCGCTCTTTCTTGGTAAAAGCCAGAACTTTGGTAATTTTCAAGAAGAGAAGGATAAACAAACTCTATAAGACTTGAAATAGGATCAGCGGAATCCATGATTAAAAGATCATCGGGTATATCTATAATCGTATCACCATCCTTAGATCCGCCTAATTTCCCTTCACCCAAATCCAACAACCACTGAGCAAACATTCGTGTTTGCTTAACATCATGCATTCCACTTCTTGCAGTCAACCTCATGTTCTTAGTTAAAGTGAGAACTTTGCAGTGGTCCCATATGTACGAAGAAGTCAACGAAGCATTAACAATGTCTTATCTAGTACCACCTTGAATGACAGGAAGAGTTTGTCGGAAATCTCCACCAAATACGATTGTTTTACCTCCAAATGGACTTTGGGAATTATGAGAACCATCACATTTCAATATGTCTTTTAGAGTTCTATCCAAAGCTTCAAAACCATGTCGGTGTACCATTGGCGCTTCATCCCATATAATTAATGATGTTTTCTTTAATAGATTTGCAACATCACTATTAGGGATTATAGTACACATTGAGTCTTCATTCAGATTAATCGGAATGAGAAATCGAGAGTGAGCTGTCCTACCTCCTGTAAGAAGCAAAGAAGCAATCCCACTTGAGGCAACATTTAAAACAATTTCCCCTTTTGATCTTAGAGATGCAGATAACGTTTTCCAAAGAAATGTTTTACGGTACCTCCATAACCGTAAATAAAAAAACACCACCTTTATTGTCTTCAACCGCTTTCATGATATCATTATAAATAAATCTTTGTTCATCGGTTAATGAAACTAAAAGGTTCTCAAACTTCTCTTGAAGATCAATTCTATCATAATCCAGCTCTTCAGTAATCAAACGATTATTTGAAGTAGAAATCAACTCATGATCAGGATAAGGCACTGTATTAAAATTTCGTAAGCTGGAATTATTACGAATTAAAATCTTCTCAATCTCGTACAATGTGAGATTTTTAACTTCATCATCAGTGAGGCATAAATCTGGAAAAAAAAAACACATTAAAGATATATTTTTTAGATTAATATAATCCAATGTATAAGAAACAAATATTTGTTAAAATCTAAAAGAAATAATTGGATAAAATAAAACATTTTAACATGATTATATATATATAAATATATGTGAATGTGAATTATAAACATAAAGATTATAAATAAACATAAAAAGGAGTAATTGTCATAAAGTACTTGTACCTGGAGACTTTAAAAATTGTCGTTGTTTATAGAGGATGCCATCTGATAATAATTCCCATGTTTTTTGCCTTACACGTTCCGGCAAAGACAGAGTCTGGCACGTCAACATCGTAGCAAACAGTGTGCGAAGATAATAACCGGAGCCTGAATGACTTACTTCTTGGATAGCTTCTATATATTCCATGTCATCATCTAGCAGATCGTGAGCATAACATGCTTCTCTAAAGGTATTAAATTTACGACCATTTACAGTGAGGATATCATCAAAGGATCGAGGACCTTTAAGTTTGTTTAAAAGAATCCTCAAAAAATATGCCTCCCCGAGAGTAGGAGAAACAGCATGAATTCTTCCAATTGCAAAACCACCCGGTTTCTGACGTTACCAACAACGTTCATCCTTTTTAAACACAAACTTAGTAGGGAACTCAACGTAAGTAAGCTCTCGGGCAACTTCATCTCTTAGGTTACAATCCATCCAAGATGAAAACATTGAAGAATTCATTGACGGCCGATTGAGGACTAAGTCAATATCATCGTCTTCACCGTATACAACATTTTGTTGGTTCGGAAGATGAAATGGGAGACGAATAACAGCTGGGTGCCTATAGTGAACATCAAATGTGAATATACGCCATGATGCCTCACATGCAGACAAATATCGACAATCATAGTATTTTTTAGTCTCATCAACCGGCGGGTCAGGTTCGTTTGATGTGTTACTTTCAACAATGGAAACGGTAACACGATCAGGCCCTTTGTTGATATATTTAAACAAATACTTTATAGATCTAGCTTGATTGCACCATTCAACACTGATGTGGGACTGATATCTCTTCAAAAGTGTTTTGTTGTAGGGAACAACAAATCTGTTATCTAGCTTAACTCCAGATTTTTCAACAAACATTCCTGAATCTCTTCTTCTATAGAGCGGAAAACCATCCATGTCGACAGACGTATGATCACGGAATCTCTTTGGAAAGCCCTTAGAACACTTATTATCTACCATGCATGGGCAGTTGATGTTGTGAGGACCACAAGGACCGTCAATCATGAAATCACTGGCAAGAGTATACAACTCTGGATCATCGTTTGGGTCAGGAATTTCAGCAGAAATGAGGGGATCAATGTGTTCAACAGTGGGAAACTTGTGATCGGGATGCATAAATAAACATATATGCGCATGCGGCAACCCACGCTTCTGAAACTCCACCGTATAAACAACTACAAAAAGTAAAGAAAATAAAATATTAAATGTTTGTATTCAATTTTTAAATATTAATAAGAAATGAAGCTTAATAGTAAATATGTAAAAAATACCTGCTGAAACTTTTCCAAATATTGAGTTATCCTTCAAGTCTTTAATCAAAGCATTGAGCTTGATTTTAAACAATCTAGAGAGGATATCAGGCCTGTCTTCAGGACTTAAATTGGTGTCCTTAAGATATCTTTTAATTTCAGGCCATTTAGGATTGCATGTCACGGTTATAAAAACATCTGGATATCCATACCACTTACACAGAGACATTGCATCCAAATAGTTCTGCATCATATACCGAGCACCTCCAGTGAATGACGAAGGCAATATGCCATGCTTTCCAGTGTTGGATAAATTTATATTACCATGGTTACGTAAATTGGAGAGGTTCTCAAAAGTATCACATCTTAGAACCTTCTGTTGAAAACGTATGTAATTTAGTCGCACAGTTTCAATCATGGTATACGCATCAACTAAGAATTGTTGAAATAGGCGACGTGAATTTAGAATTAATGAAAAAACACCCTGCCTATCTTGTATCCTCTATGCAAAGAATTCTCTCACAATGACATATGTTCGTTTGGTTGATGTAGAAGGAGTAACACCTCTATGAGGAATATCAATTCTGTAGCAATCATCACCATAAGGAAACAAAAGTGGATACTGGAGAGCAAGATACGATGGATGTAACTCACTAATACGTTGTAGACCACCAGATTTCGTTTCTACAATAATATCTCTGTTTTATAAGGAATCGCCAATGTCACCAACAATTAAAGCTGCCACTTCAGAATCGGTTGGTAAGTTGTATGTTCTTCCATCTTGTTGCCTTCTTCCAATGAGCCGCAACTTTAGCTCAGCATTACAGTTATCTTTAAAAAAATCTCTTACCATGCGATATGTTTTAACCAAAACATTCTCCGAGTCTAACATATTATGTATATGTTGTATAACTTGAAGATCAAGATCCAAAGACTTTGATGAAGAAGCTCTATTAGATTCACTAAAGAAAATCAAAACATATAATATTAATTTAAAATTAAAAAAGATTCTTAAAAAATAAAGTAGTTACATTGAATACGTACCCAAAAGCGGATTGTCTATTTGAAAGTTCATTGTCAGTATCATATATATAAAGTTGGGAGAATTTTGGTTTAGATCCGTCCTCTTGTAGAAGACTTCCCATTCTATGGTAATTCTGACCACCCAATCGGAATATATAAGGAGCATTGCCTCTGTTAATGGATTTATCAACTTTTCCGCCAATGGAAGTAAATGAGAACATGGAATTGTATCGGCGGATGTTCTTGATGAATGACTTGCTTTTTGAATCCAATCCATTAAAAAGAGACTGATAACTTGGTGGTGCTTCCTTCATATTAGGAAGTTGAACTTTACCATATGCATAACAAATTGAATAACTTGAACTAAATTGGATTTGTGTACTCTCTCTACGAGCTTCGACATCCCATAATTTTGCTTGACATATTTGGCAAGTGACATTTTGATCTAAGTGATCAACATAATCTGTTGAAAAATATTTAAATAATATTTGTAAATTTGTAATAAGCAATTATAAAGTTGGATGCAATTTCAATTAAAATTAATTAATTGTATATTGTATATTTATGTAAAATGTACCTTTTGAGATGCCCACAAATTCGTCTTTTTTAGTATCACTTTCATTCGATCGTCTTTTATCCAAAATAGTCTTTCTTAAATTTCGCCTTTGTTGACTGTTAAAATTGTCCATGGAATTATTTAAACCCGTAACAACAAAAAATATAAAAATTAATGATACAAAATAAAATATAAAAAAATGAAAATATTATGGTGTTACCGTTTGAGTATTCTGCTGTAATGTCAGAGACAGGACTTCTAGTATTTCCATTGGTACAATTGGTAAAAGATAGTGAATTACATAAACGATTCTCTTTGATGACATTCTCTTTGTTCTTAGCCTTTCTTGTATCCAAATACAATTTTCGTAACTTTCTCCTGTGATGACTCTCAATATTGGTAGAGTTTGTGTTTAAAACTGTACAAAAAGATAATATTTAAGATATAGGAATTTATTAGAAAAAATAAACAAAACATTAAACAAAATTCTTACTGGGAGGGTTAATAGATATTGGTGTAATATTTGAAAATGATGTTGTATTTGTACAATTATTTAAACCTGTAATAAAATTATATAGAAACAAATCATGATTAAAAAAAGAAAATAAAAATAATATTAAAAAAAGTATATGTGATAATGAAAATAAAAATAGGTAAGCGGTATATTTGTAGATTTTTTATAATAAAAGATTTTTAATAGAGTAGCTGTTGTAATGCCAGACAAAGGGCTTCTAATACTTCCAATGAGAGAATTAGTAAAAGATAGTGAATTACATAAAAGATTGTCTTTGATGACATTCTCTTTGTTATTAAAAACATTCTCTTTAACACCGTTGTTAACCTTTCTTCTATCCAAATACAGCTTTCGTAACTTTCTCCTGTGATGACTCTCAATATCGGTAGAGTTTGTGTTTAAAACTGTAAAAAAATAATTAAGATGTAGGAAATTATTTGAAAAAATAAATTAATAAATCATTAAACAAAAAAATTATTGGGAGTGTTAATAGATATTCGTGAAACATTCGACAATGGTGTTGTATTTATGTTGGGATAATGATGTATATATGAGATAATAATAAAAAAAAGTCAAAAATTATATCCTACCTTGGAGGAAAAGAAATTCTACTAATAATTAAAGTTAAATCATAATATGTTTAATATTACAAACTTGTTTCAATTCATTTGGTTTTAAAACGTCAAAAAGGTAATGGAAAAAAATACAAAATGTTAATTTAAAATACAATTGAAAAAAAAATATATACATGTTAATAATAAAACTAATTTTAACACAGTTTTAATAAAAGTAAAATTAACACTGCTCAAACTAAAATTTAGAAATTTAAAACCAAGGATAAATTTAAATAACCAAATCCAAACATTAAACCATCATTCCTACATCAAGTGACTTAAACAACATAAGTTTTCAAAAACAAATAGTAGATATCCTAAACATGGAATAATAATTGTCTTAACAATGGATAGATGTGATCATTTTTCCTTCTTGGGAATCAAAAGTGACTTAGGGCCTTCATTCAAAGAAAAAGGATCTTTACTTCCAAAGTCGTCACGATCATAATCTTCCGCAAGAACACACGCTTCAGCTCAGGTTGTGCCTTCATCTTTCCTGGCCTTTTGTTACGCAAAGCCATACCACCAGCACTTGAATCAATCAATGAAACCGGAGTCTCATAACCATTGTTGAATGGTATAGAATCCTTCAAATTAATGTAAATAGATTTGTTAAAATACAAAAGGTTTGTATTTAGAAATAGGAATGTGTTTTAAAAAAAAATAGATAGTATCTTCTGGTTAGTAGTATGTTTTCTCGTCTTGCGCTTCTCTTTGCTATAAGTGTTGAATTCTAATTTAAATAGAAAATATGGATTAGAAATATAGAATTACAAAATAAAAAGATTGAGAAAACAAATAGAAATAAAATGCGGACCTCCATTGCAACCTAAAACAGCTTTTGTTGCTGACTCGTCATGATCATAAGGCTCCGCAAGATTACGCTTCAGATCAGAATGTTCACTTATCTTTTCAGCATTTTTGGTAGCCAAAGATATTGATCCATCATTTGAACCAATCAGTGACATCGGGGTATCATCCTTAATATGGAAATGAATTGAAATGAATAAAATATATTATTATAAACAATATTTGTAATCATAATAGTGATGAATAAAAATAAATGAATAAATAGATTTTGTCATATACTTTGTTGAAAAATAATACCTTCAGATCGACAGTATCAACACTTGCAAAATCACCAGATGAGATATTCATAGAGTTTGAAAGATCAACCTACATTGTAAACAAAGAAGGATGTGTTAAATTGTTGAATAAAGAATGTAGGTAAAATATAGTATAACTGTAAAAACTTAATATCAATAACATTAGATACTTACATGGTCAATCCCTAACTTTGATTCAAGCTGAGAAATTATTTCAGCATCATCAGAAAATATTTTGACAGTGAATGACTTGTAGTGATTCTTCACATTAAAGGGAGAAATCTCAATCTTAAACGCCATCTTTTTGCCAACCAAATTACTAATTTCATCCGGTAGCAAATTATCCGTTTCACCCTACATAATAATTTAAGATGTAAAAACAGTGGTACAATATGAGATTGTATAAATTATAGAAATTGGGAAGATAATAAAGCCAAAAGAGATACATCAAGAAACTTATCAACCAACTCTTGAGCACTCTTTCCAAGTAATTTTCCAGCTACATGATCTAAGCAAGTTAGAGATGCAATACCAATAGAATCTTGTTACCTAAGTTGAAGTTTCAACCTAAAAAAGAATAATAAAAAAAGTTAAATTATACATGATTGAAAAATTGGTATTAGTATAGTATTGAAATATAACTTTTTAATTTAAAGTTATCATAAAGTTAGGACTTTACCTGTGAACCGCAGAAACACCTTTTTCATTGCAAACATCATTTATGCATCGAATTGTCTGCTTCTCCTCACTTAAATCTAATCCATCCTCTCCATCGCTTATGAAATACAACACAGAAACCTTCTTCATACAATCCTTACAAGAATTGTAATACCACTCAACACCAGGAGGGAAACTTATCACTGTACCAAGCACAATCACATTAATTGTCTCCTGAATTTTATTAACCTCATCTATGCTCTTGAATTTAGTTCCAACCAAAAAATCATCATGAACAGTTTTGCCAGCTTGAGATGAACCAAAAGGACGGCTTGAAGAACCAACAGCCGGTCTTCTTTCAAGTAACCTTCAAATTATTATAAATATAATTAGTCTATAAATTATAAAACCTTTCAACATTATGACATAAAATAATATACTGAAACAAATAATCAAACAGTTAATTTGAAAAAATATGTACATCTTACCTCTTTTGGAAATCAATTAGCTCATCAATGCTTTCGTTCAGATACAAAAAGCTGTTTTGAAAAGAACTGGAGACGTACGCCTTACCTACATAGTTAAGAAAAGAATTATATTCAAACAATTAAGCATTGATAAGTACAACAATAAAATGTAAAATATATAGAATTTTAATGAGAAAGATAACAGTAATTAATTAAGTATAAAACCTTCATGAAAGGTATATGTCACGCCCACTTTTTCACATTCGAAAATACAAATATTGACATACTATTTTTAACAAAAATTGGGCATGACCCGTTCGTACTATAAGCAATTCCCTGTTTTTTTTAACAATCATCATTCAATACTAATTCTAAGACATGTTTCAAAAGACATAAAAGTTTAAGCAATTACATTATGAAAGTGTTTTGACCCATTTACAAAAGACGACTTTAACCGGAAGCGTATAAAGGGCGATGTAGTGTGTTCGGTCCGAGCTCGCATCATCAAGAGTGGGATTTACCTATCATACATAACGCAAATATTCATTAGCATAAATTCTCAAAACAAATTTTAAGTCTTCCATATACTTATTCTTATTCGACCCATTAGTGAAATTTAACATTTCATTTTCTCTTTTAACCAACATCCTTAGTATAATCATTCTTCCCATTCTAGCATAAATTCCTTTATGCTCTTTTACCCTTACATTTCGAAACATTCAACATGTAAGCTTTTCGACTCATCCAGACATAATCAATAAATACCATAAACTTTCTACACATTTTCACCATTTTGACCCGTTTCTACTAGTTCTTACTTAAACATTACAACATCATACTTTCCAACATTTCGACCCACTAGAAGCGGATTAAAACACATCCATTATCTTCGCATTTCCTATCCATTACCAATTCTCAACTTAACACAATTCTACCCTGAACAATAATAATAATTCTACACTAGGACTCAAATATCAAGATTTGCATTCATAAATCTACATATAGAGAGAATGAAGTTCATATGAACTTACCTTTACTTTGCGACACTTGCGATCCGGATTGGCTCGTACCTTCTTCCTTCACTCCTACAAGTTACATATTCAACATTCTTTTAATCTCACGCTTTTTATTTCATATTTACATTTACCTAGTGAATTACTAACTCATCATTTCTCCATTCCAATTCATTTTACATCATATACATATGAAATTACATAATAGACAATACTCAAGCATTTCATCAAACACATGGCGCGCATAACATTAATAAAGCATAATGTACAAGTATCATATGCACATCTTCACTAGTTCATATCAAGATCATCTAATTCATGAAATTTTCATACAACATTCATTCATAATCAAATTTCATCCAACAAATACTCACGGTAAGTAACTTCATACATGATTATGACACCAATTTGCACATAATTCATCTCTACACAAACACAATGGCTCTAGCTTAAGTGGGTTTCCACTTTTAATCATCAATTCATCCAAATTTCAAGCATAAATCACGTTCTATGGTAAGATTCTAACTCAAAATTACCACAATCTTCATAAGAACTCGTGATTTGGTCAAAACCCACTTCCTACAAATCACCAAATCAGAAATTTCGACTTACCACTTGAAAGGAAAGCTTAGATTATCTCAATTCAGGCTCATGCACAAGTAAATTCTTGATTATCTTCTTCAATTTTTGTCCAAATGAGATTTCTAAGGGTTTCCTCCCTTTTCCTTTGCTTTGGGTCGTTCCACACAACACAGGTGTTTGTGTTTTTCTTTTTTGCTTTATTAATTTACTTTGTAAATGTTCAAGTTTGGTCCCTCTACTTTATATGATTATTCATAATTAGATATCATTCATTTTTTGTCAATATTTCACATATATTTCAACTAAGTTATGTCTCTATTAATTATTTTGCATAGTTAAACTTTTGAGGTGTTACACCATTCTTTATCATTAAAACATCACGATTAAAATATTATGCTATGACATACGAAATTTGGGGTGTTATAAGTCTACCCCCCTTAAAGAAGGTTTCGTCCCCGAAACCTGAATACATGCATTCTAACGAGTTTATCTGTATCCCTTCGTAATTACATAACTCGAACTTCGATAGCATGCTTTCATTCGATCATCCTTCATGATGAATCGGTCGTTACTACTCTAAACGTGTCTAATATATTTGGTAATTCAATCTTGTATGAATCAAAGCGATCCTATTACATTATTTCATGATTATCATTCAATAGTTCAAGCTGATTTCTTAAAACTTATCTGTCAGATTATTCATTCCCGCCTACCTCTAAAATCTACTTAGGGGAAATAATTATCATAATATTCATACTTGTTCATTCCTATTCATTCATAATAAATCACAAATCAAACATCATTCAATAGTTTCTAACTATTTAGTTTCTACATACTCCCCATCCTTCCAAGGCCAATATCAAGCAAAATTTCCTTCATGTCATTTGCTTGATAGGTCTTTTCATACTTTTCTTGTAATACATTCGTATAATCTTTACCCTAGACCAATATTTCTTCCACTGATGATCTATCATAATGGCATGGTTAACCACAACTTAATGTATACGTTTATACAAATCGTGTACATATCATCCTGCTCTAACCTCTTTACCGTCTATCCCTAGGTTACAAGTATAACAGTCCTCAATAAAACCGACAACCTCATAATTTTTCCGACACCCTAATATATTTTAAAATATCCCAAAATGTCCCAAAATACACCCCATACGCGAAAACGGGCCTCAAATATATTAAATAGTATTTAAAATAATTAAAAATTGAATTTTTGGGCTGAGGCGGGCCGCGTAAGCCCCACCCCAAGCGTAACGCGGGCTGCATCAACTTAAGGCCTGGCACGGCCCTAGGCCGCCACGTGGCCTAACACCCGGCGGAGCAAGTTGTCGACTCAGCCCAGCTACGCATTGACCGGAGGTCAACACGGGCCGCGTAGGCCTTGTGCTTGTGTTACGCGGGCCGCGAGGGAACCAGTTTCAGCAACTATATAAAGGAGCCATCGGGTTCAACCAGAAATCGTTCAAAAATCATTTCTCAATCTCAATTTCTGAATATTAGGCATAATACGCGGGTATTATACCCCCCTAAATAGCGAAGTTCTGCTCCGTTGTATGTATTATAACCCCTGGATACGTATTAGATATGTTGTCCGATTGATCTAGGGTTCCGTAACGGCTGTCGTGGTTCTGCCCGACGTAGTCGTTGGAATGCTGTCTGGGGGAGGGTATTACTAATGTTAAAATGGGTTATTATACTAACGCATGTACATTTGTGTAAATTATAGATTGTCACCAGGAAACCCTTACGAAAAACCTAAGACAACAATGTGAGTAATCTCCTTTTTGTTAACAGTTTTTACAAAACCTTAAATATTTTACAATGCAATTTAGCAGTGATTGAGTCTTTGTAATTCTACGATTACTGCCGGTATGTTGGGGTTTTGTATACAAAATGTGAGTAACGTTACCATTGGACGAAGAGTTAGCCAATGTGTAATATGACCCACCAGTCAGGATTGACAGTACTGAATGAGTAATTGGGTAGATATAAACATTGTAATCGCCCTCAATACTGTTAAGTTTAAATTAAATTAATGTTTCTTGATTAAACTGATATTCACTCACCAGTATTTCCCACTGACAAATATTTTTAAAACGCGTTTCAGGTAACACGATGTGAAAGCCAATTAGAAGCCAGCTGGACAGCACTAAAGGCTTGGAAAAGTGGCTATAAAGGTTACCTAAATAAAGAAGGCGTTTTAATTCAAATAAAATGGGATTTATCCCTGTAAATCAGCTTGTAATAAAAACTTGGGTTTTATCCCAATATGTTTATTTATATATATAAATGGTGGTTTTACTCTGATAAACATTTCCTAACTACGATCCTGATGAAAATTTCCGCTGCCAAATTAGACGACACACGATACCACCGAAACTAGCTCGCGTCCGCCCGTTCCCGGGACAGATAAGGGATCGGGGGTTGCGACAGAAGGTGGTATCAGAGCCTAGCCACTGGTCTAAGCCAAAGAAGTGTTCTGTTGACACTTAAATTTTAAATTTTGTGTTAGGAAATAAATTACGGGAATACGTGCATAAATGTATTTAATTGTTATGTGTTATTTGACTATTTGCTAGTTTACAATATGAGCGACCAAGGACCATCTGACGCATATCGTCAATTGTCTGGTTCGCCTAGAAGCGAAGGCACCTCCTCTTCTCAGCCTGCCCTCTCAGGGTACTCTGCTGATACGGAAGAAGGAATCTTTGTGTTTAAGGCTCAGTCAGAAGAGCCATTTCCTCATAAAAAGAGGGGATGGTTCAATAGAGGGGCACACGAGCGTAGGAAGTGTATGGAAAAGTTACAAGATCAGAGGGTACTAGCCGCAGCCAAGAGAGAGACAGATGCCTATGTCCAGGATATGATAAATAAGGGTAGAGCCAATATTCACATCCTAGCAACCACTGCAGCTGACCCAAATCTGGAGCAAATAATAGCACCCCAACCACAGCCACCAATCCCTGACCAACCCATGGAGATAGAAAACCCTTAAAACCAAGTAGAGATGCATGACTTTCAATCCGGAGGAGATCCCTAGGGTACCTGCACCAAACCCCCTAGACCCAAATTACGATCCCTGGTGGGATGACGTTAGGGACTATGTGCAACGTTACCCGATACATGAAGACACACCCATGCAAAACGTGGGAGCCTACCTAGGTTTGGACCCTTTAGATCCCTATTACCATGATGAATACATTAGGGAAATTTTAGATGATCCTTACCAATTTCAGGTACCTACACCCCCACACCAAGAACCCGCACCCCAGATTCTGAACCCAGTCCTAGAACATGCACCCCGGATTCTGAACCCAGTCCTAGAACCTGCACCCCCAATGAGTGCAGAAAATGTACAAGAACTTAGGACTTTTGGTGAGGAAATTCTAGAGAGCAGTGAGAGAATGAGACAGGTGGGAGAGCGTCTCGTATGGAAATACGATGAGCGCAATATGGATTTTTGGATGAATCCATATCTGTGATGTGATAGAGGAGACGGTAATAGTAATAGTAATAATAATATAATAATAAAAATAAAATAATAAAATAAAATATGTGTGTACGGATGCCTACTATTATTTATTTCTGTTGGTATTGTAATTTTATTTCAGTACTAGTGTGTAATAGATATATAGTAGATGAATAGAGTAAAGTCGCAATGATCGACGCTTTTGGGCAAAAATGCGTGTCATGTGATTGACTATATTATCTATTATTTTGTGATATTAATATGGGGTAAATGTTTAAAATTCAGATGGCCGACGAAGGAAATCAAGGAAATCTGAATAACGATAACCAGAGTAACATTAACGTGGTTAATGAGAATCCGAGCATCAATAACAATGGAAACCAAATGGATAATAGTGTAGTTCAACACATAGTGGCACAAGGAATTATAGATGCAACGCCATTTATTATTCAAACGATTCAAGAAGCGAATAATAAAAGTAAACATAGCAGTAAGCGACCAATTGAACCAGAACACAGCGTGAACAATGGCCCTGTACTTCAAGCGCCCATTCCCAAAAGAAGAAGAACCGTGTCTTACGGTTGTTCTTACAAAGAATTCTGGTCCTGCAAACCAATAGAATTCTCCGGAAATGAAGAACCTATTGCAGCTCTACACTGGATAGAAAAGACTGAGGCTGTTCTGAAAATAAGTAAATGTGCGGAAGAGGACAAGATAATGTTTGCTTCAAATCTATTTAAAAATTCAGCCTTAGAATGGTGGAACACTATCCTTCAGTCAAGAGGAAGTGATAAGGTTTATAATATGGAATGGGAGGAATTTAGAAATATGGTAGAAAGGAAATTCTGCCCTCCTAATGAAAATGAACAAATAGCAAACAAATTCCTAAACCTTAGGATGAATGGAGTGGATAGTAAGGGGTACACAAAGTTATTCTTTGAATATGCTAGAATAGTACCAACCCTTGCATCACCAGAGCCGGTATTAATCTCCCTTTACATCTGGGGATTAATTGGAGAAATTAGACACGTAGTCAAGGCAGCTAGGCCTTAAACCATAGAAGAAGCTGTAGAACTAACCAACACCTTGACTGATGAATTAGTCCGTAATAGAGAAGAAGACCAGAGGAAAAATCTAGCACATAAGCTTACCCAAGAATTCCGTTCTGGGAATTACAACCGTAGAAATATAGGTTCTACCTCTGCACCTTATTGCAAGCATTGCAAAAGAAAGCATTCTGGAAAATGCTCCATCTATTGCAATTTCTACAAAATATCAGGACACAAGGAAGAAGACTGTAGGAGGAAAGCCAACAACAGGGTATGCTACAATTGTGGAGAACAAGGTCATATCAAGCCGAACTGTCCAAAATTGGCTCCAGCTGCAAACAACAAGAACACTAAAAATGCTAGAGCATTTGTTCTAACTGCAGATGAAGCCAAGATGATTCCAGACGTGATAGCTGCTACGTTTTTAGTTAATGATGTTTTTGCTAAAGTATTATTTGACTCTGGTGCAAACCAAAGTTTTATTAATACATCATTTTGCAAACTCCTTAATCCGTCATTAACTAAACCACCACAAGAATGCCTAGTAGAGACAGCTAATGGAGAAACTGTTAGGATTTCTGAAATCTTGCAGGGAGCAAGAATAGAAATTTTAAATTAAAAGTTTATTGCAAATCTTTACCCAATGAATCTGGCAGGATTTGATGTTGTATTAGGAATGGATTGGTTAATAGCCAATAAAGCCAGTATTTTATGTGATCAAAAGTCAATTCAAGTAAATTCACCAAAAGGTGAAAAGATCACAATTAAAGGAAATAAACCATCTAGATCCACAAAATGTATCTCTGTGATGAAAACTGCAAGTTATATAAGAAAAGGTTCTATAGTGTATTTGATTTCCATAATCACTAACACTAAAGGAAAAGAACTAAAAGACATTTCAGTAGTGTCTCAGTTTTCAGATGTATTTCCAGAAGAATTACCAGGACTACCACCAGACAGAGAAGTTGAATTCAGAATTCACCTACTGCCAGGAACAGCACCAATTGCCAAAGCACCTTATCGTTTGGCACCCGCCGAAATGCAGGAACAGAAGAAACAATTAGATGAATTGCTAGAAAAAGGATTTATACAACCAAGTTCGTCGCCATGGGGAGCGCCAATTTTATTCGTTAAAAAGAAGGACGGATCAATGCGTATGTGCATTGACTACCGTGAATTGAACAAAGTCACGATTAAGAATCGGTACCCATTACCGAGAATCGATGATCTGTTCGACCAACTACAAGGAGCTCGATTTTTCTCAAAAATCGATTTAAGATCAGGATATCATCAATTAAAGGTACAGGAAGAGGACATTCCTAAGACTGCCTTCAGAACAAGGTATGGCCATTATGAATTTACTGTCATGCCATTCGGTTTAACCAATGCCCCAGCGGCATTTATGGACATGATCAACTGAATATGTAAGCCATATTTGGATAAATTCATAATCGTCTTCATAAATGATATTCTCATTTATTCTAAGAATAAGGAAGATCATGCAAAGCATTTGCACGCACTTTTAAGTCTATTAAGAAAGGAAAAGCTTTACGCTAAGTTTTCAAAGTGCGAGTTTTGGTTAGAACAGGTACAATTTCTTGGACATTTAGTGAATCATGAAGGAATTCATGTGGATCCAACAAAGATCGAGGCGATAACTAAATGGAAAACCCCTGAATCACCAACTGAAGTTAGAAGTTTCTTAGGATTGGCCGGTTATTATAGAAGGTTTATTCGAGATTTTTCTAGAATAACCATTCCTTTAACTTAGTTAACCTGTAAATCCATTAAGTTTGAATGGGGACCAAAACAAAAAGAAGCTTTTAGAATTCTTAAGCAAAGATTAACTAATACACCCATATTAGCATTACCAGAAGGAACTGAAGATTTTGTAGTCTATTGTGACGCTTCTAAATTAGGTTATGGATGTGTATTAATGCAACGTCAAAAGGTTATAGCTTACGCATCTAGACAACTTAAGAATCATGAAGAAAATTATTCAACCCATGATTTGGAATTAGGAGCTATAATTTTGCCCTTAAGATTTGGAGACATTACCTTTATGGTAGTAAGTTTACCATATTTACAGATCATAAGAGTTTAAGGTATGTTTTCGGGCAAAAAGAGTTGAATATGAGACAAAGACGTTGGATGGAGATGCTTAGTGATTATGATTGTGATATCCAGTATCATGAAGGAAAAGCAAACGTAGTGGCAGATGCTTTAAGCCGAAAGTATCATAAAAAGTCAAAAAGGGTACGTTCTCTTAAATTAAATCTACAAGTAGATTTAAATAATCAAATAAGAGAAGCACAAGAATCAGTAATCAAGGATGATACTGAAAAAAACTAAAGGGTATGATTAAAGAATTAGAACAAGGAATAGATGGAATTTGGAGATTCCATAAAAAGAGAATGTGGATACCTAAATTAGGAAACCTACTTCATCGTATATTAGAAGAAGCCCATAAGTCCAAATAAACGATGCATCCAGGAAATGATAAAATGTACCAGGATTTAAGGAAAATTTCTGGTGGATAGGAATGAAAAAGAACATAGCAGCCTATGTTTCTAAATGTTTAACTTGTTCACAAGTTAAAGCTGAACACCAGAAACCCTAAGGTTTGTTACAACAGTTAGAAATGCCAGTGTGGAAATGGGAATTAATAGCAATGGATTTTGTTACTAAATTACCCAAAACAAAGAAAGGAAATGATACAATCTGGGTGATTGTAGATAGGCTAACCAAGTCAGCTCATTTCCTACCAATGAAAGAAACTTTCAGTATGGAACAGTTAGCTAAATTATATGTAAATGAAATCGTTTCTTTACATGGAATACCTTTATCAATTGTTTCTGATAGAGATAGCCGTTTTACTTCTCATTTTTGGTCAAGTTTCCAAAAGGCAATGGGAACTAAGTTAAATCTAAGCACAGCTTATCATCCTCAAACGGATGGACAAAGCGAAAGGACAATTCAGACGATGGAAGACATGCTTAGAGCTTGTGTAATTGATTTCGGAGGTAATTGGAACGATCACTTACCTTTAATAGAATTTTCTTATAATAATAGTTATCACACAAGTATCAATGCTGCACCATTCGAAGTACTTTATGGACGAAAGTGCCGAACCCCAGTCTGTTGGGTAGAAATTGGGGAAAAACAACTATCTGGACCTGAGATATTGCAAGAAACAACCGACAAGATCATTCAAGTCAAGGAATGACTAAAAGCAGCACGTGATCGACAGAAGAGCTATGCCGATAACCGACGCAAGCCATTGGAATTTCAAGTAGGAGATAAAGTATTGTTGAAAGTCTCTCCTTGGAAAGGAGTAGTAAGATTCATCAAAAGAGGAAAGCTAAGTCCCAGGTATATTGGACCTTTTGAGATTATAAGAAAAATAGGACCTGTAGCCTATCAGCTACAACTGGCAGAGGAAATGGCGGGAATACATGATGTGTTTCATGTATCTAATCTCAAGAAATGCTTAGCTGATGAATCACTAATAGTACCTCTTAAGGATATAGAGGTAAAGGAACAACTCAAGTTTGTAGAGAGGCCTCTACAGATTGAAGACAGGAAAGTCAAGAATCTCAAACATAAGAGATTAGTTCTGGTCAAAGTGAAGTGGAACTCCAAAAGAGGACCTGAGTACACATGGGAGCTCGAGTCAGAAATGCAAAGGAAATATCCACGCTTGTTCCAGAAGATCTCGAGGACGAGCTCTAAAACAAGGTGGGGAGGATATAACAGTCCTCAATAAAACCGACACCCTCATAATTTTTCCGACACCCTAATATATTTTAAAATGTCCTAAAATACACCCTATGCGCGAAAACGGGCCTCAAATATATTAAATAGTATTTAAAATAATTAAAAATTGAATTTTTGGGCTAAGGCGGGCTGCGTAAGCCCCACCCCAAGCGTGACGCGGGCCGCGTCAACTTAAGGCCTGGCACGGCCCTGGGTCGCCACGTGGCCCAACACTCGGCGGAGCTAGTTGTCAACTTAGCCCAGCTACGCATTGACCGGAGGTCAACACGGGCCACGTAGGCCTTGTGCTTGTGTTACGCGGGTCGCGAGGGAACCAGTTTCAGCAACTATATAAAGGAGCCATCGGGTTCAACCAGAAATCGTTCAAAAATCATTTCTCAATCTTAATTTCTGAATATTAGGCATAATACGCGGGTATTATACCCCCTAAATAGCGAATTTCTGCTCCGTTGTAAGTATTATAACCCCTGGATACATATTAGATACGCTGTCCGATTGATCTAGGGTGGATACATATTAGATACGCTGTCCGATTGATCTAGGGTTCCGTAACGGCTGTCGTGGTTCTGCCCGACGTAGTCATTGGAATGCCGTCTCGGGGAGGGTATTACTAATGTTAAAATGGGTTATTATACTTACGCGTGTACATTTGTGTAAATTATAGATTGTTACCAGGAAACCCTTACGAAAAACCTAAGACAGCAATGTGAGTAATCTTCTATTTGTTAACAGTTTTTACAAAACCTTAAATATTTTACAATGCAATTTAGCAGTGATTGAGTCTTTGTAATTCTACGATTACTGCCGGTATGTTGGGGTTTTGTATACAAAATGTGAGTAACGTTACCATTGGACGAAGAGTTAGCCAATGTGTAATATGACCCACCAGTCAGGATTGACAGTACTGAATGAGTAATTGGGTAGATATAAACATTGTAATCGCCCTCAATACTGTTAAGTTTAAATTAAATTAATGTTTCTTGATTAAACTGAGATTCACTCACCAGTATTTCCCACTGACAAATATTTTTAAAACGCGTTTCAGGTAACACAATGTGAAAGCCAATTAGAAGCCAGCTGGACAACACTAAAGGCTTGGAAAAGTGGCTATAAAAGTTACCTAAATAAGAAGGCGTTTTAATTCAAAGATAATGGGATTTATCCCTGTAAATCAGCTGGTAATAAAAACTTGGGTTTTATCCCAATATGTTTATTTATATATATAAATGGTGGTTTTACTCTGATAAACATTTCCTAAATATGGTCCTGATGAAAATTTCCGCTGCCAAATTAGACGACACACGATACCACCGAAACTGGCTCGCGTCCGCCCGTTCCCAGGACGGATAAGGGATCGGGGGTTGCGATAACAAGGGCCAACATATGTCTTTAATCACGCTATCAATATGATCGTGTAATCAATACTTACATTTGAGCAACTCATATTACACTCGAGGTGTCATACTCAGCTATAGTTGTCATCACATTCCATAGCCAACATACATATGTCTTTCCTTCTAGCAATTGTAATACTAAGGCAATTACCCAACATTGTACCTCAAAGGGTTAATTCTTATCAACCTAGGTTCCGCTACATACGAGATTATAAGCTTATTACATATGCCACTCCATTTCACTTATGAGTTACATAAAACTTGGCACAACCATTCATTCGATAAATGAGATTACACTCTACCACGTAGGGTTGTTTTATAATACGAACCAAGAATCATGTGTATAAAAACTTTAACTCTCGAACATTTCTTTAGAGGTTTATCTTCTAATAATTCCTCACATACGACAGGGAACTCGATAGAGGGTAAGATTTATTCAAATATTCATCATATTTTACATTCCACTCGACCCCTCTTCATGTAACATTCCTCCTCTAACAGTTACGCATTCTTATATTTTCATTCTAGCTTCCTTCGAAGTTAACCTTTCACATTTCCATACAGTTCTTTCTAATTATTCAAAATTTGGCATACTAAGCATGTACCCCGCTTTCTTAACAGTTCCTCGCTTTTCTTTCCTTTCTATTACCCATTTTTCGATAGGTGGGTCAACTCTTACCATCTTTCCATCATGACATTTCAAGATATCTAATAACCAGACTTTACAATAAACAAGAATTTAGAGCCGCCATTATTCCCTGTATTGATATGAAGATTATAATTTATTTACTAGCATTATGAGTCATTTACTTCTGCCTTCCACGTTACTAACCATACTTGTTCCTTTACTATGCCGTTAGAAACAATAATGCTCACGATGAGCCTACTACTTGATTTCTCTATTATTAATATCATCATTCTTCCTAGTCACCCCCTCTTGTGACGTAAATACTTTGGCTACTAAAGTATGTGTGTGTGTGTGTATATATATACACATCTACTTGCCTCAACATTTAGTGACTCTATTACTATTAGTTGCTTGTTAATCCATTCCTACAGTATGTACTAATTCGCACATTTGTACTTCCTTATATTTTAGACATACTTATTATCATTTTACCATTTCTTACAAAAATCTCAATCCTCGCCAGTGCTTAAATAATCCATCTAGGTCTTTGCCCATTATTCATTTTAGTCTTCATAAGTAGATCATCACATGCTTAATACGCAACGTGTTTGGAGCATACTTCTTTCATCATAATCTTATTACCTCAACATCTTTCTATGTATATATATAATTACTTACACCATTACATGTTACCACATTTGTCATATGTTTTACTCTTACTCATATATCCCGTTTAGGTCTACGACGATTAACTATCAACATATCCCTACTCATATTCCCACAACCAGCGGCAACATATCTCACATATGTTCACATACGCATCATTTATATATATATATATATATATATATATATGTGTGTGTGTGTGTATGTGTTCTTTTTGTCCTACATTGTGCTTGACCAACCAGGCTATCTGTGCCACTTACTTGTTATGTTTATACTTATCTTTAGTTAGCTGGAGAAAAACATCTCCTCAGTTGCTTTCATACTTTCCTTTCCACCTAACGACTCTACTTTCATCCAACTACAACCCTTTCTTAAGGCTCTATCCATGCTCACCACATAAATATCTTCCTTTAAAATTTTAATTCTACTACATTAACTTTTTGTTTGACAAAATTTTCATCCTTAGGCCCATACTATACTCGAAATTCCATCATCCTTTCATGTTCAATATTTTCTAAGCTTAATCGTAATTATCATTCTTACCTTTCATTACATTCTAGGACCATACCATCCTTTTCCGTAATCATTGCTTTTATTCCTTCCTACCGTGTCATTTGTTATCGTTTGTATTATTTTTGTCCGTCATCTACCTTAAGCATTTTCTACATCCATTACTTCATATACTTTCCATGTCATCTTAAGTTACATTGATGCATTCATAATCATCTTTCAACAACTTTCATTCCACTTGTACATCATCATCAACATCGGTCACGATAGGCCACATCATGCATGCCTTTCGTTCATAGGGGAATAGAATCCCTCATCCTTCTTACTTACTTTCTCGTACCATCCGCTACTCGAAACATATTTTATTAACAATTTTCTTCGTTTTCATCAGCCATCTACTATATCATTCGAGATCATTATTAAAATTTATTCTTTGGTCACGTTTATTTCATTCTAGCATTTTAAATTTTTATACTTTCCTTTCTATAATGCTAGGTGTTAATGGTCCTTTATGTTCACACCACATATCTCTCATTATAAGGTTGATAAACCCAACTAGAACTTCATTCACAACCTTCCAATCATATACGTTCTTACTTCGAAACATTTCGACATGACCCGACTGACATTTAGAGGATCCTGATTATCATAGGTTGCATTATCTGAAACTTAACAAAACTATTGGTTTTGCCTTAAGAAATATTATACAACATAGTTTAAGAAATATGTTAATATTCCTAACATATTTCAATGACTTTCATTCTCTTACTTATTACACATTCGTTAATTTTATATATTTTTCACTTCATTATATGTTACTTCATGCCATCATGCTTACGTCTTATTGACCTTTGTCCTTTTAATTATGGTTATCATGCTTTTATTTCATAATTCCGGGTGTTAATAGCCACTTAGTACCGCATTCCTTTCATCATTCTCGGTGTTAACGGCTACTTCGTGCCCACACCGCTTACCATTCATCATTCTCGGTGTTAACGGTCATATCGTGACCACACCGCATACCATTCATCATTCTCGGTGTTAACGGTCATTTCGTGACCACACCGCATACCATTTATCAGGGGGCATTATCTTTACCATCATTATTGGTAATATCATTATCATCATCATTTACACTTATTGCGTACGCCATCTACAACTACATACTTTATTAGATACCGTATCATTCATACATTATTTGCTTTCAATAATTCATTTCCGTAGGTCATAAAACCATACTATCCTTCATTACGAACATTCTAGACATGTTAATCGAAACATACATTCATTCTTACACTTACTTCTTATTCATTCGTTCTTTAACTAATAGCCTTCATGTTAGTCAACTTATATTCATAGTTTTATTAACATTTTGGGGCTTTTTCTAAGTTTAACGAAGGTCCGGAACTGAATTGGAGGCCACGGAATAACAAACAAAACGAAACAAAAAAATTGCCAGTATTTGGAGCTCTCGCGGGCCACGTGGGAATAACCCCTTGTTTGTCGTGGACCGCGACCATGGTCGCGTGACACGACGATGATACCGGGTAGGTGTCGCGCAACGCGACTCCCCATTTTCGATAGACTCTGTGTTTGTTTGTTGCTGCACTCTCCCAGCTTCAAATTTTTCCAAAATCTTAACTTTAAAACCTCATATCTTTAGTTCCACTAATCCGTTTTACTTGATTCCTTTTCCTAAGTGTCCGTAATTTACATGCGGACCCGTTTAACAACGTCATTTCACCTTAAAACTCGGTTTATAAATAAATAACCTATAAATCCCTTTTCATTTCTAACTAGAAGCATAATCAAATTTACGATTTACTTACTTGCATAGCGCTTCGGAACGAACACACCTTCATACGAGCTTTCGGTTTGAGTTCAAGAATTTTAACTCTAATGCTTGAATCCCTCAAACCTCGGCTCTGATACCAACTTGTCACTCCCACTTTTTCACATTCGAAAATACAAATATTGACATACTATTTTTAACAAAAATTGGGCATGACCCATTCGTACTATAAACAATTCCCTGTTTTTTTTTTTTAACAATCATCATTCAATACTAATTCTAAGACATGTTTCAAAAGACATAAAAGTTTAAGCAATTACATTATGAAAGTGTTTTGACCCATTTACAAAAGACGACTTTAACCGGATGCGCATAAAGGGCGATGTAGTGTGTTTGGTCCGAGCTCGCATCATCAAGAGTGGGATTTACTTATCATACATAACACAAATATTCATTAGCATAAATTCTCAAAACAAATTTTAAGTCTTCCATATACTTATTCTTATTCGACCCATTAGTGAAATTTAACATTTCATTTTCTCTTTTAACCAACATCCTTATTATAATCATTCTTCCCATTCTAGCATAAATTCCTTTATGCTCTTTTACCCTTACACTTCGAAACATTCAACATGTAAGCTTTTCGACTCATCCAGACATGATCAATAAATACCATAAACTTTCTACACATTTTCACCATTTTGACCCATTTCTACTAGTTCTTACTTAAACATTACAACATCATACTTTCCAACATTTCGACCCGCTAGAAGCGGGTTAAAACACATCCATTATCTTCGCATTTCCTATCCATTACCAATTCTCAACTTAACACAATTCTACCATGAACAATAATAATAATTCTACTCTAGGACTCAAATATCAAGATTTGCATTCATAAATCTACATATAGAGAGAATGAAGTTCATATGAACTTACCTTTACTTTGCGACACTTGCGATCCGGATTGGCTCGTACCTTCTTCCTTCACTCCTACAAGTTACATATTCAACATTCTTTTAATCTCACGCTTTTAATTTCATATTTACATTTACCTAGTGAGTTACTAACTCATCATTTCTCCATTCCAATTCATTTTCCATCATATACATATGAAATTACATAATAGACAATACTCAAGCATTTCATCAAACACATGGCGCGCATAACATTAATAAAGCATAATGTACAAGTATCATATGCACATCTTCACTAGTTCATATCAAGATCATCTAATTCATGAAATTTTCATACAACATTCATTCATAATCAAATTTCATCCAACAAATACTCATGGTAAGTAACTTCATACATGATTATGACACCAATTTGCACATAATTCATCTCTACACTACACAATGGCTCTAGCTTATGTGGGTTTCCACTTTTAATCATCAATTCATCCAAATTTCAAGCATAAATCACGTTCTATGGTAAGATTCTAACTCAAAATTACCACAATCTTCATAAGAACTCATGATTTGGTCAAAACCCACTTCCTACAAATCACCAAATCAGAAATTTTGACTTACCACTTGAAAGGAAAGCTTAGATTATCTAAATTCAGGCTCATGCACAAGTAAATTCTTGATTATCTTCTTCAATTTTTGTCCAAATGAGATTTCTAAGGGTTTCCTCCCTTTTCCTTTGCTTTGGGTCGTTCCACGTAACACAGGTGTTTGTGTTTTTTTTTTTTTTTTTGCTTTATTAATTTACTTTCTAAATGTTCAAGTTTGGTCCATCCACTTTATATGATTATTCATAATTAGATATCATTCATTTTTTGATAATATTTCACATATATTTCAACTAAGTTATGTCTCTATTTATTATTTTGCATAGTTAAACTTTTGAGGTGTTACACCAAACTGCAATATCACAAACACATCACTCGGTTTCTGTTCCAAAAACTTTGACATTTGAATCGCATAATCTCCCCACAAAGTGAGATAAACATTAAGATACCTGTGAATAAAAATTTAATAAAACATGAACTAATTGATAAATATATAAAAGAGATCAAAGAATAAATAAATTCTAACTCTAAGTCACGAAGTTGTAAGCTCATTTTTTTGTTCAATCTCCCATTACTGCTGGTATGATCAACCATAGGAAACCAACCATCAACATAACCAATGATATCTATAAACAAACAAAAGAATAAATTAGAACAATAACAATGGCGTAATATAAGTAAAGATCAAACGCTCAAATTTTAAAATACGGTGCACTTACCAACAGGAGAGTCTTGCGGAATAGCACGATTACGAAGAACATCAAAGGATGTAAAAGAGAATCCATGAATTGAACCACCAAAGTCATCACAGTTTCTGATATCGGTAGATAAATTGAAAAACAGTTTATGTTTGTGGTTGGTTGGGTGGTACGGAGACACGTTGTCACCAACATTAAACTTAGTAACGATGACAACTCTTTTCTACCAGTAATCTTCCATACTTTACAAGATAATTACCACCAACACTTGCTTGAATTTTGGTACCCTATCAAACAAATATAACCCTTTAAGATGTAACATAGGATATAAAAAAATAAAATAAATGTGTTGTAAAGTTATAAAGTACCTCCTCATCCATGAGGATCAGTTCGACCGCATGAATAGCATTCTTGACTTTAAATGATAGTAGCTTCCAAAGCTTAAGTATGTGAACTTTAATAGTAACGTCTGTCTTGGTTACATCCAATTCATTAAGAGAAGTGATGGGAGGATTCTCCATTGACCTTTATAGTTAAAGATAGATTTATTTTAGAAAACAAAATCTCTGATTCATAAACAAATTTTTGTTTTTTAAAGACTGTATCAATTGTCTGAGGGTCTTTAAATCAACAATTGTTGTGAAACATTCAAGGAGTTTTTGGAACATTAGAAAACTGATGTTTTATGTATCAATTGTGTGAGGGGGGAATATTTATGGATGCATGGATCATGTTAGTTAGACATAATCATTTGAAAAACAAAAATGGGGTATTGATTATTATTACTCTTAAAAATAATTAAATAATAAGAATTGGCAATATTCAAATATTCAAACTTACAATATGATTATTAATTACCATTACATTAATATAAGAAAGTTAAACTTGGCAACATAGCTATAGATAAGTAAAGTTAATTTAGAAACGAAAAAGTTGACCTAAAACAACATAAAACTCTAAAACAGTCCCTAAAAACACATGTATATCACGAAAAATTAAGTTAAAAGCTAAATTTCACGAAAAATCATCAAATCAAAATTGTGACTCTTTTGACTAAAACAGCAAGAAGTTGTGTATAATTGACAAAAAATCATAAAATTTCTAAACCAGTCCCTAAAACACATGTATATCCCGAAAAATCAAAATCAGACACTAAAACAGTCCCTAAAACACATTGATATCTAAGGGCATGTTTGACTAAGCTTTTTGAAACAACTTATTCACTAAATCTGTCTCTAAAACATCATAAATCTCTTTAATCAGAAATGACAGAGACATATGCAGTAACCAAACAGTTTGAAAAGGAAATAAGATGTTTAGTAAAAGGTTTTAAACCAAAAACAATGACAGAGGGATATGCAGTAGCCAAACAGCAAGAAGTAGTGTATAGTTCACAAAAAAAATTGTCCAAATTTTTAAAACAGTCATTAAAATAGTACCTAAAACACATTTTAGCAGTCACAATATGGAAAACTATCTAAATCTGTCCCTAAAACATCATAAATCATAAAATCTCTAAAATAGTCACTAAAACAAAAGTATATCAAGAAAAATTAAGTTCAAAGCTAAAACAGTCCCTAAAACACATTGATATCTAAGAGCATGTTTGGCTAAGCTTTTTGAAACAACTTATTCCCTAAAACTGTCTCTAAAACATCATTAATCTCTTTAATCAGCAATGACAGAAGCATATGCTGTAACCAAATAGCAAGAAGTCCCTAAAACACATTGATGTTTAAATTAGTCCCTAAAACACATTTATATCTAAATCAGTACCTAAAACACAGGTAATAATTGTTCAAAGATGAATTACAACTATGGAAAACTATAATATATCTAAAACAGTCCATAAAACACATTTATATCCAAATCAGTCCCTAAAACACATGTAATAATTCAGTTCAAAGGTGAATTACAACTATGGAAAACTATAATATATCTAAATCAGTTACCAAAACACACTTATATGTACATCAGTCCCTAAAACACATGTAATAATTCAGTTCAAAGGTGAATTACAACTATGGAAAACTATAATATATCTAAATCAGTCCCTAAACACATGTAATAGTAACAAAAATTAACAAAATGGACTAATTGCACAATCTAATCCCTAAACATTAAACTAAAACGAAAATTAAGTTCAAAGGTGAATTTCACATACCTGATTTCTTGAAACAACGGCAAACCTTTCTTCAATCACTAACACCCTGTAGAATAAGTTGAATAATTCAGTTCATAAACAACAAAAAATTAAAAAGTATAGAAAGTTTAACAAAAAAAAAATTACCAGAAAAACCAAAGGAGATGAACAACGGAGAGAGAAGGAGAAATGGTATGGATTTAAAGACTTCATCGGAGGATTAGGGCAAAGAAGAGGAACACAATTTCAAACCTCAATCCGTGTGAAAGATGATCTATACCGTCGGATTAAGTTTAAAATTCAAACACATCCGTAGGATCTGTGTTTGTTGAATAAAGTTGGAGTTTTATGCGAACATGGGACTGAATAATCTGTCTTCGTTGAACAACAGGGAGACAGTAGGTGCGATTGTGAAATTTTGAATCCAAACTCGAAAGGGTATTCATCTGTAGGATGCAGAGAAGGAAAGAAGGAGAGAAGAAGAAAACGGCGAGGAAAGGGAAAGAATTTGGGATTAGGGTTTTGTCTGGTGGCTTTGACTTGCAGAAGAGAGAAGAGGGAGAACGCTAATTTCTCTGCCCTCATTAATGGTGTTTGACATTTAGCAATTCTTTCAAAAAAAAAAAACAAATAACCGGAAAAGGGAGGAGTAGACACGTGGACAAGATGAATGTAGGATTGACAAGTAGGAGAGAGAGAAATGAGGGGTCTTGTGGTGTTGACACATGAGATTTTGAAGGTTTGATTTATTATAATAGAGAGATTTTCAATATGGAAATTAAAATTAAATAATATAAGGTGACAAATGAACCACATCTTAATTAAAACCGAGAATTTACAATAAAAAAAAAATATGTAGACCCTCAAAGCATTATGAATTATTTGAGTGTTGAACTTTAGTTGTCATTATGCAAATTAAAATTAAATAACATAACGTGACAAATGAACCACATCATAATCAAAACCGAAAATTTACTATATAAATATATGTAGACCCTCAAAGCATTATGAATTATTTGAGTGTTGAACTTTAGTTGAATATTTTGGAGGCCATTATTCGTTGTGGGCCTGTGGTTGTCCTCACTGTTTCGTGTCCGGTGAATCTGATTGGAGTTCCAATATTTTGGAAAGTGGTGTTTTGTTGTTTTATTTGTGTATCCTTCAATGTTGACTATTATTCTAAACAATGGTAATTGACACATAAATTTATTAAACATATGGGTATATTAACTTTTTCACCTGTAATTGAGGTTTTATTTTTATATTTATTATTATTTTTATAAGTTAGGGAATAAACTTATTTTCCTTGATTATAATAAAGTAGGGAATAAACTAGTAGTTGTGTCTGGATCTAGTTTATTGTGTGTTCTTATCAATAATTAGTAGTTATGTCTGGATTTAATTTAATATAATATATTATTGTGTGTTCTTATCGATAATTAGTTGTGTCTGGATTTAATTTAGTATATTTAATTAGCAGAATAAATTAACGGTCGTATTCATCTTATTTGATCAGAATAAATTAACGGTCGTTTTCATCTTATTTGTATCTTATGAGAAGAGAGTTGAATGGTGTGTTAGTGAGTGTTTTGATAAGAGAAGGTGAGGTTGGTGGTAAGGGTGTAATTGATACTAGTTTTCCCACTAAGTCGAGAACAAAAGAACAAAACACAATACTTACAAGATGTCAAGAACTGAATAACGTAACTTCATACATTGCCTTATAAACCACAACCCAGCAAGCAGTGGCGCAGGTTAAGTAGGACCGGAGGGGGCGGCCGAACCCCCCGAACTTTTCGCTCAGTAGTGAAGAGTATGTAGTTTTCGTATAGAAATTTTTGGGTATATACGTTTTTTGACCCCCCGGTTCTATAGAAATTTTTGGGTATATACGTTTTCGACTCCCCCCCCCCCCCCCCGGTCGGAAATCTCAAGCTTCGCCACTGCTAGCAAGAACAGATAAGAGGCGTTTAAGGGCTCAACTCTCAAGTAAACCATGAGTCCGTCTTCATGCCTGTGACCTTCAATTTTAAATAAAATCTAACAACGGATTACAAATTGGCTACGACTAAATTGACAACAATCACAAGAAAACGTGGCAATAGCGGTGATATATGTCGCCCCACAACGCGGGCGGGGTATCACCTAGTTCTAAACAATTGACACATAAATTTATTAAACATATGGGAATTTTATTTTTATATTAACTTTTTCACCTGTAATTGAGGTTTTATTTTTATTTTTATTTTTATAAGTTAGGGCATATCTAGTTGTTTTATTGTAATTAAGGTTTTAACTTATTTTCCTTGATTATAATAAAGTAGGGAATAAACTAGTAGTTGTGTCTGGATCTAGTTTAATATATTATTGTGTGTTCTTATCAATAATTAGTAGTTATGTCTGGATTTAATTTAATATATTATTGTGTGTTCTTATCGATAATTAGTTGTGTCTGGATTTAATTTAATATATTTAAGCAGAATAAATTAACGGTCGTATTCATCTTATTTAATCAGAATAAATTAACAGTCGTTTTCATCTTATTTGTATCTTATGAGAAGAGAGTTGAATGGTGTGTTAGTGAGTGTTTTGATAAGAGAAGGTGAGGTTGGTGGTAAGGGTGTAATTGATACTAGTTTTCCCACTAAGTCGAGAACAAAAGAACAAAACACAAGACTTACAAGACGTCAAGAACTGAATAACGTAACTTCATACATTGCCTTATAAATAAACCACAACCCAGCAACTCAGCAAGAACAGATAAGAGGCGTTTAAGGGCTCAACCCTCAAGTAAACCATCCGTCTTTGTGCCCGTGACCTTCAATTTTAAATAAAATCTAGCAACAGATTACAAATTGGCTACGACTGAATTGACAACAATATCACTACAAGAAAACGTGGCAATAGCGGCGATATATGTCGCCGCTAAAGGGTTTGATCTATGCCGCTAAAGATATTAGCGGCGACATGTCGTCGCTATTGCTCTTTTTGTCACCGCTAAAGGTTCTTGTCGCCGCTAAAGGGTTGCCAATTTTTGCGGTGACATGACGTCACTAATATATTGTCGCTATATGTTTTCGTCGCTAAATACTTTTATCAATATCGGCGACAATCTTTTTTATTTGTTTCTGTATTTCCAATATTTCTAGCTATTTAAATACACAAAAATCTGCCATTTTCAGTTTTCTGCAACATAAACCAACTAAATAAACATAGTACTTAACATCCTAAAATTGCATAAAATGTTTAATTTGTACATTAACATTCTAAAATTGCATAAAACGTAAAGAACTACAAGATAAATGTCAAGGTAAATAATACTTAAATGTCATTGTCGTTATAAAAATGTCATCATTAATCTTTGCAGGCTGCTTTCCCTTTGGAGCAAGATAGTTGTTAAGTTGATTAAAAAATGTCAGGGTTTGTTCTTGGAACAAACCCGAAACAAATTCCTACACTAACACCAACATATATTTACCAAAGTAACATGCGTTCATTGATCATTGTATAACTTTTTAAAGTAAAATTGCATAGTTTACCTTAGAAAATGGTTGTTGAGTTTAAGGCTGCACGCCCAATACATTCGAGGGCATATTGGAAGAAGGTTTATGCCTAATGCCTCGTATCCACCCCCTCCCCCGATCACCTAACACACTCTAAAACGCGACAACCTCATTCACATTCATTTTGACCCATAATAGCTGCTCGGCTACCGAGTCAAACCAATTCCCATCTTTATCATTCTGAGTTTCCCGAGTCAAGCCAATTCCCATGTTTAAAATGATGAACTCAATATCATTCACGGATTTCTAAGCTCGTTATGTTATAAATGATGGTTTAAATTCCGTGATGTTTTAAATGATGATTTCAATTACAATCGGATATTTTTAAAGCTTGTTATTTTGTAAATGGTGATTTCAATTTCAAGCAGGTATTTTCTATGTTCGTTATATTGTAAATGATGATTTCAATTTCGAGCGGGTATTTTCTATGTTCATTATGTTTTAAATGATGATTTCAATTTCGGCGGAGACGTGGTGAGGGACCGGAATTCTCTAACATACACACATACATACACCCAAAATCAAGAAATTAACAAAATATATAACAAAATAAAGAACAAATTCAACCTAAAACAAAAACACTAACCGATTTGGAGTAGAACTTGGTGAAATCGAAGATAAGGAGCCGATTTAGGGATTGAACCGTGAGGGAGATGAAGAGTTTTGGGGTGAAATTGGATTAAGGAAGGTAAAAGCCCACTTTAGATGGTTCTACGAAATACTTTTAGGGGCGATGGCGCGTCCTTGCTAATACTCTACGTGCCACCGCTATTGCCTAGGTTAAACCCGACCGTTGGACCAAGATAAAAATGGGTGGATGGGTTTTAGTGTGGGACACCGCGTTACGGATCGACCAATAGCGGCGAAATATGGTGTGTTGCCACTATTGGTGCCGCTGCTAATGATACCCATTTCTTGTAGTGAATTAATTGGGATTTGACAATTTTTGGACCGAATATACTGTCATACCCCAACTGATGGCGGAAACATCGGGGCGGGATGAAAACATGATTGCTCGAGACATCATAACTTGCTAATTGTGACAATAATTAAGTAAATCGGATTTCATTCATACTAAATGGTAGTACATTGTTTTGGAAATGAAAGTACAACATATTACAAGTAAACAACATAAAACAAAACATAAGTTCAAGTTTAGGTGTGTTTCTAGTCCACCATAAATATCGTTCTTCAATCGTCATCAACTAGTTTCCTGCAACATGTATTAAAATAAAATCAACAAAAGTTGGCGAGCATACAAGTTTGAATACATAGCATAATCGTGTCTAAAAGTTTTATCATATCCGGCATGGTAATTTGCAAATGTTGTCAATTATCATATTAGCATGTGTTAACCATATGTTAAACCAAAGTATACCGCAATCATGCATATCCTTGTCGTCGAAACAACAAGACCGCAAAATAGTTTACTTAACAATACCATAAGAATACGGGCGATGCTTTAATCCTATAGCGCTACAATTGTTAAGGTAGGCTTGCAAAGTTAATGAGCATATTGAACACAAGTAAGAATATAGCATGTAATAACAAGAATAATACAAGTTTCATGTCTTAACAGATAAAGTGTTTATGTGAATAAGTTTAATCGTGTGTATGTGATTTATGTATAGTGTACATGTTGCACTCAAAGTGTGTAAAACGGTAAATGGGATCGAGTATACTCACGGTTTGCGTAGAAAGTCGACGAACGTGAGTTTGATAAGTCTTGAATTGGGAAACGTCGAAGTTACCCTAAGATGGGAAACGAAGGTGTGTAAGTTGCAGATTCGATTGTTTGGATTGGATTCGGAATTTGGAGAGCAAATTATATGTCATAGTAATATGTAAAGTAAGATACCATGAAAATGGTCATGCAAGGAGGTAGGATGATTAGCATCCATTAAACCTCATTATATGATTCACCAAAGCATAAAATCATCAACTTAGTTGATGATTTCGGTTGGTCATGAATATAGACTAGAAATGAAATGACATAATCTACTAAGTAGCCAAATGATGACAACCCGGACGTGTGTATACCCAACATGGTAAGTGTTGGAGACGAGGTGGGGTTGGTTCATTTTGGTTATGGAAAGTTACTTGAATATTGTAACATCTAAGTCACTAAATAACCAAGTAATCTCAAACCAGACTAGTGCATTCCAATCATGGTAAATGTTTGGAGACTTGGTGTAGTTTAGTTACTTTGTTACTAGTAAGTTTACTTAGTGTATTCATTAACAAATCAACAAGTGGGGTAGTGGAATCAAGGTTGGAAAGCCAAGGTTTCCATGGTTCACACTCTTACCAAAACACAAGTCTCACCATATTGAAGATGGTGAGTTTGGATGGTCTCAGCACTTGTAGGTTGCTTGGAATCTTATTAAAACAGAAAGTTTAGAAGGTTTTTGAACCTCAAAACTTATAGAAATCAATCATACTCAAGTTCCCTAGCCATAGACTTGGTTAGAAGCAAGATAGGTACAAGATTTCACAAGATTAACGTGTTTATAGAAAGTTTAAGTAAAATTTTTATCAAAACAGAAAGTTTGGACCTCTAAATTGTGATGTTCCACCTTAGTTTACCATGGTAAACCTGTGGAAACAATCCTAGAGGTGTTCCAAGCTTTCAAGAAGAAGAAGAAGAAGAAGTGAAGAAACATGGAAGAAAGTGAGATGAGAGCTCACTTTTGAGCTTAAGTGGAATCTACCCAAACTTGGTATTCCACCTGATTAGAGAGTGTTTTGAAAGTGTTTGAGGGTTTGGAAAAGTGAAATGAAGGTGTAGGAGGCTTGGTTATACAGTGGTTAAGTAGGGTTTGTGTTTTAACGGAGAATGAAGGTGTTTGGGGAAGAAAAGTGGTGAAAAAGGTGACCAACCCATATATAGCTAACAACATTCTGTGGATTAAGGGTCTACACATCGCGCGAGCTGCATATCCTAGCCCACCGCGCGACGCGGCGTGTTGATTTTCAGCCCAAGTTTGGTTTTCACATTTTGGCCCCTAAAGTTCTATATGTTCGTTATATTATACCCAAAATTTATATTTTAACATGTTTTCGAGTATGTAACGCATATGTATGCGATAACTATCGTGTACGTAAAATCGATAAATCAAGCGTATAATAAGTCTTGGTTTGCACATAAATATGTATTCCATGATTGTTTGCGGATAACACAAGTATAACATGTATAAGTATAAAAGTGGGTTTCCGTTATGAGCGAAGCCTCGTATTAAAAGTTTGGAAATGAACTATGAATACGTTATGAATACAATTTTCTAAAAATAGACATATGAATACAAATTTCTAAATTAGAAAAGTACATAAATGTGAAGCGTTACATATACAATGTTGGATAATGGCAATCGTATCGACTTTGTTGTGTGGGTTGGGTGGTCCGATTAAAATGAGTCGTTTTTTACTTTCAAAGTCTTAGATCCCAGTTTTGCATATCGACCAAGGCTTAGCCAGCAAAATCACATGCTAAGTTTGAGTTTTCGGAGGGTTAGCGTAAGCTTTTTGTGCCAGCTGAAAGTCAATGACTATTTTAGTAAAATATTGATCAACTTAGCTATTTTGATAATTTTCATTAATAAAAAACTTAATCAAGTTAGCTAAATGTCAAAAGCTTTTAAAAAAAGCTACAGATAATATAACTTTTTGATAAAAGGTTTGATAAACATAAAATATTATAGCAATTTAATTATTATAGAGTAACAAATTATTTTTATTTAATGATATAACTACAATGTAAATTCTTTAAAATTCTCCTATATATTAAAAACCGAATGGAGTGAACAGTAAGTGTTTCTATTGGTCAGTGAGGGCCGTGATGTAAGCTAATTTGTCGATGAGGAAAGCCGATTGTAGCTTACATGTATCAAATTTGTGTCACTTGCAATCAATAAGAACCACTATTTTGTCTCATTTTCTTTTTCACAACACCATCATCTTAGAACAACATGAGGGAGGGGGGGACAGGTCCAATGATCGGACCATCGACCATTAATGCCATGCATTTCCAGCATCAGTCGTGAGATCTTATATCTCTCTCTTCCCGATTTCCTCTGGTGGTGTTTGTTTTCCTTTTTGAACCTTCCAGGGTTTCCATATTGGTTAAGCATATGTTGTTCTTTGGGCTCTTTAGGGTTCTCAGTTGGAGGAAGCTAACATACAGAGAGAAAGGTAATCGAGTGAAGACGTTGATAAACGTATCGTTTGTTTATATTGATCGGTAACCTACCACGTAGGAAGATAACCGATGATAGAGATCGAGATCTCATCCATCGGATGTTTTAAGCTACCGGGTTAATGACAGTTTTTGTCGGTAGCGTTTTGGTAACCGTTTTGTACAAAGAATGGATATTGTTAAACTCTGAGTTCCGAGCGTGTTCGTCTGGCCGACTCGGTCAATGGCGTGTTTCCTCGAATCTTGACTTGATAAGTCAAAGCGGAATGCGGTTTTGGACGTTGATGATGTTATAAAGAAAGCGGTGGTGTTACGACGGAGATGATGGCGACGTTAGGGTTCGCTTGCAGGAAGGTATGAAGGAGATGACGGTTTTGGCGAAAAAGTTATTGGATGGGATTAGATAAGTCGATTGGATGAGTTAACGGAATGTTTAGCATCGTTCTTGAAATCTGAATTTTCTATTTTTTATATGCTTGTGGGATTGAATGTTGCTTCCATTCACATCAGCTTCTCTATCACCATCACATAATTACATTAGAAATAACTACATTTTCCCTCTTATTTTCAATTTAGTAATACTTTTTATACCTTTATCATTAGTTTTTCTCTCACAACTAGAGCTGTTCATGAGCCGAGCCAGGGTAAGCTCGGGCTCGGCTCGATTATAAACCGAGCTGGCTCGGCTTGGATTTGAAACCGAGCTGAAAATCTAAGCTCAGGCTCGGCTTGGTTTTAAACCGAGCTGGCTCGGCTCGGCTTGGTTTGGCTCGATTTTAAAAAGAAAAATATAATATATAGCTCTCAAAATTCAGTAGCCTAAAATATTATTCAATACTTCAAAAAAAAAACATATTCAGAATAAGTTTATCCTAATACATTACAAGCTAAAATCATGTTCAACAAGGAAAAATAAGTTTTAAATTTCAATGAAATACAATATTAGTTCATTAGCAAGGTAATTAAGATTCAAATATGCCATGGATATCAAATTACAAGGCTAAATACATATAAATAATAAGAAGTTTTTTTGTAATATATTATAATGTATATAAAAATAAATATATTATAAAGAAAATAATCTGAACTAAGCCGAGCTGAGCTACCAATCTAGCCAAACTTAGCCAATTCGGCTCGTTACGAGCCGAGCCGAGCCGAGCTGGCTCACTTTCTAACTGCTCGGCTCACTTTCTAACTGAGCCTGAGCAGGCTCGGCTCACTTTCAAACCGAGCCATATCGAGCGAGATTTTTTCGAGCTAAATCCGAGCGAGCTTTTTCTGAGCTAAATCCGAGCGAGCTCCGAGCTTTTTGGACAGCCCTACTCACAACCACTTTCAAAACATATTAAAAAATAAATGAGGGGGAATAGTGTCTCCCAAATATAGATGAAGGGTAACATTTCTCCTACACTCACAACCATTCGCTAAAATATGTAGAACTCAATCACAATTCTATGCAAAACCTGCTATGAATGCTCTAAGACTTTTAGGTGTTGAGGGCTATGATGATGACCCATTTAAATATGAGTTCGCCTATCCATAAGTAACCTAGAATCAAGGACCCCACTCTTTTACTTTACCTACCAATCACACTCACCCTAAACCTTAAACTCTCCAACATTCCAACCCTAGCGACAAACATTAATCGGACAAAGTACCCTCATTCCCTAACCCAAGCGGTGGCGAAGGTGTTACCACGCTGCAAAGAACCTGCAACCACGAACCCCTGAGGTGCCCCGTCCCCTTATGGACTGTTGATGCAACAAATACTAGACCGATGGTAGTAGCTGGGCTGGTTAGGCAAAAGGGTTGAAGGGTTTGATTTTGCCTAACACAGGTCGTGGGGTCCCCCCCACGTTTGCAAGACGTGGAGAGAGGTTCACTAGTTTAATTTTGTTGTTTGCTCGAGATCCTTCACTGAAATGTGTTCAGTTTCGGATGTGAGAGCAAAGGGAATGTGTGTGTTAAATGTTTTGAAGAGTGACTTGCATGGAACAAGTACTCAAGAGCAATGACCAGAGATCCTAATGGAATCCAAGCTGATCCAGAATGTCTCGAGCACTAAATGAAGTGTCATATATATATAGGGAAGGTTATCGCTCAAAGAGGAACCTATTGACTAGTGAAACATGCTTGCAGTGGGGGACTTACCCTTTTGGGGTTTGAATCATTTTGACCTGCGGGTAAAAGACTACACTCTGTGCATTCGTCTTACTTTTGCGGCTAGGAGAGTTATTGAAGTAATCAGAGACTTGACTGATTATTGTACACGTGCTGGTTTATCCTAGCTCATGGGTTTTTAACCTTTTAACTTTTTAAGCATTCATGTGTTTAAGTCATTTTATTTGGTCTTGGGCTACCCCCGTCATCAGCCCCCCAAGTCAGAGGTTTTTGGGAATGAGCTCAAAGACTTCTGACTTTTACACATTTATTTGTATTGCTTAAAGGCTTCAGGGCTTGAAGGCTTGAAAATGGTTGAGCTTTTTGGTTTTTGTATTTTGACAAGACAGTTGATATGACTTGTGGCAGTTTTTGTGTCAGGTGGCGGTTTTAATTCCCTTATCTAATTATAACATATTGTTCTCATTAATTTACATTAACTTTTTAGAAGAACAATCCTTTGCATATTTCCTCTCAAGTTTTCCCCTTTTCACCATTCAGGTTAGTTCCGATTTCTTTCTTTCTGGCTATTTTCTTGTATCATGGGGGCTCGTAAGGATTTAACAAAATCATTTTCTCGGTTAACTCAAGAGGGGGTAGAAAATTTCTGTATAGAATGGGGGATTGGGAAGAAGTTTAAACCGGTTGCTCCAGCTTGTGATGCTTCAATCGATAAATGTCCTCCTGGTTCCATTGCTCTCTATTGTCGCCATTTTGAGTTTTCGAACCTCCGTCACCCGTTTTCAAACTTTGTTTTGAATATTTTGGTGTATTATTGCATATCTTTTGGCCAGATTGACCCTCAGGGTCTGGCTAGGGTTTTGCATTTTGAAGTTCTGTGCCGGGCTTCTGGGTATGATCCTACCCTTTTGTCATTCCGTCGTTTTTTTCCGGTTGGCCAAGAATAGTGACTGGTTTACATTCGAGACAACCCAGGTTGAAACTTTCTTGATTTTGTCTATGGTTTCTAGTCTCGGTGTCTGGAAAGACCGGTTTTTCTGGGTTTCTGATGAGATTGTCCCTTTCAAACTTGTTTGGAGGCATCCGGATGCCGTTTTAAATGAAACTGAACCTTCTGCTTCTGAGATAAACACTTGTTTTCTTGATACCCTTAGGGAATGCCCCTCGAGGCTTCGTCCCTTTTTCCCGAGCATTTATTGGTGTTATTGGGTCTTAGTAAGTTATGGGAAAAACGTGATCGAGATCCGGTGCTTATGAGAGATGGGCAAGGTATGCATTTATCTTGCTGTGTTGTTATGTTCTTGTTTTTTGCTTGCTAATACATTTCATTTTTGTTTATTTTGTAGTTATGTCTGCACTTGACTTTATCAAGAGTGATGATACTTCTGATGTTGCATTTGATGATGTTGCTGCTACTCCGGGTGAAGATGCAGTTGTTAGGGGATCCGAGCAAGGTTCGAGGGTTCCGGCTATGTAAGTGTTCCCAATGTTAAAGGTTTCACAAAGACTCCGGGTTCCAAGGTTTCTGTTCGTCGTTCCAAACGTTACTTGAAAGGTGCTAATCAACCTTCTGGCTCAGAGGCCATTGATGTTAGTGACGATATTGAAGTTTCGGTAGAACAGGTTGTTGAGGTTGATGTGTCAAAGGGTAAGGAAAAAGAGTTGGTTGTTTCCGGGAAGAAGAAGAAGTTGATTAAGAAAGGTAGCACTCCTACCATCCAGGGTTCGTCTGTCAAAAGTGTTGAGAGCTTCGAGGGTCCAGAGGCTGAAGAGGTGTATGTTCCCAACTGGGGGGTGAAAGTTGGAGATAGCTTCAAGGACCCAGCCGTTTGTGCTGAGGTGTTGGCCCATTTTGCTCCTCCTGGTGTCCGGAGTGCCATTTCTGAAATGGAAGCTGATCACTTCATCTCGAGATTGATGCTAAGCTCCTGCAATCTTCAGGCCTTATTGGCCGAAGGTGTTACCCGTTTTACCAAGGGTATGCAGGAGTTCGAGGACGCTTCCAAGAAGAAAGTCAAGATGAAAGCCTCTATGGCTGCCATGAAGAAGGAGGTTGAAGGGTTCTCCAAGAAAGAAGAAGCTTGGGCGAAAAAGGTTGAGGAGTTGACTAGGAGACATGAGATTGAGGTAAACGATCTCAAGAAAAGTTTTGAAACTGAAGGCTGATAGGGAATCCTTGAATGTTCAGCAGAGGGCGTTTGAAGAAGAGAAAGAGGGTTTAAAGTCCTTGGATACCCAAGCCACTGGTGATAACCAATGGCTTATTGAGCAAGGTTTCCACCAAGTTGTTACCTACCTTCTTCACTCTAAGGAGTTTAATTCTGCTCTTGGAGAAGTTTATACCAAACTGCTCAACTTGGGGAAATATCAAAGTCTCATTGCCGGTTACAAGCTTCATGAATCTGGTCATCTTTTGGAAAAGTCTCCCTTGTACCATCCTGAAGTTTCTGAGGTCTTCAAAGGTTCCGTTGAGCAGATGGAGAGGCTGACCTATCCGTATGTTAATCAGGTTGCAGCTTGTTTTGGTAAGGCCCCTTTCTGTCTTGTAGGAGCTAAAACCGGATGATCTTAATGAAAAGGTTTGTGCTGAAGTGCTCAGTTCCCTTTCAAGAAAGTGATCTTATTTAAGAGATAGTGAGGATACCTTTTCGGGAGAACCTGATGCTTCCAAGGATGCGAGTTTAGAAGGTTCAGCAGTTGGTGGTGATGGTGGTTCGAAAGCTAAGAAGTCAAAGAAGACAAAAAAGGCTAAAGGTAATGGTTCTGGGGCTTCTAAGCCTTCTGTTGATGCTTGAATAACATTCGTAGCTTTCTTAGCACCCTAAAAACAATTTAATAGTTTGTATGTTACCTTAAACAATCTTAGGTTTTGCAAGAACCCTTAAGGTTCTTGTTTTGTGGTTGTGGTTTGGCCTTGGTGGCTATTTGAACAATTTTAGGTTTACAAGCCGTTAAGGCTTGTTTTAACTTGTTTGAATGTTTGGGAGCCTTTAAGGCTCTTATCTTATGTTATTACCTTTCTACTATTTACCTTGTGTTATGATTTTTGTGTTGGTGCCTGTTTTTGTGAGGCAGCTTGGTTGGCTTCAAGCCTTCAAGGCTTCTGTCTGTTTGAATGTTTGTAGGTTGAAGCCTTCAAGGCTTCCGATTACTACTTTAGTTTTATGACTTGATGTCTTGGTTTGTATTTTGAGATTTGGGTTGTGTGCAACTTTTTTACTTGTGTTGTTGCATTGCTTCTTGAATTATTTTTTATCTTTATTGTATTGTCTTTGTTGGGTTTATGTTGTCTTTATGCTTTTTATACCTTAAAGGGTTCAGCGCTGCAGTCACTTAGCCTTGGTATTTTTAACAAGAAGACATAGCACCTATCCTATTATTTTCCTTTGTTTGATTTTGGTTCGTAAGCCTATTTTTGATAAATTTACTAAGGCTTAAGGAACATTTGGTGTAGGCTGTTCGGACCCGTCTATGAGACAACTTTGTTTTCAATTATAAGTCTCATGGAGTTGTATTGATTTAGGAACTCACCCCTTATATAGGTTCATTCAACCCTTGAACCTATTGAGCTATATGGCCTGGGAGCTCATTCCCTTACATGGCCCTTGCCATGGAGTTTTTTGCTAGGTTCTCAACCTGATTTTAGGATAGAAAGACAATTTTGATAAAACATCTTCATTCATTCAAGAGATATTGTGTTACAAAAAGTGATCACAGGACAACTCTTGAGATACAACTTGTGAAATACAAACCAATCATTCTTGATTAGACATGAAACCTCTTGAGGGTCTTTCCATTCCAATGTCTTGGAAGCTTTTTACCTTCTGAGTCGGCTAGCTTATAGGATCCGCCCTTATGTGCCTCAAGGATTGTATATGGCCCATCCCATTTTGGGCCAACCGTTCCTTGGTTCTCTTTTTTACTAGCCTCATTGTTTCTAAGCACCAAGTCTCCTGGCTTGAAACGTTTGTGCTTAACTCGTTTGTTGTAATAGGCTTCCATCATTTGTTTGTACTTTGCTTCTTGAATTGCAGCTTGGTCTCGTGCTTCCTCTAGGAGTTGTAAGTTCAACATAGTCTCTTTGTGGTTTGCTTCAGGATCCATGTTGACCGTTCTTTGAGTTACAATTCCTACTTCAGCTGGAATCACAGCTTCAGATCCAAACACCAAGCTGTAAGGTGTTCTTTTGTGGCTTGCTTTTTCGGTTGTTCTTATGGCCCATGGAACACTTGGCAACTCTTCAAGCCAATTGCTTTCGTACCTTCCCAATCTGGCTTTGATCCCTTCAACTATGCTTCTATTCATCCTTTCCACTTGACCGTTTGACTGTGGATATGCCATTGAGCTGAAAACCTGAGCTATTCTGAATTCTTTGCACCAAACGCTGAAAGGCTTTTCAGCGAATTGCTTTCCATTATCGGTGACAAGCACCCCTGGCAATCCATAGCGACAAATGATGTTCTCCCAAACGAAATCAATGACCTGTTTGCCCGTAACTTTTGCTAGTGGTTTAACCTCTGGCCACTTGGTGAAGTGGTCTATGGCAACTAGTAAGAACTTCACTCCACCTTTGGCTGGTGGGAATGGGCCGACAATGTCCATTCCCCACTTATGAAATGGCCAGGCTGAAGATATCAAGATAAGGTCATGTTTGGGGCTTTTTGGGACCGGTGCATGAATTTGGCAAGAATCACATTTTCTCAGTTGTTCAGCAGTGTCTCGGTGCATGGAAGGCCAAAAATATCCAAGGTTCATTAGTTTAGCAACCACCGTTCTTGCTCCAAAATAAGCTCCGCATTTTCCTTCATGAACCTCTTTGGTTAAATACTTGCTTTGCTCGGGACAAACACATCTCAGCAAGGGTGCAAGGTAACCCTTTTTGTAGAGCATTTCGCCTTGCAACACGTACTGTCTAGACTTGACTTTAACCCTTTCAGCCTTTGTTTAATCAGTAGGTAACTCACCATTTTTAAGGAATTTTTTAATTGAAGTCATCCAATTGGGGCCTTCTTCGGTGATTACGTCTTAAACTTCCAATTCTTCAATTGATGGTGTTTTCAACACTTCTACCAATACCTTTTTGGTGAGGTGGGCAAAGGTGAGAGAAGCGAGTTTACTCAAGGCATCAGCTTTCTTATTTTGAGACCTAGGAATTTGTTTGATGGTACACGTTTGGAATGTGTTCATCAGCTCTTTGGATTTTTATTTGTACCTCTTCATATTAGGCTCCTTTGCAACATAACTGTCGTTCACTTGGCTTGATACCAGCAATGAGTCTGTGAACACTTCAAGCTTTTGAACCTCCATTTCCTTAGCCAACCTTAAGCCGGCTATCAACGCTTCATATTCAGCTTCGTTGTTGGTGGTCTGAAAATCAAATCGAAGAGCATACGTGAATTCTAACCCTTCCGGGTTAATCATAATGAGCCCAGCCCCTGACCCTTCAACGCTTGAAGCCCCATCGGTGAAAAGCTTCCAGGCTTCAAGGTCTGAGGGTTTAGTGGCTGCTGTATTTACTTCAGTGATTGTTTGTTTTGGGACTTCTACAATGAAATCAGCCAAGACTTGGGCTTTGATGGCTTTTCTTGGAACATAGGTGATGTTGTGTTCACCTAGTTCCACTGCCCATTTGGCTAATCGTCCTGAATTTTCTGGTTTTTAAAGCACACTCTTAATGGGTTGGTCAGTGACCACTTGTATAGGGTGTGCTTGGAAATATCTTCGAAGCCTTCTAGCCGTTTGGACTAGGGCCAGAGCAAGTTTCTCCAAATGGGGATACTTGATTTCTGCCAGTTGTAGAGTTTTGCTGAAGAAATAAACGGGTACCTGAACTTTGTCTCGTTCAATGGTGAGGACCGCACTTATTGCTTCTTCAGCAACCGAAAGGTATATAGAGATCAATTCTCACGTTTCTGGGGCTGCAATGTATGGGAGTGAAGCTAGGTGTCGCTTCATCTGGTTGAAGGCTTCCTCAGCTTCTTCAGTCCACTTGAAATCCTTTTTGTCAGAGCGTCCTTTGAGTGTTTTGAATAAAGGCAACGATCTTTCAGCCAATTTTGAGGTGAAACGCTTTAAGGCTGCAAGCTTCCCGTTTAAGCTTTCTACCTCTTTCTTGCTTCGTGGTGGCTTGGTTTCGAGAACAGCTTTGACTTTGTTCGGATTGGCCTTTATACTTTGTTTTCCCATAATATGCCCCAGGAACTTACCTTCTTCAAATCCGAACGAACATTTTTCAGGGTTGAGTTTCATGTTTACCTTCCTTAGGTTCTTGAAGGTTTGTTGGATGTCATCAAGCATTTGGTATTCTGTTTTGCTTTTGATTACCAAATCATCGACATATGCTTCCATGTTTCTACCAATTTGACTAGCAAAAGCCTTGTCAACTAGGCGTTGGTAGGTTGCACCCGCGTTTTTGAGGCCAAAAGGCATCTTTTGGTAGCAAAAGATTCCTTAGTCCGTGTGAAAGGCAGTTTTCTCTTCATCTTCTTCCTTCATGAGAATTTGATGGTAACCCTTGTAAGCATCGAGAAAACACTTGAAAGGGTAACCAGTGAGGGAGTCAATCTTGAGATCAATTTCTGGCAACGGGTAACAATCTTTAGGACAAGCCGATCCGAACTGTCGAACTGACCCGAAATTTATTATGTTCGGTCATATGAAATTGGAGCATCTAGAAAAGTGAACCCGGTGGAAAAATTCCTGTATCCGCCACTGGGGTGGGAAACCACTAGTTAAGTTTATAAACTGATATAGAAATAAAAATTTTAGAGTGTGAATAACTTGGGGTGGGGATGACAATAATTTCATTACCCCATACACTGGATTGAGGATAAGGGAGCCATTGAGATAAAGCCACCATTCATCTCTTTCTGTTTGTATCACAAAGATAACTTCTCACTAGAATATCAAATTTAAGTAACGAGAGTTGATCTAAGAGGAAGGTGACTGGATTATCTATAAAGAAAAATAAAAGATTACAAAAAAAGTCTCAATATTCAAAGCGGAGTTACCAGTCTCGTAATCAATGGACGGACAACCACTGGGTCTTGGCTCAGTGGCCACCGACACCTGCTTTAAACCAACTCTAGGATCCTTGAGGTCTTGGGTTCGAAACCTGGCAACCCCAGGCTCTTCGAACCCCTAGGGTTGGCAGGGTATTAACCACCAGACAGCGCTGTAGGGCCGCTAGCTTGGGAAGTGGTTATCCACTTCCGCGATCGGGGGTACCGTGCAACTACCCTTTTTTTTAATTAATGGACGGACAGGTCTCGAGAGCATGATCATGTGGCAAACAATAGATGGTTTGACACAACTATCAGACCCTGAAATTTGACAATCTTTAATACTTTATTTTAGCTTAACACACATAAATGATTGTTACGCAACTAATTATGGTTTTAATTTTAAGTTTTTTAATAAGTTTAACTCAAGTTTAGAACTTTTCTATAAAATGACACCTCTTCTAATGGTTCAAGGCTATTTGCACACCAAACCTCACCTGTACCTACGCTGCGTATCGTATAGTATAGGGTTGCGCCTATACGCTGCGTATAGCTCTATACGCAGCGTATAAGTTGCATAGAATTCAGAGCCTGCCCAACAATCATTGGCATAGACAACCAGGGTTTATATACGTTGCGTAGAAAGCTATATGCAGCGTATATAACGCATCAGAATTTTGTTTGGTTATTTTGATGTATTTGTGGTATAAATTCTCTGGTTCCAATGTTAAATCGCTTAAAATATATAACAGTTAATGTTATATCATTAATGTTATATACCGTTAATTTAAAAAAAAAACGTATATACAGTTCGAATATATTATATTGTTATTATAACCCCGTGTATTACACGGGTTATATAAATAAATTTTATATACTAAATAATAAAACAATATATCTTTAAAAACCTCCTTGAACTGGAATAAATATCATTTTTAAATATTAACTAATAAAAAGTTATATCTATAAGATCCATATTGTAAGGGTTGAATAAATATAATTTTATATACCAAATAATTAAAAAAAAGTTATATTTTTAAAACCACATGTATTACACGGGCTAAATAAATGTAATATTGTTTATCAAATAATAAAGAAAGTTATATCTTTAAAAAACCCTCGTGTATTGCACGGCTTGAATAAATATGATTTTATATACCAAATAACGAAAATTATATTTAAAAAAACTAATGGATATACTCAGTACGCGATAGATATGGTGATTACGGAGATGATTTTGAAAGGAAGATACAGTGGTCAAAGCTAACATGTTATTCAAGAAGCAAATCAGCAGCCATTTGAGTGATAAATATAAATTATATTTAAAAAACTCGTAACAAATCTAATTTTATATATAAAGTAATGTTGAAAGTTACATACAATTTGTTAAAATTTGTATAATAAAATCGATATAATATTTTTTTAATAATGAAAATAAAAATAAATAATATATTAATACAAAGTTTGGTTTTGGTGATAAATAATTTTGTTATTTAAAAATATCTTAAAACAATAATTATCCATAAGACATGGCCTAATATGATGACAAGTGTCCCTAAAATGATTTCTTTTATTATATAGTACTAGCGGTAAGACCCGTGTGCAAACACGGGTCGTTTCTTAGAAAACCATGCATAACAAATATAAATGATGAATATAGTTATATTTATATAGACTTATAAATAAAATAAATAAATAAGTCAGTCGTTAAATACTTATAGTTTAGAGTATAAAAAATACAAAAATATACAATTTATTAATCTGGATTTTTATTGTCTCATCAAGAGTTCCCTAACTTGACCTTTGAATTGTAATTCAAAGTTCATAGAGTCCTCATCATCCTCATCCCTGCACAGTGGAAGCTCAAGGAGATCTTGTAAATCTTCAACACCCAGGCCAAGTGCTTCTTCCCTTGAATGGAAGATCCATGATGAATCGAAGGTGGTTATGAACGAAGGAAGAAGATGAGTGATTTGAGAGAATTTGGTGAAAACTGCTTTTGAAAGGAATTTTGAATTCGACTCGACAGTGAAAACCCTGTTTGGGGTTTTGATCAGGGTTTTATAGGTGGAAAAGTGAATGCTGACGTGGCAGTGGTTACAAAAGATCTGACGGCTAAGTACTGTCCACGTGACAACCTCTGATGAATAATGGATGACAGTTGTTAGGAAACCATTGATGAATCAATATCAGTGGTTTACAGTGGTGAAAATGAAAACAGTGGCTGACTATAACTATCAGTGGATAGCCTATCAGTGGATTAAACCTATCAGTGGATTAAAACACTGAGGTTTAACAACAGTGATTAACAAAGAAAATGAGTGAACAGAGGTTGATTTTCAGCAGTGGATAATATTCAGCAGAACAGATGTTTGAAACAAACAGTGGTTATGGCAGACTTTTAAGGATTTAATGAAAATTTTCATTTTTAGCTATTTTTAAGGATGAATTTTTTATTTTCTAAAAACATTTTAATGCTTTTATTCATAGAAAAACAAGATTTTGCCTGTTATTCCATGTTCAGAATGCCAATCCTAGAGATCAAGCTTTCAAAGGTAGATGTGTCTAAAGCCTTTGTTAGCACATTTTCCAGCTGATCTTTAGTTGGAACATGGTGCAGAGAAATCAAATCTTTTTCATAGCAATCCCTCACAAAGTGATGTCTGATATCAATCTGCTTGGTGGTTGAATGTGAAACTGGATTTTTTATGATATTTTCAGCTGCATGATTGTCCAACATGAGTGGTGTCTTTAAGGCATTTGTTAGCACATTTTCCAGCTGATCTTTAGTTGGAACATGGTGCAGAGAAATCAAATCTTTTTCATAGCAATCCCTCACAAAGTGATGTCTGATATCAATCTGCTTGGTGGTTGAATGTGAAACTGGATTTTTTATGATATTTTCAGCTGCCTGATTGTCCAACATGAGTGGTGTCTTTAAGGCAGTGATACCAAAATCCAGCAGTTGATTTTGAAGCCATAACAGTTGGGCTGTACAGCTTGCAGCAGCAATATACTCTGCCTCAACAGTGGATGTTGAAACAGCTGTTTGCTTTTTGCTTTGCCAAGACACTAAGCAATTGCCTAGGAATTTGCTTTTCCTTTAACCTCCACAAAACAATATTTTAACCCAACAGTGGTTTTAAACCACCGTTTTAACCCAACAACAGTTTCAACCATAGTTTTCTCCACAACAAATACATTTAACCCAACTGTGGTTTCAAACATCTGTTTTTCTCCATCTGTTGACCAAAGTCAACAGATGTATCAACCACTGTTTTATTTTCAAACATTCGTTCCCAATAACAGAGCTTTGATCATTTAAACAGACCTTTGCCAATATTACAAGCTTTTACACTCTCAAACCTAAATATTTATTTACTTAATTTAAATAACAAACATGGTTAATAATTTTAACACAACTAATTATATAAAAACTACAAGTGTCAAACAGAGGTAACTATATAATAAACAAAGTTCAAAACAGCAAACAGTAATCAATAGAATAGAGCATACTAATTCCTACTCAATGGGCGAAACAGCATTCATTTAGTCATCCATCTGTTGACCAAAGTCAACAGATATATCAACTACTGTTTTATTTTCAAACATCTATTCACAACAACAGAGCTTTGATCATTTAAACAGACCTTTGCCAATATTACAAGCTTTTTCACTTTCAAAAATAAATATTCATTTACTTAATTTAAATAACAAACATGGTTAATAATTTTAACACAACTAATTATATAAAAACTACAAGTGTCAAAACAGCAAACAACATTCAATAAAATACAGCATACTAATTCCTAATCAATGGGTGAAACAGTAGTCTCGATAAGTAAAGCTCCTTTCGGACCATTGTAGTTGTCAACATGTTGGAGGTATTTCAGAAGGTCATTGCTCAGATCAACTTCAACCATATCCCCCCAGATGTTTGTTATCAGCCACTTGTTGTCTTCAATTATATTAGTCCTTCGGCGCCTATCTACATAATCAACTACACGACGATTATTGAAAATAAACACCTTTATCCACCCTTCTTCTTCATATATGAGCAAATCAGCAGTTAGCTCAGCAGACTTTCCAATAACAATCAAATGCAGCCTCTTTGCGATGGTCAAAAAATGTCCTTGGCAAGGATTGACTACAATACTCTCTGGAAAATGAAGCATTCTGAAAGTCTCACTCAGAACATCAAAAGCAACGATGTTCCTCTCACCTAGTGGATACCAATAATTTGAAACCATAAAATATATGGTTTTATCAGCATAAACTCCTGTAGACCATGAATAACAACTTGAAGCATATATGTTTACGTTACCGAAATTTATTTTTCTCCATGACTCACGACGTCGTGAGTAAACACTAGCAGCAGCTACATTACGGTAACATCTGATGTTCAGCACTTTCAGATAATTGAATTGATCAAAATAAATTCCACCAGTATCAGAGTTTTGATCATGATTGTAATTGAAGTAGTCATCAGACAAAACCTTATAGCGCCTGGTAGTTGGATTCCAAAGAATCAGCTCACAGCAAATCCCTTCATTGCAAACTAACAACAAACCATTAAATGACGATAGAATACGTAAGAAGCTAGGGTGAACATTGTTAGGAAAACTTAAGGTTTTGCTTCTAACAACATCCAAATTACCAGCAACTACATCATCAACGACAATTGACGTGTCTTTAAAGGAGAGTAGTTTCTTTTGTAGTGAATCTCCACTTCGGAAAGCATGCATCATCTGAAATCCATGACTTGACAATTCCCTATAAAAATTCTTGTAAAGACATTTGAAACGACCAATATCTTCTGCAGAGAGCCTTGTGAAAATTTCGTCAACAATCACTTGATACCCAGTGTTTTCCATTTTACAGTGAACCAATGCATCTTTGAAAGTAATATTGATAAACAAAAAACTTTTGAAGATGATTGAGTAGATGGATGAAAACGGTAATGATCAAAACCTCTGCCCAATGTATTTTATATACCCTATGAAGGCGGTTATGACTAAATACATCGTCAGACGAAAGAATATGATACGACACTCGTTAGGCTTTTAATGCATTTCCATGGGAAAATATAAAATTAAACACATTATTATAATTACAATTAACCTCTTCATTTACCATAAGACGCCTTTACCATAAGACAGAACTGAGTGAGTGACGTGCATTAATTGCAAAGTACATATCCCCGGGCATTTTGAATTTGAAATTACCGGCAATTTCAAAACCACTTCTAAGATATATGTTTGCCAAAGGAAACATCTGCTAAGTTATACTTTCTTGGCGATGGCCAGTAGTTTGCCCTCTTGAATGTGGGCCAGACCTTTGACATTTAAATATAGAGCAGTAGTTTGAAATTAAATGTATTTTAACTCAGATAAAAAATCTATTCATTTAAAGACCAGCAATACAAAGATATTGCCAACAACAGATATTGGCAACAGTAGCAAGTCAAACAGCCGTTAGATTAGCAGAAGATCACCACTAAACAAATGTTCTCTTTGGGCAGACTTTACCCTTGACAGAGAGTTAAAGTAGGAGATGCATCAGTATTTACAATTGAGAGGAGGAAAGCTCTATTAGGCAACAACAGATGTTGGCAACAGTAGCAAGTCAAACAGCCGTTAGATCAGCAGATGTTCTCTTTTTGGCAAACTTTAACTTTGACAGATCTATACACTAACAGAAATTGATACAACATCAACATAATCTAATAAACTCAGAGACAACTTCACTTCTACATCAAAAGTACCGATATGCAATAATCAGATGATATTAAAAATTACATAATAATACTTATTCAGCTTAAAATTAGTAAAAATAAAATGCTCCACAAACATTATGAAACCTGGTCTCTCGTGAACAGACGAAGATGCAGTACATGAAAACACTTCTTCAGCTGTTGAAGAGTAGTCCTATCCTTATATACTTAATCGTTAACTTGCTTCATAAAGAGCTGCTTTAAACCAAACTTTATGCTTCTTTTAATACAAAAAAGGCAGGAAAGACCATTACTCTAGTAAGATAAAATCTTATCTTACAGTTGTAGCAGATCCTTTCTTGAGTTTAGTAGGAACTACTGTGGGTTCTACATCATCATCATCTGCCCAAAGTCATTTTAAATGTACATTTAATAATCTTTCTTTCTGTTTAATTTAACTTTTTGCTTCTTTTAATACAAACCTATAATAACCCGCAGCAGATTGTATATATTTCAAACAACTGTGATTAGACTGAAATATAAAGCCAGAATTAGAGTATATCACTTCAAAATTAAAAATTCAAAATTTCAAAATTAAAGTAGCAAAAAAAACATACTTTAAACGATGTTGGAACAATGATGCTGGAAACAACCGTAGAACAATCATCATCATCATCTGCTCAGATCATTCACAATCATCATTTAGTCATAACTCAGGTAAAAAAATTTAGTAAAAATCAAAAACAAAAACAAACATAATCATATATATCACATTACCATCATCAAGGCAAACCACATATCCCCAAAATTTGTTCTGAAAGTGGGTCAGATAGAGCTTCTGTTTTATCTTATCCTTTATGAACAAATGTCGAGTATTGAGAAGAAGAGATTTGAGGGAGATATACATTAGAAATGTGGTTTGAAAATACAAAAGAAGAGAACACGAGAATGTAAATATGAAGAGTGAAATGAGAATATAAATCAGTTTATATAAGAAGATGATTGACAGAAGTGAGTGAGTGACATACATTAATTGAAAATTACATATCCCCATGCATTTTGAATTTCAAATTACCCGCAATTTCAAAACAACTGCTAACGTATACGTTTGCCAAAGAAACCATCTGCTACTTTCTTGTAGATGGGCAGTGGTTTGCCCTTTGGAATGTGGGCCAGACCTTTAATATTTAAATACACAAGGCAGTGCTTTGAAATTAAATTAAATGTATTTTAAAGTGATTTATATATTAGATTTTATGATGCAATAATGACATAAGAAAAGCCTTGTTGGACAGCCTCTCCTGCTGACACATCAGCTTTTTCTTATGTCATTGGGATTTCTCCTTTTATAGAAAGTATAGATAGATACCACGTCTACTGCGGTTCGAATGCTATAAACGTTTAAATATCATACCATTAATTATTTTTAAATACTTGTTTACGGAAACACGGTAGAATATATTTGAACCGTACCCGAGTAATTTAATAAAATTAACGGTATAAAAATCTTAAACGGTATAATATTCGAACCGCACCAAGACTTGGTATAATAATTTAATTTAAACGGAATAGTATTGAAACGGTATAATATATTCGAACCGTACCCGGATATTTCAAAATATTTAACGGTTTTAATTTAAAAGGTATAATATATTCAAACTGTACACAAGTATTTAAAAATAATTAACGGTATAATATTTTGATGTTTTGATTTTCTATAACATGGATGCATATGTATAAGTATATAAAGTTACTTTAGCAATATAAAAATTTGACCCGCAAGTTTACTATAAAACAAAATATATATATATAATAATCAGATATATTATATGCTTAATATCTAAAATATGTTTCCATCACATGAATATAATAGTATTTTAAAAAGTATCTTAGTCTATAAATAATCGATTGATACATGTTAGTATCCATTGCATATTATTGTTGAGTGTATAATTAAGAGAGAACTTCATGGGTTCGAAACAAGAAAAGAAGCCACATGCATTGTGCATACCACTTCCAATACAAGGTCACATTAATCCCATGTTAAAGCTAGCCAAAATCCTACATTCCAAAGGCTTTCTTATCACCTTCGTGAACACCGAGTTTAACCACCAACGCCTCGTGAGATCTCAGGGCCCTCAAGCCATACGTGGCCTCCCTTCCTTCCGGTTCGAGACCATCCCTGACGGTCTTCCATCGCCACAAAACCTTGACGCCACCCAAGACATCCCATCTCTATCGCGAGCCATTGAAGAAAATATTTTGGATCCGTTTATGACTCTAGTCACCAAAATTAATACTTCAAGTTCGCCGGTGACTTGTATAGTGGCTGACGTGCTTATGGGCTTCACCCTCGATGCCGCTTCTGAACTGGGTATTCCGGAGTTTATGTTTTGGACCAGTGGAGCAGGTTCATTATTATGTATCGATCAATTCACCAATCTTTTGGAGAAGGGATTGATGCCCCTTAAAGGTAATGAATTATTATTTTTTTTGTTGCATATATCGTTAAATAAAACCAAACTTCAAAGACCTTAGACTTTATCAAAGTACACAATAAGGTTTTGTCTTATTTTAGGGTTTGATCAAAAGAAAACACTAGCAACTTAAAATCCGGGGACAGCCACTAGTCCACTAGAAACCACTTATTCTATTATACACGTAGGTAGGGATTCTAAGAGAAATCCACTATATTTGAGAAACATTTTGAATCGTACATTTTTCTAATCTTTTCATAATATACACATATGTATAGCTTAAAATTGACTATATACGTATATGTATATTGTCAAATCTTGAATTATACACATATGTTATAGTCAATTTTAAATTATACATATGTATATATTACGGAAAGCATAGAGAAAATTTGTGGTTCAGAATGCTTCTCAAGTTTCACAATTATCTTAGTGTTTTAAGATTAGGGTAAAATGCAAACTTATACGAGTTGTGAGAACTTAGAGAACCCGGCCTTACAAAAGGTTTTTTTTCAAAAAAATATTTTTTACCAAAAATCCTAAAAAATCAACTTTTCCAAAAAAAAAATCATTTACGGCAGTCGTAAATACTGTAAAAAGTGATGTCATGCTTATGTTATCACATTTTTATAGCTGCTGTAAGGGGCCGAAAAACACCATTTCGAAATTTTGTTTTACGACAGCCTTTCTAAACATTTAAATCTTGGGCTGTGAAAAAAATGGGGCAAAACTCGCATGCGAAGGCCGAGTTCTCAAAGTTCTCACAACTCGGAGTGGTTTTCCCTTGATCTTGATCTTATATATGTGTGTGTGTGTGTATGGTTAGGGTAAAATGAAAACTTATACTGATTGTGATAACTTAGAGAATTCGGTCTTAAAAAATAATTTTTTTAAGTTATTTTATCAAAAATCCTAAAAAATCATTTTTTTTCCAAAAAAAACGTGTTTTTCTATTTACAGCAGTCATAAATACTGTAAAAAGTACAGCAGCTATAAGGGGCTGAAAACACCACTTCGAAATTATTTTTTTATTTTTTTACAGCCGTCTTTGTAATATTTTAATCAAGTGGTGTGAAAAAAGGCTCATTCTATACACACTCCCCTCCCTTCCTGATTATACCCCCTCTTGTGAGAGGAAAACTGTCGGTCCCATGCAGGCCCCACCTGTAAGTATGTGAGAGGAGAGGGTGAAAAAAGTAAATAGGGGGTGTAGAAAGTAGCACCCGTGAAAAAAATGGGGGCAAACCTATCACGGAAAAGCCAAGTTCTCACAGCTCGTAAGGATTTTCCCTTGATTTGAATCATATATGTGTGTGTGTGTGTTAGGAATTCTAAAAGAAATACATCCTATTTAATAAACTTAAGAAACATTCTAAAACATACATTTTCTCCAAGCAAAAAAAAATCTACTCGCATGTTTTTAAGAGTTTTTTAATACATACATATATGTATATTGTCAATTCTTAAAATATACATGTGTGTATACTATGAAACATATATGTACGATACTTAATTTTCTATTTTAAACACGTATTTTAGACATATATACACTAGAAAAAAACATATTTAGGACCATAATCCTTTTTTATATACATAAATCTACAATCATTTATACACGTTTGTGCTTATATGTAAATTATCAAACATAGATGTAAAATACTTATATTTCACTTTTAACACGTATATACATATATGTATAGTTAAAGATTGACAATATACACATTTGTATTATCAACTATACATATATTTATATATAAAAAAACCTGACAGAAAAAGCTTCGATTTTCTAAAAAAAAATTGCATTTTTTTATATTTTTGCTTAGGGAAAATATATGGTGCAGAATGTTTTTCAATTAGCCTACTGGTTTTCATACAATCCTAACCATATATATATATATATAGGGTAGGGATCCTAAGAGAAGTCCACCCTATTTGAGAAACTTAAGAAGCAATCTGGACCACACATTTTCTCTAAGCAAAAATGCAAAAAAATGTGAAAAAAATGCAAAAATTTTTTTTTTTTTTTTTTTTTTGAAAAAATCGCAGCTTTTTCTTTAAGGATTAAATTTTTTTTTTTTTTTTTTTTTAAATTTGGGATTTATACACATGTGTATATTGTTAATCTTTTAACTATACATATATGTATATTGTCAATTATACATATATGTATATACATGTTTAAAATTGAAAAAAATATGTGTTATAAATCCTAAACCTTATACCATAAACACTAAAGCTAAACCTTAATGCTAAACCATAAAGCTAAACCCTAATTCTAAACCCGAAAGCTAAACCCTAATTCTAAACCCTAATTCTAAACCCTAATGCTAAACCCTAAAGCTAAAACTAAACCCTAAAGCTAAACCCTTAATGCTAAACCCTAATGCAAACCCTAAAGATAAAACTAAACCCAAAAGTTAAAGCTAAACCCTAATGCTAAACCTAAAAGCTAAACCCTAATGCTAAACCCTAAACCATAAAGCTAAACCCTAAACCTTAATGCTAAACCCTAAATACTAATGCTAAACCCTAAATAACACTTATTTTTCAATTTTAAACATGTATATACATATATGTATAATTGACAATATACATATATGTATAGTTAAAAAATTAACAATATACACATGTTTATAAATAAAAAAAAATTTAATAAAATAAAAAATTAAATCCTTAAAGAAAAAGCTGCGATTTTTCCAAAATAAAAAATTAATAATAAAATAAAAAAAAATTTGCATTTTTTTTGCATTTTTTTGCTTAAGGAAAATGTGTGGTTCAGAATGCTTCAAAATTTTCTCAAATAGCCTACTACTTCTCACATGACTTTTGTGTGTTGGTTTAAAAAAAATCGAAAACGTGGTGTTTAATTTAGTTTTCTCAACATTTCGATATATTTGTTGTTGAAAACGAAGTTGTATTCAAAATAAAATATTTTAGTTATCGTAAGTATATCGAGTATTTCGATACAGAATGAGCAACATCAATATCAATATTAGTATTATCGGTACCGGTATGGATATTCATGTTTATGTTTTCAATCAATATGCACAACTTTTTTTGTGTTACACTATACAACTTTTGTGTAATGAGACCATTATAAATAAAAAAAAGTTTTGTATCGTAAAATATATCAAGAACTAGTATCGGAACGAACCAAATGTATAATTGCCGAACAACATCCGTACCAGTCTTGGTATTCCTAGAATCATTATCGGTATTTGTTTTTTCGATTTTTATTAATGTAAAACATGTGTCATAACTCCACATATCCGAATTTACACACCCTATTAATTTTTAACCAATTTAATTTAATTACTTTTTGCTTCTTAGTAATTAATCATTACTTGGAATTAGTGCTAAATAATATTAAAATCTCCCTTCATTCTTAATGCTTATCCATTGTGTCGACCAGTAGGAACAAGTAAGTTTGGAGGTTTTGAGTTCGAGTCCAACAAACATGAGGATTAAGGAAATTTGCCTTTCAATATATAAATAAAATCCACTACGGCTGCGATATTGCAAAACTACTTTTTCTTGTTTATTTATCTTTTTTTTTTAAAGGTGTGAATTATTCGCGAATGTCGGGAGTTCTAGCATACGTTGTCATAACCGGGTCCGCGCTAGAGAGCCCCCTCGCACAACAGATCCCCAATTTAAACCCCTCAATCAAAAACCCCTATCACCAAGACTCGAACTTGAGATCTTGAGGGGAAAACTCACCCGGGCCCACCATAAGTGGAACTTAAATACCCGTGGCCACCACTAGAGCACTAGTGATGGTTTATTTTTTTATTTTTTAAGGCGAATTACTTTAATCATTCGTCGCGAAGACTTGAACCCAAGACCTTCAAACCTAGGTGTTTGTTAGTTATTACTTTTGAACTATCATTAGTGCTGACATAACTCTACATCTCATGATAATCAATGTAAGCACACTAATGTACATAATTAAAATTGGATGACTACTTAGATTGATTCAAACAATGTTGGGATGTTATCTAATATGTAGTTATAAAGTACAACACTGCTCATATTAACTTTGTTTTTCATAGAGTATTTTTTCTGGAAGATTAACTTGAAAATCATTTTCTTTCATGTACAGATTCGAGTTATTTAGTAAATGGTTATTTGGATACAGTTCTAGATTGTATACCTGCCATGAATGGTATACGTCTAAAAGATATCCCTCCTTGGATTAGATATACCTACCCAGGGGATGAATACATGGTTTATTTTTTTTGTTTACAAATAGAGAGAGCAAAATCAGCTTCTGCCATCATTTTTAATACTTTTGATGAACTCGATTGTGAAATTTTAAACGCAATCTCTTCAAAGTTTGCACCATGCTATGGAATTGGCCCTTTACATCTACTCGAGAACACGATTGTAGACAAAGGTGTAGCATCCTTCAAATCAAACCTCTGGAAAGAAGAGTCTGAATGTGTAAAATGGTTGGACACCAAAGAATCATCTTCGGTTGTTTATGTGAATTTTGGTAGCATCACAGTAATGACATCTCAACAGCTGGTGGAGTTTGGATGGGGACTCGCGAAAAGTAATTATTCATTCTTGTGGATCATACGTCCTGACCTCGTGATTGATGATGCTGCTGTTCTTCCACCTGAACTGTTGGCGGAGATTAGCGGTAGAGGGTTCTTGGCAGGTTGGTGCCCCCAACAACATATTCTTAACCACCCGTCAATAGGAGGGTTTTTAACGCATAGTGGATGGAACTCGACTATTGAAAGCATTTCTAGCGGAGTGCCAATGATTTGTTGGCCGTTTTTTGGTGACCAACAATCGAATTGTTGGCTGGGTTGCAACAAGTGGGGTATCTCCATGGAGATTGACAATAATGTAAAGAGTGATGAGGTTCAAAAGCTAGTGATTGAGTTGATGAAAGGGGAAAAAGGAAATTTGATGAGGAAGAAAAGTGCTGAACTGAAGAAAAAGGCTGAGGAAGCATGTGCTTTTCCTTGTGGTTCATCAGTGGCTAATTTGGAGAAGATAGTTCATCTCATGCAAACTTCTTCTAAATGACCCATATCTCTTTAAAAGAAAATAAATGCATGTGTTTTTTATTGTAATACTATTGACTTCTATAAATGTATTGTACTTCATTTGTGTTGTTGAATCAGTTCTGTTTAAACATAATGGAAAACATGAAAACATACCTATTACAGCAGATAGTGCAGAGCAGAATCCAGTGAGAGATGATGCCATCGAGTTCGATATGTTTGTCACTGTGATCTGGTTCCTCCTTAGGGTGCAAACTAATGATGGTAATGATGAAACCGAAAAGGGTATCGGTTTAGGAGAAGAGGGCCGATTATGATGTTAGGATTATTAGGTTATGTGTCTAACCTTAGAACCTCTACATAAGTCTCCTTATATAAGCACCCAAGAGGAAACCTAATTAGTTAATAAGGGTAATATGGTCCATCAACAATTACCAACTAATTATTTAATAGGTTATTATATATTTTGATCTATATAATGTAAATGATTATAATGGCTACTAGATTAAATATTAAATCATAATATATTTAATCTTACATTCTCCCACTTAGCCGAGTAATCATTTACTGGTTGAACATATTCTATGAGACATACAAAATCAAACTGAGGAAATTTCATTAATCATAAAACATAAGCTAGTACAATATGCTAAACAAGGTCTTTACTAAATCCCATATTCCGAACATGTTCTTTGTAAACCTTAGAGGGAGATCTTTAGTCATCGAATCCGCAAGCATATCTTTAGTACTAATATACTCAATACAAAGATTATTTTCCTCAACTCGTTCACGTACGAACAGATATTTTGTATCAAGATATAAATCAGCTCCAGTCGAACTGTTACTGTTCGAGAAACTAACGGCAGCTGAATTATCACAGTAAAGCTTCAATGGTCTAGAAATGGAATTAACGATTTTGAGTCCAGTGATCAGATTTTTAAGTAACATTCCATGATAGGTTGCGTTATAAACAGCAATGTACTCTACCATCATTGTGGAAGTTGTGGTCAACTGTTGTTTATGACTCTTCCATGAGATAGGTCCGCCTACTATCATAAAGATATAGCCCGAAGTGGATTTCTTGTCATCTTTGCACTTGGAAAAGTCAGAATCAGAATAGCCTACCACTTCTAAATGATCACTTCTTCTATAAGTCAGTGTATAGTCTTTCGTCCCTTACAGATATTGAAGTACCTTCTTAGCTGCTTTCCAGTGATCTAGGCCAGGATTACTCTAATAACGGCCTAGCATTCCAGCAATATAAGCGATATCTGGGCGAGTACAGACTTGAGCATACATCAGGCTCCCGACTACTGACGCGTAAGGTATCTGGCTCATTTGCTCATTCTCAACCTCTGTTTTCGAACACTGGAATGAACCGAAAACATATCCCTTCACTACTGGAGCGACGGAGGGTTTGCACTGTTGCATGTTGTAACGTGTAAGGACACGATCTATGTAAGCCTTTTAAGACAATCCTAAGATCCCTTTGTGTCTATCTCGTTGAATTTCGATGCCAATGACGTAAGAAGCATCTCCGAGATCCTTCATGTCGAAGTTATGCGAGAGTAACCGCTTTGACTCATGCAACATGTCTAAACTATTACTTGCCAATAGAATATCATCTACGTAAAGGACAAGTATAGTAAAGTTGCACCCACTCATCTTGAGGTAGGTGCATTGATCCACTTGATTCTTCATAAAACCTTGTTTCTTCATGACTTCATCAAACTTGAGGTACCATTGACGTGATGCTTGTTTTAACCCATAAATGGATTTCTTCAACTTACAGACTAGATGCACCTGACCTTCAGGTTGTTTCATGTAAACATCTTCGTCTAAGTCTCCGTTAAGGAAAGCGGTTTTAACGTCCATCTGATGCAACTCCAAATCAAAATGAGTTACTAGGGTCATGACGATCCTTGATGAATCTTTACGAGAGACAGGTGAAAACGTCTCTTGATAATCAATTCCCTCTTTCTGAGTGTAGCCCTTTGCAACCAATCTCACTTTGTAGCATTCAACGTTCCCATTCGGATCCAGTTTTGTTTTGAACACCCATTTACATCCTACGGGTTTGACTCCGTTAGGTAATTCTACCAAATCCCAAACGTCATTTTTATTCATTGGTTCAAGCTCATCAATCATTACTTTATTCCATTCAGAAGACTGATCAATGTTAATGGCTTCATTGTAAGAGATAGGATCATTGAGTTTTCCGGGATCCATTTCAGTCAGGTAGGTAACATAATCATCCCAATTAGTAGGCCTTCTGGTCCTAGATGACCTCCTGAGTTGATTATCGGGTTCAACATTGTCTTGGTTTTGAGCGTTTGATGTGCCTTTGTCATGAGGTATAATTGGTTCTGATTGTAGAGGTAAATTTGGAGTTGGTGCAGTAGCTTCAGGTACAGTAGTTGCATTGGGTACAAGAGGAGTAATCGGAGTAATGGTAAGCAACGAGTCTCCCCCCCCCCCCACGTCTTGTACTTCTTGCAATTCTTCGTAAGGGTTGGTACTGCTCCCACTGACCTTGAAATCCTCCAGGAGCACAGCACGCTTGGTTTCAACAATACGGGTGACATGGGAAGGACAATAGAAATGATAACCCTTTGAATTATCAGGATACCCGATAAAGAAACAGGTAACTGTTTTAGGGTCAAGTTTCCTTAGGAAAGGATTGTAAAGTTTTGCTTCAGTAATGCAACCCCATACTTTCATATATTTAAGACTCGGTTTCCTTCCTGTCCAAAGTTCATAAGGAGTTTTAGGGACAGACTTAGAAGGAACTCTATTGAGTATATGAACAGTTGCTTTTAACGCTTCAGTCCAGAGGAATAATGGTAAATTAGTGTTGGCTAACATACTGTGCACCATGTTCATAAGGGTACGGTTTCTTCTTTCAGCGACACCATGGTGTATTGGTTCACAATCCCCTGACCCTTATAAAACTCATAAAATGGACCAGGAGCTTGACCAACATCAGTGTGCCTTCCATAATATTCACCGCCTCTATCTGATCTCACAACTTTAATCTGACGATCTAATTGCTTTGCAACTTCAGCTTTATAATCTTTAAAAGTTGTAAGAGATTCAAACTTCTCCTTAATAAGATACACGTACATGTAACGAGAATAATCATCAATAAAAGTGATAAATGAAGTATGTCCTGTTATGCCAGCGATTTGGTAGGGACCACTAATGTCAGTGTGAATGAGTTCTAATAAATTAGAGCTCCTAGTGGCATCTGTCTTATTCGCTAATGTCATTTTACCTTTAAGACATTTGACACATGTTCCAAAATCAGAGAAATCGAGAGGAGGTAAGACTTCATCCTTTACGAGACGATTTAATCGTTCTCTTGAGATGTGGCCTAAACCTTGATGCCACAACATGGATGAAGTCTCTAAGTCTCGTTTCTCTTTCATCTTTGTGAGTGATTCATTAATGTTATATGACAACAAAAATTTGGAAAAATTATCATCTAGTTCTAATTTATAGAGACCACCATCCAGAATACCAGTACCATAAAGCACAGAATCATAGAGGATAGAGAGTTTGCGATGACTATGGGAAACAATAAAACCGTCCATGTCTAACTTTGGTCCTGATACAAGGTTCCGAGTTACCTCAGGAACATATAAGGTATCATAAAGTTTAATACATAAACCAGTTTTCATAAATAATTGTAATGTTCCAATGGCCTTCACTTCTAATTCTCGATCATCCCCAACCTTAAGCGTTCTTTGGTTTCTTTCCAGCTTCCGGATTGTAAGGAATCCCTGAGTTGAATTGGTAACATGAACCATAGAACCAGAATCAAACCACCAAGAATTAGCAGGAACATTTAAATTATAGGACTCAAGTATCATAAAGTTATCGTTACCTTTCTTAGCCAGCCACTCCTTAAAGTTAGGGCATTCCTTCTGCATATTTCCTGCCTTTTTACAGAACTTGTAGTGGATTTTTCCTAAGGAGTTCTTAGAGCTGGAAGGTGCACTTGTATTAGGATTGGGCCTTTGGACTTTAGAAGCATCCTTCCTCTGATGATTGTTGTTCCTTTTCTTAGAGTTGGAGGCGGTGAAGTTAGCAACATCAGTAGTGTGATCCATCCTCAAACGCTCTTCCTCTTGTACACACATAGCGACCAGCTCACTCATCGTCCATTTGTCCTTCTGAGTGTTGTAATTGATCTTAAATGCTTCAAAGGACGAAGGAAGCGAAGTAATGATGAAATGAACGAGGAAACCATCACTGATTTCCATTTCCAGTCCCTTCAGCTTATTGGCCATGTCATTCATCATCATGATGTGCTCGCGAATGTCGCTCCTCCCATCATACTTAGTTGTCACCAGCTTGAGGATAAGAGTACTAGCATGTGCTTTAGACGTCCCCTTGAATTGTGCCTGCACAGAAGCCAAGTAGGTTTTAGCATCTTCAGAATCAGGAATGACTCCTCTGATTGAATTACTTATGGACTGCTCCATGAACATGAGAGACATGCGGTTACACCTAGTCCATTTTTCATGAGTCAACTGCTCAGCAGCAGTACTTTGAGGAGTGAGGTCCGCTGGCTTATTCTCTCTTAGAGCATAATCAAAGTCCATCAGTCCAAGCGTAAGCATGAGAGCATCCTTCCATGCAGCAAAGTTATCACCAGTCAAAGGTGGAATCCCGCAATTGGGTGCTGATAGTGGAAATAAGATGAGCAAGTTATGATACTGATGAAGAAGTCCTAATGTGATCTAAGGGCATATTATACTAAGGCAGGCATAAATAATGACCATTTTAATTATGAAGCTGTGATAATGTCTATTACTAACATCAAAATAATAGACTTAGTTAAAATTCTACTTAAACGAAGACAAATCAGCTTTGGCCAGAATTGTAATCATTTAAGCATGTGTGCAAAGTGTTTGTGACAAATCAGCTTTGGCCAGAAATGAAACAATCACTTTAGTTATACACTTGTTCAGTATGCTATACATGAAAGAATTAAATCAGCTTTGGCCAGATATTAAGACATTCACGTTTATAATGCACACTTAACATAGCTTTCGTAATACTTGAATGATAAGTAGATGTATCAAATTAGCTTTGGCCAGAAATGATACATCAAAAGCTCATTCAAGAAAAGCCATTTTGGTTTTGTAAAACATTATCTGATTCTGATTAATTGACTAAGTATTTACAAAACCCAATTATTTAATAGCAAACCATCTGTTCGTTGGGGGACGCAGGGGGATAGCGTGCCCCCTGCACGGGGTTCCGCCCCGAGATAAATTTTAGTTCACATTAAACAACCTAAAGTAATGAGGTTGAGACATTGAGTTAGTCTTAGGTTTCGAGTCAGATCTCGACTCAGTTATAAGGTTTCAACTCAATTATGAGGTCTCGAGTGAGATCTCTAGTCGCAACCTTGGTCCGAGTCGGAATCATAGTCTCGAGTTGTAAAGTTTTGAGAACCCTTATGATTTCTAATCGAAACCTTGTGGTCTCGAGTCGAAATCTTGGTCTCGAGTCGCAACCATGATCTCGAGTCATGAAGGACTGAAAACCCTTAGGATTTCGAGTCGAGACCTTGTATTCTCGAGTCAAAATCTTGGTCTCGAGTCGCAACCATGGTCTCGAGTTGTGAAGATTGAAGAAACCCTTATGATTTCGAGTCGAGACCATGTGGTCTCGAGTCGAAATCTTGGTCTCGACTCGTTAATGATGACCTCGAACCTTCTGTAAACAGTTGTTGTGAAAACATAACTGAAAATTTGAATTCTTAGGAATTGTGCTAGAGTTTCCTGTTTTAACATTGATCTAATTTTATCAAAATATTTCGAAAATCATAATCTGTTTATCCTTTTAACAGATTTCGAAAATTCTTATTAGACAAAACAGATCGAAAATAGGAAAGTATTCAACAATTCAAAATTATATTCCAAAACATAAAGGAATTTTCGAATTTTGCTAAGAACACATGATGAACCCTAAATAAAATCCATAATTTCTGGAACCCGAAACCTGAATTTTAAGGCTTTTCTAAAGAGATTTCAGACATAATTTTACCCGTTTTTGATTTCGAGATATTTAAAACAGTTCTTTTCCTCGAAATCGAGGTTTCGAGTAGTTCTATATGACTCGAAAAACGGCTGTTAACATTATTAAGTTTTCAAAATTCCGTTTTCCATATTTCTATCCCAGAATTGATGGATACGAAAACAGAACTGACTAATCAACATATGCTCTGATACCACATGTTGAATCAGTTATGTTTAAACATAATGGAAAACATGAAAACATACCTGTTACAGCAGACAGTGCAGAAGAGAATCCAGTGAGAGATGATGCCATCGAGTTCGACATGTTTGTCAGTGTGATCTGGTTCCTCCTTAGGGTGCAAACTAATGATGGTGATGATGAAACCGAAAAGGGTATCGGTTTAGGAGAAGAGGGCTGATTAGGATGTTAGGATTATTAGGTTATGTGTCTAACCTTAGAACCTCTACATAAGTCTCCTTATATAAGCACCGAAGAGGAAACCTAATTAGTTAATAAGGGTAATATGGTCCATCAACAATTACCAACTAATTATTTAATATGTTATTATATGTTTTGATCTATATAATGTAAATGATTATAATGGCTACTAGATTAAATATTAAATCATAATATATTTAATCTTACATGTGCTCCATAATAATGTTTGATACGAACTCTTGAATCAATTCTGAAGCTCTCTTTAAGAGTAAGCAGGTCATGACTAAATTAGATGCAACTAAACATTAAAAAACTTCACTTAATCCGTGGTATTCACTTCGACCCACTCAATTTGCATGCCTCATTTAAAAGAATGGTCGTGGCTTGCTTTGTATAAAGTTACTAAATTTAAAAAAAATGTTGTGATCTTTTAGTATATTTTCATGTACAAAGTGATGTAGTTTATTAGATCTAAAAGATCAACACACCTAATTGCATACTTTTTCTTGTTAAAAATATTTCATAGCTATTAACCAACGCCCATCAAAACGTGCACAAATGTTGTTTTGCGACCAACAATAGCTTAAACCTTAGATGGTACTAATTTTTGTGACCAAAATATCAACCGAAACTTATTTCTCAAAATTAGCGACTGTTTCTATTTGCAACCAATTTTAAGACCAAACCCTTTTGCAACGTACCTTTTTACAATCGATTTTGCGAAAGAATCTTTTTGCATAACAAGTTAGCGCCCAATTTTACAACTAAAGCTATTAGCGTCTGGTTTTGCGCCTTGGTTTTTATGACAGGTTTTTTCCTTTTTAGAAAAAAAGTCAAGTTTTTTCTTATTTACAAATATGAACCCAAAACAAGCAGCAAAAATCTCTAACAGAACCCAGCTATGTATTTTCAACAAAATTTTATGATTTATTGAAGATTTTTATACAAACATACCTTTATGTAAAACACTTAAAGAACAAACATGTGAAAGTACACATGTATAAATAAGGATTTATAGATAATACAATATGACGGGTCCATGATGAGAAAATACACTTTATGACCAATAATCCGTTTCAAGCTTCTAATTCGAAAGAAGGTAACGCTAACGACTACACTCAAATGGTTCAGACATATCATTTGTTTGATTAACGGCTGTTAAACACTCTTTTTGTAACTTTTTGTTGTGTAGATGTTCTTAGAATTTATACGTTCTTTGTAACACCTCGAAAATTTACGTCCAATAATGTACTGACACGTGTCATAGGCTTTGAATATGTGAAAAAGTACTTTAGAGGGACTAAAGTTGACAAACAGTGAAACTATGTGAATATAAGGGTCCAAAGTGTCAACAATGGATAAATAGGCTCTACAATAACCCTACATGGTGTTTATAATCTTAAACGATTAAATCATGGATCATACAAAGCGGAAAAATGAAAGAAAGTGAGGAATTACAAACTACAGGGGCTAAATGTGTCAACATGTTGAAAGTATACCTCTGAGTGACCTTTTAGCAAACCCGAAGCTTTGTAATGGTAAAATATACTCACTAGAATATGTGGTAAAAATTTCATAAAGTTTCGTTATCGTATGAGAAAGTTATGATCAAAACCATGCACGAAGGGTTAAATGCGTCAACGTTGAATTTCGTGACTTTTCGGGTAAGCACAAGGTTAACCAAGGACCTAACCAAGTTTGTAGATGTCCTAAGGCCCTTAAAAATCAGGTTTGAGGGTCAAGAGTGCAAGATAAATAGCCAAAACCACGTATCAAAGGACCAAGGACTGAATTGTAAATGTTAGAAACTTGTTTAGCTGGTTTTTCACTTGTACGCGGCCCGCGAAGGGGCTCTCGCGGCCCGCCTACAAGCTGCCAGCGACAAACAGCGCACAGATGTCAGTTTTAGGTCTGATTTCGATGCTTAACAGCTGTTATCTGATACAAGGGACTCACCAATGGTTTTACATGCATAGAGGGGCACTTGGACTGATCTTATAACATTTATAGACTCTTGTGGCACCATCTTATGAGATCAAGATTGATACATAAGAACATTCAAGTTGCAACCATTTTCACATTCACTTGCAAGACCACTTCTGGAGCTCCTCTGATCAACCTCAGGCTTTCTAGTGATCTCTAAGTGTAATTAGGACTCTTGTAAGTATTCCTAACCCTCTCTAATTCGTTCTAGCTTAGTTAATTAACCAAAAGTCAATCCGTCGTAAATTAAGTTTGACTTGGAGATTAAATGAAATTTGCTCAGTCATTTCTCGAATTGAAAGTACCTACAAGTAGGTATTTATGTGGGTGACAAACCCTTAAAAGGGTATTTTCAGATTCCCACTCTAACTATGTTAATTGTCGAGTCAAAGCTTGCTTTAAAAAGTCAACAGAATGATTATTTGCAAATTTAAGCATAATTAGCAATGTAGGATGCATGCAACCTGTTTGATCATTCAAATAACTTGGTAACTAATGTAAGAACATGTCTCAACATGTTCAACTCGACAATTTTCAGTTTAAACCCGGATCGGAACCGAAAGTCGCATAATTTGACTTTTGCTTTGACTTTCAGTTCTGACCCGTTTATGCATGTTTCAGATCTGCCTTAGAGCTTATTTTGGACCAGGTTTCATATAAGTATAACTCTCTGAGATTATGCAACTTGGTTCAATACTTATCCGATTCATATGCATGTTACCGATTAATGCTTAAATGTTGACTATTATGCCCTTTTGACTATAAAACGTGATTTTTGAAAAAGTGAAAGAGTAGAAACATTAGTTACTGATTTGTAAACTTGCACCTAAAATTTGATATCAGTTTGAGGTCTAGATTAAGAGTTATGCTCATTAGCGTAATTTGAAAGCTTTATGTTAATTAATTGGCGTAATTAGCGTATAGCCTATTTAAACCCACTTTTTGATATCAAACTTTTTACCCACTGATGTAATATAATATTTTGGGATTTTTGAAGATTTTTATTTAATTTTTGTCTGAGCATAACATAGGTCTCTAGGTTTGATTCGGTTTATGACGGTTTTGCCTTTTAAGCCATAAAATGAGTTTTACAAATCCTTTTGACCCCAAACCTTTTACTACTGATTTCATTTGTTAAATAAAATATTTTGAGACTTCTGGAATTATAAAAATATCAGCTTTCTTTTAAAAACCCGGAAATGGCTCCAAATCGCCTTTTTAAGCGTTTTTAACGCATAGTATGTACTATAACCATATTAAACATATAAGGTTGATACCTACTGATGTTTTTAGTATATTTTTATATAATAACAGTAAGTAAAAGTTTATAAACTCAGGTTTCCAGTTTTGACCTTTTTAGCCCTTGTGAAATTACCAAAATACCCCTAAGGTGCATAGTTTGGTTTTAAATGATAATTTTCACATATAGGTCATACCCTACTGTTATAACATGTTAAATTAAGTGTATTTACTGTATAAATCAGACCTGTAACTCAGATTTCAAATAAAACTCTTTTATAATCTTTTAAATGACCAAAATGCCCTTACGAGGCATAAGTTGAGTTTAAATTCATTTGGGGCATAATAGAAGATATCTTACTGATATTATAACATATTTAAAGCATATTAACTCAGGGAACTTGCATATGACCATTTTGGTTACCCGTGACGCCCTTTTCGCGCTCGGTTCGGTTTATGTAACTAGTTTGCATAAATTGACCGAAACGGGTCAAACCTTATCATCTTTGTCTCAAAATCCAGAATGTATTTAGTATACCCATATTATGTAAGTATTCAAACTTGTCGGGTCTAAATCACATTCTATCCGGTCTTCGCTTAATCGTGCGTTTGAACCGTATCGCCCTTAAAACTAGCCGGTCTAAGCTTAAGCTTAAATAAAGACCCGTTAGAAATCTAATAGGTTATTATAAACCTTTGTTCCAGAATAGAAGAACCAGTAAAAGCTACCTTCACTTGCTAATTGAGATTTATACTTACAAAGGTAAATACTTTTAACTTATTTTCCCTATACGGGATTGGGGTACGGTATATAAAATACCGCTTGGTCCGGCATTGAATTCTTTAATCAAATAGAGGTTAAATTTATTGATATGCTATGTTTTGAATGTGTTTTGTTTGCTTAAAGCCTTTGGGGAGTTAATGACCATGTCCCGGATATCCTTGGCATCATCTTACGAGATGGCCACGACCTGAGCACGGGGTGTAGGCGTACACCTTTCAGTGCATAACTCAATATTGTGGTGTGTCTATTAATCTTTAACCCCATCCACGGATCGGGCTACCGAACGCATAAGTAACATGTAAATCCCTTACAAGATTATCTTCACATAATTATCCCAAGTTATAAAATGTTTTGTGCCACGTGCATTCAAATCAATTTTCAACCCTTTTCAAAATGAGTCAGTTAAATTGTATTTACCAGTGTAAACTGACGTATTTTTCCAAAAGGTTAAGTGCAGGTACTACTCGTACTAGGCTGGCTGTCTTCTAAGCGTCCACAATGAGTCTCGCAAGCTTGGATGTCAATAAAGCTGTTAAACATTATCTTCTTTTATTTTGATCCGCCTGTGGATCCGTTTCAACTATTCGTGATATTTAATATTACACTTTATTAAAGTTGAAATGAATCTATCTTTGCTTCCGCTGTGCATTTATATATTGTGTTGTTTGTCTATGTTGATACCAACTACGTCACTATACTCCCCACCGAGCCCACCGGTGACACGTGGAAAATAGGGGTGTGACATTCTTCGCTGATTTTCATTTTACATATTGTGTGGGACCTTATTAGTTATTACGGCGTAAATGTGCTTTTTTTATTGTCGTCTTATAATATACCGTGCTGGTGTTATTGTCCTGTCATACTCATGTAATCATATTTCACGATCAGAGGTGTGTGCTAGCGTATTGTTATTCTCTAGATTGTCTCTTAGCTCTTATTTAGTTAAATTCTGGCAAAGCGCGAATTTTGAAACTTATTTTAATATTATGTCTCTTCTTATAAATACTAGCGGTAAGACCCGTGTGCAAACACGTGTGGTTTCTTAGAAAACCATGCATAACAAATTTTAATAGAAAGTATAGGTAGGTGTATAGATATTGTAATTTTTAGTTGAAGGCTAGTAGTGATACCCATGTGTAATTTTTAGTTTAAGGCTATGTACTGTTTTCCACCAAGAAATCAAGATTAAAATTAAAACTCATATAAGTTGCATGTGATGTAATTAAATTAACGAATGATGGTAAGTAACTGAGAGAACATGATGAAAGGAAATAGCATTAGTATGCAACCATTGTTTGACCAAAGTCAAACCACTGTTTGCAATAAAAGTCTATTTGAACAAAGTCTGTTTGACCAAAGTCAAACTGCTGTTTGCAAAACTATGATTCTTAGTGGTTCAAAAGTCTGTTTGACCAAAGTCAAACCACTGTTTGCAAAAAAATGCAACCACTGTTTTCTCCACAAAACACTGTTTAACCCAACAGTGGTTTCAAACATCTGTTTTCATCCATTTGTTGACCAAAGTCAACAGATGTATCAACCACTGTATCAACAAATGTATCAACAACAATGGTTTTAAATTGATGAGCATTAGTTATTAAAAAATAATACAAAATTATATTGAAAAAATAATACAAAATCATATTTGCTTTCATTTTTCTATATTCTATGATCGTAAATCTTGAAATATCTCTTGATACAAGATCCTTCATTTTTGGGGTATAGCATTCCATAAATTTTTCATCTTCATTTCTTAAAATACAACCTTCACCACATGATCCTACAAAAGAAATAAGATGAAACTGATTATGAGAATCATAATCATATGAACAGAATGATAATTATATGAACAGATATCTAACCTAACATTTCAATATTTCAAATGCTTCATATAATTAGATGACTTTAATAAGTGTTGATACATATATATGGACGCGACTCGACTCGATGCGACTTGGTTCGGTTCGACCCGGTTAGGTTCGGCTCAAGCCCGACGTCACGACATTCCTCCGTCGTGCGTCCCAGAGTTCGATACGCGAAGCACAAGCGCCGCGGACCTTCCCGTCGCCACATCATCATGACATCATCGTGATGATGTCATGATGATGTCATGAGGTTGACTAAACTTCACAATTTGATGAATACAGATTCATATCAACGTGCATGCATGTGAATTGTTTTGGACTTTCATGTTGGGCCTTGACTTCTCGGTTTGGGCTAAAGCCCAATTCGACGAAACAGCCCAGAAGTCGACGAAACATAGTCTGTTTCGTCGACCATGATCCTGATTCGTCGCCTATTGTCTGTTTCGTCAAGTGTTATGTGTCTGTGAGTATAAATAGAGTTTATTATTTCTGTTTCAGAAGACACAAGAAAAGAGAACACAGAGACAAAAGAATACACACACGAGAGTTTAGAGAGAGTTTGCAAAATACATTTGTAAACATTGCTTTGTAACTGAACCTTTCATACGTATTAATACAGAGGTGTTAATCGGTGAATATTGTGTGTCGTGTATTTGCGTGTTCTATCTCGGTTTGCTTTCCCGGTTGGATTCCGCACAACCGGGTTGGTTTGTACACAAGGATTAGGCGACTAGATCCTCCCCTAGCCGGACCTACAAGTGGTATCAGAGCCTTGGCTCTTCTCCTTGTTAAAACCGAGCGTTTCCGGGTTGTTTTCCGGGTGTTTGGAGTTCTTATATTTTCCGGAAAATCTGCTCATAATCTTCGAAATTTCTGGGTTTGGCTGCTAGTTCATCAGAAAAACCTTGCTTAAAACTGATTTGTGAATGGTTTGTTAAGGTTTTTAGTGAAGTTTGGAGCAAAACGGTGTTTCGGAAAGTTGTCGGCTTACCGGAAAATTCAAATTTTCTGGGTTGTTCTTCATATCTTCAACAAATATTCAAAGTGTTCTTCATGTTTTCAACCTTTTAATCTTGGTCAAGTATTGGTATAGTTGTTTGTGTTTTGAAAATTGCAACTTGGATTATTATATTGGAAGACATCATTCGGTTGGTAGAATTGAGGATGGAGTAGCCGAAAGTGGGTATGACAAAAGTTACTTTATGTCAGGTGGATACAAAGTCAAATTGTCTGATTGGCTCGCACAAGATGGTTAAATCATACAATATTCAGTCGCACAAGTTCTTTAATTACACATGATTTGTTTGGTTGCACAAGATTTGAGTAACAATCGTACAAGTCTCACAATCACACAAGATTCAGTAATCGTACAACATAGTTGGGCTCGCACAAGATAAGGCCCAAGATCCATTAATTGTATAACCTTTTCAGTCACACAAGACTTGACTTTGTATTTGGATCGCACAAGAAAGTGGATCTCACAAGTTATCAGTCGCACAAGATCCTGATCTGGGCTTCTGTTTCTTCATTGGGCCTGGGTTGTTTCATTAACTGGGAGCCCAAAGGTTATTACTCGCACAAGAATTGGGCTCACATAAAAAAAAATTTTGGGCTTCTGTTTGGGCTCGTTTTCGTCGTCTATCTTTCAAGAAGCGTGGTTCATCGCGTTGTATCACAAGACTTGTTCCGTCGGATTTTTGTTTCGTGGGATTTTGTGTTGTCTAGATATTTTAAAAAAAAAAATATTTGTATTAGTGGTTTAATTGCTTGTTTTGAGGTGTGATTTTCAGATATTATTTTTCTTGATCAAAAATGATTTCGGCCTGGGGTGTTCCCTTACCTGCATCTCCTGCATGGGCCGAATCTCCCGTACCTGTATCTTCGCAAGCTAATGCTATATCTACCGGTCAGTGGGGTGTTCCGATAAATACAGATCCAATTCAAACAGCGTTTGTGTCTCACACTGACATATTTGGCAATACTATCCAAGTTCCGGTCCCTCCAAAAACAGACATGTTTGGAAATCCGCTTCAACCAGTTCCTCAACCAGTGCCTCAACAGCAAACCCAAAGGCCTCCTGTGACAACAGATTTATATGGCAATCCGATACAAGTTCCTGTTAAGCCAGCTCAGCATGGGAACCAGAACCCTTTCAGAAATCAAGGCAACCAGGAGAATCAGAACAGGAACAATGAGCGTTCGTTGATACCTGTCAACAACCAAAGCCGAGCAGGACCATCAAATGCTAACCAGGCACTTGTGGTTCAAATAGACGAAGGTGGTGATTGGTCAATCCGGTTGAGTAGTGATGCTCCAGATGGAACAGCTTGTTTTGCTGAGGTTGTCAAGGATCTTAAACACGCCAGTGGTGAAGAATCTTCCACCAATGGTGATGAATCCTCGGGAAACCATGACAGTTCTGAACATGACAGTAGTTCAGATGAAGATGTTTCAACTTCAGTTAAGGATGATACAACTTCAAGTTCAAGCGAGGATGGATCTGAATATGAATCATCAAGGGAGGTTGTTGATTCTGATGCAGAAAGGTCAAAATCTGAGAGTGATTCCAGTCAGGTATGTGTCGATGAACCCACTGCTGTTAATTGTGATAGATTGGGTGTTAAATGTGCTGATTTAGAAGCAAACATGTCTGAGTTGCAAGGCAAACATGATGCTTTACAAGCTAGTTTGTTTGACTTGCAAGACAAACATGTTTCATTGAATGATAAGTGGTGTGAATTGCAAAGCAAACACGAGGCTTTGCAAGAGAAATATGATGTGACATTCATTCACAATCAGAAGTTGACCGTTGATCTTTCGAAGTGCACTGAAGCCAACATGTTTTATGAAAACCATGAAAAGGACTTTAAGTCGATGATTGAAACATTAAAGAAAGATAAAACTGAGCTGACAAAAATGGTTTCCAGAAAACAAACTGACATAAATTTGTATATCACACGTCTTGAGATAATGCAAAAAGAAATGGCTTGTGTCAAAACTGAAAGTGAGGCGATCCAACTTAAGCTAGACAGTTATTTGAGCTCTAGCTATGTGTTGGATCACATCATTGACGTACAGAAAGAGAAACGAGATGTCACATGCATTGGATACAAGAAATGTCCACCACCCGTGAGAAACAATTATGATGCCCTGCCTGATGAGGAGTATAGAACTCACTTTGAACCATCTGTTCCTCTAGACGTTAAGGAATTTGCAGCAGGTCTTGGATACAAGAAAGAGGTATCATCAGATTCAGATGTGTCAGCAGATACATGTGTGTCCTCTGCTGAACCGAATCAGGTTCCTCCAGTTGTGATATACAGTGAGGATTCTGATTCTTCTGATGATGAGTCTGATGATACTGATTCGGAAAAGTCTAATGCGGTGATCAAAGAAGAGGACATACCTCTTGAGAATCACATTCTTTGTGATCCACCTGCAAAACCGTGTGTGACTGCTACAGCCAAGACGGTTGAATCCTCATCTGGAAGCTGTGAAAGTGTGAACTTGCTTTACACGTTGATTGGATCTGATAAAATATATTCAGACAAGGATTTCCCTATCAAAAATGTCAATCAATCTTTGATTGATAAAGTTTTCGAAGATTCTACCAGTAAGTTTTTGGGAAAGTCGAGCCCAGGAGTTGTAGTAACTCAGTGTGCTCCTATCCCAAAATCCGAAGTTAGAAAGAAATATGGGAATCAAAAGTTGCAAAAACAAAACAATCAACGAAAGCAAAATCACGCTCCCCAAGGAAATGGAAAAGGTCAAAAGAAACAGACCAAGAAAAAGGACAAGAAGGTAAACTTTGTGAAGTTAAGGGGAACGGACAAAATCGAAACTTTTGAAAATAAATCTAACTTGGATTTTGTTAAACAAGCAACAGTGTTGAAAAGAAATGAGCCAAACTGTTCGAAACCTAGTACCTCGAGATCACAAAGTTCATCATCATCGACAAGACGATCACATGTTTCTCCGAGGTTTGTAGAGCGGAGAATGTGTTTTGAATGTGGTACTATTGGACACATAATTCGAAATTGTCCATATCTTCATAAGTTGAAAGCAAAAGTTGATGCCCCCCATGGTAACAATTACCATAAAAGATTTGTTTCACCAAAACAAGACCCTCGTCTTGTTAAACAACAAGAAGTGAAACAGAGAAAGAAACAACGGAAAAATGTTGAAAAGGTTTTAAAACCGGACGTTGTCCAAACACAGTCTGTTAAGTTAGAAATTAAAAATGAAAAACAAAAACAGATTTGGAAACCAAAACCAGTAACTGTTTCAGGGGGAGCTACATCAATTCCGAATCATCGGGAAATGGATGTTACAATCCTCGATGATGACGGACGACCCAAGTCCATGAAGGCTTGGGTCCCCCTCTCCAACTAATCTCTGAATGAGTGTGTAGGATGTTCCAGGAGGAACTATTGATAGTCTTAGGATTGTTGATAGTGGAGCGTCCATGCACAAGATTGGCGACATAAGGCTCCAAAATATTGTTACATCTAGGAGAATGTTGTTGCCATTGATGGAGAGAGAGGAAAGAAAAGGGAAAGAAGACAAAAATGTCTGATGAAGGAAAAAGGGATGAAATTAAAAAATTCGACCAGTTGAAATATGTTCCAAAATTTGGTTGTTATGGTTTTTGATCGGGTCCTCAGAAAAAATTCAAATGAAAAGTACGCGACTGCAGCACGTCTGAAGCCTTTTTAAGGTTCATGGATTTTGCTTCCACAAGAAGTTCAAGTTCACAAGATGAACGTGTAGGGTACTTTTCTCTACGGTGTGATTGAAGAAAATGTGTTGGTTGATCAAACTACACCGGGTGTGCGGATGCCTTGGCGTGGATTGAACAACCGCACACTACTTCTGAAAGAGAAAGACAAAGACCTTCGCTGGTGCAATGTGGAAGACCAGCCGGACCCAGAGGTCTATGATCTTGTTACTGTCAAGAGATTTCTCAGTAGCTACAAAGAATCGACTTTGAAATCCACACCGGGTGGATATCCAGTTTGGGAGAGCACTCAGATTCCTTGCAATGCACGAAGCAGTTGCAGGATACGGTTTTGAATTACTAATCTCTCCTATACTTGTCGATATTTTAGCTGCTTTATGAATTATTTTCATCTCATACAGCACTCTTTGACCAGACACTTTGATCTCGAATATCACCTCACACGTGATTGTTTCACTATGAAACTCATCAATGTTGTCATGGTCCACACCGATGACCAACGTGCCGACCTTTTTACCAAAGCATTTGACAAATCAAGATTTGACTATTTATTACTGGTAAACGGCATTAAGGTCAAGCAAGAGTAAAACCAACATCGGAAAATCATTTTTGTAAATACCTTTGTGTTTTAAATTTATCTTAGTTTATTGATTTTAGGGGGAGTAAATCCAAAAATTTGAAAATCCAAAAACATCGAAAAATTTCAAAAACACAAAAACAATAGAAAAACAAAAATGAGTTTCCTGGCGAGCAAAAGAGAAAGTGATAGAACATCAGTGGTCTGTCTAAACCTCTTTAAACCTTAAATGAAAAACGATAAGCAGCTCTATATAAGATGTATCGGTAGGCTCACAATCATTTTAAAGTGTGCAGGGTGATATAAATCTTAATCGACTGAAGACCAGGTGGGAACCATTCATTGGCATATGGTCTTAGTACCGAAATTTCGTTTGAGAGATTGCCGAGGTTCTGAGATATTCGGTCTTTATGCTGCTTATCATCTGGGTATCATGGTTGTATCTTTTACCGAAAAATAACGGGGACGCAAGTCTAGATCTTCCATGATACTATACATACGTGTACATATTGCATACGACCTCAATAAGTGATCAACAATCACATGTCCAAACAAATAAGTGATAATATATCACATTTATCCGGGAGTCAAGTTCGTCTCTTTGCTGTACGAAAGTACTGACCTGTTCACGGACTTGCTCCTGTGCCCTCATGCATATGAAAATCAAGTTCCTCATCAATAAGTGATTCTATCACATAGGGCTTGTTTTCAAATCAAAATAAGTGAGAATCTCACATCATATACGGTCAAACAGATGATAATCGGTATACTCACCGGTAAGATGAACCCTCGTGCATACCTTGATACGGGAATGTGTCGTGATGTGGATGAACACCGGTCGGTAAGTATAAATCATACCTTAACGTATCCCCTCGCCATGATTACATCTGATAAGTTGAGCTTATGTGGACAACAATACCGATAATTGTTATAGGATGCTTATCTTAATGTTAACTAATTGAACAACAAGAGCGTTTTGGCATGACCGTACACTGATATGATTCTCTTACCCTCGAAACTCGCAAAAAGAATGTCTGTAAATATTTATTTAATGCTTTAAATTTCTGCATCTTTGTATATATTTATTTACTGCTTTCAGTCTTTACATTTGAAATATTAAAACACACCTAAAATTGTTTTAATATAAACTTTCTAAAAAGCCAAAAAGATTTTATTTCTGTCTTATTTTCGATCGTACGATGTTGGATCTCGAATCTTCGTTACCTGAAACCTGATTGAAAACCGAAACGACTAAATCTTCATAAACGGTCGAAATTTGCAAGTTTTGAAAGTTAAAAACTAAAATTGACAAATTTGTTAAATTTTCAAACTGTCGGACGGTGTTTGATTGCTATATGGTCATACATGTGTTGTTTGTTTATACTAACTATATTCCAAGCAGTTGTTCTCATTACGCGTTTAGATTTCTTGCATGTGCAGATTCTAAAGGCAAGGAGAACATGGTCGATGACAAGCTTCGGAATGAAGACACAGCATGAAGGCACTCAAAAGACAAAGATGATCGAGTTGCCGCTGACCATCATCAACACCACAAGGATCTCAAGTTGTAAAGATCAAGACTTTCACGAGCATAACTCAAGGGGGAGCTTATGTTAAGGGGGAGTTTGTCAACACACTTCCTACATGAAACGGGGAGTTTGTTGATACACTTTCTGCTTTCAACACGTGAAGACTTTGAAGATCCTGCGACATAGAAGACATGAAAGGCGAATCTCGCGAGTAGCGTCCAAGGGGGAGTTTGTTGATACATATATATGGACGCGACTCGACTCGATGCGACTTGGTTCGGTTCGACCCGGTTAGGTTCGGCTCAAGCCCGACGTCACGACATTCCTCCGTCGTGCGTCCCAGAGTTCGATACGCGAAGCACAAGCGCCGCGGACCTTCCCGTCGCCACATCATCATGACATCATCGTGATGATGTCATGATGATGTCATGAGGTTGACTAAACTTCACAATTTGATGAATACAGATTCATATCAACGTGCATGCATGTGAATTGTTTTGGACTTTCATGTTGGGCCTTGACTTCTCGGTTTGGGCTAAAGCCCAATTCGACGAAACAGCCCAGAAGTCGACGAAACATAGTCTGTTTCGTCGACCATGATCCTGATTCGTCGCCTATTGTCTGTTTCGTCAAGTGTTATGTGTCTGTGAGTATAAATAGAGTTTATTATTTCTGTTTCAGAAGACACAAGAAAAGAGAACACAGAGACAAAAGAATACACACACGAGAGTTTAGAGAGAGTTTGCAAAATACATTTGTAAACATTGCTTTGTAACTGAACCTTTCATACGTATTAATACAGAGGTGTTAATCGGTGAATATTGTGTGTCGTGTATTTGCGTGTTCTATCTCGGTTTGCTTTCCCGGTTGGATTCCGCACAACCGGGTTGGTTTGTACACAAGGCCCTAGCCGGACCTACAATAAGAACACTTATAATGATTTGCACATGACATCAAGTATTATTTTGCTTTAAAATTTGAGAAAAACAACAGTATTGGGTTAAATATCAAATCAAACAGTAAACAACTATATTATTAAATATCAAAAAGACTTGAGGTCGACGGACTTGAACCGTTTGTTCCTCTTGATCGAGCCACTATTATTAACTCGGCTAATGTGCTCGACCAGTGGATCAACTCAGCCACTCAGAGTCTGGTTCATTTCGTTAGATAGGAAATGGATGCTTATCGACTTTATACAGTAAGTGTGTTATCAACGCTTTCCGTTTGTGTAGTCATATACAATACATACATAATAATGCGTATGTACATTTTCAGGTGGTTCCTTATCTCTTGAAGTTCATTGATAATTTACCCAACATATACGTACGGTTCAATCGAAAAAGACTTAAAGGTCATACCAGAGAAAAGGACTGCAGAACTACACTTTCCACTCTATACCATGTATTAATTTCATTTATCGAATCAAACGTAGTCAAGCCTTACAAACTTAGAAGTGCTAAAAATTGGGCCCTTTAAATATAAGGGTCTCACGTTCAACTTATTTATTTTATGATTGTGTTCCAACTACAATAAAGATGGTTATTGAAGTAATGAAATAACATACCTTAGCTTGCAGTCCTGCCAACGCAACTGATTCAATTCTCCCTGAACAAACAACAACAATTCAATTAAACTCAAAGGATCATTACACTGGTACAATAAATAACACAACTGATTCAATTCATCAGGATCGTAACTGATGTTTCTGATGCACTTGATGTCGTCACAATATAACTCGTAGTTGTTTTGGGTCTTATCGGTTTTCTCTGCATCTTATACTCGTTCTACTTCTGATCTCACATTCGCGGTCAAGGGTATAACTGGCGCGCTATGCGGAGCGCCGCCTATCTCTTGAAGTTCATTGATAATTTAACCAACATATACGTACGGTTCAATCGAAAAAGACTTAAAGGCCGTACCGGAGAAAAGGACTGCAGAACTGCACTTTCCACTCTATACCATCTATTGATTTCATATATCGAATCAAACGTAGTCAAGCCTTACAAACTTAGAAGTGCTAAAAATTGGGCCCTTTAAATATAAGGGTCTGACGTTCAACTTATTTATTTTACGATTGCGTTCAAACTACAATAAAGATGGTTATTGAAGTAATGAAATAACATACCTTTAGCTTGCAGTCCTGCCAACGCAACTGATTCAATTATCCCTGAACAAACAACAACAATTCAATTAAACTCATAGGATCGTTACACTGGTACAATAAATAACGCAACTGATTCAATTCATCAGTATCGTAACTGATGTTTCTGATGCACTTGATGTCGTCACAATATAACTCGTAGTTGTTTTAGGTCTTATCGGTTTCCTCTGCATCTTATACTCGTTCTACTTCTGATCTCACATTCGCGGTCAAGGGTAAAACTGGCGTGCTATGCGGAGCGCCGCCTATCTCTTGAAGTTCATTGATAATTTAACCAACATATACGTACGGTTCAATTGAAAAAAGCTTAAAGGCCGTACCGGAGAAAAGGACTGCAGAACTGCACTTTCCACTCTATACCATCTATTGATTTCATTTATCGAATCAAACGTAGTCAAGCCTTACAAGTTTAGATGTGCTAAAAATTGGGCCCTTTAAAAATAAGGGTCTCACGTTCAACTTATTTATTTTACGATTGCGTTCCAACTACAATAAAGATGGTTATTGAAGTAATGAAATAACATACCTTAGCTTGCAGTCCTGCCAACGCAACTGATTCAATTCTCCCTGAACAAACAACAACAATTCAATTAAACTCAAAGGATCGTTACACTGGTACAATAAATAACGCAACTGATTCAATTCATTAGTGACGAAGTATCGTAACTGATGTTTCTGATGCACTTGATGTCGTCACAATATAACTCGTATCTGTTTTGGGTCTTATCGGTTTCCTCTGCATCTTATACTCGTTCTACTTCCGATCTCACATTCGAGGTCAAGGGTATAAGTGGCGCGCTATGCGGAGCGCCGCATTTTGGATCAAATCTACCTTTTTTACATTAAAAAATATTCCAACCAAATTACACAGCAACATTATTTATACACAGAGATATACACACTTTCTTAAAAAACATTATTTAATGTAAAATCTACCTTTTTTACATTAAAAAATATTCCTACCAAATTACACAGCAACATTATTTATACACAGAGATATACACACTTTCTTTCCCCTTTCGTACATCTATATATGCAATTTTAGTCAACAATAGTCCATTGACTTCATTTGAAGAAAAATGGAGATGAAAGTAGGCTCTCTATATCATGCTCTTCTTCCTTTCTCTCTTTTCTTTTTCTCTAATTTCTCTCTCTGCAATTCAAAAGTAGTTTGTGTTGGTTCAGTTCTGTTTGTACGTGAAGGAAAACAATAAATCACATACCTGTCACAGCAGAAAGTCCAGTGGAGAATCCAGTAATGGAGTTCGACATGCTTGTCATCTTGATCTGGTTCCTCCTTAGGGTGCTGACTGATGATGGGGCTTAGGGAACCGAAAAGGGTATCGGTTAGGAGATGGAGGACGAATTTGATGTTATGCTTATGGGGTGTGTAACTGAGTAACCCTTTAACCTCCACATAATTCTCCTTATATAAGCACCCATGAGGAAACCTAATTAGTTAATAAGGGTAATATGGTCCATCAACAATTACCAACTAATTATTTAATAGGTTATAATATATTTTAATCTATATTATGTAAATGATTATAATGGCTATAGATTAAATATTAAACATAATATATTTAATCTTACATTCTCCCACTTAGCCGAGTAATCATTTACTATGAGTATTAGATAAGCCTGATCAGGAGTTAACACTCATTTTAGCCTTAAACAAGTACTATAGCAGAGAAATACAGCCGTTGAATCATTATGCGACTCAGGACCCCCATTAATCATACTATAGCCTTAATTTAAAACCTAATCGTTATGATCAAAATACGCGTAAGCCCTTTGTTTGATTTGTAACTTTATTTGTCTATATGTCATTATACCGGTTGAACATATTCTAAGAGACATACAAAATCAAACTGAGGAAATTTCATTAACATAAAACATAAGCTAGTACAATATGCTCAAATAAGGTCTTAAAAATCAGGTTTGAGGGTCAAGAGTGCAAGATAAATAGCCAAAACCACGTATCAAAGGACCAAGGACTGAATTGTAAATATTAGAAACTTGTTTAGCTGGTTTTTCACTTGTACGCGGCCCGCGAAGGGGCTCTCGCGGCCCGCCTACAAGCTGCCAGCGACAAACAGCGCACAGATGTCAGTTTCAGGTCTGATTTCGATGCTTAACAGCTGTTATCTGATACAAGGGACTCACCAATGGTTTTACATGCATAGAGGGGCACTTGGACTGATCTTATAACATTTATAGACTCTTGTGGCACCATCTTATGAGATCAAGATTGATATATAAGAACATTCAAGTTGCAACCATTTTCACATTCACTTGCAAGACCACTTCTGGAGCTCCTCTGATCAACCTCAGGCTTTCTAGTGATCTCTAAGTCTAATTAGGACTCTTGTAAGTATTCCTAACCCTCTCTAATTCGTTCTAGCTTAGTTAATTAACCAAAAGTCAATCCGTCGTAAATTAAGTTTGACTTCGAGATTAAATGAAATTTGCTCAGTCATTTCTCGAATTGAAAGTACCTACAAGTAGGTATTTATGTGGGTAACAAACCCTTAAAAGGGTATTTTCAGATTCCCACTCTAACTATGTTAATTGTCGAGTCAAAGCTTGCTTTAAAAAGTCAACAGAATGATTATTTGCAAATTTAAGCATAATTAGCAATGTAGGATGCATGCAACCTGTTTGATCATTCAAATAACTTGGTAACTAATGTAAGAACATGTCTCAACATGTTCAACTCGACAATTTTCAGTTTAAACCCGGATCGGAACCGAAAGTCGCATAATTTGACTTTTGCTTTGACTTTCAGTTCTGACCCGTTTATGCATGTTTAAGATCTGCCTTAGAGCTTATTTTGGACCAGGTTTCATATAAGTATAACTCTCTGAGATTATGCAACTTGGTTCAATACTTATCCGATTCATATGCATGTTACCGATTAATGCTTAAATGTTGACTATTATGCCCTTTTGACTATAAAACGTGATTTTTGAAAAAGTGAAAGAGTAGAAACATTAGTTACTGATTTATAAACTTGCACCTAAAATTTGATATTAGTTTGATGTCTAGATTAAGAGTTATGCTCATTAGCGTAATTTGAAAGCTTTATGTTAATTAATTGGCGTAATTAGCGTATAGCCTATTTAAACCCACTTTTTGATATCAAACTTTTTACCCACTGATATAATATAATATTTTGGGATTTTTGAAGATTTTTATTTAATTTTTGGCTGAGCATAACATAGGTCTCTAGGTTTGATTCGGTTTATGACGGTTTTGCCCTTTTAAGCCATAAAATGAGTTTTACAAATCCTTTTGACCCCAAACCTTTTTCTACTGATTTCATTTGTTAAATAAAATATTTTGAGCCTTCTGGAATTATAAAAATATCAGCTTTCTTTTAAAAACCCGGAAATGGCTCCAAATCGCCTTTTTAAGCGTTTTTAACGCATAGTATGTACTATAACCATATTAAACATATAAGGTTGATACCTACTGATGTTTTTAGTATATTTTTATATAATAACAGTAAGTAAAAGTTTATAAACTCAGGTTTCCAGTTTTGACCTTTTTAGCCCTTGTGAAATTACCAAAATACCCCTAAGGTGCATAGTTTGGTTTTAAATGATAATTTTCACATATAGGTCATACCCTACTGTTATAACATGTTAAATTAAGTGTATTTACTGTATAAATCAGACCTGTAACTCAGATTTCAAATAAAACTCTTTTATAATCTTTTAAATGACCAAAATGCCCTTACGAGGCATAAGTTGAGTTTAAATTCATTTGGGGTATAATAGAAGATATCTTACTGATATTATAACATATTTAAAGCATATTAACTCAGGGAACTTGCATATGACCATTTTGGTTACCCGTGACGCCCTTTTCGCGCTCGGTTCGGTTTATGTAACTAGTTTGCATAAATTGACCGAAACGGGTCAAACCTTATCATCTTTGTCTCAAAATCCAGAATGTATTTAGTATACCCATATTATACAAGTATTCAAAATTGTCGGGTCTAAATCACATTCTATCCGGTCTTCGCTTAATCGTGCGTTTGAACCGTATCGCCCTTAAAACTAGCCGGTCTAAGCTTAAGCTTAAATAAAGACCCGTTTGAAATCTAATAGGTTATTATAAACCTTTGTTCCAGAATAGAAGAACCAGTAAAAGCTACCTTCACTCGCTAATTGAGATTTATACTTACAAAGGTAAATACTTTTAACTTATTTTCCCTATACGGGCTTGGGGTACGGTATATAAAATACCGTTTGGTCCGGCATTGAATTCTTTAATCAAATAGAGGTTAAATTTATTGATATGCTATGTTTTGAATGTGTTTTGTTTGCTTAAAGCCTTTGGGGGTTTAATGACCATGTCCCGGATATCCTTGGCATCATCTTACGAGATGGCCACGACCTGAGCACGGGGTGTAGGCGTACACCTTTCAGTGCATAACTCAATATTGTGGTGTGTCTATTAATCTTTAACCCAGTCTACGGATCGGGCTACTGAACGCATAAGTAACATGTAAATCCCTTACAAGATTATCTTCACATAATTATCCCAAGTTATAAAATGTTTTGTGCCACGTGCATTCAAAACAATTTTCATCCCTTTTCAAAAGGAGTCAGTTAAATTGTATTTACCAGTGTAAACTGACGTATTTTTCCAGAAGGTTAAGTGCAGGTACTACTCGTACTAGGCTGGCTGTCTTCTAAGCGTCCACAATAAGTCTCGCAAGCTTGGATGTCAATAAAGCTGTTGAACAATATCTTCTTTTATTTTGAATCACTTGTGGATCCGTTTCAACTATTCGTGATATTTAATATTACACTTTATAAAAGTTGAAATGAATCTATCTTTGCTTCCGCTGTGCATTTATATATTGTGTTGTTTGTCTATGATGATACCAACTACGTCACTATACTCCCCACCGGGCCCACCGGTGACACGTGGAAAATAGGGGTGTGACATTCTTCGCTGATTTTCATTTTACATATTGTGTGTGACCTTATTAGTTATTACGGCGTAAATGTGCTTTTTTTTATTGTCGTCTTATAATATACCGTGCTGGTGTTATTGTCCTGTCATACTCATGTAATCATATTTCACGATCAGAGGTGTGTGCTAGCGTATTGTTATTCTCTAGATTGTCTCTTAGCTCTTATTTAGTTAAATTATGGCAAAGCGCGAATTTTGAAACTTATTTTAATATTATGTCTCTTCTTATAAATACTAGCGGTAAGACCCGTGTGCAAACACGGGTGGTTTCTTAGAAAACCATGCATAACAAGTTTTAATAGAAAGTATAGGTAGGTGTATAGATATTGTAATTTTTAGTTGAAGGCTAGAAGTGATACCCATGTGTAATTTTTAGTTTAAGGCTATGTACTGTTTTCCACCAAGAAATCAAGATTAGAATTAAAACTCATATAAGTTGCATGTGATGTAATTAAATTAACGAATGATGGTAAGTAACTGAGAGAACATGATGAAAGGAAATAGCATTAGTATGCAACCATTGTTTGACCAAAGTCAAACCACTGTTTGCAATAAAAGTCTATTTGAACAAAGTCTGTTTGACCAAAGTCAAACCGCTGTTTGCAAAACTATGATTCTTAGTGGTTCAAAAGTCTGTTTGACCAAAGTCAAACCACTGTTTGCAAAAAAATGCAACCACTGTTTTCTCCACAAAACACTGTTTAACCTAACAGTGGTTTCAAACATCTGTTTTCATCCATTTGTTGACCAAAGTCAACAGATGTATCAACCACTGTATCAACAAATGTATCAACAACAATGGTTTTAAATTGATGAGCATTAGTTATTAAAAAATAATACAAAATTATATTGAAAAAATAATACAAAATCATATTTGCTTTCATTTTTCTATATTCTATGATCGTAAATCTTGAAATATCTCTTGATACAAGATCCTTCATTTTTGGGGTATAGCATTCCATAAATTTTTCATCTTCATTTCTTAAAATACAACCTTCACCACATGATCCTACAAAAGAAATAAGATGAAACTGATTATGAGAATCATAATCATATGAACAGAATGATAATCATATGAACAGATATCTAACCTAACATTTCAATATTTCAAATGCTTCATATAATTAGATGACTTTAATAAGAACACTTATAATGATTTGCACATGACATCAAGTATTATTTTGCTTTAAAATTTGAGAAAAACAACAGTATTGGGTTAAATATCAAATCAAACAGTAAACAACTATATTATTAAATATCAAAAAGACTTGAGGTCGACGGACTTGAACCGTTTGTTCCTCTTGATCGAGCCACTATTATTAACTCGGCTAATGTGCTCGACCAGTGGATCAACTCAGCCACTCAGAGTCTGGTTCATTTCGTTAGATAGGAAATGGATGCTTATCGACTTTATACAGTAAGTGTGTTATCAACGCTTTCCGTTTGTGTAGTCATATACAATACATACATAATAATGCGTATGTACATTTTCAGGTGGTTCCTTATCTCTTGAAGTTCATTGATAATTTACCCAACATATACGTACGGTTCAATCGAAAAAGACTTAAAGGTCATACCAGAGAAAAGGACTGCAGAACTACACTTTCCACTCTATACCATGTATTAATTTCATTTATCGAATCAAACGTAGTCAAGCCTTACAAACTTAGAAGTGCTAAAAATTGGGCCCTTTAAATATAAGGGTCTCACGTTCAACTTATTTATTTTATGATTGTGTTCCAACTACAATAAAGATGGTTATTGAAGTAATGAAATAACATACCTTAGCTTGCAGTCCTGCCAACGCAACTGATTCAATTCTCCCTGAACAAACAACAACAATTCAATTAAACTCAAAGGATCATTACACTGGTACAATAAATAACACAACTGATTCAATTCATCAGGATCGTAACTGATGTTTCTGATGCACTTGATGTCGTCACAATATAACTCGTAGTTGTTTTGGGTCTTATCGGTTTTCTCTACATCTTATACTCGTTCTACTTCTGATCTCACATTCGCGGTCAAGGGTATAACTGGCGCGCTATGCGGAGCGCCGCCTATCTCTTGAAGTTCATTGATAATTTAACCAACATATACGTACGGTTCAATCGAAAAAGACTTATCACTACTAGAGAAATAGGTATTTACTACCACATTTTCGGTCGCAAAACGGTAGCAATTGCTCTTTTGCCACCGTTTTGCCACCAAAAACTCGGTGGCAAAAGCACACATAGCAAATGCCCTATTGCCACCTATTTGCTACCTTTTTATTTTTTGCCACCGATTTTGCTACCGTTGATTCGTCACCGTTTTGCTACCGCTTTTTGTCACCGTTTTGCTACCGCTATTTTGCCACCTTTTTGCTACCGCTTTTTGTCACCGTTTTGCTACCACATTTTGTTTTGCCACCGTTTTGCTACCGCTATTTTGCCACCTTTTTGCTACCGCTTTGTCACATTTTACCACCGTTTTGCTACCATTTATGGTATTCCATTCTATAAATTGGCTATTCCATTTCATAAAAACATAACAATTTATAACTTGTTGCCATTCCATTAAAATGTAAAAATTTATAAATCCAATATAAACATCCAAACATCCAAACTAGCATCTTACAGTTCAGTTCCTTTCCATCCAATTGAAGTAACTAAACTACAATCTTTTTGCAACACTTTGTTCTAAAACATTACAAGCATTGAAACTCAAAACAGAACTCACACTACCATTCTATGGTTTTCTGATGTTTTAGTTTTGATGAAGGGAACATCGTGACCGCCGCCACCGACACTGCAAAAAGAAGTTCATTATTCACTAATTAAAGCATAGACTTATTCTAATTAATTTATAAAACGCATCCTGAACAGAACTTACAGAGGATAAGCCAAACTAATCACCAAGCTGCAACACAAAATACACAAAACAAAACAAAATAAGCAAGTACCTTTAAGGCGGGTCTGAGTTATCAGTCCATGAATGTGAAGTAAAGGAACCTCAAAACAAAATAAGCAAGTACCTTGAAATGTCATTCCCACAAGTCTAGACAAATGTTGACCAGGTTACCATGTTCTTGTACTACAGAGTAGAGAGATATTGTAATTGTTCAAAAGTAGAGGGGTTAGTATGAAATTGCAAGTAAAGACCTACCCATGAAGTGGGGCTCGTATGTACCTGCAAGTAGATAACTATCATAACAGAATCACGAAAATGGTTAGCTTGTAACAGTTTGTCCTTAGCAGAGGTACATAAACCCGACTTTTAATTGACATGCTGATCATATATCTCTCCTCGATCTTATTTATTCTTTATCCTAGATATCTATATAATCAAGTACCACGACAAATATAAAAAAAACATGACGGTAATCACATAAATCAGAACAGATACAAAAAAGAAGATATTTCTAGCATTTCAATCCAAAATGCTAGCCGTAATCGAACATAACCGTGGTATTTTTACTTACAAATGACGTCGTTATTGTTTACTTACACGATGACTGTCAATAAAATAGCCAAACTGATCATGGAGGCAACAAATGCTGCAGTTCCCAGTTCGATCCAACAATGTCATAGATGCTTGTACTGACAACTGCCAAGGAGCCAGATCAACCGAGGTACAACTTCATGTCATTGCTTGTCCTAAAAATTCGTCCAAAAGCACCAAATATTAATGACAAATGAGTAACTTTACATGCCCTGATATAGAAAACAAGAAATTAAGGTACAATAATAGAGATGTCATTAGGGGTAACGAAGAGAATTAGAAGTGGAACTTAAAATACACATATTCTTCTATTATTTTGTATATCTATTCTTGGCCTACACCATAAGGTTATCCAACCCTTTCACTAACATCCAAAATCAGTCCCAACATGACCCACAAGTCAGAAAAGATACCACACAAAATCCATCATGGTCCTCTGTCCGATTCCGCCTTCAAAGATTACTCATTTTATAGATAATGTTGGCTTTTAGTTGAATAAGCAAACTACTCAATAACACGAAAAGAAGTTTCTTACATAAGAGTGGCTTCCCATCCAACCCAGAACATGTCGCGAAAGAAGAGCAATATATTGTTCCATCGCGACTTCGCGCCTTAAATTTTCTAAACGTTTCCACGAATTCCTGACAAAATGAAACAAAAAGCGATCAACAACTCAATTACAACTAAAAACATAACGACTACTGAGAAGATGAGTAAAACGTTTCCACGCGCCTTGAACTGCTAGACGGAGAAAAACGCGACAGAATAGGTCCAAACATAAAAATAGCATAACTTGAGCTACGAGTGGAGTTACATGGGCCACAAGCAGCGGACGAAAAGGTCTCGACGAGCCATCATGTGGCAAATGGCCATAGGCGATTTGAGCCAGCTATCGGACCCGAATTCCATAATTCGTCCCAATTTTGGTGATTTCAATTCTTTCCTTTTTTACTATAAAGCGTGTAAATCATTTCTGTTCTATGAATGTACAGATATATAATAAAAAACTGAATAAGGAGATAGCGAAAAGTTTATACCAACTGGCGCGAGCAGACACCTTGAGAGCCATCGGTTGCGGCTCAAAGCAAGACCCTTCAATGGCAACCCTATGAAGCCCATATAACTCTACCTTCACTTCATTATCAATCAAACTCACAACACCACTATTAACCTTAGCAACAATCTGTAAAAAGTAAAATCTAGGGTTTGAAAAAGTAAAATCTAAGGTTAATAGTGGTGTTGTGTGTAATTTGAAACCAATACAATTCGGTCATCTGTTTTCGTACGCAGATAACCTAACAAACGAGCTAACACATGCATCTTCCCAGATAATTCGACCCATGCTCCATCTCCACCGGTCCAAGATCCAGATCTAACAAAAGACATAAAGTAAGATGAATATAAAATAATTATAATAATCGTGATATACTATTAATAACCAGCTTACCTTCTGGCAAACATTTCTGGAGGGAAAAAGCGCATACAGCCCTCAAACTCATAACAAGATTTAGTTTTTGTAACAAAACCATGCAAGAAGTAAATGGACAGTCGTTCTTGAACTACTCGAGACCTTTAAGAAGTACTTTTTTGCTCTTTAGAAAACGCTTTTGTTAAAACACTCGTATCCACACCATAACAAGATTTAGTTTCTGTAACAAAACCATGCCAATCATCCATACGAGCACGGCTGGGATACCTATAATTAAATACAAAAACAATTTAAACATAGACTTGAGGAATCAATATCATACAAATTATAAAACTTGTGAAATAACTTACATAACACCAGTTGGTTTCAGCCAACGATCATGTGCCCAAATTATAGAATCAAACATAGATTCTCGCAAAAGAAAATATCGCATCCACTTGAAGATGATTACATCAAATATAAATTAGTTTTAAATATGAGAAAAATAGTCACCAATGCATATCTGTATGACTGTAGCATTCTTACAAGACTCAATTCGATCAAAACTCTAATAACAAAAAGTTGAAAAGAATCTCAGGTATGAGTAAACGTTAATGGAATCAAACTTTTCGATCAAAACTCATTATGCCTCAATTATTGTGGCACTCTTTGACTCTGAACCAGGATCCTGTACACACCCTACGGAACAAATACAATTTAATAGATTATAAACCCTAGCTAATCTAAGGATCAAAATTCAAGCTATAAAAACGGAAAATAAACTATCTGTGAGCTAATTTACCTGATAACTCAAAATTCACCAGTAATCAACATAAACCGACAGTAATCTGCTCATTCAATCATCTAAATAACAAAAAAATAATTCAAACGGCATATAGACTACGATAACACATAAATTTTCCATTGAAATCAATTGAAACTGATGAAACAAATACAAATTATAAACCCTAAAACATCAGTCATGACCAAAATATACAATCAATTAAACCTAAAACCTAATAAACCCTAAAACATCAGTCATGACCAAAATATACAGCCAATTAAACCTAAAACCTAATAAATCAAGTAGCCAAACAACAACAAATCAATTTCAGTGTAAAAATCTGCTACAAATTGATAGGCAATTAAACAATTATCAACGAAATCAACAGTCTAAATTCTCAACAGATTACATATGTACAGTTTTCGGATTAACAATAGTCTCAACGAAATCAATAGTCAACAAACCCTAACTAATTGATCAAATTGAAGATCATCACCTTGCTAAACCCTAATATGTGAAAATGATCTGATGCAGATTGTACTCGTATCATCATTCATCAATGCATCGACATGATTTGAACGAATATAAACGTATATAAAGAGAAAGTTGTAACCTAGAAATCAAAAACAGGTGTATATTGAACCAGAACTTTAAGATTCGACTGAAATTACCTGATTGAAGAACGGTTCGTATCGTGTTCAAATTCGATTGACACTTGTCGCTACCTAATCGTGTTCGAGATTCAGTCGTTTAATAATGACCTAATCGTGTTCGAACTCCATTGAAGGAGGAGATGAGGCGGAGGATATAGGGCGGAGGAGATGAGGCAGGGGAGATAGGGCTGAGGAGGCGGATCGATTTATGCGTGTGATATAGGAGGGGTAAATGAACATCTTGCCACACTATAAAAGCTTCCGTGGGAAATTGGGGCTTAATTTGCTACCATCGTTTTTGGTAGCAAATTTAGGTGGCAGTTGCCGTTTATTGTAGTAGTGTAAAGGCCGTACCGGAGAAAAGGACTGCAGAACTGCACTTTCCACTCTATACCATCTATTGATTTCATATATCGAATCAAACGTAGTCAAGCCTTACAAGCTTAGAAGTGCTAAAAATTGGGCCCTTTAAATATAAGGGTCTCACGTTCAACTTATTTATTTTACGATTGCGTTCAAACTACAATAAAGATGGTTATTGAAGTAATGAAATAACATACCTTTAGCTTGCAGTCCTGCCAACGCAACTGATTCAATTATCCCTGAACAAACAACAACAATTCAATTAAACTCATAGGATCGTTACACTGGTACAATAAATAACGCAACTGATTCAATTCATCAGTATCGTAACTGATGTTTCTGATGCACTTGATGTCGTCACAATATAACTCGTAGTTGTTTTGGGTCTTATCGGTTTCCTCTGCATCTTATACTCGTTCTACTTCCGATCTCACATTCGCAGTCAAGGGTAAAACTAGCGTGCTATGCGGAGCGCCGCCTATCTCTTGAAGTTCATTGATAATTTAACCAACATATACGTACGGTTCAATCGAAAAAGACTTAAAGGCCGCACCGGAGAAAAGGACTGCAACACTGCACTTTCCACTCTATACCATCTATTGATTTCATTTACCGAATCAAACGTAGTCAAGCCTTACAAATTTAGATGTGCTAAAAATTGGGCCCTTTAAATATAAGGGTCTCACGTTCAACTTATTTATTTTACGATTGCGTTCCAACTACAATAAAGATGGTTATTGAAGTAATGAAATAACATACCTTAGCTTGCAGTCATGCCAACGCAACTGATTCAATTCTCCCTGAACAAACAACAATTCAATTAAACTCAAAGGATCGTTACACTGGTACAATAAATAACGCAACTGATTCAATTCATCAGTTACGAAATATCGTAACTGAAGTTTCTGATGCACTTGATGTCGTCACAATATAACTCGTATCTGTTTTGGGTCTTATCGGTTTCCTCTGCATCTTATACTCGTTCTACTTCCGATCTCACATTCGCGGTCAAGGGTATAAGTGGCGCGCTATGCGGAGCGCCGCATTTTGGATCAAATCTACCTTTTTTACATTAAAAAATATTCCTACCAAATTACACAGCAACATTATTTATACACTGAGATATACACACTTTCTTAAAAAACATTATTTAATGTAAAATCTACCTTTTTTAGATTAAGAAATATTCCTACCAAATTACACAGCAACATTATTTATACACAGAGATATACACACTTTCTTTCCCCTTTCATACATCTATATATGCAACTAGGTTATTTCCCGGGTAGATACCCGGGTAGGAAAATTTAAATTACAATCAAAATTGCATATATTTCGTTACTTAACTAATAAAATTACAAATTTACTAATTTTGATTTATTTTATTCAAAACATTTCCTGGCCAATAATCAAATACTTTTAAACTGTTCAACAACGATAGGTTCAGTTGATAATCAAGTAAGTATAATTTCTTTAAAATAAAAAGAAAGATGTTCTTTCCCAGCCAAATAACACGCGGTCTTGCAACTCCGCCTTGTGATCAATGACTCACTCGACTGGTATGTTATCTACTTCATTCCTCACAGAATCAAATAGCACCGTTGATAAATAACGCTCCCCGAAGCTTGGAAAAACAACCTGGTACAAACCAGTAAAACGATACGTTAATAAGATTGAGCATTAAGAAACTGAATTCAACTGGCTACAATATATCATGTTTTGATGAATCTTGAAACTTTAAATTGGGGGAGACTAAGATCATCTTACAACAATAATTCTGGTCATTTTGCGATTTTAATTGAAGTGCATTTCTCCCCTTAACTATAAAGAAAGATACGATATCTAGTGACGAAGCCATATTCAACTACAAAGCATACTAAACATATGATTAACACTCCATTATCCCCTAAAAATAGATAAAAAATGAGATGAATTTTTTTAGTTTTATCACATGAAGCACATACCCGCTTATTTAATCAACATAGGAACATGTTTAAAGTGTTCTTTTTAACTTTCAACATTGGTTATCCTCTCTCTTTGACTTCATTTTGTGGTTTATTAATTCCATCTTCTTTTCCTATTCATAAAAGAAAAAAATATAGTAAAAAACACTTATTGAACCATAAATTAAATTCACCTGGTGCACTGCTAATATCTTCTTCCTCTTCAATCTTATCCGCAGCCATCAGTGATGTAAGTTAAAATTATACTTTTTTGACATGCAACTTTACCTAAAGCCATCAGAGAGCATACATGATTAGGGTGTGCCATTATTTTGTTTACATACATTTTCATTTCACATGTCATGTTGGGTCGTCCAAAGTATACCCGAGATCTAGTGAAATCTTTTTTTATTTATTTATTTGATTAAACAAACGAATATCAAGACACTATGTTCATTTAATATAGACTGAGATTTATTAATTAATTAATTTAAAATCAATATCATTTTCAAACCTTTTTGTTTAGTCCAGTTGCAATAAACCAAATTTTAGGAACCACTAATTTCAATTGCAGATTTAGCAGTCAATTCAAGCCGCCCACCAGCGATAACCATGTTTAGCCCATCATAATCTTTTTATTTATTTATTTGATTAAACAAACGAATATCAAGACACTATGTTCATTTAATATAGACTGAGATTTATTAATTAATTAATTTAAAATCAATATCATTTTCAAACCTTTTTGTTTAGTCCAGTTGCAATAAACCAAATTTTAGGAACCACTAATTTCAATTGCAGATTTAGCAGTCAATTAAAGCCGCCCACCAGCGATAACCTTGTTTAGCCCATCATAATCTTTTTAGGGCAGTCACATTAGGGCCAAATACAACAACACTATGAGTGAAATGAACTCTATATATATCGCATAACTCTGTTACTTCCAAGACAACAAAACACAAAGAATAAAACATCAGTTAAGATAGCATCAGCGAGAAAATTCAAGATACCTTAACTATGAGGATGTGAATGTTCTGGATTCACTATCGTAGGGAAACACGAACAAAGGAAATTGAATATTTAGTTGGCATCATCATCAAAGCTCAAATTCAGTGTCTGTAACTTGAATCCAGAATTTTGTATGATCTCAACTAGATTAGAAGCCACTCCAGCAGCTTGCACAGTTGTTTTCTTCTTTAACTAAACCAAAACAAACAAAACAAAACGGGTTTACATTAAACAATTCAAGATGTCACCTTACTGAGTGGAACACCGTTTTAAGATATCTATTTCTGGCTATTTAAAAGATATAAAAAAACCGCTCACCTCAACACTTGCAATACCCTCAAGAACTTGGACTTTTAAGTCTGAGATGTCATCAGTCCCCTGAAAAAAAACAGAGAATGCATAGTTATGGATGTCGTTCCAAAACAGATTTATCATCGATCGTGTTATAAAAGACTGCACCATTCAAATATGGATTAAGTCGGGCTGTCAGAGACTAAGTTAAATTTACCTCAAGAGCACTTGTTACAGAAGGAATAGCTGCTTCACTCATTGCTCCCTCGGCCTCCATATACATAAAGATCAACGATTGTAAGTGGTTTTTAATCAAACTGAATAACATATACAAGAAACTTTAGCTAAATGTTGGATTTGCAACTCAGAATATGTTCAATTACAAATGAATTTCGGTATACAGCTCAAAGTAGTTCAAATATTTATGTAACAGCTTTAAGCTTCCATATACTTTTTCGTAACGTGATTCTTAAATTTATCTTTGAACAATTATCAAACAGTTGGTGTGCATTCATTCATCGACCTATATAGGGGTGTTCAGTATTCGAACTGGATTCGAAAAACTCAAAATTCGGTTCTATAATTGCATACCAGATGGTTTAGTTTTAAATGGAATATGCTAAGTTATACATAAACCTTAATGAAACTAAATGTTCAGTAAGTAATAGTCGGCTTGAAAGTAACCTGATTGTAAAATTGAATATGCTAAGTTATACATCACCAAATGGACGAACAATAATAAAAATGAAAACAAAAATAAAGGGTTAACACTTACAATAGATTCTTGAATATGAATGTTAGATTCACTTATCTCAGGTGTATGAATCTGTAATATCATTGTCAAAATCGAAACAAACAATCAACAAATATTGTATTAAAACTCAGAAAACAATGAAAAGAAAAAGTTATAACATCCAAAACGTGCGAAACAATCTATTATACATGAACAATATCAAACAGAAAAGGGTTACGATTAACAAATTTTATTACATTAACAATAAAAATCACAGAGGGAATGAAATAAACAACATACCTTCGATTATCAATGATGAATCGGTGAGAACAGATGAAGCAGGTTCGCGATTTTGGGATCTAGGGTTCTCTTGTTGATCTCTTGATTGTAAAGTTTTGATACCTAGGGTTTAAAAAAAGAAGAGAGTGTGATCAGCTCTTTCAAAAACGCAGAAGTGATACATCATACAGGTTTTGTATACAAGAGATTAGGGTTTGGTATCAGTGTGATTATTCAGATGAAGCGACAAAGAAGATGCAAGAGATTAGGGTTTTGTATAATCTCTAAAACGGGGAAGACAAAATCAGCCATGAATATACATAAGAATAGTAACTAAATAATCATGAGTAAGTAACTTCACAAAATCAACAGCCATTGACCATCTTCTACTCATTCTTGAAAGCACGTATGTATGTATTCGGTTTATGTAGTGGTTGATCGATATCTTAATCCTTTGGTGGCGGCGATGACTGATGTAGAAGAGGAAGGAAGGGGATGCTAGGGTTTAGAACAGGGATTACAAAAGGAGCGTGATTTAGAAGGTATTTATATCCAGGTCAAAACCCGGATCCCGTGTCTGCCCATAGCAAGAAAAAAAGACCCGAATTTTTTCCCACAAAAAAGCAAAATCTAAGGCCCTCATTGCTTGACACATCAGCAAAAATTAACACGTTTATTATATATAATAGATTTTAGTCAACAATAGTCCATTGACTTCATCTTTGCGTTGTTTTCAATAGGGAGGATAGTTAAAATTGGTAATGACCAGAGGATAATTTGACCTAAACTAAACATTTCGGATAACTTCATCACCCTTAAATCAACCATGTGAAACTCATATAAACGATCAATCCTTCAAATTTCATATTGTATATAAAATATTTATCTCACTAAAAAACTCCAAAGCAAAGAAAAAATACTATAAAGAAGTAGAACACCAAAAAAGTTCATCAGCCAAACATCAACCGGTATCGGAAGCTGTTGTTTGCTGTTAATAACACCGTTGCTGCTACAATTACATATTCAGATAAGTAAAGGATGATATCTAGGGTGTAGAAAATACCTAATGCTTGATGCTTTGAAGAAAAATGGAGATGAAAGCAGGCTCTCTATATCATGCTCTTCTTCCTTTCTCTCTTTTCTTTTTCTCTAATTTCTCTCTCTGCAATTCAAAAGTAGTTTGATGATCTGCAACACAGCAGATATATATAAGATTACACTTTATATTCATATATCTCATCAAAAAGTAGAAAAATATTTATCTAATTTGACGTCAAGATAAAGCTCTAACAGACACAATTTGAGAAAGAGGAAAGTGAGGATTGATTATTGAAGAAGAAGAAGAATAATCTTACCTGTTGGTGGCGGTGCAAAATGAGAGAGAATGGGGATGAAAAGTGTTTTATCGAAAGTTTTAAATTTCAAATGAGAGAATAATTGAAGGTCTAATGACATTAAATGAAAATCACATATCCCTATAAGTTTTAAATTTCAAATTACCCTCCATTTTAATGAAACCTCTGATGAAGGAATGTATTTTAAAGTGTGGTTGAGTTTTGAAATGTATGTGGGCAGAGGTTTGCCTATTTGTATGTGGGCAGAACTTTGATAAGCTGATTGTGGGCCAGAGCTTGGAATTTTAAAGTGTTTAATATATTAAGCTTTATGATGCGATAATGACATAAGAAAAGCTTGAACAGCCTCTCTAGCTGACACATCAGCTTTTCTTATGTCATTGTGATTTTTCCTTTTATAGAAAGTATAGATTGTGTTCAAATACAAGTAATGTCTAATATAATCTCTTTTGCATATGTATGGAGCTCCTGCCATAACGCGCAGGTTCCTGCTAGACGGTGGTTTGGCTTTGGTCTGCTATGACCTCCAACAGATCAGTTATGGCTAGTAGGTAAGGTCCGATGACTCTGAGCTCCACTTCTTTTCAATTGCATGTCCCATTCCAGGCTATTAATGTCTGTATAGATAGACCACATTGATGCTATTAGCTTGAAAAGTTTAAGAGAAACTTTTTTTATAATATTATATGCATAAAAAACCTAAAACAATACGACATATCACGACTCACAAGATAATTGATAAACTAAACACTAACAAATATATGACTTTCTATAGTACAAGATTTAAATTTATGCTTATTACTTATAATACAAGATTTAAATTTATGTTTATTAGTTATGTGGAGAGTGCATGGTTATGCATGCTCTTAGTAGGGGGTGCAAGCATGGTGATGAGATGGTGTCTTTTGCTCCAAACTCGGGGGGACGTGGACGATTTCATTGTTGGTATTAGGAAGCCATGTCAAGTGGTAGCCGACACTTTTACACTCTCCCCGGAAGGGGTGGTAACCGATGTTGCCCTTCTCGAGCATGTTTTTTCACTCCGTTTTCAAACCGTTAAATGCATTCCCCCCAGTTGTCGACTGGCGTTCGCTCCGGTTTTAACGGGTGCCCTACGTAAAGTGGTGGCATCTCCAGGCTCGGTTGAAAACTAGATTCAGTTGCTTTTGTTGCCGTGTTGTACGCTGAGGGTTGTCAGGCCTTCTTCCAGGCAAGAGCGGAGATCAGGTAATAGAAAATCCCTGCAGTGCAGCAGCATCTTGCAGGCGCTTGCATTGTGGAAAGATGGGTCTGGTTTCACAGATTTGGTCTCTTCTCTCTTGAATAGTGGGGGGGATGCTGGGGTTCCTAGGAGGGATTCCGGAAGGGGCGAAGACAATAAAAAGGATCCCAATGTCAAGCAATGCCTGCGGAAGGTCAGGGATGGGCATTTTACAGCGGCGGTCAAAGTTTTATGTTCCAGTGGGGTTGCCCCCTTTGGAGAATCGACCATGAAAGCTCTTATTGATAAACACCCTGTGGTGCCACCCCCATCATTGCCTTCCAACCCTATTGCCCAGCCCACTATTATTGCAGCAGAGGATTGCGTGCTTAAATGTATCCAATCCTTCCCTAGAGGGACATCTTGTGGCAGAGATGGGATGCGGGCCCAACACTTGTTGGACGCTATTGGTTGTGAGGGTTCGGTAAGTTCCTCGGGTCTGCTCAGAGCCATTACTGGAGTTGTCAACCTATGGCTTGAGGGGCTTTGCCCTAAGGTGTTGGCCGAGTTTGTGGCCTCAGCCCCCCTCACCCCCTTATTGAAACCTAATAATGGTATTAGGCCTATCGCCGTGGGGGGCATTTGGCGTAGGTTGGTCTCTAAGGTGGCTATGAAGAAGGTTGGGAAGGACATGGCCCAGTATTTGGGGGATTTTCAATTCGGGGTTGGTACACCAAATGGGGCGGAGGCGGTGCTTCATAGTGCGAACAGGTTCCTGAACTCTTTTCATGAAGATGGGTCCATGGCCTTGCTCACGGTAGACTTCACCAATGCTTTCAACATGGATAACCGCTCAGCGTTTCTCCAACAGGTCCACCAAAGTTGTCCATCTATCTATCGGTGGGTCCAGTTCCTGTACGCCCAACCCGCTAGGTTGTATGTTGGCAGCGATTGTATTGGGACCACCATTGGAGTGCAACAAGGAGATCCCTTGGGGCCCCTTCTCTTTGCCCTAGCCTTACACCCACTTATTCTCCGTGTCCAGGAGCACTGTAACCTCCCATTTCATGCTTGGTATTTGGATGATGGCACGATTATAGGTAATGCAATGGAAGTTGCTAAAGCCTTGGACATCATCAACACGGAGGGACCATCCCTAGGGCTCCATTTCAATATTAAGAAAACGGAAGTGTACTGGCCATCGTGTGACAGTCTCAAGGTTCAGGACGGCCTTTTCCCGCGAGGGATAGGTAGACCTGACAGGGGGGTTAAGCTCCTTGGGGGGGCGGTTAGCCGAGATTCTGTTTTTATCGGGGAATTAGCAGGGCGGCGGGCATTGACAGCGGTTGAACTTATGAAACTCTTGCCCAGCCTCCAGGACCCCAGTGCGAGCTTCTTCTTTTAAGGTCATGCATGGTGTAACACCCCGGAAATATAAAACTTTATATTAGGATTATAAAGTTTTAAATAAGCAAGAATTTATTTACTAGGAAAATTATAACCTAGTTAACTACAAGTTTAGAAATAACTTGAAATAAAGTTAGAATAACCAAAACTAAATGTTAAACAAAAGTGGAGGGCCAATGTTGTTAAACTTGAAATTATTATTATTAGTTTTAATTAAAAACAAAACCAAACACCTCAATTGAGATGTCTGGTCGATCAAGAACAGGAGAGGGCAACACCCTCACTCCCAAAACCCTAACTGCTACTAAACTATCAAATTGAAGGCCAAAATCAAGTTGAAATCCAAATCTGAACATAGAATCGTGATCACCTCGTCAAGGGGATCATAAGGTATGTCGAATTAGGTCATTTTGATTCAACCCAATTTCTTGCATGTGATTGAAATTGAGTGTTGAGCTTAATTATGTGTTGTAAACATGAAATTGGAAGTGATATAAGGTTTAGGGACAAACCCTAGATGATTTCTTGTCAAATTCTTGCATGATAATTGTATAGATCAAAATCACCATAGTGGGGTGATTAATATGTTAGTAGAACTTGATAAACACTAGGATTAAAACCATTGTTCTAGTGTAAACTGAAATTATGAGGAAATCTCTAAATTGTTGATGTTAAAATATGTGTATATGGTCTAGTTGAAGTTAATTAGGGTGATAAACTCAAGTCATGAACTTGGTTTAGATCATGTAGAAATCTGACCCGCTAGGTGTTTGATAAACGCCTAAATGAGGGTTAAAATGTTAAATGTTGAGTAAAACGCAGATTTGAATATATTAAGAAATAATGCGTTAAAGCTTATAAAAGAGTTCTAAACTTGTTATGAATTGAACTCTTTAGGCAAGGAATCCGGAACGTCAAGTGGACACGCCGGAGGAGATACACGCGGGAAAATGTTTGCTTTAAAGGTACGTGACTTTAGTCCCGTTAAATTATGCGTAAATGTTTGAATCTAGTGTATAAACGGAGTCATGGAGTAATAGATGCGTTTGATGCGTCCTTGGAGTGGCGAAGTCCATCCGACCATCAAACGGATCAAAGTAAGGATTTGGACTCATATTTGACATGTTACTAAAGTGATGGTTTTCACTAGATAGTCAAACGGGTCGAATTCATACTTTAGAAAGAATTCTAACAGTAACAACTTGAAAGTCTCGTAAGTTGTTAAGTGCTGGATTGCATTTCACTTACGAACCTAGCATGGTGCACTAAGTTGTAAATCCGGGATAGTGGATCAACAACAAACTTACCATTGCAAATGTCGCTTGAAACGGAATCTTTGAATTTCCGAGGAAACAAGCTTTTAATTCTAAGTAAACACCAAGTTACGAATGGCGCGAACATGCTAAGGTGTACAAGCCCGGGAATTTTGGGTAATTATATTTAAAAAAAGGTTTTAGAATAAGAAATTGGAAATATACACCTATAGTTGGAATGGGTCGAATAAATGATAGTATAGTAACTTTTAGCCGTATGATCGGTGAGTCAAATGTTGGCATGATAGTCGAAATGAACATGTCCGTATTGAATTTACAGACATACATGAAAGAAATAGCCTAAAACGGCATGCGGATTAGGGCAAAATCTACAAAATAGTTAAATGGCAAAGTTACGGAGTCCACCGTAAATTACGGTCTCCACCGTAATTTACGGTGGAAAACAAAAGTCTTACGGTGAACCTCTACTGATTTACGGTAGACCAAGACCATTCAGTGTCTACCGTAATTTACGGTAGATACCGTAAATTACGGTAGAGCCCAGGAAAATTAGTATTTTATTTACTTTTCGAATGTCGGAATTCGTTTATATGTATTATATTAATGTCAAAACTAATGTTTTTAGTGGTTTTGACCCTAGGTATGGATGGGGTCCTTCCGGATGGTGATCAAGTACGTTGTCAAGAACCGAACACGCATTTTGAAGCTTCCGCACCAAACTTAACCTTGTTTAGACTTTAGTCATGTTGTAAATGGTTTGTTAACCGTGTTTTGAATCCTTTAAACTAGTTGTTAGTTGACTAGAAAGGGTTAACTTAAACTTGTTATGTACTATCTTGGAATTGTTTTGGATACTATCACAAATATGTATGGTCTTTAAACACGAAAAGTTTTTGTAAACTCTGATTAGAATGAAGTTCATATAATTATTCAATAATTTTTCCGTCCAGTATTAAGGGTGTTACAAGTTGGTAATCAGAGCTCAAGGTTGTTAGCAAAGTGTGTTCGGTTCAAGCTTGATCAAGCATCCGGTAAGAGTTAATTGTTCTTAGTAAAGTTATAAAGTATAAAAAGAGAATAATGAATAGATATGCATGGGAAGAGCGTGTTAACACACTCAAACCCGGAAAGTGCATGAAATAAGAACGGTGAAAACAAGTCATGAACTTGAATAAACCGAAGTAAATAAACCACATGTTATAGATGAAATGTTTAACGCGCGATGTAAACATTTCAGTTAAAGATGACGGATAAAGGTAATGATGATACGGTGCCGAGAGTCACCGAGCAAACGAGAGAAGTGATTGCTGAGGAGGTAGGAAAGGCAATCGAAAACAGTTTGTCGGGTTTCATCGACAAAATCCAAAACACGGTATTATCAGTGGTGAAGGAAAGAATCAAGAAATTGGAGGATAATACCAATTTCGCAAAGGAGAAGTCGGGAGGACGAAAACCTTGTTCTTATAAAGAGTTCATGGAGTGCAAACCGCCAATTTACAGTGGGGAAGTTGACCCGATAATATGCCAGCGGTGGCTAAGTGATATGGAGGGAGTATTCAAAAGGACCCATTGCGATACAGATGACTACGTAGCTTATGGCACGGGTCAGTTAAGGGGTCAGGTGAAAGATTGGTGGGATAACAAAAAGAAAGAGATCGGAGTTGAAGCAGCTAAGGCTATGACATGGGACGAGTTTAAGACGCCGTTTCTTAAACATCATAGTCCCAAGGCAGTCATAAACAAAATCAAGGAAGAATTCATGCAGCTTCGACACAAGGGTGAATCTATTGATAAAATCACGGGAATATTCATGGATAAGATGAAGTTTTGTGACGAATTGATAACGAATGAGGAGCAGAAAATATATTATTATTATAATATGTTGAGCGCCGAGTATAGAGAATTTATGACTCCTTCAAAGTATGAGACTCTCACCGAGATTATAAACGTTGCTCGGGAACGGGAGATAGAGTTGAAGAAACAGATTGAAAGAGGTGAAAGAAGGGCGCAGATAGTCAATCCAAGCCCAACGAAAAAGGCTCGCACGACAGAATCCTCAAAGAAACAAGAAGGGAAAAGCGGGTCATCAAACTGCAAGATATGCGGGAAGGGGCACAAAAGTGAGTGCCGGTTCAAGGACAAACCGTGTCCTATATGTGGGAAAACGGGGCACACGGCTGCATTGTGACCGGGGAAGGTGTCGGTGTGTTACAAATGCTACCAGCCGGGTCACAAGAAATCTGAGTGCCCGGAGTTGATCGGAAAGAATGATGACAAGAATACACACACTGAGACACCAAGAGCAAAGGCAAGATCTTTCCAGTTAACAGCAGTGGAGGCAAAAACGGAGCCCGATGTGGTCTCAGGTATATTTACCATAAATTCAATTCCTGCACATGTGTTATTTGATACGGGTGCAAATAAATCCTTTGTTTCACATGGATTTATTCGACATCCTTCTTTTGTACTAACAAAATTGCCTATGCCATTAGAAGTAGAGATAGGTGATAACAAAAGTTTCCTTGTGTGTGATGTATGTCGAGATTGTAAGATAAACATTGATGATGAAGAATATTCAATTGACTTGATTCCTATGTCGATGGGAGAATTCCAAGTAGTAGTCGGGATGGATTGGCTATCCCGACACCATGCGAAGGTCGTATGTTTCCGCAAGGAGATAAAACTAACATCTCCAAGTGGAAAATCTGTTACCATATACGGCAAAAAGGGGGGTAATCCCGTTATGTGTTCAATACTAAAAGCTCGCAAGCTCATGAGGCACGGTTGTAGGGCATTCATGATATACGCGAACGAACCAGACAAAAGATCACTAGAGCTTAAAGATGTACCGGTGGTACGCGAATATGCCGACGTATTTCCGGAAGACCTACCGGGAATATCGCCAGAACGGGAGGTAGAGTTCGGGATCGAATTGATTCCGGGCGCGAAACCTGTGGCCAAGGCACCGTATCGGCTCGTGCCATCAGAATTACAAGAATTGATGTCTCAAATTCAAGATCTGCTAGACAAAGGGTTTATCCGGCCTAGTGTGTCTCCGTGGGGCGCACCGGTGCTATTTGTGAAAAAGAAGGATGGGAGCATGCGCATGTGCATCGATTACAGGGAGTTAAATAAACTCACAGTGAAGAATCGATACCCACTCCCAAGAATCGACGATTTATTTGATCAATTGCAAGGCGTAAGTTGGTTCTCCAAGATAGACCTTAGATCGGGATACCATCAGTTGAAAGTCAAGGAGGAAGATATACCGAAGATGGCTTTCCGTACACGGTATGGACATTACGAGTTCCTTGTGATGTCCTTCGGGTTAACCAATGCACCCGCCGCTTTCATGGACCTCATGAACCGGGTCTGTAAGCCTATGCTAGATAAGTCGGTAATAGTGTTCATTGATGGCATCTTGATATATTCGAAGAGTGAAGCGGAACACACAAATCATTTGCGTGAAGTATTAGAGACGCTCAGAAAAGAGAGATTGTACGCAAAGTTCTCGAAATGTGCTTTCTGGTTGCGAGAAGTACAATTTCTCGGGCACATCATTAGTGCAAATGGGGTGTTAGTAGACCCGTCAAAGATAGAAGCCGTGGCGAGATGGGATCCACCGAAGAATCCTTCGGAGATCAGAAGCTTTTTGGGACTTGCAGGTTATTATCGGAGATTCATACAGGATTTCTCCAAAACTGCTATGCCATTAACCAAATTAACCCGTAAGGACGAAAAGTTTATCTGGGGTGATGATCAAGAAAGGGCGTTCCAAACGCTTAAGGAAAAACTGACCCATGCAGCGGTATTGTCATTACCGGATGGAACAGACGACATGGTAGTTTACTCAGATGCATCACATTCGGGGCTTGGCTGCATTTTGATGCAACGAGGCAAGGTTATAGCCTATGCCTCGAGGCAGCTAAAGACTCATGAGAAGAGATATCCTACCCATGACCTTGAGTTGGCGGCGGTGGTGTTCGCCTTGAAAATATGGAGGCATTATTTGTATGGGTGAAATGCACTATCTTTACCGACCATAAAAGCTTGAAGTATTTCTTCGATCAGAAGGAATTAAATATGAGGCAGAGGCGGTGGTTAGAAACCGTCAAGGACTTTGATTGTGAAATACATTACCACCCCGGGAAGGCTAATGTAGTGGCAGACGCGTTGAGCCGAAAGACAGATTATACGCCTATTCGAGTACGATCGATGCAACTAATTGTGACATCGGGTTTGCTTGAGCAAATCCGAAAATCTCAAATTGAAGCAATAAAGGAAGAAAATGTGAAAAGGGAAAGAATAGTTGGGCAGTTAAAAGATCTGGCGGATGATAACCAAGGATTGAAAACCCGATTTGGGAGAATTTGGGTTTCAAACTTATGTGGGGCCAAGGCACTTCTACTTGACGAGGCCCATAAATCTCGTTATTCGATACATCCGGGGGCGACCAAGATGTATAACGATTTAAAACAAAATTATTGCTGGCCCGGAATGAAAAGAGACATCGTGAAATATGTGGATAAGTGTTTGACCTGCTTGCAAGTCAAAGCAGAGCACCAAAAGCCATATGGTAAGTTGCAACCATTGGACATCCCAGTTTGGAAATGGGAACAAATCACCATGGATTTGTTGACCAAATTACCCAAAACCAACCGCGGGTTTGATGCTATATGGCTAGTCGTGGATAGATTGACGAAAAGTGCTCACTTCATTCCGATTCGAGAGACTTATACATCCGAGAAGATGTCGGAGGTGTACACCAATGAAATTATAGCACGTCATGGAGCACCAATATCCATTGTGTCAGACAGAGATACTCGGTTCACTTCGAAATTTTGGCGTGACTTCCAAGAACAAATGGGGACTAACCTGTTCATTAGCACCACTTACCATCCACAAACGGATGGGCAGAGTGAAGAAACAATACAAACGTTGGAGGATATGCTGCGGGCTTGCATTATTGACTTCGGGGGTAGTTGGGATGTCTATCTACCCTTGGTCGAATTTTCATATAACAATAGCTATCACGCGAGCATTAAAATGGCCCCGTATGAGATGTTGTATGGTAGAAAGTGTCGAACCCCGGTATGTTGGGGAGAAGTGGCTCCACGAGGACTAGCACCTACTGATATAATCCGAACTATGAATGAGAAGATCGACATGGTCCGAACTCACCTAAAAGCGGCTCAGGATCGACAAAAGCCGTACGCGGATAAACGAAAGAGGGCAATTGAATTTCAAGTGGGCGATAAGGTAATGCTAAAAGTATCTCCGTGGAAAGGAATAATACGGTTCAGAAAAAGAGGGAAGTTGAGCCCAAGATTTATTGGGCCATTCAGAATCACCGAACGGGTTGGTAAAGTAGCAAACCGTCTCGAACTACCCGAGGAGTTGAGTGGGATTCATAGCACATTCCATGTGTCACATCTCCGAAAATGTTTGGCAGATGAAACCGCTAGTATCCACTACGATGACATCGAGGTGGATAACGGCCTCAACTATGCAGTGAAGCCAATTGCAATTTTAGATCGTAAAGAGAAAAGTTTGAGGAATAAAGTAATGAACCAAGTGAAGGTTAAATGGGAACACAGGAAGGGTGCAGATACCACCTGGGAATCCGAAGAAGAAATGCAACGGCTCTACCCTATATTATTTGGTACGTAATACGGTTTCGGGGACGAAACCCTTTTAAGGGGGGTGGACTTGTAACACCCCGGAAATATAAAACTTTATATTAGGATTATAAAGTTTTAAATAAGCAAGAATTTATTTACTAGGAAAATTATAACCTAGTTAACTACAAGTTTAGAAATACCTTGAAATAAGGTTAGAATAACCAAAACTAAATGTTAAACAAAAGTGGAGGGCCAATGTTGTTAAACTTGAAACTATTATTATTAGTTTTAATTAAAAACAAAACCAAACACCTCAATTGAGATGTCTGGTCGATCAAGAACAGGAGAGGGCGACACCCTCACTCCCAAAACCCTAACTGCTACTAAACTATCAAATTGAAGGCCAAAATCAAGTTGAAATCCAAATCTGAACATAGAATCGTGATCACCTCGTCAAGGGGATCATAAGGTATGTCGAATTAGGTCATTTTGATTCAACCCAATTTCTTGCATGTGATTGAAATTGAGTGTTGAGCTTAATTATGTGTTGTAAACATGAAATTGGAAGTGATATAAGGTTTAGGGACAAACCCTAGATGATTTCTTGTCAAATTCTTGCATGATAATTGTATAGATCAAAATCACCATGGTGGGTGATTAATATGTTAGTAGAACTTGATAAACACTAGGATTAAAACCATTGTTCTAGTGTAAACTGAAATTATGAAGAAATCTCTAAATTGTTGATGTTAAAATATGTGTATATGGTCTAATTGAAGTTAATTAGGGTGATAAACTCAAGTCATGAACTTGGTTTAGATCATGTAGAAATCTGACCCGCTAAGTGTTTGATAAAACGCCTAAATGAGGGTTAAAATGTTAAATGTTGAGTAAAACGCAGATTTGAATATATTAAGAAATAATGCGTTAAAGCTTATAAAAGAGTTCTAAACTTGTTATGAATTGAACTCTTTAGGCAAGGAATCTGGAACGTCAAGTGGACACGCCGGAGGAGATACACGCGGAAAAGGTTTGCTTTAAAGGTACGTGACTTTAGTCCCGTTAAATTATGCGTAAATGTTTGAATCTAGTGTATAAACGGAGTCATGGAGTAATAGATGCGTTTGATGCGTCCTTGGAGTAACGAAGTCCATCCGACCATCAAACGGATCAAAGTAAGGATTTGGACTCATATTTGACATGTAACTAAAGTGATGGTTTTCACTAGATAGTCAAACGGGTCGAATTCATACTTTAGAAAGAATTCTGACAGTAACAACTTGAAAGTCTCGTAAGTTGTTAAGTGCTGGATTGCATTTCACTTACGAACCTAGCATGGTGCACTAAGTTGTAAATCCGGGATAGTGGATCAACAACAAACTTACCATTGCAAATGTCGCTTGAAACGGAATGTTTGAATTTCCGAGGAAACGAGCTTTTAATTCTAAGTAAACACCAAGTTACGAATGGCGCGAACACGCTAAGGTGTACAAGCCCGGGAATTTTGGGTAATTATATTTAAAAAAAGGTTTTAGAATAAGAAATTGGAAATATACACCTATAGTTGGAATGGGTCGAATAAATGATAGTATAGTAACTTTTAGCCGTATGATCGGTGAGTCAAATGTTGGCATGATAGTCGAAATGAACATGTTCGTATTGAATTTACAGACATACAGGAAAGAAATAGCCTAAAACGGCATGCGGATTAGGGCAAAATCTACAAAATAGTTAAATGGCAAAGTTACAGAGTCCACCGTAAATTACGGTCTCCACCGTAATTTACGGTGGAAAACAAAAGTCTTACGGTGAACCTCTACTGATTTAGGGTAGACCAAGACCATTCAGTGTCTACCGTAGTTTACGGTAGATACCGTAAATTACGGTAGAGCCCAGGAAAATTAGTATTTTATTTACTTTTCGAATGTCGGAATTCGTTTATATGTATTATATTAATGTCAAAACTAATGTTTTTAGTGGTTTTGACCCTAGGTATGGATGGGGTCCTTCCGGATGGTGATCAAGTACGTTGTAAAGAACCGAACACGCATTTTGAAGCTTCCGCACCAAACTTAACCTTGTTTAGACTTTAGTCATGTTGTAAATGGTTTGTTAACCGTGTTTTGAATCCTTTAAACTAGTTGTTAGTTGACTAGCAAGGGTTAACTTAAACTTGTTATGTACTATCTTGGAATTGTTTTGGATACTATCACAAATATGTATGGTCTTTAAAAACGAAAAGTTTTTGTAAACTCTGATTAGAATGAAGTTCATATAATTATTCAATAATTTTTCCGTCCAGTATTAAGGGTGTTACACATGGGGGTAGCGAAGTTACTGTTTGGGCTGCGGACCTGCCAACCCCACTTGATGGCCAATGCGGTATCCTGTTTTGATGATGGTCTTCGAGAGGCTATCGAAGACATTGTTGTTTGCGGGGGGTCCTACTTCGGTGACATTCAGTGGCGATTGGCATCTTTGCCGATGCGTCTGGGTGGTTTGGGCCTTCTCTCAGCTCGGGATGTTGGAGTTTATGCTTTTGTGGCGTCTAGAGCTCAGTCGTGTGTATTGCAAGACCATATCCTTCGGAACAGTGGGGTTGTTAAGCTTGACGTAGACTACCAACAGGCCCTTCAGTACTTAAGTATCTCTCTTCCAGACTTTGATATTGGCGGTTTCTCTAATATGGACACCGCCCCCCCCCCCCCCAAGCCACAAAAAACGTTGGCGAATGCCCTATTTGACAAAATTGCTCGGAGTCTGGGAGAAGCATTCGATTTGTCTCCCCGCCAAAAGGCGGTGATTGAGTGCTTGAAAGGCCCCCATGCGCAAGATTTTTTTACTGTTATTCCGATCGAGGGGCTGGGGCAATGCATGTCAGCTGTTAAGTATAGGGCTATCCTTAAATACCGGGTGATGATCCCTATGTATTCAGAAGACGAAACCTGCCCAATTGTAACACCTCGAAATTTCATGTCCTATAATGTATTGACATGTGTCATAAGCTTGAACGTGTGAAAGAATACTCTAGAGGGACTAAAGTTGACAAACAAGAAATGTATGTGAATATAAGGGTTCAAAATCTCAACAATGGGTAAATATACTTTACAATAACCCTACATGGTGTTTATACCCTTAAACGAATAAATCATGGATCATACGAAACTAATTGTGAAAGAAAGTAAGAGATTACAAACTACAGGGGTTAAATGTGTCAATATGTTTAAAGTATACCTCTGAGTGGCCTTTTAGCAAACCCAAAGCTTTGTAACGATTAATTATGCTCACTAGAATACATGATAAAAATTTCATCAAGTTTCGTTATCGTATGAGAAAGTTATGATAGAATTCGTATACGAGGGGTTAAAAGCGTCAACGTCGAAATTTAAGCCTTTTCGGTGATCGTATGAATAACCGGGGACCTAAAAAAGTTGGTTTATGACTTGGAGTCCTTAAAAGTCAAGTTTGGGAGTTACAAGTGCAAGAAACCATGTTAAAAATCAAGATTTGGAAGTACAGGGGCCAAACTGTCAGTTTTTAAAAGTTTCTGGTGAGCTGGCCGGTCCTTACGGACCGTAAGCTCAGACCCTTATGGTCCGTAAGCTTCTCCCAGATGCAGAAACTCGTAAACTGGTTGTTCATCCCATGTAACCGCCTTACATTGCCCTTTATCAACACCAAGAGCTGCCTAAACTAATTCTTAGGCCTTAGGGACACTTGTTAATCATCAGGGATCATGTATAGCCTTGTTTGTCATGATCTTGATGGATCAAGAACACTATATAAAGCCCCCTTTGTTTGCCATTTTGATCATTCATTCTCAACTCAACATCTGATCATTTCTGGAGCTCAAGGCCATTCCCTAAGCATCTCTAATCGTGCATTAGACCTTGGTAAGTATCCTTGATCTTCCTTAATTGAGTTTTGCTTAGTTATTAGCTTAAAAGTCAAACCGTCATAATTAAGGTTTGACTTATCGACTAAACATTAATGGTCCAGTGTTTAGTCAAATTGAAGGTAGTTATAAGTTGGTATTTATGTGGGTAATGAACCCTTAAAAGGACACCCTCTGATTCCCGCTCTAACTAGATCTTTTGTCGGGTCAAAGTTTGTTATAAAAAGTCAACAGAAACTTAATTTGCGAATTAACTCATAATTAGCAATGTAGAAGGTGTGCAACCTATTTTATCACTCATATAACTTGGTAATAAGTATAAGAACTGGTCTAAGCTTGTTTGATCCGACAATTTTCTGTTTAGACCCGGTTCGGAACCGAAAGTCGCAAAACTTCGACTTTTGCTTTGACTTCAGTTCTGACCCGATTTAGATGGGTTTGGAAATGCCTTAGAGCTTCCTTAGGACCAGGTTACATAATAGTATAACCCTCTGTGGTTGGATCGTTGATTGTCCGATTCGTTTACACGTTTCCGTTAATTGCTTAATGTTGATCATAATGCCCTTTTGACCATAAAACAAGGATTTTGGAAATGTGTGAGGACAATAATCCTTGTTACTGATTTATAAACATGTCCCTAAATTTTCATATCAGTTGGAGGTCTAGATTAGGAGTTATGCTTAAAGGCGTAATTAGAACGCTTTTTGTTAATTAAAAGACATAATTAGCGTAAAGCCTATCTAAACCCAATTTTTGACACCAAACCTTTTACCCACTGATGTAATATAATATTTTGGGATTTTTAAAGAGTTTTAATTATTTTTAACCTGCTCATAACCTAAGGGTATGGCGTTGATTCGGTAAATACCGATTATACCCTTTTTGTTTATAAAATGAGTTCTATATAGTATTTTGACACCAATCTAATTGCTACTGATTTTATATAATAAATGAAGTATTTTGAACTTTATAAACTGATCAGAAAAATCAGATTTCCTATATAACCCGGAAATCGCTTAAAACGGCTTTTTACGCGTATTAAACACCTAGTATGGGTTTAAAACCATTTTGTCATATAAGACTTATCACCAACTGATATGACCTATTAAATTAAGTGTTTTACTGATTATTTCGGACCCGAATCTCAGAATTTTAATTAATCTCTTTTATAATCTTTAAAATGACCAAAATACCCCTACGGGGCTTAAATTGAGATTAAACTCGTTTTGGGCATAATGGAAGGTATCCTACTGATATCACAACATATTTAAGGCATATTAACTTAGGAAACCTGTATATGACTCTTTTGGTTACCCGTTACTCTTCTTGCGCGTTCGGTTCGGTTTATGTAACTAGTTTGCATAAATTAGCCGAAACGGGTCAAACCTTATCGTTTTTATCTCAAAATCCAGAATGTGGTTAGATTACCCATATTATACAAGTCTTCAAACTTGTCGGGTCTAAATCACATTCTATTCCGGTCTTCGCTTAAATCGTGCGTTTGAACCGTATCTTTCCTTAAAACTAACCGGTCTAAGTTTAGGCTTAATTAAAGACCCGTTAGGATTCTAATTGGTTATTTATACCATCATTCCAGACTAGAGCCTTCCGGTAAATTGTACCTATGCTTACTTAAGTGATTACGGCTGAGTTATTATAATTCTTGCTATTTAAGACAGGAGCTAGCTCAGGTAAATACTCTTAACTTATTTTCCCTATTACGGGCTTGGGATACGGTAATATAAATACCGCATGGTCAGGTATGGGATTCAAAGACCAATAAGTCGGGAAATCCAAATAACCTGCTTTAATTCGTATTGCTTGACTGAAACATTGGGGATTAATGCGACCGTGTCCTGGATATCCTTGACTCATTAAATGCAATGGCCATGACCTAAGCACGGGGTGTAGGCATACACCTGACAGATGCCATATGCTTATTAATTAATTATACCCAATATGGGATTCCCAATAAGGGAATAGTGGTGTGTCGGTTAATCTTGAACCGGCATAGAACCGGGCCCCATATGTAGAGCAAGTTATGTAAAACTGATAACATGAGATATAGTTTGTCCCAAGTATAAAAGATTAATTTTGCCTTGTGCATTTTAATCAAAGTGTCAAAAATATTTTTTGTGCCCTATGCGCCTAAACCAATTTTCATAAACATTTTTAAATGAGTCGGTTGAGTGTATTTACCAGTGAAAACTGACGTATTTTCCAAAGTCTAAGTGACAGGTACAAGTACGTAATAGGCTGGAAGCTGCTCAGGACTTGTTAGTTGAGGACTTTGCAACTCCTTCACAAAAGTCATTAGTCTGATAACTTTTTTTGTTGTTTTGATCCGCCTGTGGATTATTACAAGCTAGTCTGTACGGAACACTTTTATATTATCAGACATTTGTGTTTGTAATAATATTTTATATTTCAAGACTTCCGCTGTGCATTTAAATTGTGTTGTTTGACTGTGATGATATCAATTACGTCACGATACTCCCCACCGGGCCCACCGGTAATACGTGGAAATATCGGGGTGTGACACTAATTTGCCGTAAAGCCTGCATGGATAAATACGGGGAGCATGCTATTCATTGTAAGGAGCTCCATGGTTTCAAATATCGGCACGACTGGATGAAAGATGTTTTGGGGGACATCTTGAGGAGAGCGGGGATTTCTGCCAAGAAGGAGGCCCCTGTGAATTTCCTTACAGATCCCATGGAAGGGAGATCTACATTGAGACCAGCGGATCTGCTCGTCTTTGGTTGGGCGGGAGGGAAACATGCTTGTGTGGATCTCACAGGAGTCTCCCCCTTAGCTGGTTTAAGGGAAAGCGGGTTTGTAGCAGGACAGGCTATAAGGAAAGCGGAATCTAAAAAGGTGGATAAACACGCTAAAGCATGTGCTGATAACCAACATGCATTTGTCCCCTTCGCCTTCGACACCTTTGGCTCCCTAGCTCCAGAAGCTATCCGTTTGTTGACTAGGGTCCAAAAGGTTGTCCACAGCAGTTGCTCATCAACAGGGGGGCAGAGGTTTGTCTTTAATAGGCTAGGGTTTGCTATTCAGAAAGCGGTAGCGGCGCAGCTTGTTGCTCGCTTACCTGCGATATTGATGTAACTCGGCCAGTATTTTATATATAAATAAAAAAATTCTTCTAAAAAAAAAAAAAAACTAAATACCATTTAAATTAAGTATTATCTTATTTAAATACTTCAGTATACAACTATTATATAATTATATAATAATAACAACAACCAAATATAAATAGTGTTTAACGTATGTCGGTTTAGGTTGCGGCAATGCGCTATACAACAGAGCCTCGGTGACATCCGCCGCATTGCGTAATTCTCTCTTATTTAAATATGTAAGTATATAATTACTATATATTTACATAATAATAATACACATATATAATCAGTGTTTAAGGCATTGATGTTCGTTTCACATATTGTGTGTTACGTTACCTTATTACTTATTACGGCGTAAATGTGTGGTTTTCTTATTATCATCTTATAATATATCGTGCAAGTGTTATTGGCATGTCATATATTCATGTAATCATATTTCACGATGAGAGGCGTGTGATAGCGTTGTTAATCTCTAGATTATCTCTGAGCTCCACTTCTTTTCAATTGCATGTCCCATTCTAGGCGATTAATGTCTGTACAGCAGATAGAACACATTGATGTTACAAGCTTTAAAACTTTAAGAAAAATAAAAAAAAAATAACAATAAGAAACTTTTTTAAAATATTATACGCATAAGAAAACTAAAATAAGTATTATACAATATATCGTGACTCACAAGAGGATTGATAAACTAAAGGTAGCGAATATATGATTTTTTATCGTTTTAGTAATGGACTGGGATTACAATTACTCGAAATACGTGTTTGAAGAAATGAAGAGCAATTTGTTAGGAAAGAAAAAGGAGTTGTTTCTCATGTATCCAAGATTTATCCAAATGATCCTAGTTGAAAAATTAATCACAGCTTCTAGACAGAGTTGTTGGTCCTTTAAACATCAAAACCTCAAGTCCAATTGTTTTTGGAGCGATGATATAGTCAAGGGGATGAACAAAAGAAAGACTCAGATATCGTTACAAGTAGAGAAGTTTGGAAAGTTTCTTTAAATTGTACCGAATTTTGTATATGTGCATCCAGAGGTAGATGAAAGTGAAGATGATGACGTTGAAGAAGTGGAACATTATGCAGAGGTTTAGATGAACATGATGTTCAGATATTACCACACCAGAATCCTAAGTTAGAGGTTGACAAGATCAACATCTCTGATGATGAAGGTGTTCAAAACCAAGAGCCTCCACCAGCTAGAGAGGCTACGGTATACCGTTTACTTTTTCATCAGATCAACTTGTTGCATTACTAGCTAAAATACACGGAAGTATTGGGAATCCTCCTCTCACATCTTCTACTGTCCAAGAGCAGTAAGATGAACATGAAGAGACACCAGGCACTAATCTTATTCCTAGGAAGAGGAGAAGAAGAGATCCAAGACCAAGTGTTCTGGAAGCAAATCTAGTTACTAACCCCATGGTGCCTGAGGTTGAAATGACTACTGTTGAAGATCCAATACCTCAATCACTATCTGTTACTAAAACACTACCCGTTAATGAAGAACTACGACCTGTGATACAGTCTACCACAACATGATCCAATCAGAGAACAGAAAACAGACTGATGCTGAAATGGTTGTTGCTTTATAGAGGGAATTAGATGAAAATAGAAGACGAGTTGAGATTATTACATAACTAAGATTATCATCTTATGTACATGATGCTCCTAAAAGTTCAAGCAGAGTTGATTTTGATATGCATGCGTTTAAAGTTGTTCAAGATGAATATTTGCAATCCAGAGGAAAAGGGATTGCTATTGAAGATTCAGATGATGATGAGTTTGAAGATGTAAATGTCAAAGCCATGAAGAATAGAGTATCGGTTCTGGAACAAGACTCTGTTCTTAAAGATGTTTGAATCATTGATCTGGACAAAAGCCTTGCTTAAAAGACAAGAAGATACAAGTGTTGGAATCTAATCTTGGTGAACTTACTACAATGGCACTTGACATTAAGCAGAAGTTATATCAAAGACATGGCAAGGATTTTGCAGAGACAGTTGACAAGAATGTATCTGCTACTCAAGGAACAAGTGGATCTGGAATCAAGACCAAAACAACTTACTTTTTAGTGTACAAGAAAGAATAGCTATGGATGATGAGGCACTTCAAAGATACTTTGAGACCATTCCAGGTTCTAAAAGGAAGTCAGTTCCTAGGCAGCCTAAGCAGCCACAACAAACAATCACCATGCCTAATATTAATTCTAAAGATCAAGACTGGTTCAAAAGTCCAAATCCTCCTCCGTCAAAGGCAATGTTGAATGTCGGAGATGATATGTATGATGAAATTAGAGGTTGTTCTGGAGTTGAACAGCGGTGTTACGATGATGCTAAACACGCTTGGGCTGTAAAGAGGAAAAGTGGCAGAATAAAGTATTATGATGATGAAAAGAAGTTTGAATCATGGACGGAGATTTATTTACAACAATTGATTGCTGCAAAGTTTATCAATAGAAGAAAGATTCAGAAGAAAAGCTGATCGATTTCATGACAAGTTGCTTAGAGAAGTTCGAAATGGATCCAAGCATATGAAAACAGTTGATTTGTATGAGAAAGAACATTCTGACGTCACTTATAAACATACTAATGAGCTAGTACGAACTGTGATCTGGCCAGGAACTCAAGCAGTCAAAAGGATTCCTATACCTGAATGCTTTCGGGATGGTTCACTTGGTAATTTCAAGCTTTGGGTATATGATAATGACTCATGAGAAGTTTGCATTTCGGTTGCTGAAGGGGGATACAAAATATTTGATCCTAGAGATTTGACAAGGTTTAGAGAAAGAGACATCAAGGTACTTCATAGAAGTCAAATCATGCATAATTTGAAGTATGAGGAGCAAGCTAAGAGATTTCCAAAGATGGTTGCTTCAATTGTTCGACAGAAGTTATGGGCACGTTTGTCCGACACAACCAAGCTTCAAAGGGAAGATCAATCATAAACCTAGGGGGAGACTGTAAGGTCATATATTTAGGTTTATTCTTTGATTAATCAGACGATGGATAAACGTATCTTAAACAGGGTTAGGTTGTAATGGGTTTCACTAGATTTGGGTCATGCCAAAGCCATGTGGGCCTGGCTGGACTCGCAGGAGCCCATAGGGGGCGGCCTAGCTTGGCTATATTTAAGGAGGTTTACTCGTCATTTGTTAGGTTCATGGTTTTGTTAGATTTTACTTGTATCAGACAATTCATAAGCTACAAATATCAATTGTTTACAAGTTTAATCATGTGTTCTTCGTGTTTTGATTAGGGTCAACAGTTTGATTAAGCCAAACTGTTGGTTTTACTTGATATCACCATTTTCGGGACTCACAGTTTCACTTCACCATACTTCCTAAATGCCTCTGAGTGCTCCCATTTGGACCGAAGACGAGGATTACGCCTTGAACCTTGCCTATGTACACGTTAGAACCTTAGACTTTTACAAGGATGGTACAAGGGATGAATTTGGTCCTACTTTTTTTTTTTTTTTTTTTTTGATCACGTAAAGGATAGAGTTGACGAGGAAATAGGTTTTGCAACCGAGCGTACAAGGAATGAATTTGGTCCTAATTTTTTGGATCACGTTAAGTTATGTATTTTTTATTAATGAAATTATGTTTAAAAAAGTGTAAATTTATGTATTGTTAGTTCATAAAAATAAATAAAAACGAAGTTTATTGAGTATATTCTATATATTCTAGATTTCTAGTATTCCCTTTTTTTTTTCTTTTGAGTTTTTTTTAATTCATAAATAACCGCTTATTTTTTATCAGAAAAAGATTAACCAGTTATTTTAATAACCATTTTTTTTACAAAATAACCAGTCTGGTTAACCTGTTAGGTTTAAAAAATGTTTTGTGCACCTCTACTATGGGAGTTGGAGAGGCCGATCAAGTTAAAGTGTTAGGGCCTTCCAATTGGGCTTGGAAAAAATATTCGAACTTGGGGACCTTTGAAAATTTAGAAACGAGCCAGTTTTATTTTAACTCGATTTTAAATGAAGAATAGGAGTATAATAGAATGTTGGTGGGCCTAATCCCTCACTGGATTGACTACAAATTTATTGTAGAAGAATATATCTAGGGCTGGCAATTAGGTACCTGTTAAGACACGATTAGACCTGTTTGACTGAAAAATACACCCTTTGACTTTTTTAATTTTTAAAATAATTAAAATTACAATGTTAGGATCTATCATTTATTCATCTTTGTACATAAAACATAAAACTGTTTTATAAACATGAGGTAGAAAGTAGTTAAACGAGTCGTAATCATGTTTGAAACTTATGTTGTGCGCGCCGTCAGAAACATGTTAAACCTGTTAAGACACGATTTGCCAGCCTTAAATATATCAGTACTTTTATTGTAATGTATAACTAGGGAGCTAATAACCCACACCCTAAAATCATATTTTCACATACTGTATACAGGTCATATAAAAAATAGCATATGCATGAAAAAAATATACTTAGAAAAAGTTATCTAAAAAATAGCATACGCATCAAAGTAGCAAAAATAGGCCCGAAATAATAAGAATAACTACTTATTGTTCAAGTGTTCACCATGTGATTTGCCATTTCACAAAACCACTACGGGTGGCCTAATGCAGGTTGTCAGTTTGGTAGCAGTTAGCCTTCTGGCTCAACGGTGTTGAGATGAGGGATAGAGCTTGGGATCTTATAGGTCTAATTGTCTCATCATGATCCTAAGGGTGATCCCACCTTAGTGAATGATGGTATGGCTAAAATACCGTCTTAAAGATGATATTAGTTATACTATCTATCCACCTCTACAGCTCTACCATTCCCATCACTACCCACCGTTATATTGCTATCATACCGTGGTGAATGATGGGATGGTTAAAATAGCGTCTTAAAGATGATATTAGTTATACTGTCTATCCACCTCTACAACCCTACCATTCGCATCACTACCCACCGTTATATTGCTATCATACCACTAACAAATTTGTACGATAAATAAAACTAAATGTTATTTATTATCCCTTACTCTTTTATATTTACCCTATAATTAAACTAAAACAATTACATTTTCTCTTTACTTTTAAAGAAATAATATTTTTTATACCTTTATTATTATATTTTCTCTGTTCTTCGCTCACAGTCACTTTCAAAAAATATCAAAAATTATAGAGGGTAAACAGTGTTTCCACAAATATACAGATGAACAGTAACATTTTCTTTCTCCTCCACTAACAACCACTTGTTAGACCACCCGTAGTGGGGCGGTATTTTTGAAAACAATTGAAAAAAAAAAACGCCCCCACCACCATTACACTAGGCGTTTTGGGGGGTTATTTTTGAAAAAAAATTGGTTTAGCGTTTTTATAATAACCCTGAATAGCTCCAATTGAGAATTGCATGGGAGTGGTCCAAGGTTTGACTGGCCAATGAGGATATAGTTTGCCTTTTTTTTTTTTTTTTTTGTTTAATGATTATTTGGGCATTATTCTCACTACGCCACTTTTGCAATAACGTCACATGCTGACTGGACTGCCACGTGTCGGATAATGCCCCATAGTGGGGGCATTATTTTTCTTAACCACTACACATGGTCTTATAATATAAAACTCTTACAGAATTTGATGGATGGATTAATGCTCTAAGGATTAGAAGAAGTTCAAGAGTTCAAATAAATCGTCCATGATATCATATGCATATCATCTCCTCAAAATCCCAAACGCCAGTTACCCCTCCTATAAATCATATCACATCAAACTTCACCCTTCATCGAAAACCATGGCAACCGGAGAATCAGATGGCTTAAGGTTATATTTGTTACTTTTTTTTTCAACGACAAATTTCTTATATTCCTGTCGTATGTGGGACTTGAACCCAAGACCTTCTTCTCTCAAAGTGTTTAAGTTTAAAGGCTTTGCCTTTACCAATGGACCACCACCCCATTGATGTTATATTTGGTACTAATGTGCAAATTTGATCTTGGACATCAGCAAGCAAGGCAGCAATGAAAATTGCACACTCAAAGATAAGCTGTTAAGACCCACTGAGTATGAAGACCCTAACTCTAAACATGAAAAGATGTGGACAATCAGTTGAAAAAATCATCGGTATTTAAGTGTTTGTGATGGATAATTTTTTTGTTATCCAAAGTATGGACGGAGTAGTCACATTAACATAAACACCATTTTGCCTATTATTTTTCAGCTGCCATATACTAATAAGAAATATTGTATGATCATATGATTATTTCTTATTTTTTTAGAAGCATCTGGTTAAAAAATGCTTGTTAACTACATGTATTACTAACTTTGCTATATGTTTTCTACTAGGTTATCACCCGGGATTGCTTCCCGGACTCGAGAAAGTTAATTATATTAAAAACTATTTATTATTAACACAAAATTAAAATCATACAAAAACTATGACCTATTAGATGTCTTGGCTATAGAAGAGTAATTAATAAACTTTTCATAAACTTAATCACGGGTTGTGAACGTGTAATAAAAGTTATAAACTTATTGATTGACAATGATTATTTGGTTTATAAGAATTAATAGGATGTTGATGTTAGCCTGATTAAAAAGTTAGTTTATTGTTAATTAGTTTATACTTTATAGTTTATATTTGTATATTTTTTTAAATCTTAAATTTAATTTTGTTTAGGTTAAGTGTCAATTTTCATGGACTTGGTGTCACTTTACTTAAATGCTTTAGACCATACACATTTTTTCATAGCAAAGTAATCAAGATCTACTTATCAAAGGATCATGAACTCCCTCCAAATTGGCATGCAATATCAATATCAATAATCAAAAAGGATATTAATGCTTTAAAAGTAGAATATGAGAAACAAAAAATGATGTTAACACTCTAAACTAACTTGCAAAAAATAAACATTATTACGTGAGCATGTATGTTACACATTTTTATACGAATGCATAAGATCAAAATGTATAGAATAAGACATGTAACATCAAAATTGAATGTGGGAAAAATTACACTTTTCGTCCTTTATGTATGTAGCGGGTTGCAGTGGATAGCCTTTAACTTTGATAATTACAATCACAGTCCTTTATTTGGAAAATATGTTGCACGTTTCATCCTTTGCCCCTAACCTGGTTAAAATTTTCAGTCAAATATGTCATGTGCATTGCACATGAGGGTAAGGTGGTAATTTTACACAATTTATTTGAAATATATTTAATAAATAAAAAAAATCTGAAATTAAATTAAAAAATATATATGTATATAAAAGTGATATCTCTCTCTCTCTCTCTCTCTTAACTCTCTTCTCTCTCTCTCAGTTCTATCTCTCTCTAGGTTTCCCCACAACCACCACCACCATCATCATCCGGCATCATCGCCGTCGCCGGGAACCACCATCATCATCCGGCATCATCGCCGTCGCCGGGAACCACCATCATCTTCGTAACCACCATCTCCCCAACCTCTGGTAACCCGAGAGCCATCACCATCTTCGCAACCACCACCACCACCACCTCCCCAACCTCCGAAAACCACCATCATCTTCGCATATAACCCCCCTAATCCTGCCTGTATTTACTCTTCTTCCTCAAATTCGTAACCAGATCTGTAAAATCGCAACTACGGTAACTGTTAGTGGGTTTCAAATCAAATAGATCGTGGATGATGTGACAAGATTCAGAGGAAGACGATGATGATAGAACGAGATGTCCATTCCGATTCAATCTAGGGTTCCGGTAAGTTATGGGAATAGTTCTGAGATCTTGGTAATTTGTTACAGTGGTGTTAAATTGTGTTTTCAGATCGGTTGGGGATTGTTGTGGTTTGCTTATTGTGGGTTCAGATCGGGTGGGGATATTTGTGGTTTGCTGGTGATGGTTGAATTTGGTGCTGTGACTGTCACAGTGGTGGTGGCGGATTTGGTGGTGGTGATGGTAGGAGGATAAAGAGAACTGAGACAGAGGGGGTGAAGGTGATGGGCTAGCGGCGGCGGCAGATGCTTGTGGTCGTCGGAGGGTTGGGGTGGTGGCGGGGCGGTGGAGGTAGTGGAGATGGGAGATGGGTTTAGACGTGCAGGTTGTCACACCCGCTCGTAGCGGAAGCGCGAGGTGTGATCTGATCGGTTCTCATTGCATAACAATATAAGTGAACATACTAAATGAATAAAAACAAGCTCCAATGCCTTTGTCGTAATCGTTTCAAAAGAACGCAACATAAGTTAAATGTATTGGTTACAAACCATCAAATGAAAATAAGTTGTCATCGTTTTATACATCAAAATGTAAGTCTTAAAATGTCAAGGCTTTGACCACTATATCACCGCAAAGAGGCGGTATATAACGGGCAAACCCTTCAAATGGTGGCATGGAGTCTTGATATTTGCTTTCCTTGACTGAAATGTCTGCATGGTCCACTAATTTCCTGAAATACATGTTAAGTTTGAAAACATCAACAAAAGTTGGCGAGTTCATGCAGTTTAGTTGTATGAGATGTATCTGTAAAATGTGAGTTGTATAAAATGTATCTATAAAATGTGAGTTGTATAAAATGTATCCATAAAATGTGAGTTGTATAAACTGTATCCATAAAATGTGAGTTGTATAAAATGTATCTGTATGTAATGATGTAGTATGTAAAGCATCAATGAAATCGTTGATCATTAATGTTTCGCGAGGACATTAATATGTGTGACGAAATAGGAAGCAATCCAAACCTAGACGATTTCGTGTCGATTACCATCGACTGGGACACAAACGCACTCTTCTGTATGGGTCCATGACCAAGAGTGGGGCTCGCCAAAACCCATTAGATCTAACCACTTGTACCTAGGTCCAAACTGGATTAATGGTGCTTAGATGTATAACCCTAATTCGCACATGATCTAAGGTGTTTCATTCCCTAACTTTAACATACGTTGAACATGTATTTTCCCCGATAGTTGTAAAGTTGTAAAACATTTAAATGAATAGGGGACATGAACTCACAGTATCGCGTCCTGTGAATAGAAGTAACTATGATCTCACGTGCGGTCGTCCTGAATAGTGTTGCGACCTACAAATGTTCTTATATTTGTTAGACACTTCGGTCTTTGTAATAACTTGAGTACAAGTCTTGTGTCTTAAATATGTGTAAGACTTGTATGTCTTTACTGTTCGTTGAACTGTGTATTTAGATGAATGATTTGTTAAACTGCTATATATATATATATATGTCATCTTGTATCTTGTGAGTTGTATCATCGGGTCTTGTCTTCTTGATTTCGTGTCGTTGTGTAAGTAAATTGTATAATTGAATTTCCAATAATGGTGTCATTGGGCCGAGCCCATGTTTTCATGTTATTGGGCCCCAAATAGTGTTGGGCCTAAATAGTGTTGGGCCTAAATAGTGTTGGGCCTCAATAGTGTTGGGTCTAAATAGTGTTGGGCTTAAATAGTGTTGGGCTTAAATAGTGTTGGGCTTAAATAGTGTTGGGCCTTGGCCCATATGTTTGGTATTGGGCTTAGCCCATGAGTTTTTGATATTGGGCTTAGCCCATGTATTTATGTTAAGCCCATTATAAAATGTAAGCCTATTTGTATAAAGTAGCCCATTAAGAAATGTAAGCCCATTTGTATAAAATAGCCCATTAAGAAATGTAAGCCCATTAAGAAATGTAAGCCCATTAAGAAAGTATAAGTCTTTCATTTCTATAAAACATTTTTATAAAAATTCACTAAGTATTCTTTTTAGTAAATAAAAACATAGTAGTTTTTATAAGTTTAAAAATGTCCGAATTTTGTTAATGGTAACGTAAATTTTGTGTCTGCGTCGAAAGATCGCCTATACGTCGTAGTAAGTCCTCGGATTGGCGATATATTTATAGATTCGCCTGTCGTCCGATTTGACCATAAGTTGTGTCCGAAAGCTCGGAATGTCCGTAAGTTGTTTTCAAGTGTGTCTATATGTATTCTTGTAAGTCTTTAGTTGTAAGTATGTCTTGTATTTATTTGTGTCATTGTTATCAAGTCTCTAACTTTTATATATAACTAATACAAATAATAACACATAGCACATACTTGATATGTTCAATAAATATGTATTTTACCAAAATATATATTTATGTCAATTTTTATGTTTAGAAAGACCAACTTTCTAATCTTGTAAAGACTTTGTAAAAAAAAAATGATAGTTTTTCTAACATATGATTTCTAAGAAAAGTTGTCCATAGTTCCTTTGTAATATGAACTTTGCCATGTTTATTTACATATCATTTTCTTTTCAAATCATCAACAATTTCTCATATCATTTCTAAAAAAAACACATGAGATTTATAACATAACCTCATTAAGATGATCTCAAAATCATGTAGGATTTTATACATGATCATAACATATGCTAACTAGTTCAAAAACCAAGTTTAATTCTAGTTTTAACAACTTTTATAAAAAATCTCAAGTTGTATGTTACTTTTTATAATCTTGTAAAAGTATTGTTTTTAGTGAAAAACCTCAAATACTTTTACAAGATCAAATGTTATGATCATCCCTTTAAACCTTTATGTTAAAAACCCTTTAACATAAACATGTATAATTGTTAGATCATATTTTTAAAACATCCTCTAACAATTTATTTATATCATAATCATCATAACAAGATCGAATATGCATATAACAAGTCTTAGATCACAATATAAACCAACATAAATATATCATGATTATTATTTTTGCTTCTTTGTATTTTTCATGTTTATTATGTATGATTATTTAGTTATTTATTAGTTATAATAACAATCATAAACATAATATAAGTATGAAAAAAAAAATAGATCTTGAAGCTTACTTCTAGCACTTGGCTAGGGATGATCTTGGAGGATGATTAAGAAATACAAAGATGAAGATCTTGATGATTTAAGGCTCTTGAATGGATGAATACACTTCCTTTAACTTGCAAATGCTTTAGATCACCTTAAGCTCCATGAAACTCCACGTTGATCATCAAGATGTGATAAAATTTAAATGGGTTTTTATGGTGTTCTTGGTGGAAAAAGATGAAGATGATGAGAGCTTTTGTTTGTGTAATTAAAAGATGAAAAATGAATGGTAAAGTGCTAGTTTAATTAATGTGTAAGTATTGTAATAATTCACCATTTTACTTCCACTTGAAACTAACCATAAAATATCTAGATATTTAGCATGAAAATTAGGGTGTGGGACCCCTTTAAAAACGTGAACATGAGGGGGGGAAAGGGTCTTGAATTTGTTTCATGTGTTAAGTGTTCAATTCATGGTAAAATGTAGTAAATGTTTAAGTATTTTAAGAACTTTGACATTTTATATAAAAATATCTACAAGGTTTTAAGCCTTCATATTTTAAAGTAGTGTGACACTAAGTAAAACTAGTTCACCGAAATTTTTAGTGTGTAATTCGGGTGAAAAAGTCGGTTCAGGTCCTGTACCGGGTTAAATACTGACACCGTGTTTTATTATCCAAATATTTAATCCAACTTTTTGGACTAAAAATTTTATTATTTTTGACACGGTTCCGGTACCGGCTTTGCTGACTGGCAGTTTACTGAACTAGCCATGCAGCTTAATGCAATAAGATTCGATTGCGGATTTTGTGTCGTTTTTACTACCCATTATATTATTTATGTCAAATAATATTTATTTTTGGGTTTTTCAGATAATTACTGTTTCGTTCTGCGGAATGCTGTATATTTCTGCACGATTTCTGTATTTTTCTGCGGACTTGAACAATTTGGTTTTTAATTGGAATTTTGTAAATAATAAGGCACATATAAATTTTGGACAAAGCTTTTTATAAAATATTTGTGTAGACATAACTGTATGTCATGCTTTCATTGTGTCATACTGTACCGCGACTAGTACTGACAAGTATCGTTTATTCGCGTTCCTATAGTTAGTCTAGGATATTGTTTCTAATCGCAACGGATTCATTATCATAATTCACTATGATTTTTGAAATTCCTAGACTCTCAAGACTTTAATTAATTAAAATTAAGTCAAATACGCGAAAATAATAGTCGAAATAGTTGTTCAAGTTGTACGGAATTACCGGAATTTTTCCGTTTGTCACATTCTCCCCCTGTTATTGAGAATTTCGTCCCGAAATTCGAGATTTGTTATTCTTTGTAGGAGTCTTCGGAAACAGGTGAGAATATTTTTCTTTCATTTGATCTTCACGTTCCCAAGTATACTCAGGTCCGTGACGAGAGTTCCAACGAACTTTTACTAACTTGATACGACTTCTTCGTGTTTTCTGAACCTTCCAGTCCGTGACCTCAACAGGTTCTTCGGTGAATTGGAATTTGTCGTCAATGTGAATTTCATCCGCAGGGATGATAACGGTATCTTGTGTTGGACTCTTTCTAAGATTCGACACATGAAACGTGTGGTGCACACTGCTAAGTTCATCTGGTAACTTCAACTTGTAGGCAACAGTGCCAATCTTTTCTAAGATTTCAAATGGTCCAATGTAACGTGGGTTTAGCTTTCCACGCCTATCGAACCTCGCTACGCCTTTCCAAGGCGAGACTTTCAACAAGACTTTGTCTCCGACCTCGAAAGATAATTGTTTTCGCTTTTTGTTTGCGTAGCTCTTTTGTCGATCGCGAGCCGCCTTGATACGGTCTCGGATCTGAAATTTTTTTATCCGTAGTCTCTTGGACTAGTTCCGGACCAATTAATTGACTATCGCCTGTTTCCGCCCAACATAGCGGAGAGCGACATTTTCGACCATAAAGAGCTTCAAACGGTGCAGCTTGTATACTAATATGGTAGCTGTTATTGTAGGAAAACTCAACTAAAGGTAGATGAGTATCCCAACTGCCGCCTAAATCTATAACACATGCACGAAGCATATCTTCGAGTGTTTAGATTGTTCGTTCGCTCTGGCCGTCAGTTTGTGGATGAAAGGCCGTACTTAGATTCAAATGAGATCCAAAGGCCTGTTGAAATGATTTCCAAATTCTAGAAACAAAACGACCGTCTCGGTTCGAAATGATTGAAATAGGAACTCCATGACAAGCCACTATTTCTTTGAGATAGATTTCCGCTAGTTTCTCGGTACTATCCTTCTCCCTAATCGGTAAGAAGTGTGCGGACTTTGTCAATCTATCGACGATTACCCATATCATGTCATGGCCTCTTGAGGTCCTGAGTAACTTCGTAATGAAGTCCATCGATATTTGTTCCCACTTCTAAACGGGAATCTCGGGTTGTTTTAACAAGCCCGAGGGTTTCTGATATTCAGCCTTGACCTTCGCGCAGGTCAAGCATTCTCCGACATAAGTCGCGATCTCACTTTTGAGGTTAGGCCACCAATAGTATTCTTTCAATACTTAGGCCTATGTGCTTCCTCAAAATATCATCTCGAAGGCCGCCAAAGAATGGAACCCAATTTCGACCCATAAGGTATAAAGTTCCATCTTCTTTCGGCACTAATTGTTTCTTCATGCCTCGAAGTGTTTCTGCTTGAATATGCTCTTCCTTGAGCGCTTGTGAATCATCTTCTCTAATGCTTGAACTCTCAATGTTCAAACTCGTTCCTTGCAGCTCAAGGCGCCTACTACAACGTTCGCCTTGCTCAGATGGTACTTTATTTCATAATCATAGTCGTTCAACAATTCAACCCTACGTCGTTGACGTATGTTTAATTCTTTTTGGTTGAATATGTGTTGAAGGCTTTTATGATCCGTGAGAATAGTGCATTGAGTACCATATAAATAATGTCGTCATATTTCAAAGCGAATACCATCACGCCTAACTCAAGGTCGTGAGTGGTATAGTTCTTCTCGTGAACTTTTAGTTGACGCGACGTGTACGTGATAACTTTTTCACGTGGCATGAGCACACAACCCAAACCTTGATGCGAAGCATCACAGTATACAACAAAGTCTTTGGTACCGTCGGGTAATGATAAGATTTTGAAATGCTATGCACCAATCTTAAGGACAAGTTGTAATGCTACTTCTTGTTTTTCGATTGGGGCAATTTCTTGTCTTTCTGTGTGAGGGAGGTTAGCGGTTGGGCAATCTTAGAAAAATACTCAATAAATCTTTGATAATATCCCGCTAATCCCAAAAATTGTCGGGCTTCAGTTTGAGTCTTGGGCTCTTCCCAATTTTTAATTGCTTTAATCTTGGATGGTCTACATGTATGCCTTTCTCGTTCACTATATGCCCGAGAAATTGTACTTCGCGAATCCAAAATTCGCACTTGGAAAATTTCGCGTATAGTTTTCCCTTCTTTAGTAGCTCCAAAATGGTTCTTAAATGTTGTTCGTGTTCATTAGTCAATCGTGAGTATATTAATATGTCGTCAATAACTACTATGACGAATTTGTCGAGATACGGCTTGCACACGCGATTCATTAATTTCATGAAGACCGCTAGTGCGTTCGTTAAACCAAAAAGCATAACGAGAAACTCGTAATAACCAAAACGAGTTTCAAAAGCCGTTTTCGGTGTGCTTTCTTCTTGAATTCGTAACTAATGATACTCCGATCGTAAGTCTATCTTAGAGTAGAAGCTTGAACCTTTCATAAACCATTTGAGTTAGTTGGAAATTCATTTGTAACATGGTTTAGAAATATGAATTTTCATTCATCGAAATGTTGTGCACTTTTGCAAACTTGTATGTCTTTCCACCCCCAAAACCTTTATAAAGATGTATATTGGTAAAGAGTGGGGGTTATGAACTCACAACATCCTTATTCGGTCAACTACAATGTTCAGAAGGTGCTAATCGATTTGGAGATTTGGCTATGGGTGCGGCTCCCGGTACCAAGTCGATGTGAAACTCGACTTGTTGATATGGTGGTAGTCCTGGAAAGACTTCAGGAAATTCTTCAGGAAATTATTTTTATCAAAATAATATTTGTTAGCTGTGGCCCAACGGCCTTCTTGTCTACAACAAGTGCTAGAAAGGCAATACAACCTTTCCGTAAGCACTTCTAAGCCTTCATGCAATTGATGTTCCGCAATGATGTGTTGCGCTTCTCTCCATGGATACAAGTGTATCTTCGTTCGGTAGTGGTAAGCGAATGATCTTCTCATGACAGAAGAATTCGGGTCTATTATTGAATAGCCAATCCATGCCAACCACTACGTCAAAAATACCTAACTCAATGGGTAAGAGATCGATATGAAATTTCTGCTCCTGACTCGGCTAGTTTACCGTTTGCCAATTCTATAGAATGAGGAGACGTCTAGCTTACTTGACTCTAGGCCAAGTACATTTTGAATTCTATGTAGTAAAGACTTCCCTGTACAGATGTAGAGGACAACCCAATCCCTATGTTTAGATGTAGGATAACCCAATCCCTAATTGTAGCTAGGACAATCCCGTCACTAGCCATGAAACTGTGCATGTGAAATGTTGAGATAAAGCAAAAAAATCGGCAATGGTATCAAATAATATGGATTTGAAATGTTGATTGATAGGATACGTACCGGTGACCCTTAATGATTTGACGTGTCTCAGCTAATTCCCCATTAGCTAACTTGATATAGTAATGTGTGTACAACATGACTCTAATTCGAGTATATGTACAACACCTAAAGATAACTAGTTAAGCTCGGTGTTGGTATTAATAGAATTGATACATGATGATTGTAGAGTGTAAGTACTCATGACTTCATTGGGATTTTGTGGAGTATTCATAGTTCTAGCCACACACACACTTATTCACTAGCTCGATCCCTTCTTAAGTATTATCGTCTTACTAGTCTTTGTTTTGTGCCAGGTCTCAGCACACTGCTACTCTTGGCGCTTTTACAATTGCCCTCATGATGAACGTCTCACTTGTCGCATTTAGGATTCCGGCAAGTTACCAGCATACATCCTGGTGCCAAAATCGTTTATGGCAGCAATTGCCTTCATTTCTCTCATGGCGAGAGTTATTGTTTGAGTGATCGAGGTAGGGAGGGATGATGCGGTCATGCTTCGGATCTCCAAGGCTAAACCCAAAATGTAACACTCAGTGTGTTTGAATTCGGGTATTACCCAGTATGGAACAACCCCTGAGAGACCGTGAAAGCATCAAGTGTAACCATCAACATTGGCTCTAGTTATGATCGAGTTCTTTTATAAAATCATATGAAAATAGATATGAAAATCAGATGATATAAAAGAATGATGTATGGTTAAATAAATAACCAATGAAAATGTAGTGTATAAATATATCATGTCTCGAAATAGAATATTATGTCTTGTGTAGAGGATGTCGTGTCTTGTGCAAAAATGTCGTGTCTTGTCTTTATCGAAGAGATTTGAATAACACCACGATATGCAATATAATATAAGCACTTATATATAGGAAGTACCAGCGGCGTATCCACCATGCTTTTATCATATTACACACGTCTCATCACTTACAAATAACCACCAAAAAATGTCTTCTGTATACCAACGTCAAATGACATGTATAACAATGTCTTGCGTAACAATGTCATGTATAAAACATGTCTTGTGTAAAAGCAATGGTTTTCAACACATAACTTTTAACTTAAACAATTGATTCTTTTGGCGCCATGATCTTTTTAATACACACTATTAAAAGAATCTAGACATGTATTTGGATAAATAAAGTCTATCATGTGCCCAAGAATGAAGAATGCAATCAATCGGTCATGGAAACCTCAAGACCGTATTGTTCATACATGTTTGAATAAATGATAATGTGGATAACCAAAACCAAAAAGGTGTAATGCCTCTTGCGTGTATTGGTCATATTTTAAATGGAAAAAAAAATAATTCGTTGAGGAGGGGAAACCAACCAGTGGTCTTCGTCCATATAATATGTATTCCCTACTCTATGGACCTCGATCATCCTAAGTAGAGAAAATCCTTTGTCTTACTTGTCCATGTGACAATTATGGTAATAGTGCTTGAGTTTCACGAGCTCTAGCAAGATTATTAGAAAATAGAATGCAATGAGGGAGTTGCAGCATGGCTCATGCCATACCATTCCTTGGGAAAAGACAAATGTCAAGCGACGGAATTTATTGTATAACTTCCAATAAATATGATAAGATGGAATATGATAAGGTGAGGTAAGGTAAAGTAGGGTAAAGTGTCATAGACACCATGGAACCAATCCATGTTCAAGAATTTCGAGAATGTTGAGGAAAATCCTCCATGAGTGGCTAACAAGTTTTGTTTGTTTAAATGCCTAGTCTCAAGTGAACCGTGATATAGATCGAATGTTAGGTGTGAACAAATAAGTGTCATCTTCCTGTATTGTATTGTATTGTATTGTATTGTATTGTATTGTATTGTATTGTATTGTATTGTATTGTATTGTATTGTATTGTATTGTATTGTATTGTATTGTATTGTATTGTATTGTATTGTAGGGTGTTATACTAACCACCTCAGTTCGTGTTCTAATAGATAAGAAAAATTGAATCTCAAGTAATAACTTAAGAACTTTGAAAGAATAGTGATCATTAGCTTGGCCCGCAGAGTCCACCAGAATTCCCATGCACTACAAGTTGCTATTACGTTGGCCACCGTAATAATAAATTGCCTTGCATGGTCACCCTAGCGTTCTCTCGTACGAAGCAGCCGATCAGTAAGAGAGGAAACACTATTGTCAATATACCGAGGGACCTTCGTGATAGCTCACGTGTCAACGTTCGTTGTCATTACTCGCAGAACAGCACGGCGTTAGATGGAATAGAAATAGAAAGAATCTGTAACAATAACAACTGCAGGGGAACCTTCAAGATGAGTACTTCATCTTCCTTGTAGGGACAAGAGTATATCAACCTTGATTAGTATGAGTCACAGGGATCTCGTCCCACTAATGGAGTTGTTGTCCAAGGTTACCACCTCCGCCTCGTCGTCATTAGCATGGTCAGGCTTCTCAGCATTCGCAAGAAAGCAACCATATTTTACGGAATTAAGTTTAAGATTTCACTTAGGAATCATGTTCGCCATAAGCTCCGCAGTAGACGTGAGGTCGATATTTTCATCGTGCGAGTAAAGAATTAAAATAGAGTTTGAAGTCGAAGGTATTTTGTTCTTGGCAAAATATTTTGTACAACACATATATAAATAAATCATATATATATATATATATATATAATCACATGAAATCCTATCTAACAAGGATTTCTATCTTGCATAAGTTGAATTTGTATATGTTGAACTTGTAAACTGTTTATGATGTGTAAACTGATAATGTAATGTATTGTATTGTAGGCACATAGTCTATTAATTTAATGCGCCTATTTCTCATAGACTTCACCCATGGAAATGTCCTCGCTTGATTTATGTGAAGTGAATTTTTGTTGTAGTGGACCTTGAAAAATGTTTATGCAATGAAAACCTTTTGACCTGTCCAATTTTATTTATAATCTGTTCAACATGAACAAGAGGTTTTCGTGAGAGGTCCCTAGTGATTGTAGACTTAGACTCGAGAAAGAATCCTGGTTCACTACAATCGATGCTCTGATACCAATCTGTCACACCCGCTCGTAGCGGAAGTGCGAGGTGTGATCTGATCGGTTCTCATTGCATAACAATATAAGTGAACATACTAAATGAATAAAAACAAGCTCCAATGCCATTGTCGTAATCGTTTCAAAAGAACGCAACATAAGTTAAATGTATTGGTTACAAACCATCAAATGAAAATAAGTTGTCATCGTTTTATACATCAAAATGTAAGTCTTAAAATGTCAAGGCTTTGACCACTATATCACCGCAAAGAGGCGGTATATAACGGGCAAACCCTTCAAATGGTGGCATGGAGTCTTGATATTTGCTTTCCTTGACTGAAATGTCTGCATGGTCCACTAATTTCCTGAAATACATGTTAAGTTTGAAAACATCAACAAAAGTTGGCGAGTTCATGCAGTTTAGTTGTATGAGATGTATCTGTAAAATGTGAGTTGTATAAAATGTATTTATAAAATGTAAGTTGTATAAAATGTATCCATAAAATGTGAGTTGTATAAACTGTATCCATAAAATGTGAGTTGTATAAAATGTATCTGTATGTAATGATGTAGTATGTAAAGCATCAATGAAATCGTTGATCATTAATGTTTCGCGAGGACATTAATATGTGTGACGAAATAGGAATCAATCCAAACCTAGACGATTTCGTGTCGATTACCATCGACTGGGACACAAACGCACTCTTCTGTATGGGTCCATGACCAAGAGTGGGGCTCGCCAAAACCCATTAGATCTAACCACTTGTACCTAGGTCCAAACTGGATTAATGGTGCTTAGATGTATAACCCTAATTCGCACATGATCTAAGGTGTTTCATTCCCTAACTTTAACATACGTTGAACATGTATTTTCCCCGATAGTTGTAAAGTTGTAAAACATTTAAATGAATAGGGGACATGAACTCACAGTATCGCGTCCTGTGAATAGAAGTAACTATGATCTCACGTGCGGTCGTCCTGAAGAGTGTTGCGACCTACAAATGTTCTTATATTTGTTAGACACTTCGGTCTTTGTAATAACTTGAGTACAAGTCTTGTGTCTTAAATATGTGTAAGACTTGTATGTCTTTACTGTTCGTTGAACTGTGTATTTAGATGAATGATTTGTTAAACTGCTATATATATATATATGTCATCTTGTATCTTGTGAGTTGTATCATCGGGTCTTGTCTTCTTGATTTCGTGTCGTTGTGTAAGTAAATTGTATAATTGAATTTCCAATAATGGTGTCATTGGGGCGAGCCCATGTTTTCATGTTATTGGGCCCCAAATAGTGTTGGGCCTAAATAGTGTTGGGCCTAAATAGTGTTGGGCCTCAATAGTGTTGGGCCTAAATAGTGTTGGGCTTAAATAGTGTTGGGCCTTGGCCCATATGTTTGGTATTGGGCTTAGCCCATGAGTTTTTGATATTGGGCTTAGCCCATGTATTTATGTTAAGCCCATTATAAAATGTAAGCCTATTTGTATAAAGTAGCCCCTTAAGAAATGTAAGCCCATTTGTATAAAATAACCCATTAAGAAATGTAAGCCCATTAAGAAATGTAAGCCCATTAAGAAATGTAAGCCCATTAAGAAAGTATAAGTCTTTCATTTCTATAAAACATTTTTATAAAAATTCACTAAGTATTCTTTTTAGTAAATAAAAACATAGTAGTTTTTATAAGTTTAAAAATGTCCGAATTTTGTTAATGGTAACGTAAATTTTGTGTCCGCGTCGAAAGATCGCCTATACGTCGTAGTAAGTCCTCGGATTGGCGATATGTTTATAGATTCGCATGTCGTCCGTTTTGACCATAAGTTGTGTCCGAAAGCTCGGAATGTCCGTAAGTTGTTTTCAAGTGTGTCTATATGTATTCTTGTAAGTCTTTAGTTGTAAGTATGTCTTGTATTTATTTGTGTCATTGTTATCAAGTCTCTAACTTTTATATATAACTAATACAAATAATAACACATAGCACATACTTGATATGTTCAATAAATATGTATTTTACCAAAATATATATTTATGTCAATTTTTATGTTTAGAAAGACCAACTTTCTAATCTTGTAAAGACTTTGTAAAAAAAAAATGATAGTTTTTCTAACATATGATTTCTAAGAAAAGTTGTCCATAGTTCCTTTGTAATATGAACTTTACCATGTTTATTTACATATCATTTTCTTTTCAAATCATCAACAATTTCTCATATCATTTCTAAAAAAAACACATGAGATTTATAACATAACCTCATTAAGATGATCTCAAAATCATGTAGGATTTTATACATGATCATAACATATGCTAACTAGTTCAAAAACCAAGTTTAATTCTAGTTTTAACAACTTTTATAAAAAATCTCAAGTTGTATGTTACTTTTTATAATCTTGTAAAAGTATTGTTTTTAGTGAAAAACCTCAAATACTTTTACAAGATCAAATGTTATGATCATCCCTTTAAACCTTTATGTTAAAAACCCTTTAACATAAACATGTATAATTGTTAGATCATATTTTTAAAACATCCTCTAACAATTTATTTATATCATAATCATCATAACAAGATCGAATATGCATATAACAAGTCTTAGATCACAATATAAACCAACATAAATATATCATGATTATTATTTTTGCTTCTTTGTATTTTTCATGTTTATTATGTATGATTATTTAGTTATTTATTAGTTATAATAACAATCATAAACATAATATAAGTATGAAAAAAAAATAGATCTTGAAGCTTACTTCTAGCACTTGGCTAGGGATGATCTTGGAGGATGATTAAGAAATACAAAGATGAAGATCTTGATGATTTAAGGCTCTTGAATGGATGAATACACTTCCTTTAACTTGCAAATGCTTTAGATCACCTTAAGCTCCATGAAACTCCATGTTGATCATCAAGATGTGATAAAATTTAAATGGGTTTTTATGGTGTTCTTGGTGGAAAAAGATGAAGATGATGAGAGCTTTTGTTTGTGTAATTAAAAGATGAAAAATGAATGGTAAAGTGCTAGTTTAATTAATGTGTAAGTATTGTAATAATTCACCTTTTTACTTCCACTTGAAACTAACCATAAAATATCTAGATATTTAGCATGAAAATTAGGGTGTGGGACCCCTTTAAAAACGTGAACATGAGGGGGGAAAGGGTCTTGAATTTGTTTCATGTGTTAAGTGTTTAATTCATGGTAAAATGTAGTAAATGTTTAAGTATTTTAAGAACTTTGACATTTTATATAAAAATATCTACAAGGTTTTAAGCCTTCATATTTTAAAGTAGTGTGACACTAAGTAAAACTAGTTCACCGAAATTTTTAGTGTGTAATTCGGGTGAAAAAGTCGGTTCAGGTCCTGTACCGGGTTAAATACTGACACCGTGTTTTATTTAGATAAAAACATAACAAAAATTATTTTTGTACTTGTTTTATTATCCAAATATTTAATCCAACTTTTTGGACTAAAACTTTTATTATTTTTGACACGGTTCCGGTACCGGCTTTGCTGACTGGCAGTTTACTGAACTAGCCATGCAGCTTAATGCAATAAGATTCGATTGCGGATTTTGTGTCGTTTTTACTACCCATTATATTATTTATGTCAAATAATATTTATTTTTGGGTTTTTCAGATAATTACTGTTTCGTTCTGCGGAATGCTGTATATTTCCGCACGATTTCTGTATTTTTCTGCGGACTTGAACAATTTGGTTTTTAATTGGAATTTTGTAAATAATACGGCACATATAAATTTTGGACAAAGCTTTTTATAAAATATTTGTGTAGACATAACTGTATGTCATGCTTTCATTGTGTCAGACTGTACCGCGACTAGTACTGACAAGTATCGTTTATTCGCGTTCCTATAGTTAGTCTAGGATATTGTTTCTAATCGCAACGGATTCATTATCATCATTCACTATGATTTTTGAAATTCCTAGACTCTCAAGACTTTAATTAATTAAAATTAAGTCAAATACGCGAAAATAATAGTCGAAATAGTTGTTCAAGTTGTACGGAATTACCGGAATTTTTCCGTTTATCACACAGGTTATATATATATATAATGACATGTAAAATGACCAAATAGCACTCATGTGCAATGCACATGCCATAGTTAACTGAAAATTTTAACCAGGTTAGGGGCAAAGGATGAAACGTGCAACATGTTTTCCAAATAAAGGACTGTGATTGTAATTATCAAAGTTAAAGGCTATCCACTGCAACCCGCTACATACATAAAGGACGAAAAATGTAATTTTTCCTTGAATGTGAGAGGAGGTGGGCCCACCCCTCTTGGCCGAAATCATGAAGCATGGGGGTGGTTGTTTGATTTGTTTATTATTAGGCATGTGTTGAAATAGGTTGTAAGATATTTTGGTTGTTAGGGTTTAATTATATGTTTAGTGCACTAAACTAATGTTAGGATGTTAACTATTGTTAACGAGTTTACTAGACAATGTTTAGTTTGAAGGTTTAATGCTAAAACAGATATCGATTTGGCTTATGATTTGATTAGTAATCAATTAGGAAGTGATATCGGGTAATTAGTGTTTAGATAACCTTAGGACATATATAATGTCTTTGATATCACTTATGATAATTAACATTGTCTAACGATCCTATATTGTTTCCATTAACCATGTATTAGTAGTCGGCTTGTTGGAAATTGTAAGTTTCGTGGCTCGGATCGGACAATTTAGTACTTGTATATTTTTCCGGAAAATTATGACATGCAAATTTGTTCCCACTTAGGGTTTTGTTCATATTTTCCATTGGACATAGTTTAATGTCTTTTGTATGACGTTTCAGGTTGTACCGGAACCTTCCTAACATGAATAGTGTAACCGGATAATCTACAAAATGTCCTTTGAAAATGATTTATAATATACAGATTTATATTTATGAGAAGAGGGTTAAATAATGTGTTAGTTGAGTCTTTTTACAAGAGGATGTGTGGTTGGTGGTGTGTAACTATTAAGGGTATACAGGGTGTGAGCGGGGAGAAGACTCGATGAGTGGAGTTTTCCGCCCGCACATACTGACGCCGACCCTCTTTCTTGCTCAGTGATTGAGTTGGTTCGGCGATTAGTCACCGCTCGAGAAATGCATGCTTTTTTGACCGTTATGCATTCCAACGGCTATATAGTCGTTTGTTTTTTAAAAAATAAAAAAACTAGTAATAACACATGCGCGCGTTGCGGCTCGAGAACATCACAAACATCGAATGGATTAGTCCAAACGTCGTGTGATGCGTTAAGCGTATGGAAACGCGCATTTTGACGTATCGAATTGAACCCGAGATAACCTATATAAGCATTGCGATTGAATTAAAACGTAAAGTAAATCAAATTTATATGTGACTTGACTCATACATAGAAAAGAAACCACAATTTGACTCCACACATTCAAACAAAATTTACGAAACATACATAAAATATGCACGAATACATATTATATTTGTCCTGACTCATCTCCCAAATTGACATGTAGATCAACTCAAATTTAAATGCACATAAAAAAATTTTAGTGAAAAAGTATTATACTTGACCTAAATCGTTTTCTAGAAAAAGTTTACGTCGAAACATAGAGCAAATCATATTTATACCAACACGTAAAGGAAGTATATAGGGGTAAACTCGAAACAAATTATAGGTAAAAAAACTTAATAGGTTAAAAAGGTTCGTTAAACCGTACCAATTAGCACCAATGCAACACAATTGCCGGCGACCCCAACATTGGAAAATTTCGTAAAAATAAAATAAATAAATAAATAAATAAGGAAAAAATAACAACGAACAAAAAGCAGACGTAAAATCGTTGAACCACGCACGCCTGTTGTTATGTGTTAATGTGAAAAAATTAGACCGAAACGTAAAGTGTAGAAAAGAATAACTAAGTCGTACGGGGAAAATAAACGTGTTGCGACGAACCTGTCAAATAGAAAAAAAAATATACCAAAAAACGGTCAACCCCACACACATGTTGCGGTGTGTTAACTTGCAAAATTTAGAACGAAACGTAAAACGAATAATTTGTGAAAGATAAAATTCACAAGGGGCCAAAGATGAAAATAAAAAGTGTTAGGGTTAAATTGCAAAAGAAGAAAAAAATTAGGTTAGAAATGAAAAATCAACCTTTTTTTTTTGAAAATCTCCCCATGCATGGGGTACATCTCTAGAAAGCTACATTTTGTTACTAATTTATAGTTTATAATAATAACTAGGGTTAAGACTCGCCCGCGTTGCGGCGCGGGTACATCGTAAACATTGAATGGATTAGTCCAGACATTATATGATGCATTAACCATATGAAAAACACATTTCGACGTATCCAGTTGAACTCGGTGTAACATGTATAAGCATTGTGATTGGATCAAACGTAAAGTAAGTGGAATTCATATCGAACAATCATAACGTATTATATGTGACCACACTCATACATAGAAAACGTAACGGGTATGAATGAAAATATGCACATGTAATCGAAAGGGATTTAATTAGAGCTTTCAGGAAAATGGGAGAAAAAGAAACCATAATTTGACTCCATTCGGTTAGAAAAAAAACTTTACGAAACATACATAAAATAAACATGAAAACATATTATATTTGACCTGAATCATTTCCCAAAAAAGTTTACGTCGAAACGTAGAACAACTTGAATTTATACCAAAACGTACATAAAAATATGCACGTAAAAATGGTTTCTTCAAACGAAAACGTGTTATATTTGACCTGACTCGTCTATAAAAAAGTTTATGTCGGAATGTAGAACAAATCATATTTATACATACTCGTACATAATATATGCATGTAAAAAATAGTTTTTAAGTAAAGGAAGTATAGGGGTAAACTGAAACAAAATATTAGTAAAAAAAATTAATAGGTTAAAAACGTTCGTAAAACCGTGCCAAGTAGCACCAATGGCACAACGACGTCGACTTTCAACATTGTAAAAATAAAATAGATAAAATGGTAAAAATTACACTGAACGAAAAGGAGACTAAAAGCATTGAACAACGCACACCCGTTACAGTGTCTTAATGCAAAGAAATTAACCAGAAACGTAAAACGTACAAATTAATAACTTAGTCGATCTAGGACCCGCCCGTTGCGGGGAAGTTTTCAAAAGGGAAAAAATGGACGCGTTGCGACGAGTCTGTCAAATATGAAAAAATAGAGCAAAAACGTTGAACCTCGTATGCACGCTACGACATGTTAACTCGCAAAATTTAGAACGAAACGTAAAACGAAAAACTTGCGAAAGACAAAAAGTATGGGTGACCAAAGTTGTAAATAAAAAAATGTTGTGTTAAATTACAAAAGATGAAAAAGTTTGAGTTAAAAGTAAAAATTTGAAATGGGTTAAAATGTAAAAGAAAAAACTTTAAAGTTGAAAGTGAAAAATCAAGTTTTTTTTTTTTTTTTTTTTTTTGAAAAAGTCCCCAAGCATGGGGTACAAGTCATGATACACAAGAAACTTGTTAATTTATATTTGGAATAATAATTTGTTTTCTTTATTAAAATACCACTCTCACATTTCATTTTCTCACAACTAAAAAACAATCACATCCAAACTATATAGCTCACAAACCATGGATAAACAAAAGAAGGGTAATGCCAAGAAAAAAGGTTCGACTAGTCGAGGATTGGGTTTAAACCCGAGGGGACGCGTCTCGCAAACTAGGTGAGACGGTTCGAGCAGTCCAAGTTCACCATTTCAACCCCCACTCATTTATCGTTTAGATATTTATTTTACTAGTTTTAATTTAATTTAATTTAATGTACCGTCTTTTTTTATTTTAATTTAATGTAATGTCATTTTTTATTAAAACGTAATTTTGTTTTGTTTAAAAAATGTTTTAATTATTGACACGTAATTTTTTGGAATAAAAGATAAAAGAAATGGACTTCTCATGAGGGAAGCACCCTTTAATGGTTGGGTGCAAAATGAGAAGTTGAGATGAGAGTTGACATGGCATATTATGGTTGGCTGTAATGGAGAATTTAAAATATTAATTTAAGGATAGTGGAGGGTTCAAATGAGAAGATTTTTTTTTTTGTAAGAAGAAAAAAAGAAGAATTTTCAACCAATAAAAATGCTTCATTTTACTTAATTTAATATTTGTATTTAATTTTAATACAAGTGTATATTGGCAAACTTACATAAATCATTAATTTGTATTCTTCCCCTTTAATAACTAGCTAAATTAAATTTGTAACTCCTTTTCAAAATATATACTTTTTTCCAAATTAAAAAAACAACTTAATTTAAAGTGTAGAATAAATTACTAGTTGTGTAGGATAAATTACGAGTTGTGTAGGATATATTTCGAGGTGTGTAGGATAAATTTCTACTGTGTAGGATAAAATTCTATAAGGGTATCCGGGGCACTCCCCTAAGAGGGGAGTCCCCTCTCTTACACACACCCAATCAGGTTATGCCACGTCAACTCCCCTCTTAAACTCCCCTCACACCCTCAATTTGATGGCGCCACTCCCCTCTTAACTCCCCTTGTTTTTTTATTCAAAAAAAAAAAGGAATTCTTTTGATTGGTTGAAAAAAGGTTGCCCCCTCTCTCTCTCCTCTCTCTCATGCGGTAACTACACCCCGAGACCACTCACCGAATGGGGTCACCGCGGGGATGGCGGCGGTGTTCCCGCTCGGGGAATGGGGTCACCGATCCCCCTCCCCGCGAGTGCCCCGGATACCCTAATGTGTAGGGTATATGTAGGAAAATTTTGATATGTGTAGGTTTTGTAGATTATATGTAGGATAATTAATGATTAGTTGACTAATTAATTAAAGAGAGAAAAATTAATGATATGAGTTATAAAGGAAATAACATTTTACTAATATGTCTTTTCTTATTTTTCTTCTCACATTAAATTTCTTCTCAAATGAACATTCCTCTTTAAGGATATAGGTGTAATTTATTACAAGTATAAAAGAGGAATTTAACGATATAATGTCATATCAAGTTAAACCGAGTAGTAGAATTTTGACATTTATCAAACGATTTCTTTTAATAAAAAACAGTGTTTCTGAAAATGTATTTTTAAAAAGATAGTAAGATTTGTGTGTAAAATAGTGGATTCAATAGTGGTCCAATAGAAAGATAAAGGCTTTTAATACATTTAAGTGTAAAGTCTTGAGTTTAAAATGAACTAGAAATTCGTCTTAAAAAATGTAAAGTCTTGAGTTTACCATGACGTTATTAATAAAGGCTATCATAATGATAATGATATGGTACATCTGGAAATCAAGGAACTCGGCTGAATTTGACAATTGCAAGATATCGGTAACAAATACGATGGAAGATATAAAGGAAAGCTCTTTTATATGGATTAAAGAAAGATCAAAGATTAAAGATTTTGTTTGGGAGAGATGGAGGGACTTTAATGTGAGAGATGTCATAAAATAAATTGTTATGTTGGTATGTTTTTGTTTTCGCTTGTAATTGTAATTGGGTTTTATAGCTTGCTGGCCCGTGTTCTATAATCATAGACTTTTACCGTTCAAAAAAAATTTACCATGACGTATCAATCTTATCATACTTAAAACTTACGAGGGACTTGAACGGCTTGTTGTCAATTGTCATTGAGTTACATGTCATTCGGTGATAATTTAGTTTTTTTAATAATTTATTATATTTAATAATATAAATACAAATATGAATATGTTGTGTTTATTTTTTACTATATCTTAATATTATTTTATTGAAAACTGGGTTTTATTTTAAAATAAAGTTGTTTTTTTGTCATATAATATAAAAAAAGGTATTTCCTCTATATAATTTTGCAAATGTAGTTCACTAGTTTTTGCCTCACCCGCGTTGCGGGGCAATTCTCTCACAACATGTATATCTGTACAGAGAGCAAAATCGTTATTATATTTTAAACTGGATATGAAATCATAATTTTAAACTGAGAGCAAAATCACAATTTTGAGCTAGGGGGAAAACATAATTTTATTTTGAACTGTGGGCAAAACGTAATTTTGAGCTAAGGGCATAATCATAATTTTAAGCTAGAGGAAAAAACAACATTTTATTTTTAACTGCGGGCAAAAACGTAATTTTAAACCGAGGGCGAAACCGTAATTTTAAACTGACAAAATTAAAAATGAGTTTTTAACCGAGGGCAAAAGCGTAATTTTAAGCTAAGGCAAAATTATAATTTTATTTTGAGCTGTGGGCAAAAACGTAATTTTAAACAAAGGACGAAAGCGTAATTTTAAACTGGGAATAAAATTAAATTAAAAATGAGTTAGTCCAATAGGGAAGTGATAGGCAGCTAATAATTTTGAGCTAGAGGGGAAAACATAATTTTATTTTGAACTGTGGACAAAAACGTAATTTTGAGCTGAGGGCATAAGCGTAATTTGAGCTAGAGGGAAAAACAACATTTTATTTTGAACTGGGGCAAAAACGTAATTTTAAATGGAAGGCGAAAACGTAATTTTAAACTGGGAACAAAATTAAATATGAGTTTTTGAACCGAGGGCAAAAGCGTAATTTTGAGCTACGGGAAAAATTATAATTTTATTTTGAGCTGGGGGCAAAAACGTAATTTTAAATGAAGGACGAAACCGTAATTTTAAGCTGGAAATAAAATAAAATTAAAAATTGGTTGGTACAATGAGGAAGTGCCAGGCAGCTGCCTGGCACTATTCCCCTTAGCTTGTAATTGTATATAGGGATGTAAACGAACCGAACGAACACGTTCGTTAAGGAAATAAATGTGTTCACGAACGGTTCATGAACACTTACCGAACGAGATTTTATGTTCGTGTTCGTTCATTAAGGAAATGAGCGTGTTCGCGAACGGTTCACGAACACAAATAAATTTGGCGAACGAGACGAAGGATAAAGATAGATGGCCAAGAGAGTAGCACTCGAACTTGAATCCCTTATTGTGGAATGGGGGTCGATCGTATTCGCCGATGTAAATAATGAGAAATGAAAGGGAAATGATGCATAAAAAATGTGAAAGTGGGTTTCCTAGTTTAATTGTTAGGGTAATGAAATAAATAAAAGTTTAATAATATAAAAAGTACAAATAAAATATAAGAAAGTACAAAGATCTTCAATTAAAACACAAACATACAAACATAAACGAACGCAAATCAACGAATGTTCACGAACACGTCCACGAACACCTTACCGAACGTTCACGAACACAATCGAACGAACGAGACCTCTGTTCATGTTCGTTCATTTAACTAATCGAACGAAATTTCTTGTTCATGTTCGTTCGTTTATTAAACGAACGAACATAAACGAACTTCCCGCCGAACGGTTCACAAACTGTTCGCTGAACGTTCGGTTCGTTTACAGCCCTAATTGTATATGTGCCTGGCACTATTCCCCTTAGCTTGTAATTGTATATGTAATGTCTGGCACTATTCCCCGTAGCTTGTAATTGTATATGTGCCTGGCACTATTCCCCTTAGCTTGTAATTGTATATGTAAGTAATTTCACTAGGTTGGTGTTCAATACTAAGCATTATGATTGGTACTATGCACACTGAGGACCACATACACAAACCAGCTTTTTACATGTCAGTACTCTCTCTCACAAATCAGCTTTTTACACGTCACTACTTTCTCTCGTAAATTTTTTAATGGCTCTCTCTCTCCTGAGACCACCAGCAAGTTAGCAACCACCATTAGAGTTGGCAACTTCGCACCACACCACCAAGGCCCGTTCCTACGTTTTTTGAAGCCCTAAGCAAACTACAAAAGCGGGCCTTTTGAATTGGTATAAAAAAACATTTGTTTTGCTTTCTTCCTTTTAAGTCTCAATCGCAAACACAATATCAGAATTCAAAGATTCAGAGTGAGTATCAATTAGGGATTTTGGGGAAAACAGTGATTAAGTAAATCGCAATATATAGAGATTGTTACAAAAAATAGCCGTTAAGCAATTTGGATTATACTTGCGACACCACTAATTTCCCCTAACTCGTCTCCATTTTTTCTCCAATTGGCGACACCATTGAGCGGAACGGGCATGTGCGACGTTACAGTTAGTGTATGACGACAACGGCCTAAATTAAATACAAATTGTGTATTGTTTATAGTTGGAATTGGGTCTCTTTAATTTTAAAATTGGTTCTTTTGTTGGGTCTTGCAATTAATATAATTTATGTTTTGTTTATTTGGGGCTAATAGAATAATACACATATGATATATAAAGATTTTTAAGATTTAGAGGCCTCTCTTTTTATGGAGGCCCTAGGTCGTTGCCTAGATTTGAAAGCCTCTAGGTACGGCCTTTCACACCACATGGTTGTCGTTAAAATGAAGGTCGGGTACTATCACCTCAGTCGTGTCGCCTCACCGTCGTGGCGATCAGACCTGGTTGTCTTTCTAGAGGTCGTGGCAGATTGGTTTCCGACTTTCCGTCGATATGGGAGAGAGAATGTGTTTGGTAGGGAGACTATTTGTAGAGAGATAAAAGAGGGTGGTGGTGTTTGGGTTGCGGCTGGTGTTGTAGTTGTGGCCAGTGTTGTAATGGTTCCGGCTAGATGTATAGGTTGGGGTGGTGACTCTCTGTAGTGGTGGTGCTGTATTCGGTGGCGAAGGTTGAAGAAAAGTTTCGCGGGTTCGGAAAGTTACGAGACCCAAAAAAATTTTCCTATCACTATGTTTCAGGTTATATCTTCGGGTCGGCGATTTGATTCAGTCGGGTCAAACAATAAAAACTTCAAATAAAACTAAATAATCTTCATTCATTCAAAGTACCCGTTTTTACACATAAAAAACTAAATATTGTATAATAAACAAAAGACCAAAATATTTATAATGATGCGAAAACATGTATAATGATTAAAGATTTGAAGGCTTCAATAAGAACCCTTAGAACACGGAACCTTTTTTTCTTCTTCTGTTGAAGTCGAATAATACGGATGGGGCGCCTCTATCCTCACGTATTGTTCTTTTTATTGTTTAAACATCTTTCAGTTAAGACAAAAATGAACCCACAAGTTTTATTTATATTAAAACTAGTTTCAAACTTTATTTAAACTCACTTTAAGTTTAAAAACAATCATAAAAATTTACTAATAACCCTATTCTTTACGTTTTTTTTAACTCAATACAAAAATATATATAAATTTTTTGAACAATAAACTTGGTAGGGGCATGGATTTTTTTTGGCAAAATAATTGGCGAGGGTGGACCAATATAATTTTAAAAATTTTTGACAAAAAAAATCAAAAAAGTTTGGGTAAATTACACTTTTCGTCCTTGATGTTTGTATTGAATTGCAATTGATAGCCTATAACTTCAATAATTACAGTCACAATCCTTTATTTGAAAATTTTATTACACCTTTCGTCCTTTACCACCAACCAAGTTAAATTTATCAGTTTAGTTTGATCATGTGCAAGGCACATGAGGGCAATTAGACATTTTACTTATTTACTTGCAAAAAAAACTTAATTTAAAAAAATAAAAAATAAAAACTAAATTTCCCTATCTCTCTCATCCACCACCGCCTCCACTCACCACCACCCACCACCAGATCTAAGCCTGTCACCTCTAACATTACCCCATTTCTTTCTCAATTAAACCTATCACCTCCAACATCATTGATGCTCTACTTCCACCTATATCACCTCCTCCACCGCCAATCTCGGACTTGAACCCCAATCCTCAGCCCCTGCAAACTGTTGGTTTACAAAAGTTTCCGAACCCTTAGAAGCTTTACCAGTTGAAGACGAAGAAAATAGCACATGAAAATCATTCACTTCTGACAACTGAACCGGTGGGTCACTTTGCATACCGCCAAAACCAAAATCATCCAAATTCGATTGAGAACCACCAATGCCTGAACCTGTGAAGCTAGGTTTTGGTGCATTCTGAAAGGTGCCAAACGCAGCATCCCCTGACGTCGTTAGTGCAGCCGTTTTATTTCCAGCTTTCACGCCAGCTGGCTTCGAGCTAAAATCAACTAAAGATCCAAACGGATCCTTGTTCGAATTCACACCCCCTCCAACACCACTCAGAGTCGAACTTTTCATCGACGGATTATCCGAGTTTCTTCTTATTCATCTTCCTCCAAATCACAGTGGGGTTCGACTTTTTAGATCTAAAACGACCACAACAAATTTGTCTCCTTTTCCGGTGGATCTAAGTTGAGGGAAGATGGTGGTGATGCTTGTGGTTGCCGGAGGTTGGGTGGTGGTAGTCGGAGTGGTGGTGGTCGGCGGCAGGAGTGGTGGTGGTGAGAAGATTAGGTTGCAGGGGTGTAGAAAGAGAGAGTTGAGAGTGTGTGAGTAGTTGATTTATAAATATAAAATATATTTCCTTGAGTTTTTCTTTTTCTAAATATATATTTTATTAAGTAAATAGGTAAAATTACAAAATTACCTTTAAGTGAATAGAGTTAACAAAAAAAATTAACCTAGTTAGTGGTAAAGGACGAAAGATGTAATGAGTTTTCCAAATAAATGATTATAACTGTAATTATTGAAGTTAAAGGCTATCCATTGCAATTCAATACAAACATAAAAGACGAAAAGTGTAATTTACCCAAAAAGTTTACACTGCTAACTGAAACATTTGCAGGGCGGATGCACCCCTTGCCCCTTAAAAGGTGTGCCCCTTAAAAAGGGACGCCCGGGCTGTATTAGTGATGTTGGTGTGGGTGTTGTGGTGCTACGGTGGTGATAGTGTTGCGAGGGTGACGGCGGTGGTAATTTAATGGTGCTGTTGTGGTGGTGTGTGTTGTTGATTTTGATGGTGAGCTAGCGACATGGGTTTTAAAACAACACCCCACCTAATTTAATGCCCTACTTTAATAAGAACTTTTACATGGGTTTTATTTTGAGTAAACTGTAAAAATGGTTTTTAAGGTTTGGTCATGTTTGCTATTTTAGATTAAAATTCAAACCTTTTGAATCTGGGTCCTTGTGGTTTCAATTTTGTTGTCATTTTCATTCAAAATCAAAATCTGATCAGATTTTTCAGTTAACACCAAGTTTTTTTTTTGTCTTTTTCATTCCTTTTAACGAAGGGCAAAATGGTCTTTTAACGTTTTATTATAATAATTAAAAAAATCTAACCATTTTGCTCTTCATTAAAAAGGAGAAAAAAGACCAAAAAAAAAAAAACTGGATTTAACTAAAAATCTACCAATAGTTTGCTTTTAGATGAAAATGGCAATAAAATTAAGGAATGGGATCAAATACAAACACTTAAGTTTGTAAGAACCGTAAGAACCAATACATAATTGACAAGTGTCCATCAATAAAAAATAGTTTAGGGGTAATTTAGACCTTTTAATCATATTTATTTTTAACTAATTAAAAATAATTACAAAAAAATATAATCAGCACAACACTATATAATTAGCATAACATCATTAATCGTTCTTCATTATCAGCACATCGTCCTCAATCGTTCTCCATTATCAACATAAACGACATTAGCACAACATCCTCAATCGTTCTCCATTGTCAGCACACCAGATGTGCTGATTATATCTACTTTTGGTGTTTGTTTGTATTATTTTGTAATTAACACATAATCAGCACGTTATCAGCACAATTATAAAACACATTTTTTTAACTTTTTTTAAAAATCACTTTTATAAATACAAAAAAAGGTATAGCAATATGGTACTCATATTAAAGATAAAAAAATACTTGATTTCATGGTATATATATATTTTTTTTAAATAATGAAGTATATAAAAGTTATTTTAATTTAAAAAACTTTGGTGGAATTTGTATTTAATGGAAAATGGTCAAATGACTAGCAATTTTACAAAATTACCCCTAACTTGTTAGTACTAATTTTTTATTACAAGGGTTTTATTTATAATCAACATCAACCCTTGATTTAAATTATCAATTGCTCAGATCTGTTCTTACGGTTCTTATAATTACCACTGTTTGTACAGGATCTCAACTCATAAAATTAAAACTATAGGGACCTAGATTCAAAATGTTTGAGTTTTGCCATTTTTGCAGTCTACTTGTTTTATTTTAAAAGATTACGGTGTGACATTGGGTCACTCAAAAAGAAAAGTCACCGTTTAAAAAAAAATTGCAGGACACCCCACCTAATTTAATACCCTACTTTAATATAATATCTACACGTTTGCTTTATATTTTTTCGATATTTCGTTAAATATTGATAAATATAGTTTTCAGCTTTATCGTGTATGAGTTATGAATTCTTTCATTTCTTTGGAAAAAAAAAAAAAAACTTGAGTGTTTGAGATTTTTCCGTTGTATGTTTTTTTAAGGATCTATCTACATTTTAGTCTACTTACACTTTTTTTCTAACAATAATCATATTATTAGTAATAAAATATAAATAGATAAATAAAAAAGTATCCACATAAACACCCCATAACAAGTAAATATAATTACCCTTTTTATTTGAGTGATTCAGAGTTCAAACTCCAGGGATACTTTGCTTCCGAGGACTAAATAAAATTGAATAGTTAACTTGATATGTATTTCAAGACAAATCACTACTAATTTGTACCGGTAATCGTACTGATTTTTATAGTTCTCGCTCAATACAATTTTTTGGGCACTTGAATTTTATCTTTCGGTTGTTGTAGCAAGTGTCCGTAACATAACAAACCAATGTTATGGTTTCATTTACGTAACGGTTTGCAACGCACATGCGTAGTTAAACGTTTTAGCGTCTATGATTTTTTTTGGTTTAATAGTTTCGCCCCAACGCACAACTCTTAAAAACAGTGGCGGACCTAGGAATTTTTTCATGGGGGTGCGAAATATTCTTAAAGATTTTAGGCCCGTAGGTATATAAAAAAAATTCGATTCATATCGGGTCGGTCCGGGTCGGGTCATGTAAAACAAAAGAATATCAAGCTAAAATTTATATAATCATCAAAAACATGTCAAACGTCGTTACAAACATATCTAAAAGGGGTATTGGATTTTAATAATCCCAAGTTTCACTAATTGGCCGGTAATAATCCTAACTTCAAAAATTGCCTACAACAGTCCCAACTTGTAAGATTTTGGCCACCAATGATCCTTGTCTAACTGAGTTATAACCCAATTAGTTTTTTTGAAGTTTTGAGCGGCGGAGAAGGTCACTAGAGGTTGGAGATGACAAGTGGTGGTCTCCTTTGGTGGTTTCAGGGGTAAAGAAGGTCATCGGAATAAGTTGCAGGTCACCGGAGTTGCGTAGATGGTGGAAATTTTAAACTTTTAAGAAGCGGAGAAGATTACAGGAGGTCGGAGATGATTGGTGGTGGTCTCGTTTGGTGGTTTCAGGGGTAAAACGGGTCGCCGGAATAAGTTGCAAGTCACCAGCCCAACAAGGTTATAACCCAGTTAGACAAGGATCATTGGTGGTCAAAATCTTACAAGTTGGGACTGTTGTAGACAATTTTTGAAGTTGAGATTATCACCGGCCAATTAGTGAAACTTAGGATTATTAAAATCCAATACCCCTATTTAAAATGTAGCCCTACGAGTTTTTATTTTTTGAAATCTATCCAAAACTTTTAGAGCTACTTTTCTAAGCAAGTCTTTCTCTATATAACATATACAACTAATTTTCAACACTAAACACTTAAACAATAATCACCAAACTTCATAATTTTAAACTTTAAAATCAAGTCCTAGTTTTAATTGTTGGATCCTTCTAACGAACCATTTAAACACACTAAACTTTAACTAAAACAACAAAATCAGCCAACTAAAGTTTCAAAAACAACAAAACAACTAAAATTTCAACCTTTTTTAACAATTTTATTTCTCCTAAAAATCCAAATAAAACAAGAAAACAACAAAATAATCGAACCATACCCGGAAAGAGTGATGAAGATATTGTTTTCATGAGTTTGGTGGCCGGAATTGCGGTGGGTTAAGTTAATATATTTTAGTTCAAATTAGATTATTAAATTGGGTTGGGCTTGGATTATGGTGTGTTTATTGGGTTAAAGGTTAAGAGAAAGTTAATTAGCTAAGTGGAAAGTTAATTAGGTTGTATTTAAAAAAAAATAGTGTTTACATTAAAAAATTTATAAATTCATAAGATTTTTTTTCCTAAGGGGGCGGCCGAAAATTTCCAAGGGGTGCGAACGAAAATTTTCAAGGAGTGCGGTCGGGATTTTACCAGGAATTTAACATTAAATTTTCTTTTTTCAAGGGGTGCGCCCGCCCACCTTAATATATATGTGGGTACGCCCCTGCCTAAAAACTCGTTTTATTTAGAATATAACTCAATTTTTGGTAAAATCTATATGCATAAGAGCACTAACAACGAGCAGTCCGCTTGGTTGGTCCGCTCAACAAACCGGCATCAAACGGACTAGCCTCTTATGGAGGAGAGGAGGTCAAATCAAACTAGAACTGTTCACGAGCCGAGCCGAACCGAGCGGACCTTTGCTCGTGCTTGGCTCGTTTACAAACCGAACCGAGCGGAGTGGCTCATTTAAAACCGAGCCTCAAATCAAGCGAGCGTTTTTCGAGTTGTAAATATTCCGAGCGAGCGTCGAGCGAAGTTCGAACAATCTGGACAACCGTGTCGCCCAATTTAAATTTGATGAGAGAGATAGTAACAATGTTTGGTCTCAAGTTTTTATGTCTTTAAAAACATGCACATTTCATGGTATAATATTTTTCTAATGAATAACAATGTTGTGGCCCACGAGGCGATGATCATATTGCACAAACAATTACGTTGAGAGTAGGAGAGGATCGACCTAGGGTAACGACATGAAACATTAAGGCGATAAGCAGCCTTTCGTTTATCGGTTTAGGGCTTAACTTTTAGATTTGATATTAATTTTTTTATTGGCGTGGTTGGACCAGTACGTCTAGATATAGTTGTAAATTTGTATATAGTGGACCAAAATCTAATATAATGGTATATATAAAACTATAAATTTATATTTAAGTATATATGTATGTGTAATGTGTGTATATATATAGGTGTGTGTATGTATAATTTATATTTGTGTGTATATATATATGTGTATATACATGTTTATATATGTACGTGTATATGTATATGTATATATATACTAATTAAAAATAATAATTCGAGTCGAACTGAGCCGGGCGGACCTTTGCTCATGCTTGGCTCATTTACAAACCGAGCGGAGCGGCTCGTTTACAACCGAGCGTCAAATCGAACGAGCATTTTCCGAGCAATTTCTGAACAAGCGTCGAGCGAGCGACGAGCGGCGAATGATTTGAACGACCCTAGATCAAACGGACCATTGTTTGTGGGTCCCCGATTTTCTGAACAGTTACTTTATAAAAAGAAAAAATCAAACTTTTTAAATTTCAAACCTTTAAGTGGTGTTTTTATTAAAAACAATTATAAATTTCAATAAAATATCATCCCAGATTCCCACTTCCACTTTAAAACCTACACCAAATTCACACCAACTTCAAATTGTTGTGTGCTATTTTTAATGGATTATTTAGTTTTTCAATTTGTTGTGTGCTATTTTTAATGGATTATTTAGTTTTTAAATTTATATCTTTAGATTTTTGTAATTTTTAGAAATAACGTAAATAAAATAAATATGTAAATATAAAATAGATTATACAAAAGATACATAGTTTAAATAAAATGAGAAAGTAGGTGATGAGTTGGATAATGAAGTGCATGTTTGGAATGATTTATTGTTAGAGAAAAAAGAAAAGGTTTAGAAGAGTGGTGGTTTAGAATAATGAGGAATGCTCACTAGGCATTGAATATCTACAAAGCCCATGAGGGGCAATAGTGCTTGTGTCTATTGGGTTAAATGGGCGGCAGAGGGAATAGTGTCAGGCAGCTGTCTGGCACTCCCCCATTGGCCCAACAAATTTACAATTTTATCCCGCTTTAAAATTTTGATTTTGCGATCAGTTCAAAATTATGTTTTTACCCCCACTTAAAAATAAATGCACGCTTTTGCTCCCAGCTAAATATTTCAATTTTGCCCCCGATTCAAAATTACGATTTTGCCCCGTTTCAATTTACAGCTTTGCCATTAGTTTTTTTCCCTTAAAATTACGATTTTGCCATCAGTTCAAAGTTATGTTTTTACCCCCACTTAAAAATAAATTTACGCTTTTGCTCCCAATTACAATTTTGCTCTCAGTTCAAAATTACGATTTTGCCCGGTATAAATTTATAGTTTTGCTATTAGTTTTTTTTCTCACAGCCAAGTTACGATTTTGCCCTCAACTTAAATTTACATTTTGTCCATCGTTTTTGTTTGTTTTCCTAGTGAAATTACAATTTTGCCCCCAGTGTAAAATTACTGTCACGCCGGCAGTTTCCTGGCACTCCCCCTTTGGTCCATTTAATTTACGATTTTATCCATGAATTAAAATTATGATTTCGCCCTCAGTTAAAAATTACGTTTTTCCCATCGTTTTAGTTTTTTTAGCAAAACTACAAAGGTTTTTTGTTTTAATATTGGTTTACTCGATTTAATTTTTTTTCGTGTCAAGGAGCTGCCTAACACTGGCTCATTAGTCCTGAAAAATTACAGTTTTGCCCTGAGCCCAAAAATTACGGTCTTATCATCCTTTTTTTTCCTAGCAAAATTATAGTAGTCTTTTTTTAATTGATTGAGAATTATTCGGCCATCGCCCCTCAATGCGGACGGGGTATCAACTAGTTCTAGTAAATTGATCAAGTCTATTGTTGTAGATGCTCTGAGTAGATAAAGAACAGAAATACATTGTGTAATTGGATTTTCATAATATTAAATATTAGAAAAAAATATATATGTTCAGTGAAAACTAGAAAAAAAAAAACTAATTGCCAGTATTAAGTATCAAGAGATACAATATGTGTGGCTTGAAACCAGGACACTATTTTAAAAATTATTTGTCTATAAATGATCTATTGTTGCATGTTTCACTTTCCATATAGATATTTTTTTTTCCTTGAGAGAAAACTTCATGGGTTCCCAACAAAAAAAGCCACATGCATTGTGCATACCACTCCCAGTGCAAGGTCACATTAACCCAATGCTAAAACTTGCCAAAATCCTACATTCCAAAGGTTTTCTTATCACCTTCGTGAACACCGAGTTTAACCACCAACGTCTCGTGAGATCGCATGGCGCTGAAGTTGTACGTGGCCTCCCTTCCTTCCGGTTCGAGACCATCCCTGACGGTCTTCCACCGCCACAAAACCTTGATGCCACCCAAGATGTCCTGTCTATAGCACGTGCCATTGAGGAAAATATGCTGGATCCGTTTAAAACCTTAATCACCAAAATCAATGCTTCGGGTTCACCGGTAACTTGTATAGTGGCTGACATGCTTATGGGCTTCACCCTCGATGCCGCTTCTGAGTTGGGTATTCCGGAGTTTATGTTATGGACCAGTGGAGCAGGTTCATTGTTATGTTTTGATCAGTATCCCAATCTTTTGGAGACAGGATTGATGCCCCTTAAAGGTAATGATATAATTTGTATTTTTGTTTTACTATCTCCCAAAATAAAACCCAAATTTAGAGTCACATACACTTTGTTGAAAGCATGGCAGAGCTTGGACGAAAACTTGGTGGGGTCTGTACTCTCAAAATCCAACTCGATTGGGTCCGACCTCTTAGCATTTCAATATTTTACACTATAAAAAATTCAGAAATTTCCGGTAAATTTAACTCTACGAGCGAAAATTGTGGGGGCCGGGCTCCCCGGGCCACCGTTAACCTTCGCCGCTGGCCGAAAGTAAAAGTACATACAAATAAAATGGTTTTGTCTTACTTTTGGATATCTAGTTTTTAACTTTATATAAATACTAGGTGTGACCCCGTGTAATACATAATATGCATAAATGTAATTTTATATAACAAATCATAAAAAAGAGATATCTTTGAATAAAAGCTCGTGTATTACACGTATTGAATAAAATATAATGTCATATGTTAACACATACAATCGTCAAGATTTATCTTATAAAAATGAACTTTGATATACTATTTACTTATTATAACATTTTAGTTTGTTTTTTTTATTTATTATTAGGTAAAAAAACACATGTATTACATGGGGTTTAATCCCGTTTTTATGATACATTGAAACTATGAGATACAATGTATTTAATTAGTTTTGTGCACATTCATGCTTATTTGTTATTTCATTCATAAAACACTCGTCTCAAACTTGTATTCAAGAGAGTTTACGATACAAAAAAGGTGGAGATCGAGCGCTTTGAATGGAGTATAGAATTGTTATATTTAAAAATGGTGTTCTTTCTAAATGTTGATGCAGTGTGCGATAAATAATGGGTTTAAACCAATTATAACAGTACGACTAACATTACAAAGGTGAAACTAAGTTGTCTAGATTTAACATTTGAAAGAATTGTGCGACTATAATAGTGAGTTCAAACCATTATAGCAATGCATCTAAAATAAGTATAATTTGATAGAAGCATATACCCCGGACCTAGAATAATTATATATTTTAGTGAAAATAAACAATAATACAATTATTATTAAGTATATATCAAACGGGAACCTTTGATTTCCGATTTACCATAATTTCAATCACCAAACTCCAAAGTGTATATATATATATATATATACTCATAATACTCGGGATAAAACTTTATGATTATATAAAAAAACAAATATTTATCCTTATCTAAATTTTTGTTTAAAATTATTTATCGAAAACAAATATTTATTCTTATCTATTTTTTGTTTAAAATTATTATTATTATTGTTTAATATGAGAGATAAATATCTAAATTTTTGTTTAAAATTATTTATAGGAAAACAAATATTTATTCTTATCTAATTTTTGTTTAAAATTACTATTATTATTTAATATGAGAGATAAATAAGAAAATAAGATGATAAAGTATCAGAAAGTGACACGTGTCCAAAAAAAATTCATTTATTAGTATAGGAAGATTTAAAACATAAGATTACTAAAATTTAATTTTAAAACATTTAAAATTATAAATCCTAAGTTTTATCTTTATTGTACTTCAGATATTGTAATCTGTTAAGAAAAATATAGAAAAAACATTATGTAGGCATGTGTTTTTTTTTTTTTTTTTTTTTCAAAATCATAACCTTTAAAAAGTTAAAATTAGTTGAAGTTATTTGTGAGATTTGTACATTGTGGTCGCTCTAAGTTTTTATATTTAGTGAAAATAATTCACAAATAAAAAATCAAAGATCATTTTTGTGAATATATTGGTAAAAGAGGTTTACTTTGTGATTTTTCCTTAGAAAACCATATGGTAACATTTTTGTAATTAATTAGTCAATAACGAGTCCAATTTGTTTTTGAAAAACACATAAAAACTATTGTACCATAAGGTTATATTAAGGGTATCTTTGGTAAAAGTAGTTAATGGCTGGAAGATGGTAGCCGGTGGCTAGAAGCTGGTAGCTGTAGCTGGTAGCTAGTAGCTGTAGCTTTTTAAATATAATTGGTGTTTGGCAGAGTAGCTGAAACTTTTAATAAAATGTATAAAATGACCAAAATAGACATAACTTAAAATTTAAAAAGCTTGTGCATTGAAAAGTTCATTATCTTTAAGGTTAAAATAGTCATTTTTTTTCCCTAAAAGCTTGTAGCTACTTCTAAACGCTATTAGTATGATCGTTCAACCAAAAGATTCAAGCTCCTAACCTAAAAGCTTTAAGCTCATTTAACCAAACAAGGTTTTTTATTGAGTATGAGTTTTTTCTTAAAAGCTTAAAGCTAGAAACTCCTAAAAGCTCCATGCCAAACATACTCTAAGTTTATTATTGTAGTCCACGGGCCTAGTTTATGTTAATTAGGGTTTAATATTCTCTATATACTGTAATGTTAGTTATCAGTGAAATCAATTCAGTCTTTTACCGTCTTACATGGTATCAGAGCATTAGGGTTCTGGTCCTTCTCCGCTGCGCTAACACACAAATGCAAACCCTAGCCGTCGCCACCTTGTTCAAACCCTATACTGGGTGGCGTGCTTGCCATCATCACCACCCCATCCAGTCCCATTTTCCTTTTAGTTTTTCGTTCATCTACTTTTCAGATTATCGTTTGAATAAAGCTTCGTTTGTATTATTCAAGATTTCGGCCTTCGTTCCTAAGAAATTACAAAGTGATCTGCCATGTCTTTTTCTCTTGAAGAAATTGCAAGTGACTTGCTGCCAAACTGCAAAGTATTTTAGCAGACATCGAACACAACTCGAAATTGATTTCACGTTGTCCAATCAAATTGCGAAAGAGTTTTGTTTTCTCCAGACAAATAAAACGTATTTTGATGATCCTGCAGCACCATCTCAACCGTCAATGTCGTACCCCGTCAAGTCACTCATTGCGATCGCGCTGCTGGTGTTTTTTTTTTTTTGTTTTGTATTATTGTCGCCGACTACGGTCCGCCGCTTATTGGCTTTCGACCCTCCGCCGCGCTACTTGCTAGATTATGATCTGCTGTTGCACCGCCATACAAATTGTCTTTCCATTCAGCTACTTATTGGACTACGGTCTTCACCGCGCTGCTAGATTAGTTAGCTTTTTACCCAATCACTGTTGCATGGTATGCCTCTTGTACGATTACAAGTTCTATTATTGAATACTTTGAAGGTTAAGGATGGCAAAATTCAAGGATACTATGGGTGACAAACTCAAGCAATGAAGTTGTTGGCAAAATTTTGGATTGCTGAATCAATCGAAGCATGTGTTGGGTATAATGAAACACCCGCTTTTCACATTCGAAAATAAAAATAATAAATACAAATTTTAATGAAATTTGGGCATGACCCGTTCGTAAAATAGACGATTCCCTGCTTTTAGCAATTAAAAACATTTGCAAAACTTTAACTTTCTAGCACATTATAAGCCATATAAAACAACATTTAGGTACAAGGTCTACTAATCATAACTAAGTTAAGTACATACGAACACCAAAAGACTACACGTATTTGGTTTTATAAACAAAATCATAATTTTAGACCCGTATTCGTAGATAACTCCGGAAGCGCGAGGTGGGTGTTTCATGTGTGTTCGTTCCAAGTTCGCCATAACGTCTAAACTGCGGATTTACCTACATCAAACTTCGAAATTAAATTCGTCAGTTATGTTACTTATAATCTAGTAAATCAAAATTAACCCATTTTATACATTCATCTCATACACGCACTTTCTTACCCGATAGAACGGGTCAAAACATACTATCTCATAATTGATATATAACATACCATTCTTATCCCGTTGAAACGGGCATTCACATTCGTACATAAACATTCATTCGGTTCTTTATAAAAAAACGAATACATTCCTTTCATTCATACGCATACACTCCAACCCGTGAGTGACAGATCAAGTAAATTTCATTCATTCATCACTTATCCGTTAATAACGGATAATAACTTTCGTAACATAACTTTCATTCGGTTTGTTTATGACGAACGAATTCATTCCTTTCATACTTAACTATCACAAACTATCATAATTATGGTTTAGCACATACGACAACTTACAATAGAATTTTATGAGCATAGAACAACATACATTCTATTAGTACGACCCGTTCATACGGTTCGACTACATAACACTTCAAACATTCATTCTATTAGTGCGACCCGTTCATACGGTTCGACTACATAGCATTCCAACATACATTTTATTAGTGCCATCCGTTCATACGGTTCAACTACATAACATTCCTTTACTTTCTCATTTTTTTCTATCCATTCCTTAAATGTTCAACACATCAAATTACCATGTTTTACACAACCATTTTCGAACTAGAATTTATATAATGAGACTAACATTCATAATCTACATTAAGGATAGACAAAGTTCATAAGAACTTACCGTTGTTTTGCATTTGCTTGCGAACCGGATTGACTTGTATCCTCTTCCTTCACGCCTACAATTTCGCATTCAACATTCCTTCAATCTCATGCTTTTATCTCACATTTACATTAAAATAGTGAGCTAACAATTCATAATTTCATCAATTCTAATCAATTACCATCATGTGTATATGAAATCATCAACATTACATGAAAACTAATACTCAAGCATTTCATCAAACACATGGTGTGCATAACATTAGCGAAGCATAATGTACAAGTAATTAAAGCACATTTTTCCTAATTCATCCATAGATTAACATAATCATTCAATCTTCACAAATTATCATCATAACCATGTATCTTATGTTTTATATCAAACTATCCACCAAAATACCTTCTACAACACTACGTCAACATCAACATTACACTAATTTATACATAAACTTCACTAACCTCCATTATTCTACAATTACAAGTGGGTTTTATCCCAAATCATCAATATAATCAAAATTTAAACACATTACAACTTCTACACATTAACATTCGCTAACATTCATGTTCAATTTCATAATACATTCACGGATTATACATAACCCACTTCATCATACATTAATAAAACACAAAATTTAACTTACTTGATGTCAAGAACACTTAGGTGATTCATATTCTTAGCATATGCATCAATTTCAACTTCAGTTTCCTTTTGATTTGGTAGATTTCTTGTTAACAAGGGTTTCCCCTTGTTCTTCCCTTGTGAGGTCGACGCACACACACTTCTGATATGTGTGTGTGTGTGTGTGTGTTTTAATTGAGTTTTATTAATTTATCTTTCAACTTATTCATCATTGGTCCCTCAAGTTTGGTGCTTACATTATTAATGGCTAACAATTTATTTCTTCATATTCACCACTAACCTTTATTAATTAGCACATAGAATTTGGGGTGTTACAAGTCTACCCCCTTAAAGAAGGTTTCGTCCTCGAAACCTGAATACGCACCAAATAATTCCGAGTAGTGTTCGTGCATTTCATTCTCCGCTTCCCACGTAAGATCTGACCTCTTTCGGTGTTGCCATTGAACCATCACTTGTCGAATGGCTTCGTTGCGAAGTTGTTTCATTTTGTAGTCTTTTATTGCCACGGGCTTTTCAGCATAATTTAATCTTTCATCCACCTCGATATCGTCCAAAGGCACATAAGCCATTTCATCCGCGAGGCATTTTCGTAATTGCGACACATGGAAGGTGTTGCGAATTCCATCTAATGCCGATGGTAGTTCTATCCGATATGCCACCATTTCGACTCGAGCTAGTATACATTCTGACAAGTCTACTCGTATCCTTCCGTAAGTACATACCTCGAACTTTGACAACAAGTTTTCATCCGATTACCCTTCATGATGAATTGGTCACTACCACTTTACAACTTGTCCAATACACTTGGTAATTCAATATTGTATGATTCAATACGATCCTTTTACATTATTCCATGATCAAAGTTCATTCGTTTGAGCTGATTTTCTTAAATCTTGTGTGTCAAATTATGCATACCCACATACCTCTAACACCCACTTAGGGAAACAATTATAATAATATTCAAGCTTGTTCATTCCTATTTATTCATATAAAATCACAAGTCAAACACCATTCAATAGTTGCTAACTATTTAGCTTCTACATACACCCCACCCTTTTCTGGGCCAATATCAAGCAAAATTTCTTTCATGTCACTGGCTTGGTAATTATTTTCACACTTTTCTTGTAATACCTACGTATGATCTCTACCCGAGACCAATATTTCTTTCATTGATAATCTATCATATCTGCATGGTTAATCGTAATTCAATGCATACATTTATACAACTCGTGTATATACTATCTTGCTCCAACCTTTCTTACCGTCTATTCCTTGGTTACAAGGGCCTACATAAGGCTTTAATCACACAACCAATATAATCGTGTATCAATACTTACATTCATGTAACTCATATTACACCCAAGGTATTATATGCAACTATACACGCTATCACATTCCATAGCTGTCATACATACATCAGTCCTTCTAACATTGTAGTACAAAGGCAAATACCTAACATCGTACCACAATGGATAACTCTACCTATATACCTACTAAAGTTCCGTTACATACGAGATTATAAGCTTATTTTACATGCCATTCCATTCCACGTATGAGTTACATAAAACTAGGTATAACCATTCATTCGATAATTTGTTTATACTTATCCTCCTAGGGTTGTCCTATAAAATGAAACAAGAATCCTTACGTATGCAAACTCTAACTCGTGACATTTCTCGAGAGGTTTACCTTCTACTAAGTCCTCACATGTGTTAGGAAACCCAACTAGGGGTAGGATTCATTCAAATATCCATTCATTTACTCACTTAGTCCAAAATTTCTTGCCATAGCGTAAACCCGTCTTACATTCTTTGCAAGGCTTACTTGGGGCAAAATATCCTTTATGCCACATTCCACTCAATTATTCTTTATGTAACGGTTCACCTTCTAATAGTTATGCATTCTATTGTTTTCATTCTAACTTCCTTCCACGTTAACCTTTCAAATCTACCATACAATTCTTTCTAGTTATTTTAAATTTGGCATTCTAAGCATTTACCCTACTTTGTTACCAGTTCCTTACTTTCCCTTTTATTATATGCGGGTCGACTCTTACAATTTTTCCGCAACGACACTTTAAGACATCTAATAACTATCCTTTGCAATAAACAAGAATTTAGAGTCGCTCTAATTTCCTGTATTGATATGAAGTTTATAATTCAATTGCCAGCATAATAAGTCATTTACTTCTCCTTTCTAAATTACTAACCATACTTGTTCCTTCACTATACCGTTAGTAACGATAACGTTCATCATGAGCCTACTACTCAATCCCTCCATTATTAATATCTTCATTCTTTCTAATCGCCTCCTTTGTAACGTAAAATTATGACTACCAACAAATGTGTGTATATATATACACGCCATAGGCATTTAGTAACTCCATTCTTGTTATTTGCTTGTGTTTTCAAACATTCACAAATTTCTTTCCTATGCAATATCTAGTTATCTACCTTACTATGACAAATTTAATGTTTTCCTTCCCAACCATATTGCATGTTCAACTTCGTTATTTAAAACTCATGACTTTTGGTCATTGCCCTTCCATCCCCACAAAATGGACTAATTCGTACATTTGTACTTCCTTGTTAATTTTAGACATACTTATGTAAATGTTGTTCTTGCCATGCCTTGCAAAAATTATCTTTCCTTAGTTAAAATTAAGCCACTTGTTAGGGTCTCAACCCGTTAGCCATCCTGTTTCTTTTGAATCGTTTACTAATAAGTCCAACAGGTAATTATGCTTACATGTTGGGCCAACATCCTTCATTCTTGTAATTCGTGCATATCTTAACATTCAGATTCTACTTCTTTCTTTCTTACAATTCATGCATATATTTCGAACATTCAAATTCTATGTCTCTTTCTTAATATTTTTACACAATTGTATTCTATCTTCCTTTCCAGTTATTCACCCATACCCTTTTTTTATGGATTTTTCTCGATTACCCGAGTGTCTTACATCCTCTTTTTCTTTCTTACACATGCGCACTAGGCATATCTGTGATGAGTTTCTACTCGTGTGCATCCTTTCGCTAAGTTTATTAGTTTTCTTCACTTCGAGATCTTTACCTCCTCATCTCATTTCAATTCGGACATACTTACTATTATTTTACCATTTCTTTCAGAAATCTCTACCACTGTTGGTACTTAAATCACCCATCAAGATCTTAGCCCATTATCCATTTTGATCCTCACGAATCGATCACTGCATGTCTAATTCGTAACATATTCAGTGCATCATCTTTCATTAGAATCTTTTATTACCACAACATCTTTCTATAGATATACTTACTTACACCATTACATGCTACCACATTTGTTAAATGTTTTATTCGTATATCCCGTTTTGGGTCTACCACGGTTAACCATCAACATACCCTTACTATATTCAACTTCAAATGTTGTATTTCAACACTACATTTTACATTATGTTTCATGTGTTGCGTCTCAACGCAACATTCTACATTATGTTTCAAGCATTGCGTTCCATATAAATATCTTACTTTAAAATTTTTGTTCTACTAACATTTACTTTTTATATGACCAATTTTTCATCCTTAGAACCATACTACACTCGCAACTCTATCATACTTTCACGTTCAATACCTTTTAGATTTGATCATACTTATCTTTCTATCATTTCAACCTTACACGATTTGATTTAATGGGTTAGACAGTTTTACTTCATCGCATGTTATTCCATGCCATCACAATTATTTTTTAATAACTTTCGTTTCTTATCCATTATCATCATCATTTATCAATAAGATTCATACAAGGTATGACTTCAAATCATGAGGATTTAAAATCCCTAACTTTCCTTAATTACATTTCCACATTACTTATTTCTTGTCACGTAAACATGTGACATGCTTAAGCTCATACGTTCTCATTAAATAATATGTTACTTTTGGGGGTTTATTGGGGACCATCAAGGTTCGGGGCTCAATTACTTGTTAATTCAAAATTTTCATTTGTTGCCTGAACTCCACCGTAAGCTACAGTGACTCTACCGTAGCTTACGGTATCTCTTTTTGTATCTTGGCCTCCACCATAAGCTACGGTAGCCACCATAGCTTACGGTGGCAATAAAAGGGCTATGGTGACTTTCTACTGCCTTACGGTGGACCAAAATTTCAATACCTACCGTAGCTACGGTAGAGCCCAGTACACGTTGGCTGAATTTCTTAATTGCAGCCACTTTGATATGTTTTCGAAACTGATTTCAATCAAGCCAGCCCCCGAGGTTTCTAAATGCACTTAATGCTAACATTCCTATGTTTTCATTTCTTTCTAGTCTTTCCATAATGTCATCAATTCATATTATAATTTCCTAAAATAATCTTACAAGTTTACCTCGCCTTGCGTCTTGGAGCGAACACACACCTTCTGCGAGCTTTCGGTTTGAGTTCGAGTACTCTAACGTGCTCGAATCTCTCAAACCTAGGCTCTGATACCAACTTGAAACACCCGCTTTTCACATTCGAAAATAAAAATAATAAAATACAAATTTTAATGAAATTTGGGCATGACCCGTTCGTAAAATAGACGATTCCCTACTTTTAGCAATTAAAAACATTTGCAAAACTTTAACTTTCTAGCACATTATAAGCCATATAAAACAACATTTAGGTACGAGGTCTACTAATCATAACTAAGTTAAGTACATACGAACACCAAAAGACTACACGTATTTGGTTTTATAAACAAAATCATAATTTTAGACCCGTATTCGTAGATAACTCCTGAAAAGCGAGGTGGGTGTATCATGTGTGTTCGTTCCAAGTTCGCCATAACGTCTAAACTGCGGATTTACATAACCCACCTCATCACACATTACTAAAACACAAAATTTAACTTACTTGATGTCAAGAACACTTAGGTGATTCATATTCTTAGCACATGCATCAATTTCAACTTCAGTTTCCTTTTGATTTGGTAGATTTCTTGTTAACAAGGGTTTCCCCTTGTTCTTCCCTTGTGAGGTCGACGCACACACGCCTGATATGTGTGTGTGTGTTTTAATTGAGTTTTATTAATTATCTTTCAACTTAGTCATTATTGGTCCCTCAAGTTTGGTGCTTACATTATTAATGGCTAACAATTTATTTCTTCATATTCACCACTAACCTTTATTAATTAGCACATAGAATTTGGGGTGTTACATATAATCTTGATGTTATGGGTTGGTTCAGGTCAAGTACAGGTAAAAGTTGGGTTAGGTTAAGTTATCTAATGGGTCAAGCAAAAATGAGAAGTGGGCTTGAAGTATTTCAGCACGTGAGAGAAGGAGTCCAAAAGGTTGACCGACTCTTTAGAGCATGTGAAAGTTGGGAAGTTTGTTGAAGTGTACGATTATTTAGGTTGACTCAGTTTTAATTTATTATTTTTCGCATGGTTCCAGTATGTGTGTAAGGCTATTTATAGCCCTATGGTTAATGAATATAGTAGTCAGTTTTTCCATTTCGTTTTCTTTCTTCAAGTTCAGTTACACATATATATTAGATAGTATTATTTGTGTGAGTGTAGTGTGTGTTTGAAGGGGCCTAAACCATCATTTGGTATCAGTGCGAGGTTGTCAAGCAACGAGAGTCGAGAAACGGTGTTTTTGAGAGTCGTGTTTGGAGAAGGGGTAGCAGCCCTCTAAACTGCGGGGCTGAGAAAATAAAGAGACGAGAAATTTGCAGGCTCTATGAACCGGACGAAGCAGTAGCAGTGTATGATCTCGATAAGAAGAAGCAATTGCAGCAGCGGTTTATCACAACATATGTCATCAACAGAAAGAGAGAAATTAAAGTGAAAGCAAGCAAGCAAGGTTGATCAATGTCGTGATTGTAAGAATGAAGCAAGAAGCAGTGATCAATTTTTAGATTGAGAAAGAATTGAAGCAGCAGTATTACCGATTGAAGCAGCAAGAAAATTGAATAGAAGGAAGAAGAGAAACAAACATTCCTGTTTATTTGTAATAATAAACATGAATAAAAAATCAAATGAAGACGGTGATTCCGATGGTGAAGCAAGCAAGCACCTGGGAATTAATTATAAAAGGTGAAGCAAGCATACACCTGATTTAATTCCACATCCAATCTCATGCGGAAGAATTTGAAGAAACAAGAAAGTAGCAACAGAGAAAGTGAAGAAGCTGCCAGAAAGAGAAAGAAGAAGGAAGTTCGTCGGGAAGAGAAAGAAGAAATGAGAGCTGATTGAAATCAGCAAAGCAAGAAGAAAGAAACGCTGCTAGAAAGAAGAAAGAAAGTACCAGCGTAACATTACTAGAAAGAAAGAGAGAAAGAAAGATCAACAACCAGAGAAAGAAGAAAGAAGAAAGAAAGTCGATACCGTGAAGAAAGAAGAAAGACGGGTGCCGCACTAGTTCGTTGATCTCAAAAGAAAACGGAAGAAAGAAAAATCAGGTAGCAAGTAGCCTGAAACAAGTCAACAAGCAAGATGATTTGATGCAAGTAAGCAAGAACGGGTTCGAATCAAGCAAGAACGCAACAAGGTTATAGTAAGAAAAGAAAACACGAATGCAAGTGAGAAAGGATCACGTAGCAAGAAATGACATCAAGATTATGGGGGTGAATGTTGGGTATAATCTTGATGTTACGAGTCGGTTCAGGTCAAGTACAGGTCAAAGTCGGGTTAGGTTAAGTTATCTAATGGGTCAAGCAAAAATGAGAAGTGGGCTTGAAGTATTTCTGCACGTGAGAGGAGTCCAAAAGGTTGACCGACTATTTAGAGCATGTGAAAGTTGGGAAGTTTGTTGAAGTGTACGATTATTTAGGTTGACTCAGTTTTAATTTATTATTTTTCGCATGGTTCCAGTATGTGTGTAAGGCTATTTATAGCCCTATGGTTAATGAATATATAGTAAGTTTTTTCATTTCGTTTTCTTTCTTCAAGTTCAGTTACACATATATATTAGATAGTATTATTTGTGTGAGTGTAGTGTGTATTTGAAGGGGCCTAAACCATCAGCATGTTTATGTTTTTTATTGTGTTTATGGTTTTTATTTTTCAGTCTTAGCATCCGGTTTCCTTCCGTTATGACTGTGGAGGAGTATTGGACCATAAGATTATATTAAGTTTATTATTGTAGCCCACGGGCCTAGTTTTTAATATGCTCTACATACTGTAACAATAGTTATCAATGAAATCAATTCGGTCTTTTACCGTCTTACACAAACAACACAATTACAATTTTGTAAATATATGAAACTTTGATGGTATACTAATACTATATTCATTGATGATTCCAGTACATAACATAAAAGTTTCATGCATGGCTTTACAATAAATAAGTGGAACATTATAACAGCATTATTGTATGCGTCGATGTGATTAGACTACATGTGTTGTAATTGTTAATATCTTTTTTATAGCATTTGCTAGATATGCTAATATAGTGTATACATTGTTAATTATACTAGCATTGTTAGTATAATATAATATATTTTTTTAGAACGGCGAATTTGTTTAATGTAGATGATTGGGTTATGTGCCATTTTGATTAAGTTATTCTTGTACCATTTAGATTGAGTACATTGTTCTCCTTTAGTTTTGATCTGTAGGTTTAGATGGGTGAGGAACCTTGTCCATGTGGTAATTTGTGGAGATGCTGTCAATTTCCAGCATTTAATAAACTTTGATTGCACCCGGCTAAATTTGTTCAACAAAAAAAAAAAAAACTGTTTGTTTTAATTTAGGCATGTTCTTATTTCAACCCCTCACTATATACATATATGTAAATTTATAAAATTCATTCAAAAAAACAAGGTGGCTATGTAACCCTATAACCACATCACTCTCCATTCACTGTATTTGAGCAACACTACATAAAGAAATTCTTATAGGTAGTGCAACTAATTGGCGGTGAAACTAGAAAACAAGAATTAAATAAAATTAAAAGGAAAAGGTCTGAAAACAATTTTAGGGTGTATTCTAATTTATAGTAGTGAAAGTAGAACACTACTAATATATTATTTTTTGTGTTTATTTATTCTTGTCGATTGATTTGAAACTAATCATTTTTCTTTGATATACAGATTCAAGTTATTTAGTAAACGGTTATCTGGATACAGTTCTAGATTCTATACCCGTCATGCATGGCATACGTCTAAAAGATATTCCTCCTTTTATTAGATATATCAACCCAGGGGATGAATATGTGGTTCAATTTTTTTGTTCACAATTTGAGAGAGCAAAATCAGTTTCTGCCATCTTGTTTAATACTTTTGATGAACTCGACTGTGACATTTTAGACGCGATCTCTTTAAAGTTTGCTCCTTGCTACGGTATTGGCCCTTTACATCTTATCGAGAACACGATTGTAGACAAAGCTGTAGCATCCTTCAAATCAAACCTCTGGAAAGAAGACTCCGAATGTGTAAAATGGCTAGACTCGAAAGAACCATCGTCAGTTATTTATGTGAACTTTGGTAGCATCGCGGTAATGACATCTCAACAACTAGTTGAGTTTGGATGGGGACTCGCGAAAAGTAATTATTCATTCTTGTGGATCATACGTCCTGACCTCGTGATTGATGAGTCTGCTGTTCTTCCACCTGAACTGTTGGCGGAGATTAACGATAGAGGGTTGTTGGCAGGTTGGTGCCCCCAACAACAAATTCTTAACCACCTGTCAATAGGAGGGTTTTTAACGCATAGTGGATGGAACTCGACAATTGAAAGCATTTCTAGCGGAGTGCCAATGATTTGCTGGCCGTTTTTTGGTGACCAACAACCGAATTGTTGGCTGGGTTGCAACAAGTGGGGTATCTCCATGGAGATTGACAACAATGTAAAGAGTGATGAGGTTCAAAAGCTAGTGATTGAGTTGATGAAAGGCGAAAAAGGAAATTTGATGAGGAAGAAAAGTGCTGAATTGAAGAAGAAGGCTGAGGAAGCATGTGCTTTTCCTTCTGGTTCATCAGTGGCTAATTTGGAGAAGATTGTTCATGCAAACTTCTTCTAAATGACCCATATCTCTTTAAAAGAAAATAAATGCATGTGTTTTTTATTGTAATCCTATTGACTTTCTATAAATGTATTGTACTTCATTTGTGCTCCATAATATTATATGATACAACTCTTGAATCAATTCTGAAGTTCTCTTTAAGAGTAAGCAGGTTATGACTTAATTAGATGCAACTAAACATTAAAAAACTTCACTTAGGGGTTGTTTGGCAACATCTGAATGGTTAAGTGCTGAACCAGTAAGAGGTCTGAATCAAAGTGTTGAACCAGAAGATGTCTGAACCATTAAGAGTCTGTATAATGCTTAACCGTTCAAAGGCAAATGTCTGAGCAATTCAGATTAGAGGTCTTAACCATTCAGACTCTGTATAATGCTTAACCGTTCAGAGACAAATGTCTGAACCATTCAGACATCTGCTCGTGAAACAAACAGTCTGAATCATTAAGTGTTGAACCAGTAAGAGGTCTGAACCATTAAGAGCCTCATTAAGAGGTAAACAAACATCCCCTTAATTCATGGTATTCACTTCGACCCACTCAATTTGCATGCCCTGTTTAAAAGAATGGTCGCGGCTTGCTTTGTATAAAGTTACTAAATTTAAAAAAAAAATGTTGTGTTCTTTTAGTATATTCTCATGTACAAAGTGATGTAGTTGATTAGATCTAAAAGATCAACACACCTAATTGCATACTTTTTCTTGTTAAAAATATTTCATAGCTATTGACAAAAGCCCATCAAAACGTGCACAAATGTTGTTTTGCGACCAACAATAGCTTAAGTTAGTTGGTACTAATTTTTGTGACCAAAATAGCAACCGAAATTTATTTCTCAAAATTAGCGACTTTTTCTATTTGCAACGTACCTTTTTACAATCGATTTTGCGAAAGAATCTTTTTGCATAACAAGTTAGCGCCCAATTTTACAACTAAAGCTATTAGCGTCTGGTTTTGCGCCTTGGTTTTTATGACGGATTTTTACTTTTTTATAAAAAAGTCAAGTTTTTTCCTATTTACAAATATGAACCCAAAACAAGCAGCAAAAATCTCTAAAAGAACTCAGCTATGTATTTTCAATAAAATTTTATGATTTATTGAAGATTTTTATACAAACATACCTTTATTTAAAACACTTAAAGAATAAACATGTGAAATACACACGGTTTTATGGATAATACAATATGACGGGTCCATGGTTAGAAAATACACTTTATGACCAATAATCCGTTTCAAGCTTCTAATTCGAAAGAAGGTAATGCTGACGACTACACTCAAATAGTTCAGACAAATCATTTGTTTGATTAACGGTTGTTAAACACTCTTTATGTTACGTTTTATTGTGTAGACGTTCTTAGCATTTATACGTTCTTCACTGATGTTCGTTTCACATATTGTGTGTGACCTTATTATGGCGTAAATGTGTAATTTTTTATCGTCTCCTTATAACATATCGTGCATGTGTTATTGGGCTGTCATATATTCATGTAATTATATTTCACATAGAGAGGTGTGTGCTAGCGTTGTTATTCTCTAAATTGACTCTTAGCTCTTATTTAGTCAAACCGCGGCGAAGAGTGGATTTTGAAACTTTTAATAATATGTCGCTTCTTATATATATATTAGGTGGATTCGCCCGCGCTTTAAAAGATAGCATACAATCCCATGATTTTCTCACCGTATCAATTAGTGATTGTGTAGATATTTTGTATTTATTTGTTTCTGTAGGACCGAGTTTCGTGACCGAAACCGTGATTCTCATGATTATGTTCATAGACGGGAAGATTAGAGACGGATGAAATACTTGGTTGTATTGATTTTGTAACATAACATAACAAGCCGGCCCGATTAACAAGCTAACCGAGCCATACCAAAGGAGTACACATCCGGGGAGAGACCAAGTGGTGATCTCTCCCGGTGAGGTCTCAAACCTCCTAAAACTTCCTTGTGTTTCAAATGGCAAGGGTTTTCTATTTATAGTCACACCCCTTGTCTTGCAAACACACACGGTCAACCGAATAACCCTCTCGTTTGACCACTTCAAACGAGCGGGTCTATACACGTTCGATAGACCGTTTCACTAACTATTACAAATTCAGCGTAAAATAAAACTAATCTATTCGACAAGCATCGGACACAAAATCTGCATCAACAAATTCCCCCTTGTCCGTTGCTGTCGAATGCTGAAAATGCAACTGCAATCGATCTTCAGTCAAGTATTCATCTTCTCTGTGTTAACAAATTCCCCCTTGACCGATGATCCAGGTAAGTAGTATCTTGACGCTCCTTGTAAAATATTTCCCCCTTAAAGTACGCGTATCCGTGTTGGGTGTTGTGCAATTTCCTCAATTGACCGATCTTCCGCTGATCTTCCAATACTCCAACCGGCATTTGATAAGGGTTCCAATCTTTAAGAACTGCATCAAGTCTTGATCTTGTCATAAGAACTCTATTTCATACAAGCATACTACATTGATAGAGATTTCTGGTGAACTGTCTTCTGTAAACCGTCTTTGTGGAATCGACCAAGTAATGCACTTTAATCTTCAGCATCAACACTCAGGAAAGTCAGCTAGACCAAGTGTATCCCTTGCAAGCTCAACCAGCATGCTTAGTTGAACTACATCCAGATCTCATTGTCTCGCCTTTGTGAAGTTGACCACGTAATGCACTACGGATCTTCAGCATCAGTACTCAGGAAGTCAGCTAGACCAAGTACATCGTTTGCAAACTCAACGAATTGAGTTACCCCCAGATCCCTGTAAAATCCCAAAGAAACATCAAACCTAAAACCGAATCCTGCAGGTCTTCAGTCTTGAACTATCAGCTTTCATAAAGATTCCCCAGGTCTTCAGTGAACAGCGCTTTTGTAACTACTGTAGACTTTAGAAACCTGTATTTTTCCGTGCAAAACCCTTCACGCTGGCTGGAGAATTAATTAAAATCCTCAAATATGTGTATGTGCAAAACATTCCACGCCGAACCGTTTGTATCACCAGAAAATCACAAACTCTACCACCTGTGATTGCGTTTAGAAATTTACCGAAGAAATTCAACATACGAAAATTTTTATCCCCCCATTTCTTTGGTAAAATCTCTAAACCTTAACAGATTCTTTCCACTTCAAAGAAACTGTCGTCAAATGTTCACCAATTCCCTCCACTGAGCGGAACTGTCGTCAATCTTCACTGAATGTTCTTGGTTCCGAAAAATCACGAAAACGACTTTCTTCTTTGCATATTCTAGTTGAATAAGAACGTCCCCTAGTACCCCGTAGGATCCGACTTGTATCCCTCCAAAGACTTTGTGAACTCGTTAGGACCGGTATTGACATTCTAGGTTCATTCATTCGTTACCAAATGCGAGAATATGACAATAAACAAAAAAGATTTCTTCGTTGCATATTCTAGTTGATAAAGAAATTTCGCCTAGTACCCCGTAGGATCCGACTTGTATCCCTCCAAAGACTTTGTGAACTCGTTAGGACCGGTATTGACGTTCAAGGTTCATACGTTCGTTTTCAAATGCGAGAATATGACAATAAACAAAATGCTTTCGAACATTTACGAATAACCGACAACAATCATAAACATTGACGTGCGGAAGTGAACATACCGTTCCGTTTTTGGTTTTTGGCCCATAATAGCCGCGTCACCATTTTTGACATTTGCATCGGTAACCGTGACTACCCCACATTTTTCAAAAATCAAGTTTTCATCATCTCTTGTTTTCATCATGCCGCATCATCTCGCGCGCTCCCAAACCCGTACAAATTTGACATTGAAGCTCGATTTAAATATCCTTCGCGAACACCCGACCCCTATCTGCATCAAAAACATTTGTTCCAATGGATCCCATTTTTTTTTTTTTTTTTTTTTAACATTTGCCCAAAATTTCACACCAAATGGGCCCAATAGAAAAACCTAGCAAAATATAACTTTAGGTGCTAGATTTTCATTTTGTAGATCCACCAGATAAGTAATAGATGCAGCCGGTTGCCCACATTAGAAACATCTTGGCCCACTAAAATAGTCCATACTTAATCCCAAATAGAATTCCATCGTGATCCAATAAGGAATAAAATAAACACTTGAAACCCAATTATCCCATATTATGCTACCAGGTGGGCCTAAGAGAATACATAATGATTTGCCAATTCAAAGCCCAAGTCACTATATGCTCATCTTTATATGAATGGCCCAACAGAAAACCTAGTAGCATCAAGCAAAGTCAGCCGACAACATCATCTTTGTCTTCCTCTTCTTTCTCAGCGACACACACACCTCCAAACCCTAAACCAAACATACATTCGCCACTACCAGACATCCTCGTCATCCTCCACCACCTTTCTGCGATAACCAGCAACAATCGGACATCAATACCAACAAACTCTTCTTCTTCGATGCAACATACATCAGCAGCCGCCGGAAAACATCCTTCGATGATGTTTCTTAACCTCGAAAGATGGACTGCAAAATACCCTTCGAACTGAGACTCGAAGGATACTAAGCTTTTCGAAGTTGTTGAGGGTTCCCACAAATATCTGGTATCTTTCGATCCAGATCTGGATCCTTCGACCCAAAGAACATCCTTCGACCCAGATCTGGATTAAGCAGCCGCCAAGAACATCAAGAACACAGCCTCTGTTCAATTTTGCAGATTTGACGAAAACACTTTGTATACAATTTTTGATGATGATAACTTGAATATTTAGGTGAAAAACATAAAACCCACACTCGTTTCAGCACAGATCTGAATGTTCGGGTCCAGATCTGAGTTTTTCTCATTTTCACCCAACTTTTCTTCTTGAACAAAAATCACTAAAATCACAGATCTAGAGCACATGTGACTTAGTAAACGGTTAGATTTACTAAATCGGGCACCATGGCTCTGATACCAATTGTAGGACCGAGTTTCGTGACCGAAACCGTGATTCGTGTGAGATCGGTTCAAGACGGGAGAGATTAGAGATGATAAAGAAACAACTTTGTATTAATCCGGTAGTAAAACATTACAAATCGTCCCGATTACATGATAACCGAACTAATACCAAAGAAGTATACATCCGGGGAGAGACCAAGTGGTGATCTCTCCCGGTGAGGTCTCAAACCTCCTAAAAACTCCCTTGTGTTTCAAATGGCAAGGGTTTTCTATTTATAGTCACACCCCTTGTCTTGCAAACACACACGATCAACCGAATAACCCTCTCGTTTGACCACTTCAAACGAGCGGGTCTATACACGTTCGATAGACCGTTTCACTAACTATTACAAATTCAGCGTAAAATAAAACTAATCTATTCGACAAGCATCGGACACAAAATCTGCATCAACAGTTTCCTTGTTGTACATTGTAAATCAAGTATATAATGACATCAAATCTCTCTTGTTTAAGTAGAGAGAATTAACCTTATTACATGGTATCAGCCTGATATCGATCCTCTTTCTCCCTCCCTTACCAGCCGATTTCGATCCTTCTTTCTTCCCCTTCATCGCAGCCTTCATCATGTCCACCACCACCGAAAATACCCTTCCCATGGCCACCCTCCTCCACATGATCACAGTCAAGCTTTCCTCCTCCAACTATTTTCTCTAGCATAATCAAATGCTCCTTCTCCTTGCCAATCAAAAACTCGTTCCCCATATCGATGGCACTCTCTCCGCTCCCTCCCAAACTGTCACTATTGAATCCAAGGAACAAGCCAATCCGGCCTATGTCGTGTAACATCCCTATTTTTATATAAAGAATTATAAGCTTGGTTAAAATTATTACCCACTAGTAACTAGTAACTAGTTTATTTTTAATATAAATATTCAACCTAAATAGTTTTAAACACTATTTTATATATAGTTGGTTGAAATATTATACTAATTAATTGCCCTAATATGGGTGACCTTTCTAAATAAAATAAAAGTATATAAAAACTTATATTATTAGACGGGTAGATTACATGTAAGTTGACTGATAGAAATATGAAGTGTTTAGACGGACCCAGGAACAGTTTAATAATTAAACTATAAAAATTGAACCTACTCTGTTTTTAATGAAACTTGGTTCAACATGTAGACAAAAATATACTTGTTCTAATGACATATTCATTATTTTATAAAACGGTATATTTTAGAAGTTATACGCACCATTAAGTAAAGCAGTTAAATTAATTATAATATATAAATTAATAAAATATAATAATAATAATAATAATAATTATAAACTTACGTAAGATATAAAAATAATAATAATAATAAAATAAAACTTTGAATTAGGAATATAAAGAAAACATACGAAATAGGAATAAAATAATAAATTTTAAAACTAACATGGCTATGCATGAAAGACTATACGTGTAACAATGCATTTATGAAGTGATGTACGTGTCATGCGATAATTAAATCGAATTTTTAGGTTAACTTAAGCTCAAAGTTTCCCAACATATATATATATAAGAAACCACGGGGACTTGTCCCAGTGGCCACCACAGTGATGGTTTGGAAACGTGACCACAAGGTCGCGGGTTCGATCCTGAGTGGGAGAAGGTTTTCCACATAGCTTTGAGATTATTCCAAAGTCTGTGGCGGGTTCCTGCTCGGGTGGCTAAACGGGTTCGAGTACTAACCGGTCGCCATGCTGGTGAGGGCTGGACCTTAGGGGGGGCTCGGGGCTCGAACTCGGGCGGTGGCAGTTCCGTTGCGCCATGTGTACCGTTAAGCCATTCAAAAAATATATATATATATATATATATAAGAAGAATTCAATACATTCAAGTTCGTGATATCTTTTGCCACTTTCTATATATTTTTCTTTTATAATAATAATAATAATAATAAGGCTCTGCCCTATTTTAAGTGTTTTAACTCTAGATCACCGCTACCCTTTCCGATTGATCTGAGCCTCATAACATATGTCAGGGCTCTGCCCGACTAAGTTGTTGGGGTTCTGTCTCGTGACATCGGGATAAGGTTGAATTAGGGGTACTATACTTAAATTACAAATATATATTTTTATTACTACCAAACACACATTAGCTCGAATTCTGCTACGATACCGGGTATTAACTCAATCATTGCTACGATTCAATGTCCGATCGATTGAAACTATCCGATGGATGTTTTAGTACTATCCTTTGTCATTTGTCGTGATTCCGACAGGATGTTTGAGTACCACCCGAACTCGGGGAATACTTTGTCATTCGTTGTGAATCCGATGGATGTTTAAGTGATTGCACTTTGTCATTCGTTGTGAGGGTTATAATCTCGTGAGTTATCGTAAATGCTGTATTAGTTACTTACCTAGTTCATGTGCACTAGGTTACAAGGCTAATCAATAGGCTAAGCTCTGCCTGTATAAATCTGCAATATATCAAGACTTATCTGTAGACTAAACTTTGGCCGTATGAATCTGCATGCTTATAAAGTGAGTCATTCTCTTTTTATCAACTATTTTACAATACCTCAAATTATTTTCAAAGGTTATAATTACAGGGACTAAGTCGTGGATATCTTGAATCCCTAGCTAGTGGGGTATTGTGCACATTACTAATTTTCTCCCAGTTAGGTTCATTGACCTACTAGGGATAATCATCACTATTTAGGTTCATTGACCTAATAGTGGTATGACTATCGTCACCATTGTGACATGTCACCATTGTGACAGGGCGCCAGATATAAATAAGATAGAAGCCATTGTAATTGCTCTTATGCTGTAATTAATAACTATGCATCATTTTATGTAAATAGAATGATTCACTCAGTATTTCCCGCTGACAAAACCTTTTTAAAACGCGTTTCAGGTAATTACAGTAGATTGGAGTAAGAGATGGATACGACACTGAAAGACATCAAGAAGTGGCTTATTTATTAATTAAATCAAATTAAGAAATATTGTTTTATGTAATAAAATTTATCTTTATTAAAGCTACCATTGTAAAACCTGGGTTTATCCCATCTATTTAATAAATAAAATCCGGTGTTTTCTAAACTCTGGTATTTTTCCTAACTCACGGTCCTGATGAAATTTCCGCTGCAACGTTTTCAAAATAATCACCGGTACCACTGGGCTGTTCGCGGCACCCGATTCCGTCCAGGGTGGGTCGGGGGCCGTGACAGAAGGTGGTATCAGAGCCACTGATTTAAGCCTACAGGTGTTGTCATAAATAATACCTAAGTTTGTATAAAAGAGTTAGGAGATTGCTATTAACTGGTAACACACATGATAGCATTTAGACTTGAACTTAAGAAAAGATGCCTTAGTATAAGCTTCGAGATAAGCTAAGTACTTGTGTAAATAAAGTATGATGGGTTTTGATATACCATAAGAATGGTAATTAGAATATTGCAAGATATGATAAATAAGCAAGAATTAATAGTAATTATTGCTTATCTGATATTACTTGGTCTAGAATAAGATATGTTACGGGAATACAAATTTCCTTGATTCTGGATAAAAGCCCTAATAAAAGAGGCACTTTTAATCTTGAAAAGATACTATTTATGGGAAATAGAAAATTTTCTCCGGCAAGACTGGGTATAGTGTAGCAGACTCTCCAGTTTGTCTGGATATACTGAAGTTACCGCTCCGGCGAGAACCGGATAAGACGGGGTATATAATATGTCAAACAAGTGACAAGTTTTCCCTAAATAGTATCATGATCTGATATCTGAATTGCATTGGAAAATATGAATCTGTTAAATACATTGACCTGATAGATGGTATGTTTATTTCAGCATGTGAAATATATGATTATATAGATATATATATCTATAAGAAATTCCAAAAGTCAATTAGGAATAAAGCACAAGCATCTGTGTCTAGATTTCTTTATTAAGAATCTCTTTTCCGATATCAATCATTATTTCGTTTGATCATCTACCTCGTAACTCGTGTGAAAATATAAACAATGGAAACCCTTTAAGTTGGGACACCATCAAAAGTATAAGAATTTCCAATATGTTACCATAGACTATTAACGCAAGTAAGAAGCATGTAAAGTTGTGCTAGTGCACAAGAAAACACATGAAACTTGAAATTTTACGACCGTAGACATCAAAGTATATCACATACGACTTCCAAGGCAAGACCTTTGGAAAATATAAATTGGGTACGATGACACCAATGCTAATTCCGTCAGTAGAAGAACTACTAATAAAAAAGAAGCACTTTGCCACGCAATCCTACAAACGACATGAATATCGCTGAGGTACTTTTAAACAAGTTTTCACAACTATCAGTGCACAGTCTAATCAAAGTCATAATTATTGGTATTGTAAAATAAGTCACATACCTTCGCAAATTCCCTATTTCATTTTATTCGACATTCCCTGGTAATGTCACTTAACAACGGTTATCACACGAAATTCCAAATAAAGTTCTTAAATTTCTTTTGTTGAAATTCTGACTTCTGAATATAAAGAATTGACTTTCGTATTTCTACTTCCCCTAAATGGTCATCATACCATGAGGATTTCTTTCATAGTAGTAAATATTGATCTATTTCATTTCTTGGTAAATCTACACGTTACGCATGCACTGTTTGTTGCGCATGTGGTTCGTTTGATTTATGAAGACCACTGGAGGGCTTCACTCCGATTTGTTATTTTATCCAAACTCAAATATCATTCCGCTTTTTGCACTGTGAACCGCATTATTGCAAAACGATGATTCTTTGATATCGAGTCAATGAATTTTGTTAAACAAATGAGGTGAAGAATTTATATTTATATATATATATATATATATATATAAATTATGTTGAGGTATACTCTCATTTAAGTTTATGTTTAAGTTATCTATTATTAATAATTTTATTATTAGTAATAATATATTAATAATAGTATTGTTAGTATTATTTTTAGGTACTAGGGTTATTGTCAGGGACAGGTATTGGATAGCCTAGGCTTAGTTAGGCATGGACTGATCAACTATGCTTAAACAAGGCAGCACTAACCAATATCCACTCATGATAAATGACTAGTTAATATATATAAATTAAGTCATCATATTTATTTAATAAATTTTAATTATATGTGAAAATATTTTTATATATATAAATATATATACTTTATACTGTAAGGAGAAGATATATTTTCATAAAACAATACAAGAATTAGAGGGACGAATAAAATTTTATAAATAATTGTCTATCACATGTTTTGTGGTAACTATGTACCGTAATGCTTTGGCAAGAAAATGACCATATAAGAATAATATGGTAGTCATCAACTACGTTGGGTTAAGGGAACATTGTAATATATAAGAATAGTCCCCGTTTTCACTTATTTACAACATTTGTAAATACATTTACAACGTTATATGGTTTCAAAATGAAAATAAGTAATCACATAGAATCGACCCATTAAGTGTTATATATTTACAAAATATTTTACAAATACTTTTGTACAATAAATATTTTTACACCTTTATTTACAACTTTCATTTAAAGTTATAAATACTAGTGATTTCTTTTACAAAATAATAATACTAAAATATTTTGTAATGTAATAACTTCATTGCGGTGTTTTGTAATATATATTACATAGTAAATATAAGTTATTTTACATAGTATAGTAAAATACTAAAATAATATTTATTTAAAAGTGGTGACCATTTACATATAATAAAAAAAAGTGTAACAAATAATATATATTACATAGTATTTATATTTGATATGTAAGATACGGTTCAGACCGTGACACAAATAATATATATTACATTTGCTTTACAAATATAATATAATGGTTGGTCATGACAAAACAACTTGTTCTTATTATATTTCGACCTCTAGGACATAGTATGAAAAATATGGTCACTAATAGTGTACTATCACATTGTTTCACAATTAAAACAGCTTGGAACTCTGAACAATGATACACTAATTCTATTGTCTTTTGGTGTATCTTTGCAATTCACTCATCTCAACACTTTGATTTTCTTATATCTTTGACAAATCATTTTTCATGTTTTTATTTCATTTGGAACCAGTCAATTCTAAATCTTCCTCAGTTGCCAATCAAAGTAAGCTTTCTTTTAACAAAGAATTTTATTAATTCTAAAAATCCTTCACATTCATTTTAAATATCTATTGATCATATATCTTTTGGCTTGAACCTAGTCACTTTGGAAATTATATCCTTTCATCTCATTCGTTGGTCATCAATTTCTTGAACTAATTCAGTTGAACCATTGAATCTTACTTATGGTACAACTTGTATTTACAAAATTTGATATTTTAAAAAATTCTGTGTCATCTACTTTAAATATTATTGACTAAAATATGACATAAGTCTAAAAAGAAATATCGTAACCCAAATCTCGATGACGAGATTTAAAACAAGGTGGGGATAATGTAACATCCCTATTTTTATATAAAGAATTATAAGCTTGGTTAAAATTATTACCCACTAGTAACTAGTAACTAGTTTATTTTTAATATAAATATTCAACCTAAATAGTTTTAAACACTATTTTATATATAGTTGGTTGAAATATTATACTAATTAATTGCCCTAATATGGGTGACCTTTCTAAATAAAATAAAAGTATATAAAAACTTATATTATTAGACGGGTAGATTACGGGTAAGTTGACTGATAGAAATATGAAGTGTTTAGACGGACCCAGAAACAGTTTAATAATTAAACTATAAAAATTGAACATACTCTGTTTTTAATGAAACTTGGTTCAACATGTAGACAAAAATATACTTGTTCTAATGACATATTCATTATTTTATAAAACGGTATATTTTAGAAGTTATACGCACCATTAAGTAAAGCAGTTAAATTAATTATAATATATAAATTAATAAAATATAATAATAATAATAATTATAAACTTACGTAAGATATAAAAATAATAATAATAATAATAATAATAATAAAATAAAACTTTGAATTAGGAATATAAAGAAAACATACGAAATAGGAATAAAATAATAAATTTTAAAACTAACATGGCTATGCATGAAAGACTATACGTGTAACAATGCATTTATGAAGTGATGTACGTGTCATGCGATAATTAAATCGAATTTTTAGGTTAACTTAAGCTCAAAGTTTCCCAACATATATATATATATAAGAAGAATTCAATACATTCAAGTTCGTGATATCTTTTGCCACTTTCTATATATTTTTCTTTTATAATAATAATAATAATAAGGCTCTGCCCTATTTTAAGTGTTTTAACTCCAGATCACCGCTACCCTTTCCGATTGATCTGAGCCTCATAACATATGTCAGGGCTCTGCCCGACTAAGTTGTTGGGGTTCTGTCTCGTGACATCGGGATAAGGTTGAATTAGGGGTGCTATACTTAAATTACAAATATATATTTTTATTACTACCAAACACACATTAGCTCGAATTCTGCTACGATACCGGGTATTAACTCAATCGCTGCTACGATTCAATGTCCGATCGATTGAAACTATCCGATGGATGTTTTAGTACTATCCTTTGTCATTTGTCGTGATTCCGACAGGATGTTTGAGTACCACCCGAACTCGGGGAATACTTTGTCATTCGTAGTGAATCCGATGGATGTTTAAGTGATTGCACTTTGTCATTCGTTGTGAGGGTTATAATCTCGTGAGTTATCGTAAATGCTGTATTAGTTACTTACCTAGTTCATGTGCACTAGGTTACAAGGCTAATCAATAGGCTAAGCTCTGCCTGTATAAATCTGCAATATATCAAGACTTATCTGTAGACTAAACTTTGGCCGTATGAATCTGCATGCTTATAAAGTGAGTCATTCTCTTTTTATCAACTATTTTACAATACCTCAAATTATTTTCAAAGGTTATAATTACAGGGACTAAGTCGTGGATATCTTGAATCCCTAGCTAGTGGGGTATTGTGCACATTACTAATTTTCTCCCAGTTAGGTTCATTGACCTACTAGGGATAATCATCACTATTTAGGTTCATTGACCTAATAGTGGTATGACCATCGTCACCATTGTGACAGGGCGCCAGATATAAATAAGATAGAAGCCATTGTAATTGCTCTTATGCTGTAATTAATAACTATGCATCATTTTATGTAAATAGAATGATTCACTCAGTATTTCCCGCTGACAAAACCTTTTTAAAACGCGTTTCAGGTAATTACAGTAGATTGGAGTAAGAGATGGATACGGCACTGAAAGGCATCAAGAAGTGGCTTATTTATTAATTAAATCAAATTAAGAAATATTGTTTTATGTAATAAAATTTATCTTTATTAAAGCTACCATTGTAAAACATGGGTTTATCCCATCTATTTAATAAATAAAATCCGGTGTTTTCTAAACTCTGGTATTTTTCCTAACTCACGGTCCTGATAAAATTTCCGCTGCAACGTTTTCAAAATAATCACCGGTACCACTGGGCTGTTCGCGGCACCCGATTCCGTCCAGGGTGGGTCGGGGGCCGTGACATGTCGCTTGGCTCTCCTCTAATCAGCAGGCTATTCTCATTCTCCACGGTTCTTTAACCGAAGAGGCGGTTGCTGAGGTGCTCGGCCTTACCACTGCGTGTCAAATCTGGACCGCACTTGAAGCCGCCTACAGCAACACTTCTCCTGAACGGATGCATCTCCTACGAGATAATCTCCGTCAACTCACCAAAGGATCCTCCACTGTTGCCGATTTTGGTCGTAAATTCAAATCGATTTGTGACCAACTCTCGGCTATAGGCCATCCGGTCAGTGAAACGGATAAGACGCGTTGGTTCCTTTGTGGTCTTGGACCGACCTTCGAAAGCTGGTCTACGGCTATCCGCACGGCTCGCGACCCTCTTCCGTTCCGTGATCTTCTAACCAAGGCTGAAAGTCATGAGCAATTTCTCCAACATCTTCATCCTCCCTCGTCTCCTACTATTGCCTTTGTTGCTCATCATTCTAAGTCGTCCGCTGCTCCTCCTGGCCGATCCAAATCTGGGTCTGGTTTGCACAAAAACCAATCCCACAACAACTCCTACAATCGTCTACGCCGCCCGCCCCACTGCCAACTGTGTCGAACCAACAGACATTACGCAAATAAATGTCCGAAACTCAAATCATTTGTCGCGGCTTCTGCTTCGGGTGACGATGATCTTGCTCGTGCCTTCCATGCGCGTTGCCATATTTCCTCTGATGAACCGGATTGGACCACTGATACCGGAGCCGACCTTCACATGACCAACGAAACCGGTAATCTTGACTCTTCCTCTCCTTATTCTGGTCATTCCAAAGTGTTCTTCGATAACGGTCACGCCTTACCTATTACCCATAAAGGTCATGTTTCTCTCAATAAACATGTATATTTAAAGGATGTTTTGGTCGTCCCTGGTATCACCAGGAACCTTCTTTCAGTTAGCAAATTAACCCGTGACTATCCTGTTGATGTCTTATTTTCTGATTCTTTTTTTATCATTCAGGACCGGAAAACAAGCCAACCACTCGCCCGCGGTCGGTGTGAAAACGGCCTCTATGTGCTTCAGAACATGTCTTTTGCTTTTGTTGCTTCTGTTTCGTCTAATAAAGCGTCTTTTGAATCATGGCATAATCGCCTTGGACATGTTGGTTTTGATATTGTTTCTATTTGAAAAAAACATGGTTGTTTATCATTTACTTCATTACTACCAAAACCAAATGTTTGTTCACCTTGTCAATTGGCTAAAGCACATAAATTACCCTTTAATATAAATGAAAAACGAGCATCTCACCCTCTAGACCTTATGCATTGTGATTTATGGGGACCATCGCCCATTTTAGGTACCAACGGTCATCGATATTATGCCGTTTTTATTGATGATCACTCCCGCTTTTCGTGGTTGTATCCACTTAAGGCAAAAACTGAATTTTATTCAGTTTTGGATACTTTCTTGTGCCTCGTTCAAACATAATTATCCCGCAAGGTTAAGGTATTCCAAAGTGACGGTGGTTCGGAGTTTGTCAACCAACATGTTCGCAAAATCTTTGACACCAATGGCACCTTCCATCGGCTTTCTTGTCCTTACACCGCACCACAAAACGGTTGCGCCGAAAGAAAGCATCGTCATATCGTGGAAACGGGCCTCGCCATGCTATTTCATGCACGCGTTCCCATTACCCATTGGGTTGATGCCTTTACCTCCGAAACTTACATCATAAACCGATTACCCACCAAAGTTTTGCATGAAAAATCTCCTTTTGAGATACTTTTTTCCACCACACCCAATTATGCTAACTTTCGTGTTTTTGGTTGTTGCGTGTACCCTTACCTACGAGACTATGCTCCTCACAAACTCTCCCCTCGAAGCATTCAATGCATATTTATGGGTTATGCCCCCCAATATAAAGGTTACAAATGTTTCGATCCCTCCACGTCCCGTATGTACGTCACTAGACATGCTCGCTTGGATGAAGCATTCTTTCCCTACAAAGACAACTCCTCCCACACGAACATTGCCAATCTATTCTTATCCACCTTCCATGAACCCAACTTACCCACAAACACTCCACCAATCCCCCCTCCTCTGTCCGCGAGTAGCTCCCCATCAGCCATGTCCCACAACCCACCTTCACCTCCTTGCTCCCTTTGCAAATCTCCTTCTGTTCATCCCGCACCCCCACTGAATCCGAACCTGCTCTTGAGCCGCATCCGTCCACTCCTATACACTCAACCGCTTCATCTCATCTCACCTCTCCCACCCCTACAACATCATCGTCTTCCGCTTGATCCGATCCGCCGGTCGTTCCTCCCTCACCGGCACCAACACACCACATGGTGACTTGCTCAAAAGTAGGCACCTTCAAACCTAATCCCAAACATACCTCCTATCTTGCCAGTATCATGCACTCATGTTTGCATGCTTCTCTTCTCTCCACTATTGATCCTAAAGGCTTTAAAAGTGACTCTAAACACAAACATTGGATGGATGCAATGAATGTCGAGCTTCAAGCTCTCTCTAAAAACCGCATGTGGACTCTCGTACCACGGGCGGCCTCCACCAATGTTGTCGGATCAAAGTGGGTTTTCCGTACCAAATACCGTTCGGATGGGTCTATCGATCGGCATAAGGCCCGTCTTGTTGCACAAGGCTTCACACAAATTCCAGGACTCGACTTCAGCAATACGTTTAGTCCCGTTGTTAAGGCATCGACTATACGCATTGTTCTATCATTAGCGGTCATCAACAGTTGGTGTCTTCGCCAACTGGATGTCAACAATTCTTTCCTAAACGGTTCTTTGTCCGAAACCGTGTATATGGAACAACCTCCCGGCTTTGCAAACGCGAAGCATCCGAATTATGTGTGCAAGTTAAATCGAGCTCTCTACGGTCTCAAACAGGCCCCTAGGGCGTGGTTTCAACGTCTTAGTTCATTCCTCATCTCCTACGGCTTCTCCTGCAGCCGAGCGGACCCTTCTCTCTTTGTGTTCAATCAAGGAGGTTCTCTTATGTACCTCCTAGTTTATGTTTACGATCTTATTCTCACTGGAAATAACTCCGCCTTGCTCACTGCCTTCACCAATCGATTACATCAGGAGTTTGCCATCAAAGATCTCGGCTCCTTAAACTATTTTCTTGGACTTGAGGTACTTCATACCAATGATGGTCTCGTTCTCACTCAAACCAAATACGCCAATGATATCATTACTTGTGTCGGTCTCGAACATGCCAAACCCGTTCTGACGCCACTCTCCACCATGGATACTTTCGTGTCGGATGGTGTTCCTTTTCATGATCCCACCTTTTACCGATCTATCGTTGGCGCCCTTCTATACTTAACCATTACCCGTCCCGATTTGGCTTACGCGGTCAACCAAGCTTGTCAACATTTGCATGCACCTACTGACAAACATTTCCAACTTGTTAAGAGGATTGTTCGATATGTTAAGGGTACCATCTCTCACGGTCTTGTGTTCACTCATCCTACCTCCTCCACTATTTTGGGTTACTCTGATGCAGATTGGGCATGGTGTATCGAAACGCGACGTTCCACGTATGGTTACTCAACTTTTCTAGGAGGCAACTTAGTTTCATAGAGTGCAAAGAAGCAACCAACAGTGTCCCGCTCGAGTTGCGAATCTGAGTATCGGGCCATGGCTAATGCAGCTGCTGAAATTATCTGGATCACACATTTACTACAGGTGTTACATGCACTTCCACCTTCTCGTCCGACTCTCTTATGTCACAATCGAAGTGCTTTGTTTATGAGTCAGAATCCCGTTTCTCACAAGCAAGCTAAACATATTGATCTGGACTACCATTTCGTTCGTGAGCTAGTAATGTCAGGGAAGCTTCATACCAAATTCATTCCTACCAAGCTTCAACTAGCGGATATCTTCACCAAAAGTTTACCTCGTTCTTAATTTGAGCACTTTCGGGATCTCCTTCGAGTTCATCCTCCGCCGTTTCGCTTGACGGGGGATAAAAGATAGCATACAATCCCATGATTTTCTCACTATATCAATTAGTGATTGTGTAGATATTTTGTATTTATTTGTTTCCTTGTTGTACATTGTAAATCAAGTATATAATGACATCAAATCTCTCTTGTTTAAGCAGAGAGAGTTAACCTTATTACATGCTTCGCGGCGGGATACTCTTTTTTCCTAATGTCATTTGACGCAACACGTTTGAAGAGTTATAATTGAATACAATTTTTGTGTTGTTATACCAAAAGCACAAAACAACAACATTGTAGAAGAACTATATAGCTTTTAGCAATAAAGAAAAAGCAACGCTCAGTTAAGGGCTTAACTAATAGACAATTTAAACATAATATTTTGATAACAGCCATGAGATCACCTCACGTGCTTAAAAAATAAGGTGTGCACCACAACTCCAATGGAAACAAACTCTCAGCCTTTTAATTTCATCATAATCAAATCCTTCGACACCCAAGTACTTATTGTTTTGGTTAAAAATCACACAAGGATAATGCAACCAAATCTGATTTTGTGAGGTGTGATGCTTAGTTAAATGATCAAATATATGAACAACGAATGAATGAAATGAGAGGTGAACACAAGGATTTATACGAGGAAAAAGCCCTTGATCAATGAATGATCTCCGGCATAAAAAACCTCGCGTGATGGAAACTACCGATCACCAACTATATTAAACAAACAAAGTTTACAAATCAGGATGATAACAAGCTTGGTACAAGGATCACTATAATGCTAAAGTGTGAAATCGCAGAGAGTTCTTAAGAGCTCGAGTGCAGTGTAATTGTGTTGCTAATTATTGTTTTATCAAGCTTGTATCCCCATTTAAAAATAGAAACTAACTAGCTTAACTAACTATCCGAAAAAGGTGTAAGTCCCCCACGATCACCATAACGGTCGAAGAGCTCATGCACGTGCATAATTATAAAGCATATTCCCCTAGAATCTCGGTCAGACCAAGTCCTATTCGAATACTCCTACAAAACAAGTTCAAAAATGATGGAAACAATCGTTAGTGTTAGGATAATAATGAGGATCCTGGATCCTTATTGCTGCAACATCTTCAGAGGATCCTTAATTCAAACCGGACTGAGGATCCTTGATCCAAGCTGCATTTGAGGATCCGTGATCCATAAGATGTGAAAATCCATCCCTAACAATTGCCCCCAAAATATGAGGAATTAAATTGCAACTGAATGAGTCATATTTTCTGCTTGATTCCGAACGAATTGGTTAGCGAAAAACTAGCCGTTACAATAGAACTAGCCGTTGCGAGGATGGCATCAGCGATAAGACTTCCTGCAACAATCATCATTATATATAGGATTAGAGATAAGGATGAAAAATGCATTTAAATTCGAGACCCTTCCTTTTTAAATCCTCATTCGAAGACTTCATCAGGTATCTTCTCTTTCCTTCTCTCTAAATCTTCTTCGTTCCTATGCTCTGTTCTTCGTTTACCCATGGCTAAGATGAATCTCCGATCCTCCCCTGCTAAGGATCCCAAGAAGGAGAGCCCTCCGAAGAGCCAGGGCATAACTAAAAACCCTTCCTTGGAACTCTGTCGCTTCACCGATCCTGAGATTGATCGGTTACGTCACTGCTTCCCGGAAGGAACCATCTTTAGATCCTTCGACTCTTCAATGAAGAGTGACTGCGTCTCTGATGCCTGCATCACTTTCCCTGCAAGCCCTTTTCAGATCGGCTTTACATATCCTTTCCCTTTCCTAACCCAAAGCTTCTTCACACTCACCGGTTTGTGCTACATCCAAGCCATGCCGATGGTGTGGAGAGTCTTGTATACTCTTGAAAACATCATTGAACAGGAAGGGATTGATATAGGCTTGTCTAAATTGAGCCAGTTGTATAACCTTGTTAGTCACGCTTCTCATCGTTTTCTTTTCAAGTCCAAACCTGGTCAAGCACACCCAATTCTGAAAACCACCAAGAATGATTCTAACTGGAGAAACCAGTTTTTCTTCGTAAGAAGGGACTCCATCCCAAATGGAAACCATCTACCTAAGAAATGGATCACCCAGGGTAGGATATGGGATCCTTGGACCAGGACCACAATAGAATTCTTCTATCTGCTAAGGATAACTGATCCCTAATTTATTTTTGTTGTGCAGCTGTCTCATTTTCTAGCATCCAAGAATCTCCTGTTACAAAAGAAAGGATTGCTGCTTTCTGGAAACTTGACCCTGCCATAAGAACATTTCAAGCCAAAGCAAAGGATTCTCAAGAGATCTCCTCCGGTTCCTACACAATGTCAAGTAAGTATCCATATTTTTATGTAAATAAATGTTTAAATGAGTATAAGGTATGAATACTTATCTGTGAGTTATGTTTATAGGTGCTGGAAAATCCTCAAAGTCTGCTTCCAGGTTTAGTGTGGCTGACATCCAGGAATATGCCTCCCCTAAGTCTCTCAAAAAGGAGCTGGCTGCAAGCCAAAGCCTTCCTGAAAACAAAGGAGTCAGCACCAGGGGTAAAGGGACTAAAAGGAAGAAGACTGCTGAACCCCTTGAAGGCCTGTCCCTGATGCAACACCAGGTTCAAGAATACGTCTCCGAGGTAAGGATTTCATATCCTAAAATTTGCCTTTCTTTTGAGGATACAGGATCCTTAACACTCAAATCCTCTATTGCAGAAATTCGCTGAAGTCCAGATCCTCATTGACCAACATGTGGCTGAAGCTGAACACAAGTGCCTCGATCTCCAGGCCATCGCAGTTGCTAAGGATAAAAAGATCTCCCAACTTGAAAATGAACAGAAGGCACTGCGGAAGGAGCTTCATGTTGCTGAAATGACAGCCCAAAAGGAGAGGATTGAGGTCATGGAAGGGGCCAAACATTCTGCTGCTGTCGTGATGCTAAAGATCAAACTCCAGATGGTGAAGGAGGCCGCTGATCCTGCCTTTGATAGTTCCAGCTGGGATGTGGAGGCTTGGAAACAAAGGCTTGGGGACGAAGACGAACCTGAGGAGGTGCTGGCTCTCGAAGGTGGTGGCAGCGAAGTGAAGGATCCTGAGGCATAGGCAGCTGGAAGCAGGGGTCAAGGTGGTGAGAAGAAGGTGGAAGATGCAGCGAAGGTTTAGGCTGCAAAAATGGGCAATGATGGACATTTCTAAACGCAGCCGGAGCCCATTTTTTTGATGGTTTGGTAGTTTTATTTGGTGGTGTTTTGATTCTGAACAATTATGGTCTGTAATAACTAAACAATAGCTATTAGGGTTAAGGATCACCGATCCTTAGACAATAGGTAGGATGACAGTTGGTGGAGGGATCATCTGTTTGGGGAATGAAGCCACTGTTATCCTGTCATCTTTCTATTCCTGCACTACTTAGAACTTGTTAACATGGACACCCTTTACTTACCCCAGCGGACGGGCCACGTATTGCTGGTAGATGCTCGGGGTAGGCAATTTTGACAACCTTTCTGTTAGGGATAGAATTTTATAGCCTATGGATCACAGATCCTCAAGTATAGCATGGATCACGGATCCTCAGTCCAGTTCGAATTAAGGATCCTCAGGAGACGCTGCGAGAATAAGGATCCAGGATCCTCATTGTTATTCTGAACTAACAATTGTTTCCATCACCTTTTGGCTTGTTTTGCAGGTATGTTTCAAAGAAGACTTATTCCATCTGAGATACCAGGGGAATATGCTCTATATTTTCAACATGTGCACGAGCTAATGACCGTTGGTGGTGATCGTGGGTGATGGGCTGATTTTTCGGATAGTTAGTTAGGATATTTTTAGCTAAGATTAAAGGGGTATTGAGCTTATTTTTAGAAACATCTCTCGCACTCTTGTAAACTGTACAACACCTCTGCTACTCGCTCTCAAACACACACACTAGAATTCATTGTATCAAGCTCAATACTTCCGAAGTTGTAAACTTGTATATTCAATATACTTAATAGTGATAATTTTCACTATCCGAGGTTTTTTTTGCCAGAGATCATTCGTTGATCAAGGGCTTTTTCCTCGTATAAATCCTTGTGTTCACCACTCATTTCATTCATTCATTGTTCATATATTTGATCATTTAACCAAGCATCATACCTCACAAAAATCATATTCGGTTGCATTATCCTTGTGTGATTTTTGACCAAAACAGTTTGGCACCCACCGTGGGGCAATTAGTGCTTCATTCTTGAAAAACTCCATTCATTTCATCCATTTCTATTCATAACCTTCAACCACATGGCTTCTCAGGCGAAGAACACTTCAAACCCCATGCCAGCGATCACCTCTTCACAGGGCATTCCACCTTTGCCTCCTATTTCTTTTGGATCCCAGAAGAATGCTGAGAATGCTGTGAAGAAGCCAACTGTAACACCTCGAAAATTCATGTTCAATAAAATAACGACACGTGTCATGTAAGACAAAAAGAGTTATAAACCCGGATCTAGTTAAAGATGCATGGCAGGATTTAAAAGTGTCGTCATGTTAATTTATACCTCTGAACGACCTCATTATGAATCCCAAGACCCTAATGTATAATATAAACATCTGATATACTCAAATCCGGTAAATACTAACAATAATTGATTCATAATTTCAAAAGTGGAATCCTACGAAGAAATGCACGACAACCCTTCGTTTATGGCTTTCGTTAAAGTCCAAGACAACTTTAGAACATTTCATGGTGGTCTTAACTGTTTAGGACCTGTTCAAGAGGCCCCCTACTGAAAATAATGGCCCAAAATCGTATTACATGGTTGCCTGTCCGGAGCTTGAAAGGCCAACAAAGTTTTACCTTTTGTAAAGAGCTTACGGACCGTAAGGGTCAAGCCTTACGGTCCGTAAGGCATGCACAGCGACCAGATTATTGACAGTTGTCTGTTATGAACGTTTAACCGACTTAACAAGATATTTTCCACTTCCATGCGCGCCCCCTACTGATTTTTAGGCTTAGGGGCACTTGTAAATGATCTGGGAACAATGCTAGACTTGTGTGGCATGATCATGAGCAACCAAATTCACTATAAAAGGCCCTCATGTTGCAACATTTTGATCACACCTTCCATCTGCATTTGTGGAGCTTCATGGAGCTTAAGATCAGTCCCCAAGCATCTCTAGTCGTGCATTAGACTTTGGTAAGTACCCTTGACCTTCCATAATTGAGTTTTACTTAGTTTTTAGCTTAAAAGTCAAACCGTTGTAATTAAGGATTGACTTATCCATTAATCACTAATGGTTCGGTGATTAACCAAATTGAAGGTAGTTATAAGTTGGTATTTATGTGGGCAATAAACCCTTAAAAGGTCACCCTCTGATTCCCACTCTAACTAGATCGAATGTCGGGTCAAAGTTGTTTATAAAAAGTCAACAGAAGCTTAATTTGCGAATTAACATGTAATTAGCAATGTAGAAGGCATGTAACCTATTTTATCACTCATATAACTTGGTAATAAGTATAAGAACTGGTCTAAGCTTGTTTGATCCGACAATTTTCTGTTTAGACCCGGTTCGGAACCGAAAGTCGCAAAACTTTGACTTTAGTTCTGACCCGATTTAGATGGGTTTAGAAATCCCTTAGGGCTTCCTTAGGACCAGGTTACATGTTGGTATAACCCTCTGTGATTGGTTCGTTGATTGCCCCATTCGTTTACACGTTTCCGTTAATTGCCTAATGTTGACCAATATGCCCTTTTGACCATAAAACGAGAATTTTGGATATGTGAAAGGACAATAATCTTTGTTACTGATTTATAAACATGTCCCTAAATTTTCACATCAGTTGGAGGTCTAGATTAGGAGTTATGCTCATTAGCGTAATTAGAACGTCTTTTAGTAATTAAATGGCGTCATTAGCATAAAGCCTATCTAAACCCAATTTTTAACACCAAACATTTTTCCCACTGATGTAATATAATATTTTGGGATTTTTGAAGATTTTTAATGATTTTTAACCTGCTCATAACCTAAGTTTATGACCTTGATTCGGTAAATACCGATTATACCCTTTTGATCATAAAATGAGTTCTACATAATATTTTGACACCAATCCAATTGCTACTGATTTTATATAATAAATAAAGTATTTTGAAATTTATAACCTGATCAGAAAACTCAGATTTCCGGTATAACCCGGAAATCGCTTAAAATGACTTTTTAAACGCATTAAACACATAGTTTGGGTTTAAAACCATTTTGTCATATAAGACTTATCACCAACGGTTATAACCGGATAAATTAAGTTATTTTACTGATTTATTCAGACCCGAACCTCAGAATTTCATTTAATCTCTTTTATAATCTTTAAAATGACCAAAATACCCCTACGGGGCTTAAATTGAGATAAAACTCGTTTAGGGCATAATGGAAGGTATCCCACTGATATCACAACCTATTTAAGGCATATTAACTTAGGAAACCTGTAAATGACTCTCACGGTTACCCGTTATGCATTATTCGCGTTCGATTCGGTTTATGTAACTAGTTTACATAAATTAGCCGAAACGGGTTAAACCTTATCATTTTTATCTCAAAATCCAGAAAGTGTTTAGTTTACCCAGATTATTCAAGTCTTCAAACTTGTCGGGTCTAAAACACATTCTATTCCGGTCTTCGCTTAATCGTGCATTTGAACCGTATCTTTCTTTAAAACTAACCGGTTTAAGTTTAGGCTTAATTAAAGACCCGTTAGGATTTTAATAGGTTATTATAAACCTTCGTTCCAGAATAGGAGACCGGTAAAAGCTACACACACTTGCTATTTGTGATTGATACTTGCAAAGGTAAATACTTTTAACTTATTTTCCCTTATAGGGGCTTGGGGTACGGTATATAAAATACCGCTTGGTCGGGCATTCGACCTTAATCGTTTGGTGGTTAAGTATTATCGAGATGATCCGTTTAGAAATTTGTTTTGTTTGCTTAACGCCTTTGGGGGGTTAATGACCATGTCCCGGATATCCTTGGCATCATTTTACGAAATGGCCACGACCTAAGCGCGGAGTGTAGGCGTACACTTGTCAGTGCCTAAATAAATAATGTGGTGTGTCTATTGATCTTTAACCCGGCACGAAACCGGGCTACTGAACGCATAAGGAACATGTAATTCTTTTACAAGATTATATTCAAATAATTATCCCAAGTTATAAAATGTTTGTGCCACGTGCATTCAAATCAATTTTTAATCATTTGTAAAACGAGTCAGTTAATTGTATTTACCAGTGTAAACTGACGTATTTTCTCAAAAAAGGTTAAGTGCAGGTACTACGCGAACTAGGCTGGTTTTCACCTAGCGTCCACAATAAGTCTCGCAAGCTTGGATGTCAAAACTGTTGAACAATATTTCCATTTTATTTTGATCCACCTGTGGATTACTTTCAACTGTTTGTGATACTTGATATTACAATTTATTAACGTTGAAATATATCTATCTTTGCTTCCGCTGTGCATTTAAATATTGTGTCGTTTGACCAAAATGATAACAACTATGTCACGGTACTCCCCACCGGGCCCACCGGCAATACGTGGAAATATCGGGGTGTGACAGGTTGGTATCAGAGCCAACATTGAGTGAATTAAACACTAGCCTTTTGTGTTTAATCTCAATAACACAATTGCACATTCCTAAATTTTCGAGTCTAAACAAAGAACTTAGGACAAATCCAAATTTTTTCATCTTAACTTTGTCCTTTATATTTCTTGTTGTATCTTTTATTTGTGTTGACAGGATTAACAATGCCGCCAAGATTTAGAAGAGGAGGACGAGGCAAGGGGCCAATCACCGCCCCCAACGATCACGAAGCCGGGCCTTCGCACCGGCGAGCTCCTTCTACTACTGCGAGTGCCGATCCGCAAGGAGCCTGGAGGACCTATACAGAGCCCGCTAGACGGTCTGTCTCGCACAGCTCAACACCTCCCTATCGTCATTCCTTTGGGCCGCATTCTGAAAACGAGCCCGATAACCCACAGCCTTCATATATACCTCTCCAGCGATCCCTTTCGCACAATTCCTTTGGCCACCCCACTCCTGTTTTTCAGGGCCGGTGTAATCCGGCAAACTATATTCAAGAACCAGTGGGTTTTAACCCATTGGGACTGGAGGATCACTTTTCCGGCGATGACGCCATGGATATGGATGAGGACACCGACCCTATGGAACCACCGACTGGAACCCCCACACACCCTATTGAGGTCTCTGATGGTTCATCCTTCCACGGATCACCCTACAGTGGTCCAGACAGTTATCAAGCGAGGTTTAACCAGCATGAATGGTACTTCACACCTTCTCACCATTCATCACCTCACCTGCAGCAGCAGCAGCAGCAGGATCCCTTTGGGGATTCACGTTTCGTGGCAGTCACGCCACCGCCTCCACCGCCGCCAGTCCATCAAGCACCTCCAGAACCACCAAGGCGTCGGAGATCAGGCGCAAGAATATCCGCGCGAGGTGGGGATTTCCACTTTAGCACCCCTCGACACTCCAGTGGCAGTCATTACCCGCCACTGCAAGAAGACCCACAAATGGGTGGGCCCTCAAACCCAATTCCAGAGGTGAACTCTACACCAGTTGCACCACAGCCGCCACCATTGGGTTTTGATAACCCGATTCCTGCATACACCGGTTCAATGGCGTACAACCCGTTCGAGCAGCCGGCTCACACGCGTTATAACTATGCTGAAGCCGACCCTTACCTTGTAGCGGCCAACTACAATGCCCTTCACCTGGAAGGACCATATGGAGCTCCTTGGGGAGTTGGATACCCAGCTTATGGGTACCAACAGCAGCCGTCTCTCCGACCTCCTCATCAGCCGCAGCCACAGCCGCAGGCACCACGGTTCTCCCCACCAGAGCATGAGGAAATTCTTCAAAGATTGGACCAAGTTGAGCGGGTAGTTCATAGAGATCGCAGGGAACGACAAAGTTTCTTCCAGGGATTGACAAGTTTAATAAAAGGGAAGAGCAAGAAGGACCATTGAATCCTTCAATTATTGGTTGTATTTTCCTTGTTTCAGTTGAGCCTCTGCGTGGGCCTGTTTTCCTGTTTTGACCCCTGCGTGGGTATGTTTGTTTGTTAAGCCCCTGCGTGGGCAAGTCCTTGTTTAAACCCCTATGAGGATATGTTGTTTGTTTGAGCCCCTGCGCGGGCATGTTATCTTATTAGAAGTCCCGTTTAGGACAAACTTGTACTCGTTCAGAACTTTGTTGTGGAATGGTTGAATTGAAATTTTCATTGTTACTATATGCATAAACATAGAATGTGAAATAAATAAATAAATAACATTTTTGATCAATCATTATATTAGAATGATAAAATCTAAAAGAACAAGACCTAGCCTTATGTCATTTTAAAGACAGGGCCAAGACGGTAGTTCTCCAATTAGATTCAGATCCATATTAACCATTTCAATATAGGATTGTTCTGCGTTGAATATTAATAAGAATCTTAAAAAGGTAAAACCTAGCTTGTAGGTCATTATAAAGACTTAGCCAATATGGTAAAACCTGTTTAAAAAGATTCAAATCTCTGCTAAACATCTGCAAACGTGTTAACATTCTTAGCTAATGTGATCTGCAAAATCACACATGTTACCCTTGTGTTAATTATCCCAATTCCTTATTATTTAAACATCCGATTGTGATGTAATGCCTACGGGCTATAACTAATGTCATATAAGACAAAAGACAGCCGTAGCTTATAGACTCCCTGTCAAGAAAGGTAATGAATTTTAATTCAAACCTTAATAACTAGATCCTATAAGATCTAAATCTATAATTTAGAATTGTCCACATGACTAGGCCTGTTGTGCCAATATTATATTTCATTCTAGAACTAAGGGTTACTGATAAAAAGTCCCGAATGAAATTACTTAACAAATTAACTAGTATAGCTCTTTAATTACCATGGTTAATAAATTATCAAGATGACAGACCTATTATAAACCCCCAAATAAATTATTGTCAATATCTTATGTAACAGTTCAAGATACAATGGCTGACTCGGATGAGATCAACAGTCACCCACGGGGGAATCAGGATGATGCCCGAATTAATATAGCGGGTGCTGAACTGCAAGCGTTAATAGACAACGCTGTTACGAAAGCCATGGAGCGACAGTATCAGGAATATAGCGCGACTCGGAGTAGGACCCTATCCGCACCGCATTCCAAGCCTAAAACTCAATCTGAGGCTCACAGCAAGCCTCCCTCCAAGAAGGAAGAACCAAAGAAAGTTGATGACGATCGTTAGTCCTCGAATCAGCAAAGTGTTCCATCTCAAAAGATCGTACTGAAACAAGGGACCCATGATAAGGGTTGCTCCTACAAATATTTTGTTTCATGCAAACCCAGGGATTTCACTGGGGAGAAAGGAGCTATAGACTGCATGACATGGTTGGATGAGATGGACACCGTGGTTGATATCAGTGGGTGCGCTGAGAAGGATGTGGTAAAATTTGTGTCTCAATTGTTCAAAGGTGAGGCCTTAGTCTGGTGGAGATCGTTGATTCAAGCTACAGGGAAGATTCCACTGTACAATATGACATGGGAACAATTCGTTGCCCTCATCAGGGAGAACTACTGCCCTCAGCATGAGGTAGAAAAGATTGAGTCGGATTTTCTGTCTTAGGTAATGAAAAATCTGGATTGCCAAGCTTACCTTACGAGCTTTAATACAATGTCAAGATTGGTTCCGTATCTGGTGACCCCGGAACCCAAAAGAATAGCTCGTTTCATTGGGGGTTTAGCCCCAGAAATAAAGGCAAGCGTGAAGGCCTCTCGGCCAGCTACTTTCAGATCTGTAGCTGATATATCTTTGTCCCTCACACTGGACGCGGTCAGGCAGAGATCGCTGAGGAACACGGATGCCGAGAAAAGAAAGCGTGAGGATGACAATTCACGACGGTCAGACAAGAAGCACCGGGGAAACAATGACCACAAGAAGGGGTCTGAATCTAAGAAGGATGGGCATCAATCTGGAGATAAGCCCAAGTGCAAAGTCTGCAAGAAACAGCACTTCGGGAAGTGCAGATATGAATCGAACTCGCAGACACAATCAAGGACTTTTGCATGCGGGATATGCAAGTCCAAGGAACACAAGACCTTGGATTGCAAGAAGTTGAAGGATGCGACCTGCTACAACTGTAATGAAAAGGGGCATATCAAGTCCAATTGCCCAAAATATGCAAAGAAAGCTGATGAAGGAAAGAAGACCAATGCTAGGGTCTTCAGGATGGATGCAAAGGAAGCTGTGCAGGACGACAATGTGATCACAGGTACCTTCCTCATAAATGATGTCTATGCAAGAGTACTTTTTGATTCAGGAGATGATAAATCATTTGTAGATAATAAGTTTTGCAAATTGCTGAATTTACCTGTTAAAACCTTAAGTGTGAAATATGAGGTGGAGTTAGCAGATGGCACCTTAGAAACCGCCTCAACCATATTAGATGGGTGTTTCATATCCATTAAGAACCACTCTTTTCCTTTGTCCCTACTTCCTTTGAAGTTAGCCGGTTTTGACATAGTTTTTGGCATGGACTGGTTATCTCATAACCAGGCCCAGATTGTCTGCAACAAAAAGCAAGTGGTGATCAAGACTCCGTCTGGTGAATCACTTACCATTCAGGGAGATACCCAGTATGGACTGCCTGAGCAAGTGACTATGCTCAAGGCCTCCAAGTGTTTAAAGAAGGGTTGTGTCATCTACATGGCACAAGTGACTATTGATGAGCCGAAGCCTAAGATTGAGGATATCCCTGTCATTTCTGAATACCCTGAAGTTTTTCCAGAAGAACTACCTGGTTTACCACCAGATAGGCAAGTGGAATTCAGAATTGACATCATCCCTGGAGCAGCACCAGTAGCAAGGGCGCCTTATAGGTTGGCACCAACAGAGATGAAGGAATTGAGAACACAACTAGATGAATTGCTAGCCAAAGGTTTCATCAGACCTAGTTCGTCTCCTTGGGGAGCACCAATCTTATTTGTCAAGAAGAAGGATGGATCGATGCGTCTGTGCATCGATTACCGTGAGCTTAATAAGGTCACTATCAAGAATAGGTATCCTTTGCCCAGGATCGACGATCTGTTCGATCAACTTCAAGGGGCAAGTTATTTCTCTAAGATTGACTTAAGGTCAGGCTATCATCAACTGAAGGTTAGAGATGAAGACGTACACAAGACTGCATTTAGGACTCGTTATGGTCATTACGAGTTCCTAGTGATGCCTTTTGGGCTCACTAATGCACCAGCGGCATTCATGGATCTCATGAACCGTGTCTGCAAACCATACTTGGACAAATTCGTTATCGTCTTCATTGACGACATTCTGATTTATTCAAAGAATCAGGCCGACCATGAGAAACATCTTCGATGTATTCTTTCACTACTTCAGCAGGAGAAGCTCTACGCCAAATTCTCTAAGTGTGAATTTTAGCTTCGTGAAGTCCAATTCCTTGGACATGTGGTTAGTGAGCGTGGTATCCAAGTGGATCCCGCTAAGGTGGAAGCAGTCATGAATTGGCAAGAGCCAAAGACGTCCACAGAAATTCGCAGTTTCTTGGGATTGGCAGGATACTACAGGCGCTTTATTGAAAATTTTTCGAGGATTGCTGCCCCCCTAACTTCTTTGACTAGGAAGGATATTAAGTTCAACTGGGGACCCAAGCAACAAGAATCCTTTGATATCCTTAAATAGAAACTAAGCAATGCGCCTGTACTGACATTGCCTGAAGGTACCGAAGAATTCGTAGTTTACTGCGACGCATCACACACTGGCATGGGGTGTGTGCTTATGCAGAAAGGCAAGGTTATTGCCTATGCTTCACGTCAGTTAAAGGTGCATGAAAAGAATTACACCACCCATGACTTGGAGTTGGGTGCCGTTGTATTTGCACTAAAGCTATGGAGACACTATTTATATGGTATCAAGTGTGTGATCTATTCTGATCACAAGAGCCTCCAGCACCTGTTTAACCAAAAGGATTTGAACATGAGGCAACGACGTTGGATGGAAACTTTGAATGATTATGATTGTGAAATAAGATACCATCCTGGCAAGGCGAATGTAGTCACCGATGCCTTAAGCCGAAAGGAAAGAGTGAAGCCTATAAGAATCAATGCCAAGAGCATTGAGATAAAGAATGGTTTGAATGAAAGGTTGTTAGCTGCACAGAAGGAAGCTGTGTTGGAAGCTAACTATCCTAATGAAAAGCTAGGAGTAACTGAAGAACAGTTATCCTATGGCGAAGACGGAATTTTAAGGTTAAATGGACGAATATGGGTTCCAGTTTATGGAGGACTTCGAGATGTTATCCTCCAAGAAGCCCACAGTTCTAAATATTCCGTTCATCCTGGAGCTGACAAGATGTACCAGGATCTGAAAGCAAATTATTGGTGGATAGGCTTGAAGAAGTCTATAGCTACCTATGTAGCTAAATGTTTGACGTGTGCGCAAGTCAAAGTTGAACATCAAAAGCCGTCAGGTTTACTACAACAACCTGAACTTCCCACGTGGAAGTGGGAAATGGTGACAATGGATTTCATCACCAAGTTTCCGAAAACAAGGAAAGGAAATGACACAATATGGTTAATAGTAGATAGACTGACTAAGTCAGCACATTTCCTACCCATCAAGGAGACCTATAGCTCCGACATGTTAGCCCAATTGTACGTAGATAAGATTGTATCTCTACATGGCGTACCTGTGTCTATTATCTCTGACAGAGATACTAGATACACGTCACATTTTTGGAAAAGTTTCCAACAATATTTGGGCACGCGCTTAAATTTTAGTACGGCTTACCACCCTCAGACGGACGGGCAAAGTGAGCGTACAATCCAAACTTTGGAAGACATGCTTCGAGCATGTGTGATTGACTTAGGTGGTAGTTGGGATAACCACCTGCCATTAATCGAGTTCTCATATAACAATAGCTATCATACCAGCATTAAGGCTACGCCTTTTGAGGCATTGTATGGTAGGAAATGCAGAACGCCTGTTTGTTGGGCGGAAGTTGGAGATGTCCAACTGTTAGGACCTGAAATAGTCTTTGAAACGACGGCAAGATTGTCCAGATTCATGACCGCCTGAAAGCTGCCAGGGATAGGCAGAAAAGCTACGCGGATCTAAAGCGTAAACCTCTGAAATTCGAGGTAGGTGACAAGGTATTGCTCAAAGTATCACCCTGGAAGGGAGTGATGCGATTTGGTAAGAAAGGTAAGTTAAGCCCGAGATACGTAGGACCATTCGAGGTCATCGAATGCGTCGGATCAGTTGCTTATAAGTTAAACTTACCTGAAGAGCTCAGTGGTATTCATAATGTATTCCACATCTGCAATCTGAAGAAGTGTTTCGCTGATGAATCACTAGTCATACCACATACAGATGTGCACATAGAAGAGAGCTTGAAGTTTGTTGAAAAACCTGTGTCGATCGAGGATCGACAGGTTAAGAAGCTTCGAAGGAAGCATGTGCCTATTGTAAAGGTAAAATGGGATGCCCGTAGAGGTCCCGAGTACACGTGGGAGGTAGAGTCCACAATGAAAGAAAAGTACCATCATTTGTTTCAGTAAATCTCGAGGTCGAGATTTCTTTTAAGGGGGTGAGGATGTAACACCTCGAAAATTCGTGTTCAATAAAATAACGACACGTGTCATGTAAGACAAAAAGAGTTATAAACCCGGATCTAGTTAAAGATGTATGGCAGGATTTAAAAGTGTCGTCATGTTAATTTATACCTCTGAACGACCTCATTATGAATCCCAAGACCCTAATGTATAATATAAACATCTGATATACTCAAATCCGGTAAATACTAACAATAATTGATTCATAATTTCAAAAGTGGAATCCTACGAAGAAATGCACGACAACCCTTCGTTTATGGCTTTCATTAAAGTCCAAGACAACTTTAGAACATTTCATGGTGGTCTTAACTGTTTAGGACCTGTTCAAGAGGCCCCCTACTGAAAATAATGGCCCAAAATCGTATTACATGGTTGCCTGTCCGGAGCTTGAAAGGCCAACAAAGTTTTACCTTTTGTAAAGAGCTTACGGACCGTAAGGGTCAAGCCTTACGGTCCGTAAGGCATGCACAGCGACCAGATTATTGACAGTTGTCTGTTATGAACGTTTAACCGACTTAACAAGATATTTTCCACTTCCATGCGCGCCCCCTACTGATTTTTAGGCTTAGGGGCACTTGTAAATGATCTGGGAACAATGCTAGACTTGTGTGGCATGATCATGAGCAACCAAATTCACTATAAAAGGCCCTCATGTTGCAACATTTTGATCACACCTTCCATCTGCATTTGTGGAGCTTCATGGAGCTTAAGATCAGTCCCCAAGCATCTCTAGTCGTGCATTAGACTTTGGTAAGTACCCTTGACCTTCCTTAATTGAGTTTTACTTAGTTTTTAGCTTAAAAGTCAAACCGTCGTAATTAAGGATTGACTTATCGATTAATCACTAATGGTTCTGGGATTAACCAAATTGAAGGTAGTTATAAGTTGGTGTTTATGTGGGCAATAAACCCTTAAAAGGGCACCCTCTGATTCCCACTCTAACTAGATCGAATGTCGGGTCAAAGTTGTTTATAAAAAGTCAACAGAAGCTTAATTTGCGAATTAACATGTAATTAGCAATGTAGAAGGTATGTAACCTATTTTATCACTCATATAACTTGGTAATAAGTATAAGAACTGGTCTAAGCTTGTTTGATCCGACAATTTTCAGTTTAGACCCGGTTCGGAACCGAAAGTCGCAAAACTTTGACTTTTGCTTTGACTTCAGTTCTGACCCGATTTAGATGGGTTTAGAAATGCCTTAGGGCTTCCTTAGGACCAGGTTACATGTTGGTATAACCCTCTGTGATTGGTTCGTTGTTTGCCCCATTCGTTTACACGTTTCCGTTAATTGCCTAATGTTGACCAATATGCCCTTTTGACTATAAAACGAGAATTTTGGATATGTGAAAGGACAATAATCTTTGTAACTAATTTATAAACATGTCCCTAAATTTTCACATCAGTTGGAGGTCTAGATTAGGAGTTATGCTCATTAGCGTAATTAGAACGCCTTTTAGTAATTAAATGGCGTCATTAGCATAAAGCCTATCTAAACCCAATTTTTGACACCAAACCTTTTTCCCACTGATGTAATATAATATTTTGGGATTTTTGAAGATTTTTAATGATTTTTAACCTGCTCATAACCTAAGGTTATGACCTTGATTCGGTAAATACCGATTATACCCTTTTGATCATAAAATGAGTTCTACATAATATTTTGACACCAATCCAATTGCTACTGATTTTATATAATAAATAAAGTATTTTGAACTTTATAACCTGATCAGAAAACTCAGAATTTCGGTATAACCCGGAAATCGCTTAAAATGACTTTTTAAACGCATTAAACACATAGTTTGGGTTTAAAACCATTTTGTCATATAAGACTTATCACCAACTGTTATAACCGGATAAATTAAGTTATTTTACTGATTTATTCAGACCCGAACCTCAGAATTTCATTTAATCTCTTTTATAATCTTTAAAATGACCAAAATACCCCTACGGGGCTTAAATTGAGATAAAACTCGTTTTGGGCATAATGGAAGGTATCCCACTGATATCACAACCTATTTAAGGCATATTAACTTAGGAAACCTGTAAATGACTCTCACGGTTACCCGTTATGCATTATTCGCGTTCGATTCGGTTTATGTAACTAGTTTACATAAATTAGCCGAAACGGGTCAAACCTTATCATTTTTATCTCAAAATCCAGAAAGTGTTTAGTTTACCCAGATTATACAAGTCTTCAAACTTGTCGGGTCTAAAACACATTCTATTCCGGTCTTCACTTAATCGTGCGTTTGAACCGTATCTTTCTTTAAAACTAACCGGTTTAAGTTTAGGCTTAATTAAAGACCCGTTAGGATTCTAATAGGTTATTATAAACCTTCGTTCCAGAATAGGAGACCGGTAAAAGCTACACGCACTTGCTATTTGTGATTGATACTTGCAAAGGTAAATACTTTTAACTTATTTTCCCTTATAGGGGCTTGGGGTACGGTATATAAAATACCGCTTGGTCGGGCATTCGACCTTAATCGTTTGGTGGTTAAGTATTATTGAGATGATCCGTTTAGAAATTTGTTTTGTTTGCTTAACGCCTTTAGGGGGTTAATGACCATGTCCCGGATATCCTTGGCATCATTTTACGAAATGGCCACGACCTAAGCGCGGAGTGTAGGCGTACACTTGTCAGTGCCTAAATAAATAATGTGGTGTGTCTATTGATCTTTAACCCGGCACGAACCGGGCTACTGAACGAATAAGGAACATGTAATTCTTTTACAAGATTATATTCAAATAATTATCCCGAGGTATAAAATGTTTGTGCCACGTGCATTCAAATCAATTTTTAATCATTTGTAAAATGAGTCAGTTAATTGTATTTACCAGTGTAAACTGACGTATTTTCTCAAAAAGGTTAAGTGCAGGTACTACGCGAACTAGGCTGGTTTTCTCCTAGCGTCCACAATAAGTCTCGCAACCTTGGATGTCAAAACTGTTGAACAATATTTCCATTTTATTTTGATCCACCTGTGGATTACTTTCAACTGTTTGTGATACTTGATATTACAATTTGTTAAAGTTGAAATATATCTATCTTTGCTTCCGCTGTGTATTTAAATATTGTGTCGTTTGACCATAATGATAACAACTACGTCACGGTACTCCCCACCGGGCCCACCGGCAATACGTGGAAATATCGGGGTGTGACACCAACCCCCGTTTTCTCAAAAGCAACTACTGCCGTTTCTTCTAGTCCTACTAACAATGATCTTTATTCTTTGATTTTGCAGATGAAGGATTACGTGCAGCAGCAGGACAGAACTAATGACAGGATCCTTCGAGAAATTGATGAGATCAAGAAATTGAAAAGATCAGCAGAGGATCACTCTCCATTGGTGCCGAGATCACTAAATTTCGACACTCCATTCCTAACTACCCAGCATTCCACAGCATCAGGCGTCCAATACCAGGGTGGATCATCAAGTATACGCTATGGATCATCGGCAATGAGACAGGCTCCAGGATCCTACTTCCAGCCTTCAGGATCCTCTCTTCAACATCAAGGATCCTCCTTCCAGCATCAAGGATCCTTCTCTAGTTCAGGAGGATACATGGGAACGCAGACAGTTCAAGGATCCCACCAATCACACTCACCCTACACCTTAAACTCTCCAATATCCCAACCCTCAACCCCTTACCCTAGCGGCAAAGATTACCGGACAAAGTACCTTCCATCCCTAACCTAAGGGGTGGCGAAGATGTTACCACGCTGCAAAGAACCTGCAACCTCGAACCCGTGAGGTGCCCCGTCCCCTTATGGACCACTATGCATATGTCATCTTTATTCCATTTATATGAGATGCTATTAAATTGATTGTAAAGTGAATGGTCTCTGACCACTCACCACTATGCATATGTCATCTTTATTCCATTTATATGAGATGCTATTAAATTGATTGTAAAGTGGTCTGACCACTCTAATTGGGATAAGATTTTCCAGTGCACAAATTTCATTAATTGTTTATAGTCTTTTTTTAGTGATCTTTATTACTTTATACATATATTTTTGTCAACTCTACAAGTTTTTAATACAATTCAAATTCACTTTTGTGTTCCTTAACATATTTGGACTAACACATCATTTTTAATACAATTCAAATTTAGTTTTTTGTTCCTTAACATATTTGGACAAACACGTCATGTTTACCATAAACATAAATCCTTATCTACGTTTCGATGTTGAATTTAGTTTTCTCTGAATCTTAATAAAGTTATCATACGATCCCTGAATTTTTGTTGTCACGGCGCGATTTCTATGTGCTAGATTCCCTTTGCGACATGTGGGTGGGAAACCACTAGTTAAGTTTATAAGCTGATATAGAAATAAAAAAAAATAGAATGTGGATAACTTGGGGTGGGGATGACAATAATTTCATTACCCCATACACTGGATTGAGGATAAGGGGGCCATTGAGATAAAGCCAGCAATCGTCTCTTACTGTTTGTATCACAAAGATAACTTCTCACTAAAATATCAAATTTAAGTAACGAGATTCATCTAAGAGTTATGGGACTGGATTAGGGGACTGGGGCGGTAAGGTTTTCCCCGTGATAGTTTTGTTCCACGCGTGAAAGAAACAAATAAACCACCGCCACCTACAAAATTTGACGCGTGATGGATGGTAACCATGATAAAATTCACGCGTTATGGCTTATTTGGTGATAATTGGATGTGACGAGGTGTGAGGGTTTATTGTTGGGTGTTGTGAGTGATGACCATTGCCACTAAAAAAGGTTGTGAGTGATAGAAAAATGGTTGATGACATGACGGAACTTGATTGGGTGTTGTGAGTGATGAGTGAGTGATGAGTGATGACCACCCCCACCCCCCTTATCTATAAGGAAAAATCAAACATTACAAAAAAGGCTCAATCTTCAAAGCGGAGGTAATCAACGGTTTGACTCAACTATCAGGCCCGAAATTTGACAATCTTTAATATTTTTTCTTTTTTTTTAACGACAAATCTGGATCACTGACGGACCATTAAAGTATTATTGTGTCACCAGCGGAACCACCCGATCATATCCATCTTCACTAGGTATAATACTTATACACCAATTCAGAAGAAAACCCAATAAATATGGAAAAACTCCCCCGTATGAATCGAACCCAGGACCTATACTTTATTTTAGCTTAACACTCATAAATGATTGTTATGCATCTAATTATGGTTTTAATTTAAGTTTTTCTAATAAGTTTGAACTTGTCAAGTTTAGAACTTTTCTATAAAATGACACCTCTTCTAATGGTTTATTAATTTGAATTTTTTATATTAAATTGCATAAATCAACCTTTATGCTATACATAAACTGCACTTCATACATTTCACTTTGAAATCGGCAAAATCCAACCTTTATGTTCATGTTTTGTAGTCACAATATTGATAAAAAAAATTAGCGGGCTAAAAGGAAAAAAATAGGCGGGCTACAAGTAAAAAAATTAGGAGGATCATTTAGGGTTTAATATTTCCATAATTTTTGGACTAATAGTTAGCAATTAGAGGTGCACAAAATAACCGGTTAATTAACCGTAACCGGTTATTAACCGAAACCGTAACCGGTTAATAACCGATTTAGGAATAACCGGTTAGTGGTTATTTTTAACCGTAGGTTAGTAACCGGTTATAATGTTTAGTATAATAACCGGTTATTAACCGGTTTTTTTACACCGGTTTTTTAACTGAAAAATTCAAAAAAAAGGCAAAAAAACCGGTTAATTAACCGAACCGGTTAAAGTAATTAACCGGACCAGTTACAAAAATAACCAGTTAAAGTAATAACCGATTAAAGCATTAACCGGTTAAAGTCAAAAAGTCAAATTAACCGGTATAACTGGTTAACCGAACCGGTTATTAAAATTAACCGGTTTGTGCACCTCTATTAGCAATTGCCTTTTGCGATATTCCTCCACAATTGTAGAATTCCTCCAATCCACCATTACGGATCATCTCTCAACTGAAGTTTTGATTAATCATTCGCTGGTGACGGACGGAAGGTACGTTTGAATCTTGACTTAATTTCCTTCTTTAGCAATTTCATCACTTCAATTTGTTCTTATGTTTTCGATTGTTGTTATCAATGATATGGGAGGCTTGAAGAAAATAATAAAGTTATTATTCCAATATTAGAAAACCTGTTTGCAGGTCTACAGGAAACGCACATGTAGGTCAGAAACATGATCAATACAAGCTTCAAACACATATCTATGTAATATACTATTATCATATTTCATAACCACAGTCTCTAGGTCTGTCATCATGCATACCCAATTGCCATAACCATATTCTTTGCAAAACTCCAAACAATAACCGAAACAAAACCAGCCCATCCGGCGAAAACTAGGGCTGCAAACGAACCAAACGTTCGGCGAACAGTTCGTGAACCGTTCGGCGGGAAGTTCGTTTGTTTTCGTTCATTTATTAAACAAACAAACACGAACAAGAAATTTTGTTCGTTTAGTTAAATGAACAAACACAAACAGAGGTCGTGTTCGTTCGTTTATGTTCGTGAACGTTCGGTAACATGTTCGTTTTTATTCATTGGTGTTTTTAGTTTTTATATTTATTTGAATAGTTCAAAATTCCGACAGATTAAATATCTAATTAGTGTCAGTGTATTATATATTCTGTTCCTGAACGATTGTTTGTGTTCATTTGTTTACATATGTGTTCATTAACATTAGTTTGTGCTCATTTGTGTTCGTCAACGTTTGTTTTTGTTCGTTGCCTAAAATTAACAAACAAACATAAACGAACACGAACAAGTTCATTTCCTTAACAAACGAACACGAACATAAAAGCTCGTTCGATAAGTGTTCGTGAACGGTTCGCGAACACATATATTTCTTAACAAACGAACACGAACAAGGTCTTGTTCGTGTTCGTTCGGTTCGTTTGCAGCCCTAGCGAAAACAGCTTATCCAACACCCTATCCGCAATCGCATTACCCCCTGGATCACCTTTCCTAGCCCCAACTCTATACCCCCTCAATATCCCAACCGTTAACGCGCGAGTCACACTAATAATTGACTCTGAAACCTCATTCGACTTGCATGATTCCACAGTGGCACCATACCCGTGATAAAATGGTTGAAGAGTCGTGTGGTCGGGCTGTTTTAGCGTCGAGATGATTAGTTTAAAGCGACTGATGTCTGGGCAATTATTCGAAAAAGTTACCAGGGCCGAATTCGTCATTTGACTACAACAGTAGGTTAACGTTTTAAGCTTTTGACAGCCGATGTATATCGCAGTTAAACCCACTTCTACTACGACAATACCTCCTCCCCCCTGAAATACCCTCAAGTCTTCAAGACCTTCATCTCCAATGCAATCTCCTCGTACCTGAAGCGAAGTTAACAATCCGAAAAGTAATGAAATAAGTATTGCCGGATTTTTTTGGTGAGTGTGAGAACATGTTAGTCTAGGGGTGTTAAATATGCGAAAGAACTTACCCATAAATGTCTAAGCTTTGTGCATTTCTTTATGAAATTGACCACCTCAACGCTCGTAAGACTTGCAGCAAACCTCACATTCAGAAAAACAAGATTCGAGCAGACGGGATAAAGAGCATGTATTAACATGGTGGGAATCCGATGGAAAACTCCTTCAGATCCTTTGACACCACTCCTAACGTCTCGGCCAAATCGCCTAGCAATTCGGCTATCGACTCTTGGCCAAACCGCCTAGCAATTCGGCTATCGACGCTATCGCGCTAACAACCTTGACGAATCTTTCCCTCATTTTGACAACAGAGGGTAAGTTATAAACCCTAATTGCACCGTATGTTGAAAACCCTAAGGCTGCAAGCAAAATTAACCATTTCTTTCTCTTTTGTGTGTAATTTAAACACATTTTCACAAGATCAATGAGCCATTTATAGGCAACTGAGCACACTCCGACTGTCGTTCTAGAAAGTTCTTCCACCTGTCTGATCGTTCCTCCTCTTCTTCCTAAAACCATGTCAAATACTAAAGATTAGCAGGTTATGTGTTATGAAGTGTTTGAATAAGTAACAATGTGAAGAGAGAGAGAGAGAGATTAAGAACCCTGTAGGTGTGAGGTGTGTGTTTGTCCTTGTTACCCTCATCATCAATGTCGGAAAACGAATCGAACCCGTTGTCTTTAGGAACTTCATCAAGAAAATGACTAACCCATGATGTTTCCCCCTTCATGATCAACAACAATCTAACAAACCTGATAAACAAACAGAATCAGAGCAGGTCAAAAGGTCAAATAAACTCAAAATAGCTTCATTTTCTTTTGTTTTTATTTTTTTTTTTTTATTTTTTTTTTTAAATGAAATTAACAGATAAAACAGAAAACAGCTCACCTGAAACCAAATGAAGATCAAAACCAGCTAATATCCTAAAATCAAATAGAAACAAATGTTAGCAAAATTCCCAATAAAATCAACAAATTTGAGTGTTAAAAAACCAAGATCACATCTATTTCAATTTAAATTAATATAAACAATCTAAAAATACAGACCCAGATAAGGATATTTATCAAAGGTGAGATCTTGAAAATGGATGATTTGCATGTATCAAAAGGGGAAAATGGGGTTGAATCAAGGAAGCAGATACTTTATCCATATAGCATACAAAGACATTTAAAGGCATATTCTTGACAATGATGAAGAAAGAAACTGCAAGGCAGAGTCACTGTCAAGACACAAGAATCCACCCTTATCAGAAAAATATAATTTTTTAAACACTTAAATCTGTTTTCTTGCTGTGAAGAAATCAAGAAAGATATACAAGAAAAGATACCCACCTTTTCAAGGAAGAGGCGTTGGAATGGTGGAACACAATGTTGCAAGCTAAAGGAAGTGATGTGGTTTGCCATGAGTTGGGAGGAATTTAAGGAATTGGTGGAAAGAAAATTTTGTCCCGACTATGAGAAGGAACAAATGACAAACAAGTTCCTAAACCACCGGATGGTGGACGTTGACTGTCGAGGGTATACTTCGAAATTCTTCGAGTATGCTAGAATTGTGCCAACTCTGGCTTCGCCAGAACCGGTGCTTATTTCTCGCTACATTTGGGGATTGATTAGCGAGATCCGTGATATAGTCAAAGCTGCGAGACCCCGAACGATCGACGATGCGGTTGAATTGGCCAACACCTTGACGGACGGACTGGTGCGGACGAGAGAAGAAAACCGAAAAAAGGAGTTAGCTCAAAAGATTACCCAAGGTTTCCGTGAGGGTAATAACTTCAGGAAAAGGGGGACTAGGCAGTCCTCCACTGCTCCATTTTGTAGTACCTGTAAAAAGAAGCATTTTGGGAAGTGCAAGGAATATTGCAATTTCTGCAGTAAATCAGGGCACCGAGAAGAGGAATGCAGGCAAAAGAAAATGATCTGCTACAACTACGGAGAAGCTGGGCATATTAAGCCAAATTGCCCAAAATTGAGAAAGCCAGCTGATAACAAGGCTAAAACTGCGGAAGGAACTAATAAAAAGAGTGCGAGAGCCTTTCAGCTAACCACGCAGGAAGCAGACATGATTCCGGATGTGATAGCTGGTACGTTTCTTATACATGACGTTTACGCAAAAGTATTATTTGACTCTGGTGCAAACCAAAGTTTTATAAATACTTCATTCTGCCAAGCTCTTAACCAACCTTTAACCAAACTTAGGCAGATTTATACGGTAGAAACAGCAGATGGAAATTCTGTTAATATAAATAAGGTTCTTCAAGAAGGAAAAATAGAACTGCCAGGTCATAAATTCTCTGCAAACCTTCTACCTATGAATTTAGTAGGATTCGATGTCGTATTAGGAATGGATTGGTTAGTAGCCAACCATGCTCGAATCCTTTGTGATAAGAATTCCATAGAAATACGTACGCCAGCAAGAGAAGTAATTTTGGTTACAGGAGATAAGTCGCGTAAACTAATGAAGTTCATTTCGGTAATGAAGGTTGCCAGTTACGAACAAAAACAAGGAATAGTGTATATGATTTCGCGGGCCGTGAAAGGTCTGGCCTTAGTCTTCGCGGGGCGCGACAGCTATACAATCCTCCGGATAACGATCAAGGCCACGTGTTATACACGTGGCAGACCTAGGGTGTGACACGGCAGCTCTAGCAGTAGCTAGGGTGGCCCTCGCGGGCCGCGAAGGATGTTCCTTCAAGTTTACGCGGGCCGCGAAGAACTCAAATTTCCACTATAAATTGTACGTTGCATGGCCATTCTTCTGTGTTCGAAAATCTCTTTCAAAAACGTCAAAATCTGCTCATAATCGTGTGTTTAGGTGTTGAAACGCTGCTACGATCACAGGGTAATAACTCGATCCCGAATTTCAAAATAGAATAAATGGGTGTTTTCAGTTTAAACGATCCTGTTAAAATATCCGCTGCCAAATTAAACATCAATACCACGGGTTTTCTGTCCCGCGGTTTCTGTACCGGGTAAAACCGGGACGGGGGCCGTGACACATGTGGTATCAGAGCATATGTTGATTAATCAGTTCTGTTTTCATATCCATTATTCTGGGATTGAAATCTGGAAAACAGAATTTTAAAAGCCTAATAAAAAATTCGAAACCCTGTTTCGAGACCTAATAAAATTCCGAAATCACTGATTCTCGAAAATATGGAAAAAGAATGGTTTATGAATATCTCGAAATCAAAACGGGTAAAATTATGTCCGAAATCTGTTTTAGAAGCCTTAATTTTCAGGTTTCGGGTTCCAGAAATTTTGGGTTTTATTTAGGGTTCATCATGTGTTCTTAGGAAAATTCAAAATTCCTTTATGTTTTGGAATGTAATTAGGATTATTGAGTGTTTTTTCCTATTTTGATCCAATTTTATCTTCTAAGTTTTTCGAAAACTGTTTATTGATAATCAGATTATAATTTTCGAAATATTTGATAAAATTAGATCAGCACTAAAATAGGAAATTACATCTCAAAATCCCTAAGAATTCGAATTTTCAGTTATCTTCACAATAACAGCTGTTTACAGAAGGTTCGAGATCACCCTTAACGACTCGAGACCAAGATTCCGACTCAAGACCATAAGATTTCGACTCGAAATCATAAGGGTTTTCAGTCTTTCATGACTCGAGACCATGATTGCGACTCGAGACCACAAGGTTGCGACTCGAAATCATAAAGGTCTCAATCTTTACAACTCAAGACCATGATTCCGACTCGAGACCACAAGGTTGCGACTCAAGACCTCGAGATTTCGACTGAGGTTTCCACTGGTATTAGTGACTCGCAATCTGATGGTTGCGACTCGAAACCTCATAATGATTCAAGATGAGTCGAGACCTTACTCGAGATCTCACTCGAGACCTCATAACTGAGTCGAGATCTCACTCGAAACCTAAGACTAACTCGAAATCTCAACCTCATTACTTTATTAAGCTGTTAATGTGAACTAAATACTTGGTTTTGTAAATACTTAATTAATTAATCGGATAATGTTTTGCAAAACCAAAATAGCTTTACTTGAATGAGCTTCTAATGTATCACTTCTGGCCAAAGCTGATTTGATACATCTATTTATTGTTCAAGTATTTTGAAGGCTATGTTGAGTATGCATTACAAAGGTGAATGTCTTATTTCTGGCCAAAGCTGATTTAATTCATTTATGTCTAGCATACTTAACGAGTGCATAACTAAAGTGATTGTCTCATTTCTGGCCAAAGCTTATTTGTCACGATTACTTTGCACACATGCTTAAATGATTACACTGCTGGCCAAAGTTGTTTTGTCTTCGTTTAAGTAGAACTTTAACTAAGTCTATTATTTTGATGTTAGTAATAGACATATCACAACTTCTTCATATAATGATCCTCACATTAATGATCCTTCATTAATCTTATGATCATTTTTTTGTTTTGTCTGCTTTATTTTCTGTACCCATAACTTTACTCACTGTAATTTTCTTTGATAATTTAGTATCTCATCCACTCTAATTCCTAAACCTAATATGTTTTGCTTTATTTAAAGTTTCTATAAGAATTAGCTCTTAAATTAAATCCTTGATTATTTCTAAAGACACGATAATCCTACTGCTCTCTTCTGATAAAAATACTACAGAAAAAAAATAGAGCATGATGAATAGGACAAATAGAACATGATGTCTCCTATGATAATCAAGATCTCTCTAATATAAATGATATCACTAAAAGGTTATTCCAGATTAAGTTTTTCCTAAGACTAATCTATTATCTATGGAACAATCACAAGAATTCCTAAGATGCATGCCTTTATTTAAAATTATAAACTATAAATTTAAGTGGTATATGTGAATACATAATAATGTAAAATACCATGACCCATAAAGTTAAGGGCTTACGCATGGAAATAAGTATATTTTTCCAGTACATTACATACTAAGATTTTCACTTGTAGAATTTGATGCCTTATAAATCAACTATAACACTCAAAAGTACCAAAGTATAATGAGTGTGTTGATAAGCAACATATGTACAAAGAAATAAATGTTTAAAGCTGGAAAATAAGTTGTTACTCACCTTACAACCACTTAAACCTTAAAAGAGGATAGTTCTAAGGTCCATAGTCAAAAAAATACAAGTACAAAATTCCAACTTCAAGGTTCTTCAAGGGAGAATCTCACAGCATAATTATGCCATTAGACTAGGCATAAGCAACGAGACTATCCATTATTCTAAAGAACAACTGGATAAATTAATTAGATAATCACTTACTAATGATATTTAAGTCTGGTAATTTTAATATTCCTATTAACACATGATAAGTTGATTCTAGTTCTAAACGTTTCCTTACCATAAGTCAACAAATAACTAACATGAGAGTCAGTTACAAAATTAAATGTTAAGGCTATAAGAACCATAATAAGCAGTCCTCTAACAACGTTTTTCAATACCTTATATATATTATGAAGATTAGTCAGAATATAGTATTATAATTAAGCAATGTTATGAAGGTTGTGAGGTTTAAATAGTCAACATAAAGTCACACTTACCTTAAACTCTCATATTATTTGTTCTCAATATCTGGATAGAAACATTACTAAGATGGAACTAGATGATGCCTTACAATTTTACAACTTTTGTTATCATGCAAATGAGAATTTTACAAAAGGAAAATGAGACCTATAAATTTCATCCATTATAACCGAAATTCATGAGAAATCATGACATGGTTAATGAGGATGATTTTCATCTAATCTCATTCTAAGTGATTTTAAATCATGGTGTTAAAAGTCCTAAAATATTACTTGACTTAAGGAATAAGTATGGATCCACCATAAGTTATTCATTGACATTCGTGGAACTTATTCAAAATGGAATATTCAGACATAATTCATTTATCAATTAAAGACTATCTACTTGTATCTAAATTTTGTCGCATATGGCCCACGTTCTTAGAAGAAATCTATTCATATATGTAGTTAATAAAATTTCTATTAAATATGTCCCTAAGTTTCTTATGACATCTGGACACTAAAGAAATCAAATAAAGTCTAACATATATATGATAGGTTCCCGCGTCACGTACCTCATTGAAACTTCTCTTGTAGCATTTCTAGAGATATCAAAGATCAGTGGGAGCATTAAGTGTCTTAAGAATAACTTGCAATAGTTGCAAGAGGTGGGGGAGTGAAAATCTCACATTACCTCAATTTACACCTCTTGTACAGACACTGCTCCATCACGACACTGTTCCATCTAAAGTTGTATCCTTAAAATATAATGCTACTTTTACAAAAGTTTCATTGTTGCTTAATTGTGGGCACACTTAGATTTCTTACATAAACTAACATAATCCTCAACAAGAGAAACTACAACGACTAACGTCATTACTTTTATTTTCTCTATTAGAATTTATTGGTCGTTAAACATTGACCCTAAGCATGCCGAGTTCCTTAAGTTTTCTAAGGTCAGTGGGAGCAGTCAAAGTCCTTATCATGACTTGCAAGGAATACAAGAGATGGGGGGAAGAGTGTCATTAAATTTCACTCCGAATTTAACTCCGATTACACCTCTTGTACACCATACTGCACCAACTCTTACAAACTTAGAATGAAAATGATAGCAACCTAACCAAGAGCTAATCCATAAAACTGAAACTTCTAATAAACCCAATAAGCAACTCAGGAGGTCATCTAGGTTTAAAAACCTACTAATTTTGATGATTACATAACCTCCCTAATTGAAGTTGAAATGGATTTTAGAAAAAGTTTACTGATCCTATATCTTCTAATTAAGCCATTAGTGTCAATCAATCTTCTAAATGGAATAAAACTGTTTTCTAGTACAACTGATTTTATGTGTTCATATAACGTTTTGGATTTGATTGAATTACCTAAGAGTGTTCATAACTAAACCAAATCCTGATATAAGCGTTAAAACATGAAGAAGCATGATTGATTGTCAAAGGGTATACTTAGGAAGAGATAAATTATCAAAGATTTCTTTGAGGATCATCACTGTTCTAGTAGCTTATAATAGTTTTGAGCTACATTAGATGAACATTAAAAACAATTTTCCCTAATAACTGGCTGACATATTTACATGTTCATAAGACAACCTGAAAGTTCTAAACTTAAGGTTAAAGAACAGTTTGTCTGTAAGCCAATAAAATCCATGTATGGGTGAATGCAAACATCATAATGCGATGAAAACTTAGAGTAATTATTTTCATCAAGAACCAAGTGGATTAATGTACCTACCTAAAATGAGTGGGAGCAACTAAGATAAACTTGTCTTTATATAGATGACATTCTTTTGACAAGTATATGTTACATAAGTCAAAGCATTGTTAACACAAACTTTGATATAATAGATCTCATAGATATCTCTTATGTAATTGATATCATAACATGCCGAGATAGACCCAATGGGACATTACTTTCGTTCCATAACTTTAACCTTAAATTGGTTCTTACATATGTAACAAACAATACTGCTCTTCCTTTAGAGGTTAATAGGATAAATGAGATTATTTCCTTATGCTTCATTAATTAGAAGCCTTATGAAAGTTCAAGTCTATACTCGTTTAGATATTACTCACATTGCAACACACTAGATATGTCTAGATTAATGTGAAGCATTTAATAGAGTATTACAATATCTTTAAAAGTAACGAGAGACTATAATTTAAAGAAGAAGTGAGAACTTAAACCGGTTGATTACTCTAACTTTGTAATATTCAAAGATGACAAAATGTAATTTCGGGTATATCTTTATGTCAGCAGACAAAACCTATCTCATGGAGGAGTCATAATAAACTGATAATAGCAACCTAAGTTATAACGACATAATATAGTCACTAAATGTTGTTGAAAATTTATCAGTGGACTCATAAGTTTATTAACTCCATATAATTAATGTATTGAAGACTTAGTGTGATAAAGTCAGCTACCATGACTCCTTGAACAGTAACAGTTCGAGAGGTGCTGCATTAAGTTTCGATACGCAATTAATTATTCGTTTATGAACGAATTGAGGAAACTAAGTTTTTGTATCGAAAACATTCATGATATGGTTAAGGATCCTATAACTGAAGGGCTATTACCCATAAGTCTTATTAAGAGAGCTCATAGACGGGTATTAATTGATGGTCGTGCGCAACTGCATATCGTACTATGAATGACTAAGTATTAGTTAATTTTCCTCATCAGTTTGATTTTGTATTTCTCTAAGAATATGTTAAACCGGTATAATGGCATATAGACAAATAAAATTACAAATCAAACAAAGGGCTTATGCGTATTTTGATCATAACGATTAGGTTTTAAATTGGGGCTATAGTATGACTAATGGGGGTCCCGAGTCGCATAATAATTCAACGGCTGTATTTCTCTGCTATAGTTCTTGGTTTAAGGCTAAAATGAGTGTTAACTCCTGATCAGGCTTATCTAATACTCATAGTAAATGATTACTCGGCTAAGTGGGAGAATGTAAGATTAAATATATTATGATGTAATATTTAATCTAGTAGCCATTATAATCATTTACATTATATAGATCAAAATATATAACAACCTATTAAATAATTAGTTGGTAATTGTTGATGGGCCTTATTACCATTATTAACTAATTAGTGTTTCCTCTTGGGTGCATATATAAGGAGATAATTAGAGGGTTAAAGGGTTAGACTCTAATCACAATAACATCATTATGAAATCGCCCCCTCTCTCCATAACCGAACACCCTATTCGGTTTCTTCATCACCATCATTAGATTGCACCCTAAGGAGGAACTAGATCAAGCTGACAATCATGTCAAACCTTATTGTTGCGTCTCCATCTGGATTCTCTGCTGACATGTACTGCTGCAATCAGGTATGTTATTCATGTTTTCTATTATGATTAAAACAGAACTGATCAACACAATATATATATATATAATTATTATTATTATTATTATTATTATTATTATTATTATTTTACTCTTCTAAGCTTTTTGAAAGAATATTTTAACGATTTTGATAGTGATTTTTAAGTGCAAAGAATAAATATGCTTTAATTAGACTTTTGAGTTTGGTTAAATCTTCGGTTTCATTTCTTTTGTTTTGTTTTTGTTTGTAACACTTATATTTTTTTACTTTTTGTCATTCAAATCCCTGACCATTACTTTCTTATTTCAGTCCCTAACAATTACTCTCTTAGGTTATTTGCTTACATTTTTGTGAACCGACCAAAACACAATTAGTTTAAAGAAAACCATAAAGGTAAAAAAAAAAAAAAAAAGCATAACCCTCACACTCGTTTCATTGGTCCTTCCCGATTGACCTAAAACCACCACCATCATCCACCTATTGATTCTCATTCACCCACATTTTTAACAACCTTCGTACACCACCACTCATCGCCTCCTACCGCATCATTCCTCTTCCACCAACCACCATCACACACAACCGCTTTCTCATTTCACGTCTGTTATTTTTAATTCATTTTATGAACCGAATCGATATACTTCAGATAAGCCCAATAAGTAAATAACACCAACCAACATACCCTAACCGATCCACTTGTTAATGGGGTTACTGTGAGTGCTTATGCAGGAATAGTTCTAGTAGAAGAACGTGGCGGAATCGATCAATGACGAGGTGCGGAATCCCTCGGCATCGTCTGAGAATCACATACAACAATCTCAACGCTTAACATGTCTGATTTCATTGATAGAATGTGAAAGTACAAGAGTTCCGGATGACAATCAGACAGAGCTTCGCTTTGACAGTCAGGCCAAAATTTCTAGACAACTAGCCCTACACTAGTATTTATAGGCAACACAGGGAAGTGAGGGTGTCACCCGATCGGATGTCCATCCATACGGATGACAAATGTCATCCGTTTGGATTACACTTAACAGTTACCGTTTCGTTCCCTGTTTTGTCTAGTTACAAAATACATACATATACAAATATACAAATACACATACAGGACAAAATACATAAGACTCGATACAGACGGAAGATACAGACATAATGCACTAACAGACTCCCCTTGGATGTAGCTGTAGTCTTCCTTCCTGCATAGTCTTTAGTTCACCCTCCTGCTGCGTCTCCTAGCTTTAGCTTTCTGTCTTCTTTGTTCATCACGTTCTGCAAGCATCTTTCGCCTCAGAGGCCTGCCAACCTTATTCCAATACTTTCTATACACAGGATCACCATCACGCTTCCTATCCCATCTTGGGATCTTGTTCTCTTCCTTTTCAATTGGCGTTTGGTATGTTGGTGGCGGCCTGAATAGCTTTCTCTTTCCCAAAACTGCTGCCATTTCAGCTATCTCTTTGAATCTTTCACTTTGCCTCTCTTTCTTCAAGAACTCTTCTAACTCAAGATCTCGGAACTTTGACTCCCAATACCTTCCTGAGTTGATATCTTTTTCAAAACATAGATTAGCCATCTTTTGATATTGTTGAGTGTTTGTGCTTCAACAAGATCTGCTGATTCCAGGAACCAGCGAGTTTAACGGAGCTTCGATCCCGAAACGACGTGTTCGGCGCGTTTATTACGACTAAAAAGGAGTAGAAGATAGATACGACACCGACCAGTCAATTTCAATCTGGTCTCTATTGTTTATTCAACTTTACAGCACCACGAGACCAGTTGGACAGCATGTCCCCTCTGGGAAACAAAAGCTTGTCCAAATGGGAGCCCCAACCCCCTATTTATAGACAACTAACACATGTGTCCATCCGATCGGATTGCCATCCGACCGGATGGTCATCCGTCCGGATGGACCTTTACATTATCAAAACCTGTCCAACTTTCTCTTATTCTATACAATATTCAACACACGCTCTATCTAGCTATTCGCACAGTGGCAGACGTACGAAATATGCACCAACAGATTCCCCCTCGGATGTCACTGTCGAATCGTCTTTAAAACTTTGAGAACCGTGAGCCGTGTTTGAATATTCTATAATCTTCAACTTTTCTGCAACTTCAATCAGGTATCTTGAAACCTGACTATCCAAATTCCCCCTCGATTGATGATTCGGGTTTGCTTTTAACCGAGTAAAGCACGAATTCCCCCTGAAATGAATCTTCAGGTCTTTTGCACAGTTCACGACTCTCCTCTGATTTGCTAAACTGTAAGCTTCACGAACAATCACCAATTTGAAACTAGTCAATGCAGCATCCTCTGTTTCAACTTTAACCGCATCCGAGATCTGTTTTTTATATGTCATATTAGCACCACGATCTCGCATTCCGCTTGCTCGATCTAAGAATGTACAAAAAATCAACCGGCAATTGATAGAAACTTCAAATACTCCACCGGTTAACTTCAAATCCGTGATTCCCCCTGAAGATCTGATATCCCGTTTACCGTGATCCACGTTAACGCATCATAAGAATGACAGATCCGTGTAAATGGTATTCTCCACAGTCAACAAATCTTCATCGGAAAACAAATCATCTGGTAATGTAATTCGATCTCTGAAGCATTCGTCCACAATCAGATTCATCTACTCGGATAATCTAGATCTCAGAATCTATCATCCACGATCTCTCTCAGATCTCCAATGCTCTCGTCCACGATCAGATATCAACACCTCGGATCATCTTGATCTCGGAAGCTTTCACCTACGATCAGATTCACATTCCCCCTGACAATCTGAAGTCGAAACTACCCGAATACTGTTGCAGCGTCACGAATTTCAAAAATGCTGGAATTTCAACATACGACATCGAAATTTTTATTCCCCCTCATTTTTGCAAATTCTAACGTCTCTATTACTGAATTCCCCCTCAAACTGAGCAATTCAGTCCTCTTTTATCTATGAAAAACTCGACTATGCCTAAAATATGACAATTTCCCTCAAAATGTCAGTTTTTCATCGTTGCGGATATTACGTTTTGGCCCATAAATAGTCAGATAACCCAGATGATAAACATTCTGCACCATTATCATGACTACCCCACTAATTTCCACAATTCGTGATCGCATCATCAAAAATGTTCACTGATGCCCCCGACGGTGTCCCCGAACAACGCAGCTTGGTCGTTAAAAACCCGAAAAAATTGTCAATCACCAATTTTTTTTTTAAATACTCTCCTCGTCGTTGTGATAAAAAAATGCCTTTTTTTAGGCATTTGATCATCTAGTCGAATGGCATGTGACGGATGGTTATCCGATCGGATTTTCATTCGATCGAACAACAAAATGGACAAACTTGTGTTTGTGGATCGGATGGTCATCCGATCGGATGGTCCTTCGAGTGAAAAACAACTGATCTTTCAAACACCCCATAGTGACATGGATCGGATGGTCATCCGATCGGATTGCCATCCGATTGGATATGTTCTAACAGCTCAAGAACACTCCGAATCACGTTTTTTCGATCCAGAATCTTTATTTGTGTGACTTTCATGATGAAACTCACAGGATTGTGCGCGAATCAATTCCAAACAGAATGATGTCTTCAATTCCAAAATCCATCCGTGAATTGACCTTTATTTTGATGATTTTCTCTGTTTAACGTCAAAACTCCTGTTTAACCCAAAATTGATGAGCTTTTGGGTGATTTAACCGGCTGTTAGATCGATTAAATCGGTACCGTAGCTCTGATACCACTGCTGATTCCAGGAACCGGCGAGTTTGACGGAGCTTCTGTCCCGAAACGACGTGTTTGACGCGTTTATTACGACTAAGAAAAGAGTAGAAGATAGATACAACACCGAGCAGTCAATTTCAATCTGGTCTCTATTGATTATTCAACTTTACAGCACCACGAGAACAGTTGGACAGCATGTCCCCTCTGGTAACCAAAAACTTGTTCAAATGGGAGCCCCAACCCCCTATGTATAGACAACTAACACATGTGTCCATCCGATCGGATTGCCATCCGACCGGATGGTCGTCCGTCCGGATGGACCTTTACATTATCAAAACCTGTCCAACTTTCTCCTATTCTATACAATATTCAACACCCGCTCTATCTAGCTATTCGCACAATGGCAGACGTATGAAATATGCACCAACAGTTACGGATTTATTCAACAAACCTACATATAATAACTCATGTAAACAAACCTATTGTTCAAGGGCCACTATTGTAATACATAAAAAACATAGGAACATTTATACAAATTGACCTTAATTTTAACTAACAACATTGATACAGATTACAGAGTCATAAACCTTTCAACGCTGAAACGAAATCCATCAATAAAGTTTTTCCTCATTATTGCTGTAAATTTTCTCTTTTTATCGGAGATCCCAATTCACAGTACAAAATTATGCCCTAAAATCGCTTTTGGGGGGTCAACATTTTCAAGTTCTTGTGTAGATCGCAGATGCAGCTCTGCTGAACTGATTCGATTACAATGAGAGGACTTGGCGGTGCATCGCCCACTGCAATTGAGCCCAGACACCGACTCTCAGTAACCAAGTAGATCTCTTACTCTTTTTATATATGAAATCATGGGTTGTGGTTAAGTGCACACCAGGTGTTTGTGAAAATGTCTGTGAGAATATTTTTTTTTTTTTTTTTTTTTTTTTGCATATTTGTTGTTTTATTTAGTTGATTTTGTTAACCTGATTTTATTTGGATCAAAAGGAGAATTGGGTTTAAAGTTTAAACTTTCATCAGTTCAGATTTGCTGTGCACTTTGGTTTGGAATTGGAATTGAAATGTAGCTTGATCTTGCTAGTTTTTAAGAGGGGTTACAGTATTGTTATTAGGATCAAAGTGAATAAGTGGTTATTATCTTATCTAAGCTAACTTTTGATAGTTGGAGATTTGACAATTTGAGTTTATAAAAGTTCAGGTGGGACTAGGTTAAGTTACTTAAGATTGTGCAAGTCAATAGTTTTTTACTTGTGTGGTTCTAAGTTTTCATTTGGTTTCAGCATGTATGTTAAACTTTATCATCGTCCCCTAACATAAATACAAGATTTTAATGGATTGAATGGTTGATGCTTCAACTTTAGGGTTGATGTGAGTGTTAGATTGATAGTTGTTCAAATAAAAAGTTGATGATAAATTTTGCTTCATTAATTTTTACATTTAGAAAGTACGAGTGTCGGATCGTTGTGCTTGTTATTCCAAGACACTAGAAGTGGTACCTAAACAGAAAGAAACATCATATACTCTTGTCAAACTTGTTGTACAAGTAACTGAGAAACGCAAACTAAAAAAAAGTTAAGTTTTGTAGTAGATACCGTGGCTTATGTCACCATTGATAGTTCATTAGCCTTTAGCTAAATCGAGAAAACTGTTCAAATTCATACAAAAAAAAAGTTGGGAGTTATTCATATGTGGTTTTCTTGACATAATTCAAATAGGATTACATTTTATTTCCGTATGTAATTTATAAGTACGTATTTGAAAAATTAATCGGTATTTGGGCATCATTGGTTTGCTTGTGTACTTTATAAGGTGTGTAACAATATGTATTACATATTAGAAGAAATGATATATGACCATTTTGAAATTTTCAAGTTTGTTTAATAGGGACTCTATGCATATTATTTAACGTAGTAAAATTTTCTATCTTTCAGTGAAGAATCAAGCAAAAAAAGGTCTTTTGGAAGTAGAGCCTTTAGAGATGGTGAAAGGCCGTATCTTAGTTTTAATCAGGACCGAAACGCAAGCTGCAAGTTTTCTACTTTAAAGCTCGTTTTGATAATTATAATATTGGGAGCATTCTTCACACTCCTACACTCGCCAGCTGTATATAACACAGAACGCCCTTCCCATTCAGGATCTCGGTACGTTATATTTTCTAAAAATGTGTCGATAACGGGCCAAATGGGTCTTGAAAAGTTGGTAAATAGTGAAACCAGGCATTTTACATTTTCGTCCCTGAGGTTTCGCTGCTTTTGCGACTGTCGTCCAAAGGTTTGTTTTTCCGCATCTGGATCCAAAAGGTTTGAAATCTTGTCATTTTCATCAAACTCGTTAACTCTATCCATTTTTCTCCGTTAAATGGGGGCATTTCTGTCTTTTTAGACATTTATAGTGTTTTATTTTAATAAAAAAATGTCTAAAAAGACAGAAATGCCCTTCAGTCAATGGAGAAAAATGGATGGAGTTAACGAGCTGGATAAAAATGGCACGATTTACAACCTTTGGATCCAGATGCGAAAAAACAAACTTTTGGACGAAAGTGGCCAAACCTTAGGGACAGAAATGGCATTTTACTCTTTTATAAATAATATTTGTAAATATATAATCTAATATTGATTTAGATATTTTAATAAAAACGGACATGAAAGCGTTGGTCCGACCCAGTCTGTTTTGACCCGTTTCATTTTTCCGTTTGCACACAGGGCTAGCTTGGTAGAAAGATGGACAAACGAGAATTCTCCGACAGACAATGACCGCTACTTGTCCCATTCAAAAGTCAATTGGAACCATATCTCTGGAATAATCCGGAACCTTCCAGACACAAACGAATACAAAGGAGTAGGTCTACTAAACTTCAACGCAACCGAAATCAACCAATGGAAAGAGATAATACCGGACGCTGAGCATATCGCCCTACACCTCGATTCCATCACTAAAACCGTCACATGGGAAGACTTATATCCCGAATGGATCGACGAAGAAGAAGAATTTGATGCTCCCGTATGCCCCGAATTACCAAACATTCACGCTCCAAAAACACCGAGAATCGATTTGATAGCAGTAAAGCTTCCGTGTTTAAAGACGCGTGATTGGTCGAGAGACGTCGCCCGTTTGCATTTACAACTTGCGGTTGCGAGACTTGCCGCTAAATCTAAAGGTCGTCGTTCGGTCAAAGTGCTTTTGGTGACGGATTGTTTCCCGGCTCCGAATCTGTTTACGTGCAAAGAGCTTGTTGTACGTAAAGGGAATGTTTGGTTATACGAACCCGACCTTAATAAGTTGCGGGAGAAAGTTCAGCTTCCGGTCGGGTCGTGTGAGCTTTCGGTTCCTCTTAACGCCAAAGATTATCGATACTTGGGAAACCCGAAACGAGAAGCGTACGCAACCATTTTACACTCGGCTCACTTTTATGTATGCGGTGCGATTGCGGCAGCGCAAAGCATCCGGATGTCGGGGTCAAACCGCGATTTAGTCATACTCGTCGACAACACGATAAGCGATTACCACCGGGAAGGCCTGGAGGCTGCGGGATGGAAAGTCCATACGATAGAAAGAATTAGAAACCCGAAAGCGGAAAAGGATGCGTATAATGAATTTAACTACAGCAAGTTTCGTTTATGGCAGTTAACCGATTACGATAAGATCATATTCATCGATGCGGATTTACTTATCCTTCGAAACATCGATTTCTTGTTTGAAATGCCGGAGATTACGGCTACCGGGAACAATGCCACTTTGTTTAATTCTGGTGTGATGGTGGTCGAACCGTTGAATTGTACTTTCAGGCTGTTAATGGATCATATCAACGAGATTGAATCGTACAACGGTGGAGATCAAGGGTACTTAAATGAGATTTTCACTTGGTGGCATCGGATCCCGAAACACATGAACTTTTTGAAGCATTTTTGGGAAGGTGACGAGCCGGAAAAGAAGGAAATGAAGACGAGACTGTTTGGATCGGATCCACCGGTTCTGTACGTTCTTCATTATCTCGGTTTAAAGCCGTGGTTGTGTTTTCGGGACTACGATTGCAACTGGAACGTGGCAAAGATCCAGGAGTTTGCTAGCGACGTTGCGCATGCGAGGTGGTGGAAGGTTCACGATGCGATGCCGGAGAATTTGCATAAGTATTGCTTGCTTAGATCGAAGCAAAAGGCGGCGTTGGAGTGGGACCGGCAGCAAGCGGAGAAAGCGAATTATTCGGATGGACATTGGAAGATTAAGATTCAAGATTCGCGTTTGACGACTTGTTTTGAGGAGTTTTGTTTTTGGGAGAGTATGCTTTGGCATTGGGGTGAAACGAATTGGACCGATAATGGGACGGCTAATGCTCTGTCTCCGCCGGTGACGATGGCACTGCCGTCGTTGTAGCGATCAGAAAGTTATATGGGCACAGTTGATGTTTTATACCTTAGCGGGTGGTATGCAATCTTTTTGAAGATAGTTGCAAGTTTATGAAGGTGAAAGTAAATTACTTAACATGATACATATGTTTTTTTATAACTTACATGTTACTGCTTTATAATTATATCAAGTTTAATTTATTAAAGTTACACAATTATGTCGCTTAGGCCGGGTGGTGTGGTATAAATCCCCTAGGGGCTTTATCACGCCACGTAGGTGACATGTAATCGAGGGGGGTTATTGTTAACTTGCACGGTGTGGAATAAAGCTTTTATAAGCCCCCATTTACGATATATAAAAAAAATCAAAAAAAGAAGACATCTGATTGGTTGTTACTCTCTCTCTCCTCTTTCACGCCCGCTAACCCACTGACGGAGGCATGCCATAGCACCCCCTTTGGTGGCCAGGAAATGGGGGAGGGGCGCTATAGGGCGCCAAACTTGCTGAGTTGGCCAGGGGCGGTATACCACACCCCCTGGTCTTATAGAGAAGACAAATTGCAATGTAGCGATGTGTGGCTTCTCTCGTTACTAGCCAATTGGTTTTTAAAGCCAGTCGGTTGAGCGGATAAACAGTTAGTTTGGCGCCTGTCCAGTTTAAAAAACATTGACTAGTTTATTAACAGTTTTCGTATTGGGAAAGAGATTACAAGGTAGTGTTTGTGGTACTTTCGACGGTATCTTGGCCAGATGAACCCTTCACTTGTGTATGCTGCTTGATGGATTAATTTTAATAATCTGTACATCTCTTCCATGTATATGATTCTAAGAACTTCTCATGAAGTCTTCATATTATTCTAAGAACTTCATACCAGTTTCTCTTTTGTCATCTAACTGGCCGAGTTCCATTTCCCCTCTCGTACTTGATGCTTTCGCTTCGTACACTATTCGCCTTTGCAATTACTCTTGCATAGGTCACTTGGTCTTGTGTCTTTCCTCTTCAAGGATGACTTTAATCTCGTACAACATTTCTCGGTTTCCTCCTACTGAAATCGATCTCTAAACGTATTCGGAATACCTTTTTTACCTTCTTGAAAAAGTCCATTTCCAAGACCGAATTGGAGATCACTGATATGTCTGGTTCAGTGGTTTGTCTTCTCCATTACTCATATTACTGGTTCAGCTCTTACCCATTCAGAAGTTGTCAAGCAGCTCCCGCAGCTTCATGAGGTCTATAGTTCATTTTACTCTTTATTATTATTAGTTCATTTTCCCCTACGTAACAAAAGGAAAGACAATGATTCATACTAACATATTTTACGAAAGGGCCAACTATAAAAGTACACTACTATGCTTTGTTATCAAATCTTATATTTTTGTTTGTTTATTAAAAAAGTTACAAATCATTTTATGATTTCACCCTCTCCGGCTCTTCGTTCGCGAGTAGTTAAATGCCTGGTTCTGCATACAACCTCTAGCTCCTTGCTAGAAGCTGTTTTTTTAATCTATTATAAATAAATTTAGCCGCTGTTCAAAGAATAAGTCGAAAAATAAGTCGACAAAGCACTTGAAACTCGAAAGGTAAGACTAAAATGACAAAAAAATGTGTCCGAAAATAAGAAACATCTCCAGCAGTTGACAAACCAGACATCTGTTCATAGCATGACAACTTTTATGTAAATTATTAAACCCTTCAAGAAACTATAATGTCTGCATCATTCTCACCAAGAAAACTCTTGAATCAACGAAATCGCGACTTTTTAAGAACACCATTCTCGAGCATTCTGAAACATCTTCAACCACGGGCTCGGTCCTTTCTTTTCAACATCCCAGTCCTTCGGATACCACGGGAACTGCCACATCTGAAAACACCGCTCAGGGTGCGGCATCATAGCCAGATGCCGCCCATCTGGCGAGCAAATTGCCGCCACACCTAGCGGCGATCCGTTAAAGTTAAACGGATACGTTTCCGTCGGTTTTCCGTCATCATCACAGTATCTTACGGGAGCCAAGTCAGACGATAAAACTTTATCGAAAATCATTTGATCGGGAAAATACGCTTTTCCTTCACCATGTGCGGCCCAAACGCCTAACGTACTGCCTTCCATCCCTTTAAACATTATCGCTGGCGATTCTTTAATTGTCACGTTAGTGAACCGGCACTCAAACCCGCCCGATTCGTTGTGTACGAATCTGGGCTGGGCCGGATCACCACCGGATCCTAAAGTTCCACCAACATTCGGGCCAGGGATCCAGCCCAGTAGAGCCATGAGCTGGCACCCGTTGCAGACCCCAAGACTAAACGTGTCTGGGCGGTTATAGAACTCTTGAAACTGGTTTAAAAGTGACGGGTTGAACCGTATCGAAGCAGCCCACCCCTTTGCGGAATCGAGCACATCAGCGTAACTAAACCCACCGACAAACACAACACCCCGAAACCCGCTTAAAGAAACCGACCCGTTTAACAGATCCGACACAGTAACATCCCACGGCTCAAATCCCGAAGCGAAAAACGCAGCCGACATTTCACGGTCACCGTTACTACCCTCTTCCCGAATTATAGCCACTTTCGGTTTGGTACCAATGTTCATGTAATTTTCATCAGTGAATTTCGGAGTGAAAGTTAGCTTCCATGCGGGTTCGTGTCGGTTTTTTAATCCTTCTTTTTCTGCGGTTACACAAGCAGCTAACTTATGCTTCGTTTCGATGTGAAACCCGGTTTCTTCCCAAATATCACGAAGATCGACGGTTTTCTCATCTAAATGTTTCACTCCATCGATTTCTAAACTAATCATCGGTTCAGCGGTTACTTGTCCTACGACTTCCGAAGAGATACCACGGTTTTCAAGTATCGCGGTCACCTCGTTAAGGTTGCCTTTGTTGACCTCGAGAACAAGACCGAGTTCTTCCGAGAATAATGTCTCAAAAATGCTTTTTCCATTGGAATTTAAGTTGATTTGAACACCACAATTTCCGGCAAACGCCATCTCAAGAACCGCGACAATAAGACCACCGTCACTGATATCGTGACCAGCTGAGATTAATTCAGCTGTTAGTAGATCCTGAACAGCCTCGAAAACTGTTTTGAGGTAAGGAACATCGTCGACATCTGGGCATTCATCACCAATTTGGTCAAACACCTGCAAAAATAATTTTTTTAGAAAGAAAAAAAAGCATTTCGGGTCGACCCGAATCATTTCAACCTGCAAACTATAACTTATTTGACCCACTCATAACCCAGTTTATAAAAGATTTAAGAGTAAAATGTCATTTTCGTCCCTAAGGTTTGGCCACTTTTGCGATTTCCGTCCAAAGCCAACCTAACTTTAGAAATTAACCAACATGTAAACAGTAAAATTTAAAAATAAAAAAAGTACCTGAGCGAGAGCAGAGCCACCTAACCGTCGTTTTCCTTTAGCCAAATCAACATGAAGCAAAATTCCATCATCCTTAAGTTTCAAATCAGGTGTAACGGTTTTCGTTATATCATCACACGTGACGTAAGCACTGATTACAAGATTACCAGGAGCTTTAACCACTTCACCGGAAACACGAGCCGCCATCGATAAACTATCTTTACCACCATCAATCGCAATTCCAAGTTCAATCATAGCTTCCGATAGCGCAATAGCCGCATCATACATCGCTGCACCTTCACCGTCAAGTTTAGCAGCATACATCCAGTTCCCACTCGCTTTAACATCACTTAAATTGGTGATTTTAGCCCAAACAAGATTCGTTAACGCTTCACCAACCGCCAAACGGGCCATCGCTTTTGGATCGAGTAAACCCTTAATCGGTTGCTCCCCGATCGCACACGCGCCGCCTGTGTAATCGGTAAATGTTTGGCCGATAACCGCCACGTCAGCGAGAGTGATCTGTAACGGACCGACGGTTTGTTGCTGGGCAACCAGGCCCGTTACGCAGCGATCGACTTTGGTTGTTAAAAACCGTTTAGAACAGACGGATGGTAATCGTAACACGCGTTTAAGCGAATCCATTAACGTAATCCCGGGAGCGATGTCAAGCGATTCGACTTTATCGTTTACACGATGGAATTCGAATGTTTTTTGCGGCATGTCTCCGAGAACTTTTTCGAGTTCGAGATCGACAGCTGGTGGTTTTTCAGGTGCGTAACTGTCGACCAACCTTACATGACCTTCACCGTTAATAACCCCAATAACCGCCACCGAAACCCGTTCCCTTTTACAAACAGACTCTAACAGACTACGGCTTTCGGGTTTGACCAATATCGCATCTTGTTCTTGATATTCCGCACCCCAAATCTCCAAAACCGACATCGTATGATCACCGACAACAATAGCTCGAATATCAATTGTCGCACCTTCAGGATAAATGATCTCTTTAACGACATTACAATTACCGCCTGCACCCTGATCGTGTATGCTGATAATTGGGTTATTCTCACCCATTTCGATACACGCACGAACAACCCGATACAACTTTTGTGCCATCTCAGCATCGCCACGCTGGACAGCGTTAAAATCCAGCTCAGCGTCATTCTGACCGCTAACCATACTTGACGCAGCACCACCTCCCATTCCGATTCTATACGCGGGCCCCCCGATTTTAACAACTAGCATCCCGATTTCGGGCTCGCCTTTTGTGATATGGGTGTGATCGATTTGCCCGATACCCGCACTGAACATGATCGGTTTCAACCATTCCCGTCGTTCCCCGCTTGGAAGCCGCATTCCGAATGTTCGTGTGTACCCTTGAATCAACGGTTCACCGAATTTGTTACCGTAATCTGACGCACCGTTGCTTGCGTCAACGAGAATTTGTAACGGTGAAGCTAAATGCGACGGGTATTCAAAAGACGCGTCTTCCCATGGAGCATATGACCCCTCAATGTTAAGATTCCCGACGCAATACCCAGCGGTTGACGCCACAACAAAAGATCCTCGACCCGTTGCGTGTGTATCCCTGATTCGCCCTCCGGCACCAGTTTCCGCACCGGGGTACGGTGCAACTGCACACGGGAAATTATGGGTCTCCGCTGTAAACAGGATATCAAGATCACGCGCAACCGGGGTTAATGAAGACGTAGAACCGGGATGCGTAGGTCGTAACGGATTCACCGGAAACCCTTTGATCGCACTCGAGTTGTCTTTAAACCCGATCACCGAATTGTTAGGGTTAGCCTTTAACGTACTCTTTACAATCTGCATTAGCGTTTTATCCATAGGTTCACCGTCTACAATAATCTTCCCGGTAAAAAACCAGTGCCGGCTATGTTCGCTGTTCGATTGTGCGATATCGAAAAGCTCAACGTTCGTCGGGTCTCGCTTAATATCGTCTTTGAACAACTTAGTGTAGTATTGTAGATCTTGTTTGTCGAACGCTAAACCCATTTGCTGGTTAATTTCCTCTAACGCTTTTCTCCCCTTTTCCATAACAGGTACGTAATACACCTCTTCGGGAACTATACTCGTTTTGAAAGACGTAAGCTTATCGGGATAAACACATTCGGTCATTCTATCATGCACCATTGCAGCAAAGTCAAGAATTTGACTTTCTTGAAGCGGTTCACCGTCAGCCTTAACGTATAACAGATACCGCCTTGACCGTTCTAATCTGTTGACTTCCGTTAGCCCACACGCCTGACATATCGACACCGCGTTTGCAGACCATGCTGTGGTGAACGATAACCTCGGCCCGACTTCAACAACCACTGTGTTAAACCCTTCTTTAGTCTCTTTACCTATAAAACTTTCATCCCCTAAATTCTCCGGCTCGTACGTCTCTTGTAACAGCCATTTGAGGACCGAAAGCTTCTCGCTCGACAAGCTTTCGTCAAGCCCGATATTAAAACATTGTTCGGTTTTCAAACCCACAATTTGATCAGAAATCTTGGTCTGAACCGACTTGAGTAACTCGAAACTCGCACTTTCTTGAATCAATGGAGTTCTGAAGAAATGAATCACTTTTTCAGTGACCAAATCCTCAACACTCCCTAACCCTTGTGTATCTACTGAAACTACAGCTTTGACTTTCTCAGAGGCATTTCGTCGAACACCTTTACTGCATATTCTCACACTAGGGCTTTTTCTACAATGAGATGAACCAAAAAGCAAATGGGAATTTCTACTTTTTGGTAAGGGTTTAGGCAAGAAAAAATTATAATTTTTTGATCCCTGAAATTGTTTAAAAAAATTTACATAAATTAAATAACTATAACTAATAAACTTCATATAGTTCAAAAGAATTAACAGAAGAATATAACAGACATACTTGTAAGAGGTCTGCTGCTGTGATATCTAAAGATGAAGCCATTGTTGCATGAATCGATATGAACTGTAACAAATAAAGATTCGATTTTTATCAACTTATGAAGATAAAAGAAAGATAAAGTTTGAAAAAGACTGAAGAACATGAATAAAGATTGTACCTTTGGTGGTTGATCGGAAGCGGCAGAGGAAGGAGGAAGGTAGCGTTGAGGAGTGAAAGAAAACGACTGATGTATATACACAAACGAAGACCAGGGTTTAGGGTTGTATTTGATTGCAAAGTAGTCCCTCTACTCATAGTTAATTACTAAGTTGGATAATAAGTTTGGTTAAGTGTTTGTTTTGCGAAAGTTGTTCGATAATTGATAATAACTAGAATTAAGCACCCCCGCGTTGCGGCGGGGGCCTAAAACTATGCCAAATAACATCAATGTCACACCGATGGTAGCGACCACAAACACTGAAGTTGTGCCGTGTTAATGCGAAGAAATAAGACTGAAACATATAACATAAAAAAATAACTATGTCGATTTAGGACACACGCGTTGCGACGAACTTGTTAAATGGAAAAAATAGATGTAAAATCGCTGAACCACACACGCACGTTGCGCCGTGTTAACTCGCAAAGTAACGTAGAAAAGAATAACTAAGTCAATGTAGGATATGCCCGTTGCAGCGAAGTTGCCAAAGGGGGAAAATAGACACGTTGCGACATACCTGTCAAATGTGAAAAAATAGACGAAAAACGTTGAACCACACACACACGTTGCGACGTATTAACTCGCAAAATTTAGAACGAAACGTAAAATGAAAAACTTGTGAAAGATAAAAAATATGGGGGCAAAGTTGTAAATAAAAAAAATGGGTTAAATTATAAAAGATGAAAAGTTTTGGGTTAAAAGTAAACAAATTAAAAGTGTTTAAATATAAAAGATGAAAACTTTTGGGTTAAAAGTGAAAAATCATAATTTTTTTTGAAAAAACCCCTATGCTTAAGGTACAATAACACAATGCAACAATATGTTGCTAATTTATATTATGGAAATATGGAAATGATAATGATAATTAGGGGTGTGTTATCGTGTTCGTGTCAGAATTACTAGCCCTAGTTTGCCCTCACCATCATCAACCACATAATTACATGAAACAAAACAACCCAAAATAAGTGACATAACCAGGATAAACCTGTAAGAAGCTGACATGCCAAGCAAAACGTATACAAAGGTTCTAGTAACAGAATCAGAGCATGCGGCCATATGCGAACACAATAACCAACAACAAGGATGACATCGAATCAAAAGACGTCTCAGATGAGTTTGTCCTCGCCATCCTTGACTACAAAGTTTCCGCAACCCAAGAAAATCAAAAGAACAAACACAATTGCCATAAACCCTTTAAGAATGTAACAACTCAACAAAAGGATGTTAAATTGTAACAATAGTTGAATACAACAATGAACCAATGTCCGTGACAAACCTGAAATCAACATGTCACCAACAACATCAACCGATAATGTCTTAGTAGAGCATCACATACCCAAAGGACTCCATACTCCTTTGAAACGCCACATTATTTATATAACATTAATTAGCAAGATGTTCAACAAGAAAAGCTTACTTGCAGTCATTGTCTCAGCATAGCATCATAGACACAAATGTATATTCTAAACATTCTAGAACGACAACGGAATCGGTACATTGTGTCGCAACCCCCGATCCCTTATCTGTCCCGGGAACAGGCGGACGCGAACTCAGTAGTGGTGGTATCAGCTTGTTAATTTGGCAGCGGAAATTTTATCAGGACCGTAGTTAGGAAATGTTTATCAGAGTAAAACCACCATATTTAATATTAATAATTACATGGGCAAAACCCAAGTTTCTTATTACAATACGTTTATAGGGATAAACCCTATTTTATTGAATTTAAAACATCGTCTTTTAGGTAACTTTTATAGCCACATTTTTCCCAAGCCTTCAGTGCTCTCCAACTGGCTTTTTACTAATTGGCTGTCACATTGTGTTACCTGAAACGCGTTTTAAAAACATTTGTCAGTGGGAAATACTGGTGAGTGAATCCCAGTTTAAATCAAGAAACATTTTATCAATTAAAACAGTATTGAGAGCGATCACATTGTTTATTTCTACACAATTACTCATTCAGTACTGTCAATCCTGACTTGTGGGTCATATTACACATTGGCTAACTCGTTGTCCAATGGTAACGTATTGTCATCCCCGACTTACTACTCACAGTGTAGTAAATTTTGTATACAAAACCCCAACATACCGGTGACGTGATGTCGTGGTCACAATCAAAATTAATCCAAATACAACTAATTAGCTAGCGGTAAGTGGGTATCGAACACAGGGAGTTTGTGGAAAATGTGTTATTTGCTAGAGTATCTAACTTTGACTAAATTAATCTAATTGCAAATAAAATAAAATTCAAGAGTTGATTTGAGTGAATTGGTTTAAGAACTAAATTTAACTAAATAAATTGCAAATGAGGGGTGTTGGTTGTAAGCAAATTAGAGACAAATGACCATCCTAGATTTCCGGTTTGTTTCGAAATTCATATTATCATTTCACTAGAAAGAACTACATAGACATAGCTCATGTATGATTACTTGCAGTGATGAAAGGGAACTAAGTACTCAGATTCCTAGAACGTGAGGTTGTTACCCGATGATCAATCAACCCTTACCCAAGCCTAACTATACCCATGATATCTCGATTGCCAACGGCACCAAGAACGTATGGTTTCTAATTAGTTCAACATAAGGATTAACAAGCTACTAACAAATAATCACACACCATAACAACAAATCATAACGATAAAGATTGTTATTCTAGAAATTAGAGAAATCAAACATGAAATGTCTCAACCAAACCTTCAATCCAGGACAATCATCAAGTGTTTAGCCACTCATGGCTTGAAGCAACATTATAACAAAAGTTCTATTGTTCATAAAGATCGAAGCACAAAAACTAAGGATTAGATAAGTGTTCTTCAAGCTCTCTAGTCTCCAACCAAGCTCCAATTTTCGTTCACAAGTCAGGTGTAACCGAAAAACATGATTAGACCCCATAAAAACCCCATCAAATGACTAATAAATGCACAAGTTACAAAATTGGATCAGTCGGCGCCGTAACCTACGCCAGATCACCGTAGGTTACGGCGGTCAGCATATTCAGAAAGTCAATATAGTGCTGTAAGCTACGTCGCCTCACCGTAGCTTACGGCGGTCAGCATTTCTTTACGGCGTGTCTCTCCTGATCTACGGCGATGCAAGTATTCCAAAGGGTGACTGCCGTAACCTACGGCAGGGTGCCGTAGGTTACGGCCCTGAATGGCATTTTTCTTTGTTTCCTTCTTTTGCTTCACCATTTCTCCAACTCCTGCTTAGCCGACTTTAAACATCCATCCATGCTTCCTAAAACCATCATCTTGAACACTTTAACACCTGCATCATCAACATCTTGTGATTACCTAGTTCAAGCAAATAACCGGACAAAGAATGGGATTTTAGTCTATTTAAAGGTCTTAAGGGTTGTCCTACGGACCACCCGTCACATCCCCACACTTACCCGTTGCTTGTCCCAAGCAACCCATTCAAAACTATTCAAAACCCAAGCGATCAATCATGCAAACCAAGCTAAATGTGCCGTCCTTTTACTAACTTTCAATCATACCACAAAACACACCCCTCACAAAAATCTCTCGGTGACAAGAATTATTAGCATAATGCTAAACCACTCAATGCGTGTGTGTGTGTGTGCGACAATAAGCTTGTATAAAATCAAGTTTCCTCCTAACAATTACTTAGCATGCTCATGAATCAAAAAGAACTTACGGGTTGTAACAGGGCTAGATGCAAAGGTAGGAACATAGTGGGAGATATATATATAAGAGCTAATTGATTTGACCCGGTTTTTATTTTTACTACTAAACAAGGCAAACACCAAATATATACAAAACTTCTTGACATTCTCAACTACTATTGCAACTAAATACTTTTTTTTTCAAACATAAACATAAAAGCTCAACAATATATATACAAACATCAACACTACATACTAAATTCCTAAACCGGGTCATCTCAAAGGGTAAAATTTTATAGGAAGTAGGTTTGGGTCACAACCGAATGGTCAAAGGCTCAAACATGGCTTTCTAAGGACCAAACCCCCACCCCTCACAATACCAAGCTCATATATGTAAAGTATGAGGTCCAACCCACCAATCCCACACTCTCACACGTCTAGACGAGGCTACCTAAAAGTCCCTTATCATTTTCAAAAGCATGCTAATTCTAGGATTTAACAAGAATTCGTACACAAGTTCTATTAACACACGACACACACCGCCACTCAAACAAAGAAATATCTATAATAATCATATGTGGCTCAAATTCTCACCAAGAAAAGACTAGGAATGGGTGTCGGTGTGTCAAGCGGGACAAAATTAAGCTTTCAAATTTTGGCAATTTTCGCTCGGATTTACAAAAAAAAATTTAATTCTAAAAAATTCCCCCCATCCCCACACTTGGGATACATTGTCCCAATGTATGGTTTTGAGGGAAAGATCGCTTCAACCATCAACATCAACTTTTTTTTTTTAACCATAAACAAACTAATAAACTACAATATTTCAAAACTAAAGAACATGACAAGTCTAAGGAAAAAGTACATTGACCTGGTGAAGTTTGACACAACAGATATTGTAAATGATCCAATTTCCTATCACCACCTTCACACCAATCTCCGCACATCTTCCCCACACTTGAGTGTTGCCATGGCCCTGAAACATAGAAAAATAAACACATCAAGATTAATATAAAACCCCGGGTTGCCTCCCGAGCAGCGCTAAGTTTCAAGTCTTCAGCCAGACCGTGCCACCCCCCATTTATGGTGGCTCAAAGAATCGGTTTCTGCCACTTCCATCACTACATCGTGTCATTTCGTAAAATGCATCCGTCCCGCTTCGATTCGGTGGGTAATCAAATACACTCCTACTTAATCCCGTATGCGTGTCTTCACGATTCGGTGTGTGCTTTTTTCTCATTCTTTGAAACACATTTTTCATACAATCACTAGACTCACCACCCTTCCCCTCAATGGACTCATAACTAATCACTCTAGTTTGAACATCAAAGGACAACTTACGCTTCTTTTCGGTCATGGTAATAATCCCGTCTCTACAATTAATTTGAGCATTTGCTGTGTATAGAAACGGTCTACCTAAAATTACCCTTTGTTGTACTGCCATTTTGGTAAAAGCATAGTCTAGAACTAGAGAAATCCACCAGGTATTCAAACTCTCCCAACTGAATCTTAGCATTCCTAACCATTCCTCGTGGACGCCTCCAACTTTCATCCGCTAAGCTCACCATGGTGTCTATATCTTCAAGCGGACCAAAGTCGTACATATCGTATAGATCGCCTGGTAGCACACTCATACTCGCCCCATAATCCAATAATGCATGGGGAATTTTTAATTTTCCCACTCGGATCGGCACAAGTGTTGCTCCATGCTCTTTGTCCGTTTCAAACTTGGCATCCCTTCCTATACCTGCACTCACTTGACAAGAAGATGTTAAAAATGTTTCATTGAATTCACTTTTAGGAACGGTGCTTACCACATTGATATTAACACTTTTAATGTTTTTGGGATTTATCACCGTGTCACTTGGTAGCTGGCCTTTTGCTTTCTTCAATATCGCCACTTCACTTGCAAGTTGACCCATTTGGGTGGTCAAAGTTTGAATCGCTTTATCACGGGCCACGTCCTTTTGCATCCGAACCTCATCACGTTGATTCATTCGTTGCATTTCAACTTGCATCACCTTCAACATCTCCATTACTTCATTTCCACCCGAAGAGCTTTGACCCGTTTGATATTGCCTTTGAAATCTTTGGTTTCCTTGGAAATTCGGGTTAGCTTGATTTGAAGGGTTCCCATACCGAAAGTTTGGGTGGTTTCTTAAACCGGGGTGGTAAGTATTAGAATTCATATTGTTGTAATTTCTACCACCCCCTCATTGACCTTGTACTGCATGAACTTCTTCATATTGCCTTTCCACCATTCCTTGGCAATTTTCAGCCGCATGACCTATTTCATTGCAAATAGCACAAACATCATAAATTTGATTAGAGGTTTGAACATTACCATCGTCAACCGCATGCACTTGTGTTCGGGTAACGGCGGTCGTGCTCTCCTTGATGCTTGAGCTTTCCTCTTTGATGTAATTTCCATTTGCTCCAAAGACTCCCAATCGTCTTGCTCATAGTTCGTACCAAAAGTGCCACCGGTAATAGACATTAAGTCTCGAGCATCTTCGGCACTCAACCCCTCATGAAAACCGTTCATCAATTCCCAAAGTTCAATTCCATGGTGAGGGCAATTCTTGATCATCATATTGAAACGCTCAAAGGCTTCATGAAACATTTCGCCTTGTTGTTGTTGAAAACTCCTCAACCCCTTCCTAGCATCGTTGGTCTTTTGAGCGGTGTAAAACTCATCTAGGAAAATTTGTTGCATTTCCGCCCAAGTGTAAATAGATGCTGAAGGCAAAGTGTAGAACCACTTCTTTGCCTTGTCTTCCAAAGAAAATTGAAACAAGACTAACTTGAAATCATCGGCCGAAAAACCTTGACTCCCAAGAGTATTGCAAATTGAGTCATAGGCCTCCAAATGAAAATAAGGTTCCTCCGTTGCTAGACCCTTATATTTCGGCAAACTTTGCAAGGAATTTGTTCTCACTTCAAAAGTTCTCCCTTGATCATTGTGAGGAATAACTACCGGTGAAGGATTTTGAGTGATTACCGGCCTAAAATGCGCTTCAATGCCTCTTGCATGATCTCTAAGATGCCTTCTTGGCACACCCACCCGAACCCTTGGTCGAATAGGACCCATTGGTCTTTGCATAGGCCCTTGTGGTACATAGGGTTGATATTGTTGTTGTGGCATCGGTGGGTGTTGAATTGGCCTTTGGAATTGTGGTTGTACGTTTTGCGGACGAACTTGTTGCAATGGTATAGGGCGTTGCATTTGTAGCCCTTGTGGCCTTGGCCGAATGTGTTGTGGTATAATTTGTTGTTGTTGAAACCCACCAACACTTGGCATTCTTTGAGTTTGCCCTGGCACATAAGTAAGTTCTCCTTGTTCCCCATCACCCATATATGCATATCCTTCATCTTCATAACCCTCAAAATCCTCATATCCTTCTTCATATCCATCTCCTCCTAAACCCGATGATTGCCCAAATGGAAGAGTCGAATATTGAAAACCCAACTGGTTCGATGGTCTAAATGTAGACGTAGCATGAACGACAGTTGAAACTTGTGGTAGCGTATAGGTTGCGGATGATTGACCTGAAACTGGGAAGAAATGAGTGAATGGTGGAATTGTAGTAGAAGGGTTAAAGGAAAGTGAAGGTTCTTCTTGAGTGGTAATGAGTTGGTTGGTGTTAGTTGGTGTTGCATCATGAGATGAAATAGGATTGGTAGTGGTGTTTGGTATGGTAGTGTTTGGTGAAGGTTGAGTGGATGATGGTATGAAAGGTGGTATAAGATCACCCGTAGTGGGTGGTGGTGGTGGTGGATCCATGTATCGAATTGGTGTGATTGGTGTAGTTGGTGTTGTTGGTGAACCACTAAACTTATTTTCTTGTAACAAAATCCTGTTTCCTCTTAATGTTCGCTCAATTTCCGGATCAAATGCCAATGGTGAAAACTTGTGAGAGCTTCTAGTACGCATGCACCTGTAAATACCTGCACACTAACACACCCAGCGTAAACCAGAAAAATAACAAACTTAAAAAGAAAGAAAATAACACACGTTGTGCACTACTCCCCGGCAACGGCGCCAAAATTTGACGTGATGTCGTGGTCACAATCAAATTTAATCCAAATACAACTAATTAGCTAGCGGTAAGTGGGTATCGAACACAGGGAGTTTGTGGAAAATGTGTTATTTGCTAGAGTATCTAACTTTGACTAAATTAATCTAATTGCAAATAAAATAAAATTCAAGAGTTGATTTGAGTGAATTGGTTTAAGAACTAAATTTAACTAAATAAATTGCAAATGAGGAGTGTTGGTTGTAAGCAAATTAGAGACAAATGACCATCCTAGATTTCCGGTTTGTTTCGACATTCATATTATCATTTCGAAAAAATTACAAGTTTTGTCCTTTATCTATGTCCCAAATTGCAGGCGCTGTCCTTTAAACCAAAACTTGACAGGCGGTGTCCTTTGTGTTTTCAAAATCTTGCACGTTTTGTCCTTTAGGCCAAACTTAGTTAGATTTGTTAGTTAAATCTGGTATCAAGGGGCTATTTTGTAAAAAAAAATTATTCAGGGACTAAATTGTACAAAACTTAAAAATATAAAACCCCCAAATTAGGTCATCTTCCCCATTTATCCCCATTCACCACCGCCCCCAAACACCTGCAACCACCACCGCCATTACCACCACACCCACCGCCCTCCGCCGCTCAACCATCACCTTCCCTCATCAGAGTCACCCACCGACTTCAACCACCGCCATTACCACGATCTCCACCACCATTCACACCGGTCAACCTCCTCAGCCACTGCCACCGCCGTTTCAACCGCCGGACCACCATTTCCGATGCCACACCACTCCGCCCTCAACCACCACTGCCATCTCCGCCACCCAAATCCAGGAAACACCAATGAATGTGCGATAGATTATTATGGGGGAAAGTAAAGTGGGGGAAAGTAAAGTGTTGGGAATTTGTTGGGATCGCAAGACGGGTGTAAATGCAATAGATTATTATGGGGGAAAGTAAAGTGGGGGCTTCTAATTTTCAAATGAATGTGCCGAGCTGTTCCATTTCATTGATTACGAAAGGCAAAAAAAAAAAGCTGTAAATGGAATCGAACAACAACGACTTTTTCTGTAAACAATTTTCTTATTGGGTTGTAATTCTTGTGTCGGAATATAGGGTTTTTATGGTTTAATGTTTTACTCTGTATAGTAAATGTTTGGTGATGGTGGTGAATCGATGCAGGTGGATATGTTTGGTGATGGTGGTGAATCGATGTTTGGTGATGGTGGTGAAGGGGTGATTTGTTTTTTATTGCAGGTGGATATGTTTGGAGAATCGATGCCGGAGAATCGATGCCGGATATGTTTGGTGATGTTTGGTGATGATGGTGGTGGAGAATCGATGCCGGATATGTTTGCAAATCAGGTTCGTTTTTGCTCTCTTTTCCGTTATATGATTCCGTTTAAGGTGTGTTTGATGGTGGTGGTGGTGGTGGTGGTGGTGGTGGTGGCGGTGGTGGCGGCGGTGGAGGGTGGTGGTGATGGTGATGAAGGGTGGTGGTGATGGTGGTTAGTAATTTACTCAATAATATTAATAATAATAATAATATTAAGTTTTGTACAATTTAGTCCCTGAATAATTTTTTTTTACAAAATAGCCCCTTGATACCAGATTTAACTAACAAATCTAACTAAGTTTGGCCTAAAGGACAAAACGTGCAAGATTTTGAAAACACAAAGGACACCGCCTGTCAAGTTTTGGTTTAAAGGACAGCGCCTGCAATTTGGGACATAGATAAAGGACAAAACTTGTAATTTTTTCTATCATTTCACTAGAAATAACTACATAGACATAGCTCATGTATGATTACTTGCAGTGATGAAAGGGAACTAAGTACTCAGATTCCTAGAATGTGAGGTTGTTACCCGATGATCAATCAACCCTTACCCAAGCCTAACTATACCCATGATATCTCGATTGCCAACGGCACCAAGAACGTATGGTTTCTAATTAGTTCAACATAAGGATTAACAAGCTACTAACAAATAATCACACACCATAACAACAAATCATAACGATAAAGATTGTTATTCTAGAAATTAGAGAAATCAAACATGAAATGTCTCAACCAAACCTTCAATCCAGGACAATCATCAAGTGTTTAGCCACTCATGGCTTGAAGCAACATTATAACAAAAGTTCTATTGTTCATAAAGATCGAAGCACAAAAACTAAGGATTAGACAAGTGTTCTTCAAGCTCTCTAGTCTCCAACCAAGCTCCAATTTTCGTTCACAAGTCAGGTGTAACCGACAAACATGATTAGACCCCATAAAAACCCCATCAAATGACCAATAAATGCACAAGTTACAAAATTGGATCAGTCGGCGCCGTAACCTACGCCAGATCACCGTAGGTTACGGCGGTCAGCATATTCAGAAAGTCAATATAGTGCCGTAAGCTACGCCGCCTCACCGTAGCTTACGGCGGTCAGCATTTCTTTACGGCGCGTCTCTCCTGATCTACGGCGATGCAAGTATTCCAAAGGGTGACTGCCGTAACCTACGGCAGGGTGCCGTAGGTTACGGCCCTGAATGGCATTTTTCTTTGTTTCCTTCTTTTGCTTCACCATTTCTCCAACTCCTGCTTAGCCGACTTTAAACATCCATCCATGCTTCCTAAAACCATCATCTTGAACACTTTAACACCTGCATCATCAACATCTTGTGATTACCTAGTTCAAGCAAATAACCGGACAAAGTATGGGATTTTAGTCTATTTAAAGGTCTTAAGGGTTGTCCTACAGACCACCCGTCAACCGGCAGTAATTGAAGAACTACAAAGACTCAATCACCGCTTAATCGCATTGTAAAACATTTAAGGTTTTGTAAAATATTACAAAAATGTTAACAAAAAGAGGATAAACTCACATTGTTATCTTAGACTTCGCGTAAGGGTTTCCTGGGAATAATCTATAATTTTCACAAATGTACATAGGTTAGTATCATAACCCTTTGAAATATTAATGATACCCTCCCCGAGATGGCATTCCAACAACTACGTCGGGCAGAACCACGACAGTTGTTATGGAACCCTAAATCAATCGGGCAGCGTATCTATTACGAAACTGGGGTTATAATACTTACAACGGGGCAGAACCTTGCTAATTAGGGGGTATAATACCGGCTTTATAATGCCTATATTCAGAATTTGTGATTGAGAATGAAAGAAATGAGCGACGAAAAACGAAAACCCGTTGCCTGCTTATATAGTGCTGAAATATGGTCTCCACGTGGCCCGCGTAAAGAAAGGACAAGGATTACGCGGCCCGCGTCAACCCTGGTCAACGGACTAGCTTGTCCGGCTCATCTTCTAGACCCGCCACGATGATGACACGTGTCATCACCGGGCTGCGCCACTATTTTGATCTCACGCGGCCCGCCTAAACTAAAGAAAACCAACGAAATCAAGATTTAACCCTGATACCGCTCGCGTAAATGGTTGGGGTGGGTCTACGCGGCCCGCCTCAACTTAATAATCAGATTTTATATTTTATTTTATATGCTATACTGTATTTTGGGCTCGGTTTTCACATACGGGGTGTATTTAAAGACATACTGAGACATTTTTAAATATAATAGAGTGTCGGAAATATTATGAGAGTGTCGGTTTTACTAAGGGTTGTTACATTCTCCCCACCTTGTTTTAGAGCTCGTCCTCGAGATCTACTGGAACAAATGCGGATATTTCCTTTGCATTTCAGATTCAAGCTCCCATGTGTACTCAGGTCCTCTTTTGGAGTCCCACTTTACTTTGACCAGAACTAATCTCTTATGTTTGAGATTCTTGACTTTCCTGTCTTCAATCTGTAGAGGCCTTTCTACAAACTTGAGTTGTTCATTTACCTCTATATCTTTAAGAGGTATCATTAGCGATTCATCAGCTAAGCATTTCTAGAGATTAGATACATGAAATACATCATGTATTCCTGCCATTTCCTCTGGCAATTGTAGTTGATAGGCTACAGATCCTATTTTTCTAATAATCTCAAAAGGTCCAATATATCTGGGACTTAGCTTTCCCCGTTTGATGAATCTTACTACTCCTTTCCAAGGAGAGACTTTTAACAATACTTTATCTCCTACTTGAAATTCCAATGGCTTGCGTCGGTTATCAACATAACTCTTCTGTCGATCACGTGCTGCTTTCAGTCGTTCCTTGACTTGAATAATTTTGTCGGTTGTTTCTTGCACTATCTCAGGTCCAGATAGTTGTTTTTCCCCAATTTCTACCCAACAGACTGGGGTTCGGCACTTTCGTCCATAAAGTGCTTCGAATAGTGCAGCATTGATACTTGTGTGATAACTATTATTATAAGAAAATTCTATTAAAGGTAAGTGGTCGTCCCAATTACCTCCGAAATTAATTACACAAGCTCTAAGCATGTCCTCCATTGTCTGAATTGTCCTTTCACTTTGTCCATCCGTTTAAGGGTGATAAGTTGTGCTCAATTTTAACTTGGTTCCCATTGCCTTTTGGAAACTTGACCAGAAATGAGAGGTAAATCGACTATCTCTATCAGAAACAATTGATAAAGGAATGCCATGTAAAGAAACAATTTCATTTACATACAACTTAGCTAACTGTTCCATACTGAAAGTTTCTTTCATTGGTAGGAAATGAGCTGACTTGGTTAGCCTATCTACAATCACCCAGATTGTATCATTTCCTTTCTTAGTTTTGGGTAACTTAGTAACAAAATCCATTGTTATCAATTCCCATTTCCATACTGGCATTTCTAATTGTTGTAGAAATCCTGAGGGTTTTTTGTGTTCAGCTTTGACTTGTGAACAAGTTAAACATTTAGAAACATAGGCTGCTATGTCCTTTTTCATTCCTATCCACCAGAAATTCTTCCTTAAATCCTGGTACATTTTATCATTTCCTGGGTGCATCGTATACTTGGACTTATGGGCTTCTTCTAATATATGATGACATAGGTTTCCTAATTTAGGTATCCACGTTCTCTTTTTATGGAATCTCCAAATTCCATATGTTCCTTGTTCTAATTCTTTTAGCATACCTTTTAATTTTTCAGTATCATCCTTGATTACTGATTCTTGTGCTTTTCTTATCTGATCATTTAAATCTACCTGTAGATTTAATTTGAGAGAACGTACCATTTTTGGCTTTTCATGATATTTTCGGCTTAAAGCATTTGCCACTACATTTGCTTTTCCTTCATGATACTGGATATCACAATCATAGTCACTAAGCATCTCCATCCAGCGTCTTTGTCTCATATTCAATTCCTTTTGCTTGAAAATATACCTTAAACTCTTATGATCAGTGAATATGGTAAACTTACTACCATAAAGGTAATGTCTCCAAATCTTAAGAGCAAAAATTATAGCTCCTAACTCTAAATCATGGGTTGAATAATTCTCTTCATGATTCTTAAGTTGTCTAGATGCGTAAGCTATAACCTTTTGTCGTTGCATTAATACACATCCATAACCTAATTTGGAAGCGTCACAATAGACTACAAAATCTTCAGCTCCTTCTGGTAATGCTAGTATAGGTGTATGGGTTAATCTTTGCTTAAGAATTCTAAATGCTTCTTCTTGTTTTAATCCCCATTCAAACTTAACAGATTTACAGGTTAGCTTAGTTAAAGGAATGGCTATTCTAGAAAAATCTTGAATAAATCTTCTATAATAACCGGCCAATCCTAAGAAACTTCTAACCTTGGTTGGTGACTCAGGGGTTTTCCATTTAGTAATTGCCTCGATCTTTGTGGGATCCACATGAATTCCTTCATGATTAACTAAATGTCCAAGAAACTGTACCTGTTCTAGCCAAAATTCGCACTTAGAAAATTTAGCATAAAGCTTTTCTTTTCTTAATAAACTTAAAAGTGCGTGCAAATGCTTTGCATGGTCTTCTTTATTCTTAGAGTAAATGAGAATATCATCTATGAAGACAATTATGAATTTATCCAAATATGGCTTACATATTCGGTTCATCATGTCCATAAATGCAGCTGGGGCATTGGTTAAACCAAATGGCATGACAGTAAATTCATATTGGCCATACCTCGTTCTGAATGCGGTCTTAGGAATGTCCTCTTCCTGTACCTTTAATTGATGATATCCTGACCTTAAATCGATTTTAGAGAAAAATCGAGCTCCTTGTAGTTGATCAAACAGATCATCGATTCTCGGTAATGGGTACTGATTCTTAATCGTGACCTTGTTTAATTCACGGTAGTCAATGCACATACGCATTGATCCGTCCTTCTTTTTAACAAACAATATCGGCGCTCCCCATGGTGATGAACTTGGTTGTATAAATCCTTTCTCTAACAATTTGTCCAATTGTTTCTTTAGTTCCTGCATTTCGGCGGGTGCCAAACGGTAAGGTGCTTTGGCAATCGGTGCCGTTCCTGGTATTAAATGGATTTTGAATTCAACTTCCCTATCTGGAGGTTGCCCTGGCAATTCTTCTGGAAATACATCTGAAAACTGAGATACTACTAAAATATCTTTTAAATCCTTTCCTTTAGTGTTAGTGATTATGGAAATCAAATACACTATAGAACCTTTTCTTATATAACTTGCAGTTTTCATCACAGAGATAAATTTTGTGGATTTAGATGGTTTATCTCCTTTTATTGTGATCGTTTTACCTTTTGGTGAATTTACTTGGATTGACTTTTGATCACATAAAATACTGGCTTTATTGGCTATTAACCAATCCATTCCTAAAACAACATCAAATCCTGCCAGATTCATGGGATAAAGGTTTGCAATAAATTTCTGATTTAAAATTTCTATTCTTGCTCCCTGCAAGATTTCAGAAATCCTAACGGTTTCTCCATTGGCTGTCTCTACTAGACATTCTTGTGGTAGTTTAGTTAATGACTGATTTAGAAATTTGCAAAATGATGTATTAATAAAACTTTGGTTTGCACCAGAGTCAAATAATACTTTAGCAAAAATATCATTAACTAAAAATGTACCAGCTATGACATCTGGAATCATCTTGGCTTCATCTGCAGTTAGAACAAATGCTCTAGCATTTTGAGTATTCTTGTTGTTTGTAGCTGGAGCTAATTTTGGGCAATTAAGCTTGATATGACCTTGTTCTCCGCAGTTGTAACATATACTGTTGTTAGCTTTCTTCCTGCAATTTTCTTCCTTGTGTCCCGATATTTTGCAAAAGTTACAATACATGGAGCATCTTCCTGAATGCTTTCTTTTGCAATTCTTACAGTAAGGTGCAGAGGTAGAACCTATATTTCTCCCACGATTAGAATTTCCAGAACGAAATTCTTGTGTGAGCTTCTGGGTTAGGTTCCTTCTTTGATCCTCTTCTCGGGTACGAACTAATTCACCTGTCAAGGTATTTGCTAGTTCTATAGCTTCTTCTATAGTTTGAGGTCTAGCTGCCTTGACTACGTGTCTTATTTCTCCAATTAATCCCCAGATATAACGGGAGATTAACACTGGTTCTGGTGAAGCAAGAGTATAACGGGAGATTAACACTGGTTCTGGTGAAGCAAGAGTTGGTACTTTTCTAGCATATTCGAAGAATATTTTAGTGTATCCCTTACTATCCACACCAGTCATCCTAAGGTTTAAAAATTTGTTTGCTATCTGTTCCTTCTCATTGGGTGGGCAGAATTTCCTTTCTACCTTGTTCTTAAATTCTTCCCATTCCATATTGTAGGTTCTATCACTTCCTCTTGATTGGAGGATAGTGTTCCACCATTCTAGCGCTGAATTCTTAAACAGATTAGAAGCAAACAATATCTTATCTTCTTCAGCACACTTGCTTATTCTTAAGACTGCCTCAGTTTTCTCTATCCAGCGTAGAGTTGCAATAGCCCCTTCATTGCCCGAGAATTCCATTGGTTTACAAGACCATAATTCTTTATAAGAACAACCGTAAGACACAGTTCTTCTTCTTTTGGGAATAGGCATTTGAAGTAAAGGTCCATTGTTTACACTGTTTTCGGGTTCAATTGGTCGCTTACTGCTATGCTTACTTTTATTATTCGCTTCTTGAATAGTTTGAATAATAAATGGCATTGCATCTATGATTCCTTGTGCCACTATATGTTGAACAGCACTATTATCCATTTGATTTCCATTGTTATTGATGCTTGGATTCTCATTAACAACGTTAATGTTACTCTGGTTATCGTTATTCAGATTTCCTTGATTTCCTCCATCGGCCATCTGAATTTTAAACATTTTCCCCATATTAATATCACAAGATAATATTTAATATAGTAAATCATATGATACGCAATCTAGCCAAAAACGTCGATCATTGCGACTTTTACTCTATTTCCATATACTATTATGCATCTATTACATACTAGTACTGAAATAAAAATTACAATACCAACAGAAATAGAATTACACTAATAGTAATAGGCATCCGTACACACATATTGTAGGATCGTTTGCAGACCCGAACGAGTCGATCAGAAGAGTTTTTCTCAATAAGAAAGGCGGAAACAGACGTATCGAGGTCAATTCAGCTTGAATATCACTTTAAACTATCGTATTATTGATATAATGACGTTTTACAGCGAGACGACACTTCGGCAGCACTTCGTTGCTCTGACCGGAATCGTTACAAATGAAATCAAGACACAAGGTATATATAGGCTCCTAATTTCGCTTCAACCAACCTCAAGCGAAATCAGATTTCGCTTGAAACCAACTCAAGCGAAATTAGCAATAATGATTTCGTTTGAAATGGTCTTGAACCATTTCAAGCGAAATAACCCACATACACATTTCCTTGTTTTTCGTGCCCTGGTCTATCTAGATACAAGCAAGACTCGATACAAGACGAAGTCGACAGACGCATGCACCAACAGACTCCCCCTCGAATGTTGACGAGTCTTAAGTGTCAAGTCTTCGCATCTTCAGTCTTTATCAGTCCTCTCGAACTCTTTGAAGTATCTGACGCTGTAAACATTCTCAAATCTTTTTCTTCTCTTTTCACCAGCACCAACACACTCCTTCCTTTAAGTGTCTTCAGACTCCCCCTTTCGATATGCTGGGATCGCAGCCTGGTTTTAAAATCACAGAGTCCTCAGGTATCGGAACCTGGCTCTCTATCACTCAGATATCCTGCACATTCTCTACCCAAAAATAAATTTTCTGATGATCACTTGTAAAAATAACTCTCACTCTCTGATGAACCACTTGCAGGAATTATACAATCAAAGAATGATTTTACAATGTTAATCTATGATGAAACATATATAGAAATTATCATTTTAAAAACTTCTGATAACCACTTGTAAGCAAATGTTCAAAATCTTTTCTCATTTAAAACACATTCTCCCAAACCAATAGTCATCATGTTTAGCACTAGGAATTTTGAAAATTAGCTCTCCAATACCAGTTGCCGAAAATCTTTTTGACTTTTACAAAATTTATGCTAAAACACACTAAAATCTTTTTGGATTTTTTAAATGTAATGAAATGCAGTAAAGAAATATTTACAAACAAAATTTTTGTGAATTTGTGTAAGAGGATCATATTAGTTTATGAGACAAATCACCAACACCGTTAAGCTTTAAACATTTTAAGTTTTAAACGATTCACTTAGATTGTCAGTATACTGATCCACTTAAATTCTCACACAAATTTCAACTGTTTCGAGATACGAGATTAATGTCTTAAGCACTTAAACTTAATCACGTGTCCCACCTCAGAATATACTCCCGTATCCAGATCCCAATATTCAGTCTTACAGGTGAATATACCACAGATGATATCTGTAAGGGGTTAAATTGCGAAAAAACCGTGAGAGCTCAGGTCAGAACTTCCGTTCAGCAGAGAGATGACGGCTTCGACTTTTGGTGTGTCCCCTTTAGAGGATCTTTTGTTTCAACAACACATGATTTGCATTTTGCAATGTTTCATCATTTTTTGTACTGAGGGTGAGCTATATTTCAAGCAAGCATAAAGTATTCTCCGGGGACTAGGTCATTGCTTCCGCAAAATCAGAAGTCCCGAGATAATACTCCAGATATCACTGAGTATAAAAACCTAGTATCTCAGAAAGAGGGACATTTCAAACAAGATTTCGGGGGTTACCCATATATCCGAGAGATGTTCCCCACGATATAAGCAAGTTTGAAATTTAGGTTTATATCTCGTCATAATCTACTAAATGTGCAAAAACCTACTGGCATATCATCAGTGAGACCGTTTATCACATTTAACTTTCCATTTCTTTAGCATGTTGTGATAGTCCACTGATGTACTATCATTTCCTCTTCTTTGACACAAAAACTCATTTTTCATTTTACCATGTTCTTTACTTTTTCAAATTTTCAAATGTTTTTGGATTTTTTGAAATTTCTACTCCCCCTAAAATGCAAACACATTTAAAGGAAATTTGAAAACAAACTGTACAAACTTAAGATGACAACCGATATCGAATCACTTCAATTCGCCATTCACTTGGCATAAACAATCAGAACTCCCCCTCACAACAAACTATTTTCCCATTGTGATCTCAAAACACTTAAGTTTATTTAATCAAATAGTTTTTCCGGAAAATAAGTTTTGTTGATTTATATTACCAATTGTAGATTAGGGGTTCATCACATTGTTCTCCAAAATATCACTTGTAAGAATAGTCTAATCAAGTTCAACCTAATGACCTTGATTATCCTACTTATTAAATCACAACCTCTTTTTCAACCACATGGCTTACCAACCAATACCACATGTAGGTTGAATTCTCAAGATGCCGATTCCTACTCCTCACTTACCAACCTGTGAGTTCCGGCAAGTCATACTAGTGACCAATTTTCAATCTTTCAACAAACAATATAAGAATGATGCCGATTCATGCTCCACGATTACCAACTTGGGAGCTCCGGCAAGTCCAGGATTTTACTGTTCATAGTAGGTACCATCCCAGTCACAAACCAGGGATGGCTCAACTTTACCTTTCTTCGTTTTCTTCTCGTAAAATTCCTTGACTCCTTTTACCTTCCTGTCAACCATTTTTTCAAAAATGTTATGAACTTTGGAGTTAAATGCTTTTTCAATATCAAAATCTTTCTTTTCAGAAAAAAATTGATTTGAAATCTCGACTTTGCCAATTTTCTTCTTAAAATTTTCAGCCCGAAGTGGTGGAAAATTCACATCATCCACAGTCGGCACTGATTTTTCACATTTAACATCAACCTGTGGCTCCTCTGATTTTGTGGAATCAGATTCATCACCAGAAGATAGCTCCTCTGATTTTGATGAATCAGAATCATTTCTTGAACTATCATCAGACTTCTTAACAACCCATTTTTGGTTGTCAAGGTTTCCCTTTTTCTTGTAAAACCTGTTTGAACATTCACCAATCTCAAAAATTGAATTTTTGAAAAGTTTGGTTCTCTTAATTGGTGGTTCAAACACAACTTCTTTATCTTTCTGTTTACGAGAAACTCCCTGTTTTGATTGTATTGCCTTGGAACAATTTTTGGCAATATGACCAACAATGTTGCATTGGAAACAAGTTCTCGTTTCTTTCATCTGATCAACAGTCTTCATCTCTTCTTGCTTCTTCGCAAGGAATTCTCTGTTTGACTGATTTCTGAATAGATTTTCTTTTTCCTCTTCAGTAGATGTACCTGAAACAAATATCATTTTTGATTTAAAATCTCGAACATATTTTTCATTTTTATGATTTTCTGGTGGAATAAAACCAAGACCTTTCTTTTTGAAATTACCGTTATGGTTTGGTTTCTTTCGATAACCAGAACCAGAACCGTAACCCTTTTTCTTGTTTTCTCTTTGTTGAACTCTTGAGGTGTACTTTTTAGGTTTATCATTAAGATTTACATCTTTTATTTCAGAAATATTAATTTCTGTTAGTTTAAAAACCTTTTTTATCATTTCTGGTTTAACACCTCTTATTGGAAATTCCTTATCAGAATATAATTTGTCAGAATCATTCAATGTATATGCAACTTTGAATGTTTCGTCATTCAAATTAGATTTTGACAACAGGAATTCTTTATTATAAACTCTTTTGCCCTGTTTATCGGTTTGACTCGGAGTGCTGGACTCAGACTTTGACTCTGACATAGACTCCGACTTTGACTCCTCGAATTCATCTTTATCCAACACCTGATCGACCACTTTCTTTATTAACTCGGATTCATGATCAGTATCAGACGACGTAAACGTGACATCAATATTATCTGGCAAGTTAACTGTAGACTCCGACTCCCACTGTAAATATGTTGCCTTTTCGACTCTTTCTGAATTTGGATTTCTCAGGGAATATCCATTTTCAAGCAGGGGTGGACACTTGTTGTAACTGAAACCTTGTTTCTTACCAGAATCATTCACTTTAGTATCCTTCTTCTTTACTTTCTTCTTCTCGGGAGTCTTTTCTTCAGAAATCTTTTGTTCTTCAGTTACTTCATCATCTTCAAATGCCTTCATGCCTTCAACAGTTGGATAAATCCTGTCAATGACATAAGAAGTACATGAGTAACTTTTTAACAAACGATTAACTCTTTCAGTTTCAATTCTTTGTGTTTCCAGTTTCTGTTCTAGCACAGCACACTTCTCAATGTAGTTGTTCACAACTTTCTGCTTTATCATGAAAGCTCCCTGAAGTGTTTTCATGGCTGTTGCTTGTTCTTCACTTGATTGATTATACTGATTCATAGCCTTGTTCAGAACATCGTAAGACTCCTTTAGCCTGTTCATGTTGTTCATCAACTCATTGTTTTTCTTCTTTATAATCTCACAATTTTCACAAATCACCGGACTCTTCTTTGCATCAACTTCTTCATCAACTTTGAACTTTGGAACTTCCTTTACCTTCTTCCTTATCACTGGAACTTCCTCATCATCACTGCTAACTGGTGTTTTGACCTTTTTCTTTTTCTTTTTAGCTTTATCGTCATCACTATCACTCTCTGCCATCAATTTCAAATCAGCTTCCATTTTTCTTGCATAATACTCTTTATCATCATCACTATCTTCTTCAATACGAGCAACAAAAGCTTTTTGATGTGAAGTTTTGTTAGGATCATAATCATCCCAACTGAAACCTTCCCAGTTAAATCCTTCTGGTAACTTTTCATCATCTTGGTTTATCAGGCATGCTTTGTTATCAGCTTAAATATATTTGTCCCAACTGAATCCTTTTGTTGGCTCTTTGTCATCCTGATTCACCATACAAGCTCTCTTTGAAGATTCTTCAATCACTTTTCTTCCATGTGCTACTTGTGGTTCTTGTTGTTGTTGAGCAACTTGATGATAAATGGCCTTCCGGTAGTAATCATTGTTGTTGTTGAATGGATTTTGAACTCCACTTGCTTCGCGGTTTTTGCACTCCCTCTTGAAGTGTCCTTTTTCCCTGCAACGAAAACAAGTGACTTTAGATTTATCAAAACCTAAAGTAGAAACATTAGCTTCACGTAAGTCATCTCTTCCTGTGATCTGCTTAAATTTCTCAGCTCGTCTCAACACACTTGCCAAACACCACTTTATGTCCATCAACTCTATCTCTTCAGCATCTATTTGATCATAATCCTCTTTTGTCAACATTGAATTCCCGATCCGACCTACAACAAAACTACCATATGATTCCAACACTGTTCCTAACAAAGACATGTGACTCTTAGCAACTTCTACTGAATAATCTTCATCATTCTCCAGATTCAGTACAATGTTGCATTGTAACTTCTTGCCATTCTTAGTTGCTGAAATGTTCGGATCAAATGATGGATATGATGAAAAACTTGTGTTACTGTTTGATCCTTTGGAAGAACCTCCCGATTAACTTTTTGCATTGAATGCAGTCTTAATCTTTGATGACATGTTGGTGGTTTTATCACTGACACCACCTTTGTAATAAAGTCCGATGTCTTGTTCACCGTCAAAATCTTTCATTCTTATAACCTTTCTCTGTTCCATCTCCTGAGCCTCAATCTTTTCAATGAATTTGCTCAAAGTCAGACTACTAAAACCTTTCTTATTCCTTAACATCATGAGATATGTACCCCAAATCTCATATGGTAATGCATCAGCTAGCTTCACAATCAACTCCTCATTATCTTTCTCAATGCTCAACCTCTTCATATTAGCTAGCAAATTGCAGTATCTCTCAATGATTTGTTTTGTACTTTCATTTGTCAAACCATGGAATAAATCGAATTCTTTCTTTAAAAGCGACTTTTTGTTCTTGACCATCTCTTGGCTTCCATGAAACTTCGATTTTAAGGCTTTCCAGATTGAATAAGAAGTTCCATTGTGTTGCAATAACACCAAGATATCTTCTTTCACAGCTTGTTGTAGAAGACTTAACATCATTTTTTCATCTTTGTATTTCTTTCTATTTTCGGCACTCAGATCCTTAAAAGCAATAATCTCCTCATCATCATTCATCGGTCTAACGTATTTTGTCTCGACACATTCCCAAGCATCTAAGTAATTTTCTTGTACCTAGTTCTCGAAACGTCCTTCCCAGCCCTTATACTCCTCGATGTTCATGAGCTTAGGCGGTTTTTGCATCGTCCCCGTTTCATTTTCCAACATCGTGTTTTGTGCGAGAGTAATCGGGGTAACCGGGGTAGCAAATGCGTTGTAGAATTCCTCTTCCATGTTTCGGTTTTTTCAAAAAATTCTCAAACAGTTTGTTCAAGCGAAATTACGTTCTCAAGCGAAATATGCTGTTCAAGCGAAAACACCCTGAAGCTGAATACACTTTCAAGCGAAATACTGGTTCAAGCGGAATTAGTGATTCAAGTGGAATCACTCAAGCGAAATTACTCAACTGAAGCGAAATAAGCTACTTTCAAGCGAAATCAGCAGAATTTCTCAAGCGAAATCAGATTCTAAGTGTGATTTCAAGCGAAATCAACAGGTCAGTTCAAGTGAAATCATGCTGATGTCATATTCTCAAGCTGTATTTCAAGCGGAATTACAGATTTTATCAGATTTAGATCGAATTAAGGTCTAATTTTCTCAAGGATTTGTTAATACAGTAATGCGCACATGATGTATGAAAATCAGAACATTTTGACCACTTTTCACGGTCAATTTTGAAAAAGAAAGTGTAGAAATCAGAATTTGTAGCTGAATTGGTAAGAACTCTTCTTCCTGAGCTCTGATTTATTTTTCATTTTTATTTTTATTATATTATATTATTATTACTATTACCATCTCCTCTATCACATCACGGATATGGATTCATCCAAAAATCCATATTGCGTTCATCGTATTTCCATACGAGACGCTCTCCCACCTGTCTCATTCTCTCACTGCTTTCTAAAATTTCCTCACAGAAGGTCCTAAGTTCTTGCACGTTTTCTGCACTCATTGGGGGTGCAGGTTCTAGTACTGGGTTCGGAATCTGGGGTGCGGGTTCCTGATATGGGGGTGAAAGTGCCTGAAATCGGTAAGGATCTTCTAAGATCTCCCTAATATAGTTATCATGGTAATAGGGATCTAAAGGGTCCATACCTGGATAGGCTCCTATGTTCTATATGGGTTTGTCTTCATGTATCGGGTAACGTTGCACAAAATCCCTATTATCGTCCCACCAGGGGTCATAATTTGGGTCTAGGGGGTTTGGTGCAGGTACCCTAGGGATTTCTTCTGGGTTGAAGTCATGCATATCCACCTGGTTTTCAGGGTTTTCTATCTCCATGGGTTGTTCTGGGATTTGTGGTTGTGGGGCTACTAATTGTTCCAGACTTGGGTCAGCAGCAGTTGTAGCTAAGATATGGAAATTGGATAGGCTTCTATTAAGCATATCTTGTGTATGGGCATCTGTCTTTCGCTTAGCAGCTGCTAAAACTCTTTGCTGTTGCAACTTTCGCATTCTTTTCCTACGTGCAAAGGCTTCCTTACTGAACCATCCTCGTTTCTTATGAGGGAATGGCTCTTCTGACTGAGCTTTAAAAGCAAACATTCCTTCTTCCTGATCAGCAGAATACCCAGAAAGGGCAGGCTGTGATAAGGTACCTTCACTCCTAGGTGAATCAGACAACTGACGACTCATGTCTAAGGGTCCTTGATCACTCATACTGTAAACTAACAAATAGTCAAATAACACATAACAAATAAATACAGTTATGCACGTATTTCCATAATTTATTTCCTAACACAAAATTTAGAATTTAAGTGTCAGCAGAACACTTCTTTGGCTTAGACCAGTGGCTAGGCTCTAATACCACCTTCTGTCGCAACCCCCGATCCCTTATCTGTCCCGGGAACGGGCGGACGCGAACTCAGTAGTGGTGGTATCAGCTTGTTAATTTGGCAGCGGAAATTTCATCAGGACCGTAGTTAGGAAATGTTTATCAGAGTAAAACCACCATATTTAATATTAATAATTACATGGGCAAAACCCAAGTTTCTTATTACAATACGTTTATAGGGATAAACCCTATTTTATTGAATTTAAAACATCGTCTTTTAGGTAACTTTTATAGCCACATTTTTCCCAAGCCTTCAGTGCTCTCCAGCTGGCTTTTTACTAATTGGTTGTCACATTGTGTTACCTGAAACGCGTTTTAAAAACATTTGTCAGTGGGAAATACTGGTAAGTGAATCCCAGTTTAAATCAAGAAACATTTTATCAATTAAAACAGTATTGAGAGCGATCACATTGTTTATTTCTACACAATTACTCATTCAGTACTGTCAATCCTGACTTGTGGGTCATATTACACATTGGCTAACTCGTTGTCCAATGGTAACGTATTGTCATCCCCGACTTACTACTCACAGTGTAATAAATTTTGTATACAAAACCCCAACATACCGACAGTAATTGAAGAACTACAAAGACTCAATCACCGCTTAATCGCATTGTAAAACATTTAAGGTTTTGTAAAATATTACAAAAATGTTAACAAAAAGAGGATAAATCACATTGCTATCTTAGACTTCGCGTAAGGGTTTCCTGGGAATAATCTATAATTTTCACAAATGTACATAGGTTAGTATCACAACCCTTTGAAAATATTAATGATACCATCCCCGAGACGGCATTCCAACAACTACATCGGGCAGAACCACGACAGTTGTTACGGAACCCTAATTCAATCGGGCAACGTATCTATTATGAAACTGGGGTTATAATACTTACAACGGGGCAGAACCTTGCTAATTAGGGGGTATAATACCGGCTTTATAATGCCTATATTCAGAATTTGTGATTGAGAATGAAAGAAATGAGTGACGGAAAACGAAAACCCGTTGCCTGCTTATATAGTGCTGAAATCCGGTCTCCACGCGACCCGCGTAAAGAAAGGACAAGGATTACGCGGCCCGCGTCAACCCTGGTCAACGGACTAGCTTGTCCGGCTCATCTTCTAGACCCGCCACGATGATGACACGTGTCATCACCGGGTTGCGCCACTATTTTGATCTCACGCGGCCCGCGTAAGTGTAAGCTAAGGCTTACTTACGCGGCCCGCCTAAACTAAAGAAAACCAACGAATTCAGGATTTAACCCTGATACCACCCGTGTAAGTGGTTGGGGTGGGTCTACGCGGCCCGCCTCAACTTAATAATCAGATTTTATATTTTATTTTATATGCTATACTGTATTTTGAGCTCGGTTTTCACATACGGGGTGTATTTAAAGACATACTGAGACATTTTTAAATATAATAGAGTGTCGGAAATATTATGAGAGTGTCGGTTTTACTGAGGGTTGTTACACATTGTGTCCTTGGATTGATCCTGGTCTTACCTACTTGACTACATAACGATCGGTACACTTGCCGATTGTGTGTAACTGAGTTAGTTAGTCCTTTTTAATTTGGTGTTTTTCAATATAACAACATTTTGCACATCAGGCGCCAATGGTTCATTAACATGCATTTGAAGCGTTGGATAGAATTATGAAATACATTTTTTAATTTTGGAAACTTCTATCAATGAAAAAATGCCAATTGGAGGTAATGTTATTGTTTTTTGTGGTGATTTTAGACAAATTCTTCTTGTTATTCCCAATGGTTGTAGACATTTTTTTAATGTTTCTTTAAGCTCCTCTTACCTCTGAAGTAAATGCAAACGACTTAAATTAACAAAGAACATGAGGTTAATCCTAAGAAGCCAAATATCTAATACGGAACAAATTAACAGTTTTGCAAATGGCTTTTGGATTTGGGTAAATGAAACGTTGGTGATACAAATGATGGTGATGCATGCATGGAGATACCAGGTGATCTTCTAATCAAGGACTTACATGAGCCTATCAAAAGTTTAATTGACTTTGTATATACTTTAGTTCTTCAAGATTATAAAAATCAAGACTACTTTCGTGAAATAGCAAAACAAGCACTTAAAAATGAAGTAGTTCAAGAAATGAATGACATTTGCTTCCAATGTTTCCTGACGAAGAAAGAGAATACCTAAGTTCGGATAGTATTTCACTTATGAAACATCTTAATGATCCATTACAAGAAAGTTGATACTCCCCTGATGTTCTCACGGTCTTAAAATATCCAGATTGCCAAATCATAGGTTAGTTTTGAAGGTCGGTGTTCCGGTACTGCTATTAAAAAATATTGACCAAAGAAATAGTTTATGTAATGGGATAAGACTACAAATACTATCATTTGGTAAGTGGGTTATAGAAGCTAAAATCATATCTAGAGATAATATTGGAACTTAGACTTTCATTCCAAGAATTAGTTGATACCTTCAGATATGATTACTTTCAAGTTCCAGAGAAGACAAATTCTATTATCTGTTTGCTTTACAATGGTTATCAATAAAAGATAGAGACAATCATTATATAGAGTAGGTGTGTTTTCTAAAAAATCTAATTTTCACACATCGACAATTGTATGTGGTGTTGTCAATAGTTAAAAATGATTACTTTCAAGTTCCAAAGAAGACAAATTATATTATCCTTCTGATTTACAACGGTTATCAATAAAAGACAGAGACAATCATTATATAGAATAGGTGTGTTTCTAAAAAAATCTAATTTTCACACATTGACAATTGTATGTGGTGTTGTCAATAGTTAAAAGCAGAGGGTTTTTTTTTTTTTTGAAGAGCAAATGTTATTAATACACCAATAAAATTAAATTTTCCCTTTTGTCCAGGTTTAAACCTAAGACCTCCCCTTTAAGAGGCATGTGCCTCTACCAGGTGAGATACTCCACATTGGCGATTAATATTAGATAAAGATTGTAGTGTGACAAATAAAACAACAAATATTGCATACAAAGAAATATTTAGAGAGTTTTGAATTACTGCTTAATTTTTTACTTTTGAAAGTGTTAATTATAGTTACAATTTTGTATTTTTTTATTCAATGTTCCATGTAGTTTTATTCAAAATGTCTATATACAAAGCATATTAGTTCAGCCTGTGTATCACACTCGTAACTAACCTAGTTTTAAACAATATTTTTAGTTGCAACAATCAAAGAACAAAGACACGTTGAGTTAACTTAGGCCTTGTGTTTGAAATAGTTACATGTAAATATTTTTGGCACAATCATGAAACTGTTTCTTATTTATAAATATAACAATTGATGAAGGTCTTATGAACAGTGTAACAATTGTCTAGCTTTTTCATCTTATTTACAATACTGCCATCATTTCTTTTTGCTCTTTGGTCTAATAGAAAGGACCAGAGAATCGGTTAGAGAGAGAGAGAGAGAAAGAGTGAACAGAGGGATCCAGCCTTCACTCAGATTTTCTTTTCCAGAGATTAATAGGCACACACCACACTGTTATAAATTAAGCACTGCAAGCTCATCTCTCCGGCTGTCGTTTTCTTCACCGATTCACCGACGACTGTGGAACGAAGCCCGATGGTGTTCCGTAACGATGTTCAAACTCTGTCGAACAGATATGTGGATGGGGAAATGGATTCGTCGACTGATGAAGACTGACGGTGGTGGGATTCGACAGTACAGAGGTGGCAGTGGACTTTAGGCCTAGATACGCGAAGGGCAGGACAAGAAACCGACGAATTTCTGAGGTTTGAGTTTGGTGGCGGCAGGACGGAGGAGCAATTTTTTTATGAATACGTTATTAGTAGCGTTTTATTTTTTTGACCTTTCAAATAATCATGGCTACAGACGAATAGTAGTGAAGTGAAGAGAAAAAAACAATTAAGACAACAAAAAAAAAGGTTTCTGGGAAGTGAATGTAGCTACAGAGGTCGGAAGTGATGGTATATACAATGTGGAAGTAGATGAGCAAAAAGAGAGTAAAGTTAGGAAGTTGGAACTCTTTAGTCTTCGTATGCGTTGGGACATCTCTTTTTTACTTATTAATTTTGTTTTTTTTACATTTCTATAAGCTTAAACATCAAAATTATGTTTTCCCATAAACCTTTAAGAGTTTTATTATTATTTCAATTGATGTTTTTCATATCCTTTAATTGCTATAATTCTTATTCTTTATTTATTTTTATTGATCTTTTGGTTTATTTGTTTCTCTTTTAAATCTTAGATCCATTTAAAATATTATTTAGAAAACATCCTTTAAGTTAACAAAAATATGTACGAGTCATCTAAGCATTTGAGGTTTCGATACGCCACAACGATACATACCAATGTAAATTTGTTATAGTGGCTATAAATCAATGTAATAACGTATCAATATTCTCTTAGTCATATCTCGATAAGTTGCTAACCCGAGTACCATTACCATACCGTAACAAATCGATGCTAATCAAAAGTCCGCCGCAACGCGCGGGGGTTTTACTAGTTATACAACAACCGGTGTGTTATCATTTGTGGAAAAAAAGAATGAGTGTTATCATGTATGAAAAAGTAGAATGAATAGGAGTTTGTAACGAACAACATACCTTTGTTTATTGGTTTAAAAAAGGTTAATTTGCACGGTAACCCCGACCGCGGAGGGGATCTCCCCTCCCAGTTCACTACCCGACAAAGATCGCTGGCAGAAAATATCCTCTGGTCGTACTCGAGTGGAATCGAACCCGAGACCTCTCCAAATGAGGGTCCCCGAGAGACTTTAGCAAGGATGTCGGTGGCCACTTGAGCTAGCCCAAGTGGTTTTTGTACACCTCTCTTATTATCTTTAACAATATTTTTGTATCTTTTGTCTATTTCTTTATTATTCGTATATATGTCTACAAGATGAATCAAAACTGTTCATATATGTATAAGTAGGAAGTGTTAAGGAATGGGGAAGTAGAAAACGTAGATGGCGGGACATCTGATTCGAACTATCCGATATTTTCGGATTCGGATAGTGATTTTGAAAAATTTTGGATATTTTGAATATCTGAAATATCCGAAAATTTAATTTTTTATTTTTTATCATACATACGAATATCCGAAAATATCTGAAATATCCGAAAAATATCCGAAATATCCAAAAATTTATATTCGGATATTCAAAACTATCCGGAATATCCGATTCGGAATATTAAAAAAATAATAAAAAATTAAACTTAAATAACTAATGGATATTCGGATATCCGATTCACTATCCGATCGTATATCCGAACTTCAGATACGGATTCGGATAGTGAAATCAGGTATCTGAAAATTTCTGATATCCAAAAATTTCGGATATCCAAAAATTCGGATTTCGAATATTTTGGATATCCGAAATATCCAAAAATTTAATTTTTATTTTTTATCGGATATCCGAATATCCGAAAATATCTGAAAAATATCGAAATATCCGAAACTATCCGAAAATTTATATTCGGATATCAAAAACTATCCAGAATATCCGGTTTGGCATATTAAAAAAATAATAAAAAATAAAAATTAAATAACTAATGGATATTTGGATATCTGATTCACTATTCGATCGGATATCCTAAAATTCGGATATCCTAAAATTCGGATACTGCTTCGGATAATGAAATAAGGTATCCGAAAATTCGGATATCTGAATTTTCAGATATCCGGTTTTGAACAACCCTAGCATCACGCCCCTCAATCAATCAAAAGTTAGAAATGTTCCTTTCACTTCTAAAATGTTCATAGAGTGTCAATGGCTTTATAGCATAGTGATATTTAGAGGTGAGATAAGACCTTAGGACCAATAGGTCTTGGGTTCGATTCCCATAAGGGAGATTTTTCCCATATTTATTGGGTTTCCTCCTGAATTGGTGTGTAGGCGTTATGTCTAGTGAAGATGGATGCTGATGGCACGATGATACTTTAGTGGTCCGTTATTGATCAAAATTTACTTTTAAAAAATGTACATAGAGTAATACATAAATATACCCTTTAATAAATATACAATTTTAAAAATTTATGAAATATACTTTTTAAAATACCTCTAAATACAGTATATTAGTTTACTATGAAGGGTTAGGATCAAATATGAAGTTTATTTTGGCTAGGAAGTATAGAAAGCAATAGGATTAGGAGATGTGGCAAAATTTAAAATAAAGAGTAAGGGTATTTTAGTCAATCTTATCTTTTCTTCTTCCTTTTTCTCCCCAATAATTTCAAAACCCAACATTTTCAAAACCCACCATCTTCAACCATTTCTTCACTTTCTATCTCAATAATAACTACATTATTGTGTGATTTTCGTCATCAATCAATGATTCAAACACCCGATCAACGTGTTCTTCAGCTTTTTTGAAGAAAACTCAGTTTAATTTCATACAAAATCTCGTTTTTTTTCGGTGATTTTGAAGATAATCACTCGATCCGTTCGATTCGATCGCTGATAAGTGTTTGAATCATTCAAATTTCGTCAATCGTTGAAGAAATCGGCTTCGATCCATGTAAGAAATTCTTTAATTTCATTTTTATGATATGGGTTTTTGATTTAGTCATTGCGTTTTACGATCTTTGCGGGGGTCCGGGGGCAGCGCCCGTGGTAGCAGGGTCCCAGGGGCGGCAGCCCCTGGCGGGGTCCAAGGGGCAGAGCGTTTTAGGTAAAACACAATTTTAGGTGTTTTCAGCCCATTGCGTTTTAGTGAGAACACTTTATTTTGTTTTTTTAGGCCATTGCGTTTTAGAAAGGAAGTGTTTTCTGGCCACTGCGTTTTATAAATAAGACATTTCTTTGTGTTTTTTGTGTATTGCGTTTTAGGTAAAACACATTTTTATGTGTTTTCAGTCCATTGCGTTTTAGAAAACAGACATTTTAAGTGTTTTCTGGCCATTGCGTTTTAGAAATAAGTCATTTCTTTGTGTTTTTTGTGCATTGCGTTTTAGGTAAAACACATTTTTATGTGTTTTCGGTCCATTGCGTTTTAGAAAGTACATTTTCTTTTGTGTTTTTAGGCTATTGCGTTTTAGAAATAAGACATTTCTTTGTGTTTTCTGGCCATTGCGTTTTACAAATAAGACATTTCTTTGTGTTTTTTGTGCATTGCGTTTTAGAAAAATGTCATTTTTTAGGTTTTTTTTCATTGTGTTTTACGCAACTGGGTTTTTTCCATTGCGTTTTACGCAACTGGGTTTTAGAATTTTTTTTTTTCCAAAATATAGCAATAGTATACTCGTTTTAAAGATAAAAAACGCTCGTTTTTTTGGTGCAATTTGCTATAAAAAAATAATATCGTATGAAAGAGTTATTAACGTTTAAAAAAGGGGGAGGGAATTGGAGGAGAGAGAAACTATTGCCTTGGATTGACTAGAATGCCCCTAAACAAACTCACCGCCTCTTTTCTTCCCTTCAATTTCCCTCATTTAATCTTAGCCATTAATTAAATAAATGGATGATAAAGATTACTTTCTAGCCTTCTTAGCCAAATAAACTTCCTATTATATCATAACCCAACTTATTATTACGGAGCAACCCTTTACAAGCCTATTTTATGGCCCATGATTGATTGAAGACTTATCTCTAGTGTCAGGCTCATTACTCTTAAGATTAGACTGGAGGGTATGGGGAGGGGAGGATGGGCCGTCACGTCACCCGCCACGTTATCGGGAGTTAGGATGAACCTAAAGGGGATGGACCAAGGGGTGGGGGATGAGCTTCTTTATGTATATATATGTATGTATGTATAGGTATATGTGAGAGAAGAAGGCACGACAAGATCGTCCGTGAGCAGACGGTTGGGACGAGCCGGGCATGAGGGGGCGGTGTGGGGAACCGGCGCCGGGCCAGGCCAGGCCGGGCCTAAGCCAGACCCATACCCTTTAGTCTTATAAATGTGATATTTTCTTTGTATTATCTAATTTATGAGATACTCGGAATAATTTTAGATTCTATCAAATCCTTTTAGATATTCGACACACACCTTTTTAAATTTTAAAATTGACTATGGTGTTTATTTGAAAAAATTACATAAATCATTACAGTTCACGTTCTTTATTTGGTATGATTCAAATCTCTTCACTTTACAAAAATACTCATCGCTGAAATTTACACATAACAACAAATTTCTCAAAACCAAAAAATAAAAAGGTTTACCAAAACAAAAAAAAAGTGTTAATACGCTAGTAATTTAGTGGTATGTTACACAAATACAAACGTAATGTGAGTTTACAATCTTAAAATACTGCAAGTAAAAGATTATATGGAATTTAAAAATAAAATACTGTTTGTCAAAATAAAGATAAAATATTACAAGGATGAAGATTATTTCCACATTATAAATTAACATGTATCTGCTTCATGTTGTTTGTTGTACCCTATATTTAGGGGATTTTTTATTTTTTTTTTTAATATTTTTCACTTCTAACCTAAAACATTTTATCTTTGTAATTTAACCTCTTTGGTTTTTTTACTTTTAACACAAACCTTTTCATCTTTTACAATTTAACCCCAATACTTTTTTACTTTCAACTTTGGCCCCCATAGTTTTCATCTTTCGCAAGTTTTTTTTTACGTTTCGTTCAAAATTTTGCGAGTTAACACGCTGCAACGTGCGTGTGGGGTTCAAATTTTTTTCGTTTATTTTTTCCCATTTGAGAAGTTCGTTGCAACGTACGGGTCCTAGATTGACTTAGGTATTTTTCTATGTTTTACGTTTCAGCCTAGATTTTTCGCATTAACACGCCGCAATAGGTGTGTGTGGTTCAACGATTTTACATCTGTTTTTCATTGGGTTTTATTTTCTCATTTTCTATTTATTTTGTTTTTATGAGTTTTTTGGCGTTGATCGCTGATAGTGGTGTGACATTGGTGCTACTTTGCATGGTTTTATATCCCCCGCCGCAACGAGGGGGCATTAATACTAGTAAATATAAATTAGCAACATGTTGTTTTATATTGTTGTACCTAATGCATAGAGTGTTTTTCAAAAAAAAAAAAATTTAAGTTTTCACTTTTAACCCAAAAGTTTTTATCTTTTACATTTTAACCCCTATGAATTTTTTTACTTTTAACCTAAAGATTTTCATCTTTTGCAATTTAACACAAACATTTTGTTATGTTCAACTTTAGTCCCTCATATTTCTATCTTTCACAAGTTTTTCGTTTCGTTCTAAATTTGTGAGTCAACACGCCACAATGTGCGTATGGGGTTCAACGTTTTTTTGATTATTTTTTCCCGTTTGTCAGGGTCGTCGCAACGCGTCATTTTTCTCCGTTTGGCAAATTCATCGCATCGCACAAGTCCTAAATCAACTTAGTTATTCTTTTCTACCTTTACGTTACAGTCTAATTTTTTCGCATTAACATGCCGCAACGGGCGGACGTGGTTCAACAATTTTACGTCTGTTTTTCATTTGGTGTTATTTATTCCTTTTTTATTTATTTTATTTTTACGAGCTCTTCTAATGTTGGTGGTCGTTGGCAGTGGTGTGACATTGGTGCTACTTGGCACGATTTTACAAACGTATTTAACCTATTAAGTTTTTTACTAATAATTTGTTTCGAGTTTATCTCTATACCTCCTTTACGTAAAAAATAAAACTATTTTTTACGTGCATATTTTTATGTACGTGTCGGTATGAATTCGATTTGCTCTACGTTTCGACGTAAACTTTTTCTGGAAATGAGTCAGGTCAAATATAATACGTTTTCGTTAAAAAAAACATTTTTACGTGCATATTTTTATGTACGTTTCGGTATAAATTCGAGTTGGTGTATGTTTCGACGTAAACTTTTTTGGGAAACAAGTCAGGTCAAATATAATATGTTTTCGTGCTTATTTTAGGCCATGGGGTATGGGGCTTGGGTTGGGGCGTGGGTTGGGGGAAAACGCCCAAGCCACCACCCTGGGTGGGCTTGGGTTGGGGCGTGGCCCTTGGGGCTTGCCTTTCAAGCCGGGCGTGGGGCGGTATGGACATGCTAGCTGGCTGCCTCCCATTCGCTCACCCGCCACGTCATAGCGGACTTTTCAAATTTGGAATTTTAAATTCAAACGGTTTGGGGGAAAACCAAACCGCCACCCGGGTCTCCCAACAACCCCTATATATTGTAACCCCCAACCCACTGGTCCCCCTATCCCACGAACCCAACCCCACCGGCTACCCACTTCTCTCGAACCCGCTAACCCACTGGTCCCCCCATCCCACGAACCCAACTGTAACACCTCGTAAAATCACGTCCAATAATGTATTGACACGTGTAATAAACCCTAATAAAGTCAAACCTCGAATTTAAGGGACTAATTTTTCGAAAAATCGAAAAACTTTGATTATGAAAGAACTGGAAGTATTATCATACCTAAAATAAGTTTCTAAATAACCTTTTACGGTTTTATATTCACAAATGAGCCACTTGTTAATCAAGTGTAGCCGTTTGTGTAATTAACTGAAAGTTTGCGCATTAAAGGGTTAAAATCGTCAACATGTTAATTCTTACCTCTGAGTGACCTTTTAACAAACCGAGAATCTCATGATATTTAATTATACTCTCGGGAATGCCAATCATTGGCCATCCAAGGCTTTTATGCCTAAAAGTGAAGCTACGCTCAACCTTGCAAGTATAAGGGACTAAAAGTGTCAATATGTTTAATTATACCTCTGAATGACCTTTTATCGAGCCCGAAGCATTATGATGTTTAATAATACTTTCAAGAATTCCTAATATGGATTAGATGAGGCTTCAATGCTATTGAATGATGATTTACGCAAGTTTGCGCATTAGAGGGACCTAAAGCGTCAAACTGCTAAAGTATACCGATTCGTATGTTATCGGACCTTCCGGAATACGACCATGAGATAAACATACCCTATTTATCCTTAATATAGCTTAGATATAGGCTTAGAGGTGTTTGGTGCGCAAAAATAAGCTTTTAAGTCATGCAGGGACTAAAAGTGTCAAAAAGCGCACAAGTTTGCCTTTACGCGCATATCTTACATTCTGAATATCCCCGGACACCCAAAAATTTATGTAAGCACTAAAATATTTTATTTTAGTGTTTGGCTTGATAAAATTCCATTCGTCGTGTCGTTTGGATCGTTTTTCGCGTCCGTCCGTGTTTCGTCGTAATTAGCCGAACAACGTGACCGTACGACCAAACGAACCGACATCCGGCATGTGTTTGAGCATATTTTATGTTCTCTATGCTTAGGCGTCATTTTAGATCCTTAAAAATGGTTTAACGAGCCTTAGATATGTCGGAAATGACATTTGGAAGTGCAGGGGCCAAATATGTCAACTTTTGAAACTTTGCTGCTGACCAGGTCCTTACGGACCGTAACACTATGGACCTTACGGTTCGTAAGACTGTCCCAGATGCAGAAAATCATTTAGTTGGCTGTTCAGCCCATGTAAACGACTTATATTGCCATTTAACACTTCCAAGAGCTGCCTAAACTAATTTCTTAGGCTTAGGGACACTTGTTAATGATCAGGGAACATGTGTAGCCTTGGTTGTTGTCACACCCCGATTTCCACGTGTCACCGGTGGGCCCGGTGGGGGAGTATCGTGACGTGGTTGGCAACGTAATAGTCAAACAACACAATATAATAATGCACAGCGGAAGCAAATTTAAATAAGATACAACCGAATTTATTTATTGTAAACAAAGTCACAATTATCTGGTGTTTATCCACAGTAGGATCGAATAATAAAAATATTGTCTATGGTTCAACAGACTTCGGCATCTTAAGTTTGCGAGACTTCTAGTGATGCTTAGGAGACTCCCAGCCTATTTCGCCTAGTACCTGCATTTAATCTTTTTGGGAAAATACGTCAGTTTACACTGGTAAATACATTCAACTGACTCATTTTGTAAAATGATTGAAAATTGGTTTGGATGCACATGGCATAAACATTTTATTTAACTTGGGAGAATTATTTTGATAATATAATAATCTTGTGAACGAATTACGTGTTACTTATGCGTTCAGTAGCCCGGAATGTATCCGGGTTAAAGATCAATAGACACACCACTGTAAGTGAGTTATACACGGGAGTACGCCTACACCCCGTGCTCAGGTCGTGGCAATCTCGTAAGATAATGCCGAGGATATCCGGGACATGGTCATTAACCCCCCAAAGGCTGTAAAGTAAACACATCTGTTTAAAACGAGCCGATCAAATTATTCAATTAACCACTAAGCGTGGAAGATTTGATGCTCGATCAAGCGGTACGCTATGTACCGTAACCCAAGCCCGTATAGGGAAAATAAGTTAAAAGTATTTACCTTTGCAAGTATAAATCCTTAATTGAATAAACTGCAGATAGCTTTTACTGGTTCTCCTAATCTGGAACGAAGGTTAAATATAACCTATTAGAATACTAACGGGTCTTTAGTTAAGCTTAAGCTTAGACCGGTCAGTTTTACGATACGGTTCGTACGCACGATTAAGCGAAGACCGGATAGAATGTGATTTAGACCCGACAAGTTTAGGACTTGTTTAATATGGGTTTACTATTCACATTCTGGATTTTGAGATAAAAATGATATCGTTTGACCCGTTTCGGCTAGTTTATGCAAACTAGTTACATAAACCGAACCGAACGCGTATAATGCATAACGGGTAACCGAAAGGGTCGCGAACAGGTTTCCTAAGTTAATACGCTTTAAATATGTTGTGATATCATTATGATATCTTCCATAATGCCCATAACGAGTTTAATCCCTAAATACGCCCCGTAGGGGTATTTTGGTCATTTTAAGGGTTATAAAGGAGATTTATAATACTTCTGAGATACGGGTCTGATTTAATCAGCGAAATTATTAATTTTAACAGACCACAACAGTTGGTGAAGAGTCTCATTTCCCAAAATGGTTTTAAACCCAAATTATGCGTTTAATACGCGTATGAAGCCGTTTTAAGCGACGTACGGTTTAAAATACCATTCTGAGTTTTCTGATCAGCAAAACAGGCTCATAACACTCTATTTATTATTTTAAATCAGTGGCAATTGGATTGGTATCAAACGGATTCGTAAAATTCGTTTTATGGCTTAAAAGGGCATATTCGGTATTAACCGAATCAATGCGATAAGCCTAGCTTAAGATCAGTTTAAAAATAATTAAAAATCTTCAAAAATCCCAAAATATTATTTAACATCAGTGGGTAAAAGTTTTGGTACCGAAAATCGGGTTTAGATAGGCTATGCGCTAATCGCGCCGTTTAATTAATAAAAAGCTTATTATTTACGCTAATGCGCATATCTCCTAATCTAGACCTCCGATTGACGTGAAAATTTACGTACATGTTTAATAATCAGTAATTAAGATTATTGTACTTCCACATTTTCAAAATTCTCGTTGTAAGGTCATAAGGGCATTACGGTCCAATTTAAGCGATTAACGGAAACGTGTGCATGCATCGGATAATCAACGAAACAAGTACAGAGACTTATACTAACATGCAACCCTACTCTAATGAAGCACTAAGGCATCTTCGAATCAAACTAAAACGGGTCAGAACCGAAGTCAAAGCAAAAGTCAAGGTTTTGCGCCTTTCGGTTCCGAACCGGGTTTAAACAGAAATTTGTCGAGTCGGGCAAGCGTAGACAAGTTTTTATACTTATTACCAAGTTATATTAAGGTTACAACAGGTTACACACCTCGCGGATCAGTAATCGTGCATTTAATCGAAATTTGCAATTCTGTTGACTTTTTCGGTCAACGTTTGACCCGACAAACGACCTAGTTAGGTCTGGAATCAGGGGGAACCCTTTTAGGGTCTTATTACCCATATAATTACCAACCTAACGGTACTTTTATTTCGGGTTACGACTGAGTCTACTTTAATTAAACTGGAAGTCAAACGTTAAGTATGATAAGTTGACTTTTAAGCTAAAAACTAATCTAAACATAATTAAGAAAGGACTAGTGGACTTACAAGAGTATAATGATGATTAGGGATGCTTTGTATCAGCTTTGAAAGCTCCAGAGGTGATTAAATGAATGTGCAAGAATGTTTGTGAATGAATGGGTCTTTATATAATGGGTTTACACACCACAATGTATTGACACAAGGGTCTATGATCAGCCACAAATGACAAACACATGTCTCTAGTGTCTAGGGGAGTCTAAGGGTCCTTCACATGCAAGAAAAACCGGATTAGAGGGTCACATTCGCGCACAACAGGCAACAGCCTGTTTCTGGTCGCTGGGCACCGCTAGCGCACCGTTACGCTACACATGTAGCGGTGCGCTAGCCCGCTATAAAGGGCCGGTTGACTTGACATGGTAGCGCACCGTTACGCTACACATGTAGCGGTGCGCTACCTATTCTCAGAGGCAGATTTCGTTGCTGTTTGTTGGTGTTTTGAACCAATAATCCACTTGCACGATTTTTAGCCATTCTTTTACATGGAGGGGCCTCTAATAAGTGTCTACTCCTGTATATTACCCTACCATGAACCTTTGTTGCAATTGAATGAACTTACAAGACCCGAAAACAACGGTTTATCATTCTTTTTCTTCTTGGGATCAAATCATGCTTTTCCAGATCAATTATTGTATACCCAATTTCTGAATTGAGGGTATAAAGATGTGTACAACATTTAATCGGGTCTTGGGATTTATAATTAAGGTCGTTCAGAGGTAACAGTTTAACATGACGTCACTTTAAATCCTGCCGAATCATCTTTATTAAATCCGGGTTTACAACGCGTTTTGTCTGACATGACACGTGTCGTCTTATTATTGAACCCGAAATTTTCGAGGTGTTACAGTTGTCATGATCTTGATGGATCAAAGGCACTATATAAGGCCTCATTGTTGCAACTTTGATCATCCCTTCATTCCTTCACTTCTTGGAGTCCCCTGGAGCTCAAGCACCTTCCTTGTGATCCTTAGTCGTCATTAGGACCTTGGTAAGTATTCTTAACTTTTCCTAATTCAGTTTTGCTTAGTTAATTAGCTTAAAGTCAAACCGTCGTAATTAAGGTTTGACTTATCGATTAATCACTAATGATCCAGTGTTTAGTCAAATTAAGAGTAGTTATAAGATGGTAATTATGTGGGCATAAAACCCTTAAAAGGGCACCCTCTGATTCCCACTCTAACTAGATCAATTGTCGGGTCAAAGTTTATTATAAAAAGTCAACAGGATCCTAATTTTCGAATTAACGCATAATTAACAATGCAGAAGATGTGTAACCTGTTTCATCACTCATATAACTTGGTAATAAGTATAAGAACTGGTCTAAGCTTGTTTGATCCGATAATTTTCTGTTTAGGCTCAGTTCGGAACCGAAAGTAGCAAAACTTTGAATTTTGCTTTGACTTCAGTTCTGACCCGATTTAGATGGGTTTGGAAATGCCTTAGAGCTTCCTTAGGACCAGGTTACATGATAGTATAACCCTCTGTGGTTGGATCGTTGATTGTCCGATTCGTTTACACGTTTCCGTTAATTGCTTAATGTTGACCATAATGCCCTTTTGACCATGAAACGAGAATTTTGGAAATATGAAAGGACAATAATCTTTATTACTGATTTATAAACATGTCCCTAAAATTTCATATCAGTTGGAGGTCTAGATTAGGAGTTATGCTCAATAGCGTAATTAGAAAGCTTTTGTTAATTAAAAAGCATAATTAGCGTAAAGCCTATCTAAAACTAATTTTTGTCACCAAACCTTTTACCCAATGATGTAATATAATATTTTGAGATCTTCAAATATTTTTAATTAATTTTAACCTGGTCATAACCTAAGGTTATGGCCTTGATTCGGTAAATACCGATTATACCCTTTTTGTGTATAAAATGAGTTTTACATAGTATTTTGACACCAAACCAATTGCTACTGATTTTATATAATAAATGAAGTATTATGAACTTTATAACCTGATTAGAAAACTCAGATTTCCTGTATAACCCGGAAATCGCTTAAAACGGCTTTTTACGCGTATTAAACACCTAGTATGGGCTTAAAACCAATTTGGCATATAAGACTTATCACCAACTGATATAACCTATTAAATTAAGTTGTTTTACTGATGATTTCGGACCCGAGTCTCAGAATTTAAAATTAATCTCTTTTATAATCTTTTAAATGACCAAAATACCCCTACGGGGCTTAAATTGAGATTAAACTCGTTTTGGGCATAATGGAAGGTATCTTACTGATATCACAACATATTTAAAGCATATTAACTTAGGAAACCTGTTCATGACTCATCCGGTTACCCGTTATGCGTTATTCGCGTTCGGTTCGGTTTATGTAACTAGTTCGCATAAATTAGCCGAAACGGGTCAAACGTTATCGTTTTTATCTCAAAAATCCAGAATGTGTTTAGTTTACCCATATTATACAAGTCTCCAAACTTGTCGGGTCTAAATCACATTCTATTCCGGTCTTCGCTTAATCATGCGTTTTGAACCGTAAACCTTCCTTAAAACTAACCGGTCTAAGTTACGACTTAAATAAGACTCGTTAGGAATCTAATAGGTTAATAAAACCTTCGTTCCAGATTGAGAGCCCCAGTAGAAGTACTTGTGCTTGCTGATTAGAATATACGGCTGAGTATAAATTGCATTTGCTATCTCAGGTAAATACTTTTAACTTATTTTCCCTATACGGGCTTGGGATACGGTATTATAATAATACCGCTTGGTCGGGTATTGAATGTTTAATCATATTGTGGTTAAATTATTGAGGTAACCCGCTTTAATCTGTATTGTTTGAAATAAAAGCCTTTAGGGGTTAATGACCATGTCCCGGATATCCTTGACATCATTGTATTATAAAATGGCCACGTCTTATGCACGGGGTGTAGGCATACATCTGACAGTGCATAAGGGAAACGGTATCTCACTCTCTTGTGGGCCTATACTTGTGGCGTGTCTGTTAATCTTGACTCGGTTTCTACATCGGGCCCTGAACGTACAACGAACATGTAAATCTGTATACAAGATTATTTTTATATAATTGTCCCAAGTTATAAAAGATATGTTGTGCCTTGTGCATTCAAATCAATTTTATTAAACCTTTTCAAATGAGTCGGTTAATTGTATTTACCAGTGTAAACTGACGTATTTTCCAAAAAGGTTAAGTGACAGGTACTGAACGTAATTGGCTGGAAGCTCAGGGCGTTAATAAGGAATCTTGCAAGTTCTAGGCGTCTAAAGTCTGTTGAACAATGTTTATGTTTTAAGATCCGCCTGTGGATCCTTTACGTTCCGTTGTAATACTTTGATATTACTTTATATTCGGACTGTAATATATTTATCTTTTGCTTCCGCTGTGCATTTATATATTGTGTTGTTTGACTATGATGATATCAACTACGTCACGATACTCCCCACCGGGCCCACCGGTAATATGTGGAAATATCGGGGTGTGACAGGTTGGTATCAGAGCCAACATTGAGTGAATTAAACACTAGCCCTTAGTGTTTAATCTCAATGACACAGTAGCACATTCCTTGACCTTCTGAGTCTAGACTTAACATAGGAATACTCTCAACCCTAATCTGAAAACTATTGCTTCCGAAATTATATATTTTGAATATGTCTCCAATCAAAGAAGCCGTAATGGAAATTCCCCACATCCGGAGCCTTGAATTGCCGAGCTTCGTACCGCGGCTAAGGTGCAACGTGCAACCAATGAGAAAGCATTCAGAAGTAAAGTAAAGAAGAAAACTCCTTCTTGCTGAAATTCGTTTCCTTAGTAGTCCTTATAAGGACATGTTTATCTTCTAGTCCCTTCATAGACAACATTAATTCCTTCAAGTCCCGTTTAGGGCAATTCTGTACTTCTTTTAAAATATTTTATCCAAATTTCATTTTATATATGAAATAAATCAAATTATTGTTCCTTTTCATAATTGATCTACCAGTATATATATTGAAAGAATCTTAAAGGGTAAAACCTAGCTTGAATGTCATTAAAGACCTAGCTGTGATGGTAAAACCTGTTTAAAAGAGATTCAGATTCTTGTTAACATCCGAAAACATGTTAACACTCCTGACAACAGTGATACGATAAAATCACACTTGGCATCTTTATATTGGGAAATTCCAAACCCTTATCTAGCCTAGTGGTTTAGAATCATGGCTTAAATCATCAAATGAAGATAATCATATAATAAACATCCATTAGTGTTGAAGTGCCTACGGGCCAAACTTGTTGCCCGATAAGACAACGACAGTGGTGGTCTCTGACCCCCGTCTAAAGATGTTGGACTACGTCCAAGCATAATAGTTTGTATGATCAATGCGATCTTGACTAATATCATCAAATGAAGATGATCACATTATAAACATCCATAAGTGATGAAATGCCTACGGGCCATACTTATTGTCCTAAGGGACAAAAGACAGTTGAAGTCTTTGACTCTCTGTCAAGAAAAGGTAATGAAATATGTTCAAACCTTAATGCCTCGATTCTCTGAAGTCATGGCTTATAAATTTAAAACTGTCCTTGTGACTAGGCCTTTTGCGCCACTTTAATATCCTTAATGTTTTATAACTAGGATAAATTATAATGAAAATACTAAAATAACTAACAAATTAACCAATATGGTTTATATTACCATGGTTGATGAATCGTCAAAAGTGATGAATCCATAATAACCTCTGAATGAATCATCGTCAATATTTATGTAGCAATCAAGCTACATGGCTGGATCGGATGAGGTCAACAGCCACCCGGGGGAAAATAATGATGCTCCCAGAGTTAATATAACTGGCGCGGAACTGCAGGCATTAATAGATAATGCCGTTACACAAGCTCTCGACAGACAGTATGATGAATCAAGTGATACACACTCTAAGACTCTATCTGTGGCTCGTAGTAAGCCCCTTTCTAAATCACATGAGTCAAGGGAAGACGATGTTCGTAACTCGTCAAATCAAAGGAGTGTTCCCTCTAGACAGGTGGTGCTTCATCAAGAGGCACCAGTTAAGACCTGCTCATATAAATATTTTGTCTCCTGCAAGCCCAGAGACTTTACAGGAGAAAAAGGGGCCATCAATTGCATGACATGGCTCGATGAGATGGACACCGTTGTTGACATCAGTGGATGTGCAGAGCAAGACATTGTGAAGTTTGTTTCACAATCTTTTAAAGGAGAAGCTCTAGCTTGGTGGAGGTCACTGATCCAAGCTACAGGGAAGATCCCTTTGTACAACATGACTTGGGATCAGTTCGTTGCTCTTATCAAAGAAAATTACTGTCCTCAACATGAAGTTGAGAAAATTGAGACTGAATTCTTGACATTAGTCATGGAGAACTTAGATTGTCAAGCATTCCTTACAAGTTTCAATACTATGTCTCGATTGGTTCCTTACTTGATCACACCGGAACCAAAGCGAATAGCTCACTTTATTGGGGGTCTAGCCCCAGAAATAAAGGCAAGTGTGAAAGCATCGAGACCTACTACATTCAGGTCAGCGGCAGATCTGTCGCTATCTCTTACACTCGATGTGGTCAGAAACAAGGCTGCCAAGGCCTCTGAAGATGGAAAGCGAAAAATGGAGGATGAGAATTCTCATCGCTCTGATAGGAAGAAAAAAGAGGAACTCTGAGGATAAGAAGAGTTCCGGGTTTAAGAAAGGCAACCAGCAGTCGGATGAAAAGACCAGGTGCAAAACCTATAAGAAATACCACCTTGGGAAATGCAGATTTGAGTCTCAGCCTCTACCCTGTGGAATCTGCAAGTCTAAGGAACATAAAACCTTGGATTGCAAGAAGTTGAAAGATGCAACTTGTTATGGTTGCAACGAGAAGGGGCATATCAAGACTAACTGCCCTAGGAATCAGAAGAAGCCTGAAGAGGCCAAGAAAACAAACGCATGAGTCTTCCAGATGAACGCCCAGGAGATGGTGCAGAATGATAACTATATAGCAGGTACCTTCCCTTATCAAGCAGTTTATGCAGAAATTTATTTGATGCTGGCACATATGATTCTATAATGAATGATAAATGTTGAGAACTGTTGCCTCCGCCTGATTAGGACTTCGGTCATTTAATGCGAGGTAGAAATTGGCCGTTGATACTTTAGAAAATGCTCCAACAAATCTTAGATTGATATTTTATATCTATTAGAAATCACTCTTTTCTGATACCCTTATGGCAAGCTTTCAAGCTATCCAAATTCATCAATATAATAAAGACAGATGTGACATTTTGATCCCCTGTCAAAAAGATGATGGATTAGGTCCAAACCTTAAATGCCATTGATGGTCTTTCGTGACCTAGGCTAAACATAATGAATATATATTAAATAACATTCATTAAGAATGTTAGTACTATATTAGCATGTATGGTCTATTGATACCAAGGTTAGTATATGTTAAGGCCATCAGGATGATGAATAGCAGTTGTTGGATTGCAACTAAGAAATCGTTTTATTGGTGTTAGGAACCAATATCGAGTATGGCAAACTCAGATAAGACAGCCGTTGATCGTGTTATGAATGATGCGACACATGCCAATGATGCTACAATTGTGAACCTTAGAATTTCCAAAGATGTTCTTCAAACTATGATAGAGGCAGCTGTTGGAAAAGCTGTGAAGAAGGCTGTGAAAAAGTTCAAGGAGCCTCATGCTACTCGCTCCAAATTTTATCTAGGACCACATTTACTTACTCATAAGGAGGATCTTGTTCATACCTCAAATGCAAAAGATGAGCTAAAAAGGAAAAGGGAGGAAGATAACTCCCAGAGCTCTAAGAAGAAGAACAAACAAAAGTCCAACCAGAAACCAGTATGCAAGACCTGCAAGAAGCGCCATTATGGGAAATGCAGGTACGAATCAAAATCCCAATCACAGCCTAGGGCTTGTGGGATCTGCAAATCTAGTGGGCATAAAACATTGGAATGCCAGGAGATAGGAGATGCGACTTGTTACAACTGTAACGAGAAAGGGCATATCAAATCAAATTGCCCAAAATATACTAAGAAGCTTAAAGGAGATAAGAAGACCAACGCTAAGGTCTCTCAGATGGATGCAAAAGAGGTCATACAAGATGACAATATCATAACCGGTACGTCCTCATCCATGATGTATATGCAAGGGTATTGTTTGATTCAGGTGCAGATAATTCATTGTGGAATAAATTTTGTTAAATCTGCCTGTTAAAACCTTAAGCAAAAAAAAAAATATAAAGTAGAATAAATGCTAAGAGTTTTTATTTTTGGTTCGGATACCAATAAATCCTTCATAAACTATAGGTATAACAAGCTTTTAAAACCTTTCATAAGAACCCTATATACTAAGTGTAAGGTAAAACTTACAGATACAAAATTCATAGGAACTATTTCTTCTATTCATGTCAAAAATCTTCAATCATAAAGTCCTAATGTACCCTCTCTCCAGGTAAAGTACATCATAATATGAAATTGATATCTCTTTGATCTCTATTGATTTCGAATACCAAATGGTATGACAAAAGCGCCATATGAGGATTTGGTGTATATTAATATGTTCCATAGATTGCTTCCATGCCTGATCAGTATGGAGGTTTAATGCATGGAACCGCAAGGATATCCCAATGGTCATATGGTACTAAGGTCAGCTAATGGTATTCAAAGAAGAGATCTAGAAAATAGAATTTTCCAAATAAATGTTTCCTGGTAAAGGAATCTGTGGACTCATAGCATAAATGTGTCACTCCTTTGGCACAAGCGAGGATGGATGAACTGGAGCCTGAGATTTGGAAAATCTCTGTAACCTCCTTGTATCTCGATTATCTTCTCCTAAGACTACCTTGTTTACCTCCCGAGAGGCAAGTAGAGTTAAGATTAACCTCCCGCTTTGGGTTGGAGTGTTGTAAGAACTCCATGTTGATTATGGAATAATCAAAACCCTGATTAAGTAAATTTTAAGATAGGAGATTCATATAGCCTAACTCAATATTCCTAGAGTTTGATATTGTTAGATAAGAAAGACGGTTCATTTTGCTTATGCATTCATTACCGCAACCCTATTTAGACAACGATTAAGAATCGCCATCAACTACCCAGGATCGTCGAGTTATTCAACTAGCTATAAGGATTAGATATTCCTTAATAATAGTTTTAAGCAATGGTTGGGATGACCCTCCCACCTTAAGATAAGATTTTCTATAATAATTGATATGTAAGTATTAAGGTTGTTCCTTGGGAGACCTTGTATGGATGAAATGTTAAGCATCTATTGTTAGATAGAGAATTGGTAAGTCCAATTATTAGGATCTGAAAGTTGCCTTGGAAACAACAAATAAGATCATACAAATCAATAATCGACTGTAAGTTGCCAGTATACGGCAGGAAATCAAGGATTTATGAAAATAGCAAACCTCCTAAGTTCTTGTTAAAAGATAAGGTTCAACAAAAGATAACACCCTAGAAGGGTGTGCCAAGTTGTAATTTTCAGGTTAGTTAAGCTCTGAATATATAAAGTCATTCGAAGGATTCGAATGTATCAAGATTAAATAGCTTACGAGCTAAGACCTAATTAAGGAGCTTGGTGAAACGCGCAATGTGACCCACACTAATGATTTAACGACGTGTCACCAATAAGTCGAAAAGCACCATCACATAATGATATGCATATTTATGATTTGATGAGCAACCTGTGTCGATTGAGAATCGACAGGTTAAGGAGCTCCAAAAGAAAGTATGCACCTATTGTATAGGTCAACTGGGATACCCTTAGAGGCCCAAATATACCATGGAAGTTAAATCCATGATACGACAGAAAGTACTTCCTTTACTTTAAGCAAATCTCGAGGTTGAGATTTCTTTTAAGGGGGTGAGGATGTAACACCTCGTAAAATCACGTCCAATAATGTATTGACACGTGTAATAAACCCTAATAAAGTCAACCTTGAATTTAAGGGACTAATTTTTCGAAAAATCGAAAAACTTTGATTATGAAAGAACTGGAAGTATTATCATACCTAAAATAAGTTTCTAAATAACCTTTTACGGTTTTATATTCACAAATGAGCCACTTGTTAATCAAGTGTAGCCGTTTGTGTAATTAACTGAAAGTTTGCGCATTAAAGGGTTAAAAGCGTCAACATGTTAATTCTTACCTCTGAGTGACCTTTTAACAAACCGAGAATCTCATGATATTTAATTATACTCTCGGGAATGCCAATCATTGGCCATCCAAGGCTTTTATGCCTAAAAGTGAAGCTACGCGCAACCTTGCAAGTATAAGGGACTAAAAGTGTCAATATGTTTAATTATACCTCTGAATGACCTTTTATCGAGCCCGAAGCATTATGATGTTTAATAATACTTTCAAGAATTCCTAATATGGATTAGATGAGGCTTCAATGCTATTGAATGATGATTTACGCAAGTTTGCGCATTAGAGGGACCTAAAGCGTCAAACTGCTAAAGTATACCGATTCGTATGTTATCGGACCTTCCGGAATACGACCATGAGATAAACATACCCTATTTATCCTTAATATAGCTTAGATATAGGCTTAGAGGTGTTTGGTGCGCAAAAATAAGCTTTTAAGTCATGCAGGGACTAAAAGTGTCAAAAAGCGCACAAGTTTGCCTTTACGCGCATATCTTACATTCTGAATATCCCCGGACACCCAAAAATTTATGTAAGCACTAAAATATTTTATTTTAGTGTTTGGCTTGATAAAATTTCATTCGTCGTGTCGTTTGGATCGTTTTTCGCGTCCGTCCGTGTTTCGTCATAATTAGCCGAACAACGTGACCGTACGACCAAACGAACCGACATCCGGCATGTGTTTGAGCATATTTTATGTTCTCTATGCTTAGGCGTCATTTTAGATCCTTAAAAATGGTTTAACGGGCCTTAGATATGTCGGAAATGACATTTGGAAGTGCAGGGGCCAAATATGTCAACTTTTGAAACTTTGCTGCTGACCAGGTCCTTACGGACCGTAACACTATGGACCTTACGGTTCGTAAGACTGTCCCAGATGCAGAAAATCATTTAGTTGGCTGTTCAGCCCATGTAAACGACTTATATTGCCCTTTAACACTTCCAAGAGCTGCCTAAACTAATTTCTTAGGCTTAGGGACACTTGTTAATGATCAGGGAATATGTGTAGCCTTGGTTGTCATGATCTTGATGGATCAAAGGCACTATATAAGGCCTCATTGTTGCAACTTTGATCATCCCTTCATTCCTTCACTTCTTGGAGTCCCCTGGAGCTCAAGCACCTTCCTTGTGATCCTTAGTCGTCATTAGGACCTTGGTAAGTATTCTTAACTTTTCCTAATTCAGTTTTGCTTAGTTAATTAGCTTAAAGTCAAACCGTCGTAATTAAGGTTTGACTTATCGATTAATCACTAATGATCCAGTGTTTAGTCAAATTAAGAGTAGTTATAAGATGGTAATTATGTGGGCATAAAACCCTTAAAAGGGCACCCTCTGATTCCCACTCTAACTAGATCAATTGTCGGGTCAAAGTTTATTATAAAAAGTCAACAGGATCCTAATTTTCGAATTAACGCATAATTAACAATGCAGAAGATGTGTAACCTGTTTCATCACTCATATAACTTGGTAATAAGTATAAGAACTGGTCTAAGCTTGTTTGATCCGATAATTTTCTGTTTAGGCTCAGTTCGGAACCGAAAGTAGCAAAACTTTGAATTTTGCTTTGACTTCAGTTCTGACCCGATTTAGATGGGTTTGGAAATGCCTTAGAGCTTCCTTAGGACCAGGTTACATGATAGTATAACCCTCTGTGGTTGGATCGTTGATTGTCCGATTCGTTTACACGTTTCCGTTAATTGCTTAATGTTGACCATAATGCCCTTTTGACCATGAAACGAGAATTTTGGAAATATGAAAGGACAATAATATTTATTACTGATTTATAAACATGTCCCTAAAATTTCATATCAGTTGGAGGTCTAGATTAGGAGTTATGCTCAATAGCGTAATTAGAAAGCTTTTGTTAATTAAAAAACATAATTAGCGTAAAGCCTATCTAAAACTAATTTTTGTCACCAAACCTTTTACCCACTGATGTAATATAATATTTTGAGATCTTCAAAGATTTTTAATTAATTTTAACCTGGTCATAACCTAAGGTTATGGCCTTGATTCGGTAAATACCGATTATACCCTTTTTGTGTATAAAATGAGTTTTACATAGTATTTTGACACCAAACCAATTGCTGCTGATTTTATATAATAAATGAATTATTATGAACTTTATAACCTGATTAGAAAACTCAGATTTCCTGTATAACCCGGAAATCGCTTAAAACGGCTTTTTACGCGTATTAAACAACTAGTATGGGCTTAAAACCAATTTGGCATGTAAGACTTATCACCAACTGATATAACCTATTAAATTAAGTTGTTTTACTGATGATTTCGGACCAGAGTCTCAGAATTTAAAATTAATCTCTTTTATAATCTTTTAAATGACCAAAATACCCCTACGGGGCTTAAATTGAGATTAAACTCGTTTTGGGCATAATGGAAGGTATCTTACTGATATCACAACGTATTTAAAGCATATTAACTTAGGAAACCTGTTAATGACTCATCCGGTTACCCGTTATGCGTTATTCGCGTTCGGTTCGGTTTATGTAACTAGTTCGCATAAATTAGCCGAAACGGGTCAAACGTTATCGTTTTTATCTCAAAAATCCAGAATGTGTTTAGTTTACCCATATTATACAAGGCTCCAAACTTTTCGGGTCTAAATCACATTCTATTCCGGTCTTCGCTTAATCATGCGTTTTGAACCGTAAACCTTCTTTAAAACTAACCGGTCTAAGTTACGACTTAAATAAGACCCGTTAGGAATCTAATAGGTTAATAAAACCTTCGTTCCAGATTGAGAGCCCCAGTAGAAGTACTTGTGCTTGTTGATTAGAATATACGGCTGAGTATAAATTGCATTTGCTAGCTCAGGTAAATACTTTTACCTTATTTTCCCTATACGGGCTTGGGATACGGTATTATAATAATACCGCTTGGTCGGGTATTGAATGTTTAATCATATTGTGGTTAAATTATTGAGGTAACCCGCTTTAATCTGTATTGTTTGAAATAAAAGCCTTTAGGGGTTAATGACCATGTCCCGGATATCCTTGACATCATTGTATTATAAAATGGCCACGTCTTATGCACGGGGTGTAGGCATACATCTGACAGTGCATAAGGGAAACGGTATCTCACTCTCTTGTGGGCCTATACTTGTGGCGTGTCTGTTAATCTTGACTCGGTTTCTACATCGGGCCCTGAACGTACAACGAACATGTAAATCTGTATACAAGATTATTTTTATATAATTGTCCCAAGTTATAAAAGATATGTTGTGCCTTGTGCATTCAAATCAATTTTATTAAACCTTTTCAAATGAGTCGGTTAATTGTATTTACCAGTGTAAACTGACGTATTTTCCAAAAAGGTTAAGTGACAGGTACTGAACGTAATTGGCTGGAAGCTCAGGGCGTTAATAAGGAATCTTGCAAGTTCTAGGCGTCTAAAGTCTGTTGAACAATGTTTATGTTTTAAGATCCGCCTGTGGATCCTTTACGTTCCGTTGTAATACTTTGATATTACTTTATATTCGGACTGTAATATATTTATCTTTTGCTTCCGCTGTGCATTTATATATTGTGTTGTTTGACTATGATGATATCAACTACGTCACGATACTCCCCACCGGGCCCACCGGTAATACGTGGAAATATCGGGGTGTGACAGGTTGGTATCAGAGCCAACATTGAGTGAATTAAACACTAGCCCTTAGTGTTTAATCTCAATGACACAGTAGCACATTCCTTGACCTTCTGAGTCTAGACTTAACATAGGAATACTCTCAACCCTAATCTGAAAACTATTGCTTCCAAAATTATATATTTTGAATATGTCTCCAATCAAAGAAGCCGTAATGGAAATTCCCCACATCCGGAGCCTTGAATTGCCGAGCTTCGTACCGCGGCTAAGGTGCAACGTGCAACCAATGAGAAAGCATTCAGAAGTAAAGTAAAGAAGAAAACTCCTTCTTGCTGAAATTCGTTTCCTTAGTAGTCCTTATAAGGACATGTTTATCTTCTAGTCCCTTCATAGACAACATTAATTCCTTCAAGTCCCGTTTAGGGCAATTCTGTACTTCTTTTAAAATATTTTATCCAAATTTCATTTTATATATGAAATAAATCAAATTATTGTTCCTTTTCATAATTGATCTACCAGTATATATATTGAAAGAATCTTAAAGGGTAAAACCTAGCTTGAATGTCATTAAAGACCTAGCTGTGATGGTAAAACCTATTTAAAAGAGATTCAGATTCTTGTTAACATCCGAAAACATGTTAACACTCCTGACAACAGTGATACGATAAAATCACACTTGGCATCTTTATATTGGGAAATTCCAAACCCTTATCTAGCCTAGTGGTTTAGAATCATGGCTTAAATCATCAAATGAAGATAATCATATAATAAACATCCATTAGTGATGAAGTGCCTACGGGCCAAACTTGTTGCCCGATAAGACAACGACAGTGGTGGTCTCTGACCCCCGTCTAAAGATGTTGGACTACGTCCAAGCATAATAGTTTGTATGATCAATGCGATCTTGACTAATATCATCAAATGAAGATGATCACATTATAAACATCCATAAGTGATGAAATGCCTACGGGCCATACTTATTGTCCTAAGGGACAAAAGACAGTTGAAGTCTTTGACTCTCTGTCAAGAAAAGGTAATGAAATATGTTCAAACCTTAATGCCTCGATTCTCTGAAGTAGGCTTATAATACACGGGTATTATACCCCCTAAATTAGCAAGGTTCTGCCCCGTTGTAAGTATTATAACCCCAGTTTCGTAATAGATACGCTGCCCGATTGATTTAGGGTTCCGTAACAACTGTCGTGGTTCTGCCCGACGTAGTTTTTGGAATGCCGTCTCGGGGAGGGTATCATTAATATTTTCAAAGGGTTATGATACTAACCAATGTACATTTGTGTAAATTATAGATTATTCCCAGGAAACCCTTACGCGAAATCTAAGATAGCAATGTGAGTTTATCCAATTTTTGTTAACCTTTTTGTAATATTTTACAAAACCTTAAATGTTTTACAATATGATTAAGCGGTGATTGAGTCTTTGTAGTTCTTCAATTACTGCCGGTATGTTGGGGTTTTGTATACAAAATTTACTACTGCAAGTAGTAAGTCGGGGATGACAGTACGTTACCATTGGACAATGAGTTAGCCAATGTGTAATATGACCCACAAGTCAGGATTGACAGTACTGAATGAGTAATTGTGTAGAAATAAGCAATGTTATCGCTCTCAATACTGTTTTAATTAATAAAATATTTCTTGATTAAACTGGGATTCACTCACCAGTATTTCCCACTGACAAATGTTTTTAAAACGCGTTTCAAGTAACACAATGTGACAGCCAATTATTAAAAAGCCGGCTGGAGAGCACTGAAGGCTTGGGAAAAATGTGGATATAAAAGTTACCTAAAACACGATGTTTTAAATTCAATAAAATAGGGTTTATCCCTATAAACGTATTGTAATAAGAAACTTGGGTTTTGCCCATGTAATTATTAATATTACATATGGTGGTTTTACTCTGATAAACATTTCCTAACTACGGTCCTGATGTAATTTCCGCTGCCATAATTAACAAGCTGATACCACCGAAACTCTGAGTTCGCGTCCGCCCGTTCCCGGGACAGATAAGGGATCGGGGGTTGTGACAGAAGGTGGTATCAGAGCCTAGCCACTAGTCTGAGCCAAAGAAGTGTTCTGCTAACACTTAAATTCTAAATTTTGTGTTAGGAAATAAATTACGGAAATACGTGCATAACTGTATTTATTTGTTATGTGTTATTTGACTTTTTGTTAGTTTACAGTATGAGTGATCAAGGACCCTCATACATGAGTCGTCGGTTGTCTGATTCACCTAGGAGTGAAGGTACCTCTTCACAGCCTGCCCTTTCTGGGTATTCTGCTGATCAGGAAGAAGGAATGTTTGCTTTTAAAGCCCAGTCAGAGGAGCCATTCCCTCATAAGAAACGAGGATGGTTCAGTAAGGAAGCTTTTGCACATTGGAAAAGAATGCGAAAGTTGCAACAGCAAAGAGTTTTAGCAGCCGCTAAGCGAAAGTCAGATGCCCATACACAGGATATGCTTAATAGAAGCCTAGCTAATTTCCATATCCTAGCTACAACTGCTGCTGGCCCAAGTTTGGAACAACTAGTAGCCCCACAACCACAATTCCCAGACCAACACATGGAGATAGAAAACCCTGAAAACCAAGTGGAGATGCATAATTTTAACCCAGAAGAAAATCCCTAGGGTACCTGCACCAAACCCCCTAGACCCAAATTACGACCCCTGGAGGGACGATAATAGGGATTTTGTGCAACGTTACACGATACATGAAGACACACCCATACAAAACATAGGAGCCTATCCAGGTATGGACCCTTTAGATTCCTATTACCAGGATGAATATATTAGGGAGATCTTAGAAGATCCTTACCGATTTCAGGCACTTTCACCCCCATATCAGGAACCCGCACCCCAGATTCCGAACCCAGTCCTAGAACCTGCACCCCCAATGAGTGCAGAAAACGTCTAAGAACTTGGGACATTTAGTGAGGAAATTTTAGAAAGCAGTGAGAGAATGCGTCAGGTGGGAGAGCGTCTCGTATGGAAATACGATGAACGCAATATGGATTTTTGGATAAATCCATATCCGTGATGTGATGGAGGAAACGATAATAGTAATAATAATATAATATAATAAAAAAAATAAAATAAAATAAAATATGTGTGTACGGCTGCATATTACTATTAGTGTGATTCTATTTCTGTTGGTATTGTAATTTTTATTTCAGTACTAGTGTGTAATAGATGCATAATAGTATATGGAAATAGAGTAAAAGTCGCAATGATCGACGTTTTTGGCTAGATTGCGTGTCATGTGATTAACTATATTAAATATTATCTTGTGATATTAATATGGGGTAAATGTTTAAAATTCAGATGGCTGATGAAGGAAATCAAGGAAATCTGAATAATGATAACCAGAGTAACATTAACGTGGTTAATGAGAATCCAAGCATCAATAACAATGGAAACCAAATGGATAATAGTGCGGTTCAACATATAGTGGCACAAGGAATCATAGATGCCATGCCATTTATTATTCAAACGATTCAAGAAGCGAATAATAAAAGTAAGCATAGTAGTAAGCGACCAATCGAACCCGAAAACAGCGTGAACAATGGACCCGTACTTCAAATGCCTATTCCCAAAAGGAGAAGAACCGTGTCTTACGGTTGTTCTTATAAAGAATTATGGTCTTGTAAACCAATGGAATTCTCGGGCAACGAAAGGGCCATTGCAACCCTACGCTGGATAGAGAAAACTGAGGCGGTCTTAAGGATAAGCAAATGTGCTGAAGAAGATAATATATTGTTTGCTTCTAATCTGTTTAAGAATGCAGCACTAGAATGGTGGAACACTATCCTCCAATCAAGAGGAAGTGATAGAACCTACAACATGGAATGGGAAGAATTTAAGAACAAGGTAGAAAGGAAATTCTGCCCATCTAATGAGAATGAACAGATAGCAAACAAATTCCTAAACCTTAGTGTCACACCCCTATTTTCCACGTGTCACCGGTGGGCCCGGTGGGGAGTATCGTGACGTAGTTGATATCATCATAGTCAAACAACACAATATTTAAATGCACAGCGGAAGCAAAAGATAGATTTTTAATTCAACCAAATAAAAGTGTAATATTAAATATCACATCATGGTTGAGTAATATCCACAGGAGGATCAAAATAAAGATAACACCGTTCAACAGACTTTAACATCTAGAGCTTGCGAGACTTGATTATTGATGCCTGGAGTAGCCAGCCTATTACGTATAGCACCTGCACTTAGCCTTTTTGGAAAATACGTCAGTTTACACTGGTAAATACAACTTAACTGACTCATTTTGAAAATGTGTAAAAATTGATTTGGATGCACTTAGGCAAAAATATCTTTTATAACTTGGGACAATTATTTTAAAATAATCTTGTATACAGTTTTACTTATTTGTCGTCCGTTAGTGCCGGTTTGTAGGGCCGGTCTAGATTAACTGACACACCACATGTATAATACCCACAAGGCTGATTCCTTTAAGTGGGCTACCAGTTTTTTTTTCATATGCATCTGTCAGGTGTACGCCTACACCCCGTGCTTAGGTCGTGGCCATTTCTTTGAATGATGCCAAGGATATCCGGGACATGGTCATTTAACCCCCAAGGGCCATACACCAAATAATACAGAATAAAGCGAGTTATGTAAATACATTAACCACAATTCGATTTAAATGACTACATACCCGACCAAGCGGTACTCTTATAGTACCGTATCCCAAGCCCGTATAGGGAAAATAAGTTAAGAGTATTTACCTGAGCTAAATGCAAATTCAATCCCAGCCGTATATCAAATCAGCAAGTACAGATAGCTTTTACTGGGCTCCTAATCTGGAACGAAGGTTTTTGATAACCTATTAGATTCCTAACGAGTCTTAATTTAAGCCTATGCTTAGACCGGTTAGTTTTAAAAGATGATACGGTTCAGAACGCATGATTAAGCGAGAACCGGATTAGAATGTGGTTTAGACCCGACAAGCTCGTATACTTGTGTAATAAGGGTAGACTAAACACATTCTGGATTTTGAGATAAAAATGACAGGGTTTAACCCGTTTCGGCTAATTTATGCAAACTAGTTACATAAGCCGATCCGAACGCGAAAAGTGCGTAACGGCTAACCAAAAGAGTCATATACAGGTTTTCTAAGTTAATATACCTTAAATATGTTGTGATATCAGTAGGATACCTTCCATTATGCCCCAAATGAAATTAAAACCAATTTACGCCCCGTAGGGGTATTTTGGTCATATAAAAGGTTATAAAAGAGTTTATTTATAAATCTGAGTTACAGGTCTGATTTGTCTAGTAAATATACTTAATTTACTAAGTTATATCAGTAGGGTATGACCTATGTGAAATTTATCATTTAAAACCAAACTATGCACCTTAGGGGTATTTCGGTATTTTCACTTAGGCTTAAAAGGTCAAAACTGGAAACCTGAGTTTAAAAACTTTTACTTACTGTTAATATATAAAAATATACTAAAAATATCAGTAGGTATCAACCTTATATGTTTAAAATAGTTTTAGTACATACTATGCGTTAAAAACGCTTAAAAAGGCGATTTGGAGCCATTCTCGGGTTTTCAAAGGAAAGCTGATATTTTTATAATTCCAGAAAGCTCAAAATACTTTATTTATTAAATAAAATCAGTAGCAAAAGGTTTGGGGTCAAAAGGATTTGTAAAACTCATTTTATAGCCTAAAAGGGCAAAACCGGCATTAACCGAATTTTACTTAGAACTCTAAGTTATGCTCAGCCTAAAAATAAATAAAAATCTCCAAAAATCCCAAAATATTATTTTATATCAGTAGGTAAAAAGTTTGGTATCAAAAATAGGGTTTAGATAGGCTATATGCCAATTACGCCGTTTATTTAATAAAAAGCTTTTTATTTACGCTAATGAGCATAACTCTTAATCTAGACCTCAAACTGATGTCAAATTTTAGGGACAAGTTTATAAATCAGTAATAAAGATTATTGTCCTCTCATATTTTCAAAATTCTCGTTTTAGGGTCAAAAGGGCATAATGGTCAACATTTAAGCATATAACGGAAACATGCAATGAATAGGATAACTAAGGAACCAAGTTGTATAACCTCAGAGGGTTACACTACCCTATAACCTGGTCCTAAAGGAATCTTAAGGCATATCTAAACTAAGCTAAATCGGGTCAGAACTGAAAGTCAAAGTAAAAGTCAACTTTTGCGACTTTCGGTTCCGAACCGAGCCTATACTTAGAATTGTCGGGTTGAATCATGCTTAGGCATGTTTAACTAATATTCACCAAGTTATTAAAGTGAGAAAACTGATTTTATAGCTTTTATATTAATAGTTATGTATTTTATTTAAAACTAACCCGTTTGACCTTTATTTGACCCGACAAGTAAACTAAGTAAACGTGTTAATTAGGAGGCGCCCATTTGAGGGTTTAATACCTACCTAATTACGGTCACGTAGCCATGTTTGTTACGCACCATGGCTCATCCGTTAAAAGTCAAAGCGTTTATCACAAACGCTTGACTTTCCGGCTATAAACGCTAAATAATTAAACTAAGAATGAAAGGACACTTACAAGAGGGTCCAAGGGACTGAGGGAGGTTCTCAAAAGGGTTCAAGATCCTCCTAAATCAGAGAATAAGCAGATTGAAGGAAAACGGTGTGAAAACAAGGAAACCCATCACCTATTTATACTTTTCGGGACCTCGTAGGATCGCGACAAGTGTCGGGGAGTAATGATCAGATCATGACAAGTGTAGACCGGTTTTATAAACCAATGGGCAGTCCCTAGTTTGATGTTTGAGAGTATGGAAAACAGTTAGGACAACAACCAGCCACGAACAGGCTGTTACCAGCTGTTTCTGTATTCTGTGCAGGCCTAGCGGCCCGCGTAAGTGTCTGTGTGGCCTTACGTGGCCCGCCTGACAATCCAGCCCAGCAACAGCAGTTTCAAAACTGACAGAAATGGTCCCTGTGAGCCTTTAAAGTCATTTTAGGCACGTTTAAGGCCCGTTAACCTCATTTTAAGGCTTCACTATGGTGTGTAAACATAGGGGACATGAAACATGTTCAAAAACATGTCGGATGTCGGTTCGTTTGGCCGTACGGTCACGTTGTGCGTCTAATTACGACGAAACACGAACGGACGCTAAAAACGATCCAAATTACGCGACGAATGGAATTTTGTCAAGCCAAACACTAAAATAAAATATTTTAGTGATTACATAAATTTTTGGGTGTCCGAAGATATTCAGAATGTGAGATATGCGCGAAAATGCAAACTTGTGCACTTTTTGACACTTTTAGTCCCTGCATGACATAAAAGTTTATTTTTGCGCACGAAACACCTCTAAGCATATATCTAAGCTATATAAAGAATAAATAGGGTATGTTTAACTCCTGGTCATATTCCGGAAGGTTCGATACCCTACGAATCGGCATACTTTTGCCATTTGACGCAAATAACCCTTTAATTGCGCAAAGTAGCGTGAAATGCTGTTTAATGATATCCAAGCCTTCCAAGGCCCATATCTATCCTTCCCAAGCATATACTTAAATATTACTACGATTTCGTTCGCTTAGATGGTCACCGAAAGGCGTAGATTCAAAAGTTGACGCTTTAGGTCCCTCTATTACGCATACTTGCGCATCTCATCATTTAATAGCATTGAAGCCTCACCTAATCCATATTAGGCATTCTTGGAAGTATTATTAAACATCACGATGCTTCGGGTTCACTAAGAGGTCATTCAGAGATATAATTGAACATATTGACACTTTTAGTCCCTCTAACTTGCAAAGTTGCGCGTAACTTTACTTATAAGCATAAAAACCTTAGATGGCCATTATTTGGCATTCCCGAGAGTATAATCAAATATAATGAAGCTCCCGGTTTGTTAAAAGGTCACTCAGAGGTAAGAATTAACATGTTGACGCTTTTAACCCTTCATTGCGCAAACTTTCAATTAATTTCGCAAACGGCTGCACTTAATCATCAAGTGGCACATTTGTGAATATAAACATCGTAAGAAACTTATTTTTGGTATGTTAACACTTCCAGTCCTTTCATAATCAAAGTTTTTCGATTTTTCGAAAAATTAGTCCCTAAATTTCAGTGTTCGACTTCATTAGGGTTTATTACACGTGTCAATACATCATTGGACGTGATTTTTACGAGGTGTTACACTTAGGATGACTGGTGTGGATAGTAAGAGATACACTAAAATATTCTTCGAATATGCTAGAATAGTGCCAACTCTTGCTTCTCCAGAACCAGTGTTAATCTCCCGTTATATCTGGGATTAATTGGGGAGATAAGACATGTAGTCAAGGCAGCTAGACCTCAAACCATAGAAGAAGCTGTAGAACTAGCAAATACCTTGACAGATGAATTAGTCCGTACCCGAGAAGAAGATCAAAGAAGGAACCTAACCCAGAAGCTCACACAAGAATTTCGTTCTGGAAATTTTAATCGTGGGAAAAATATAGGTTCTACCTCTACACCCTACTGTAGAAATTGCAAAAGAAAGCATTCAGGAAAATGCTCCATATACTGTAACTTTTGCAAAATATCGGGACACAAGGAAGAAAACTGCAGGAAGAAAGCTAACAACATGATATGTTACAACTGCGGAGAACAAGGTCATATCAAGCTTAATTGCCCGAAATTAGCTCTAGTTACAAACAACTAGAATACTCAAAATGCTAGAGCATTTATTCTAACTGCAGATGAAGCCAAAATGATTCCAGATGTCATCGCTGGTACGTTTTTAGTTAATGATATTTTTGCTAAAGTATTATTTGACTCTGGTGCAAACCAAAGTTTTATTAATACATCATTTTGCAAAGTTCTAAATCAATAATTAACTAAACTACCACTAGAATGCTTAGTAGAGATAGCTAATGGAGAAACCGTTAGGATTTCTGAGATCTTTTGCAGGGAGCAAGAATAGAAATTTTAAATCAGAAATTTATTGCAAACCTTTATCCCATGAATCTGGTAGGATTTGATGTTGTTTTAGGAATGGATTGGTTAATATCCAATAAAGCCAATATTTTATGTGATCAAAAGTAAATCCAAGTGAATTCACCAAAAGGTAAAACGATCACAATTAAAGGAGATAAATCATCTAGAACCACAAAATTTATCTCTGTGATGAAAACTGCAAGTTACATGAGAAAAGGATCATTAGTGTATTTGATTTCCATAATCACTAACACTAAAGGAAAGGATTTAAAAGATATTCCAGTAGTATCTCAGTTTTCAGATGTATTTCCAGAAGAATTGACAGGGCAACCTCCAGATAGGGAAGTCGAATTCAGAATCCATTTAATACCAGGAACATCACCGATTGCCAAAGCACCCTATCGTTTGGCACCCGCTAAAATGCAGGAACTAAAGAAACAATTAGACGAATTGTTAGAAAAAATATTTATACAGCCAAGCTCATCGCCATGGGGAGCGCCAATACTGTTTGTTAAAAAGAAAGACGGATCAATGCGTATGTGCATTGACTACCGTGAATTGAACAAAGTCACGATTAAGAATCGGTACCCATTACCAAGAATCGATGATCTGTTCGATCAACTACAAGGAGCTCGATTTTTCTCTAAAATCGATTTAAGGTCAGGATATCATCAATTAAAGGTACAGGATGAGGACATTCCTAAAACCGCATTCAGAACAAGGTATGGCCATTATGAATTTACTGTCATGCCTTTTGGTTTAACCAATGCCCCAACTGCATTTATGGACATGATGAATCGAATATGTAAGCCATATTTGGATAAATTCATAATAGTCTTCATAGATGATATTCTCATTTACTTTAAGAATAAAGAGGATCATGCAAAGCATTTACACGCACTTTTAAGTTTATTAAGAAAGGAAAAGCTTTACGCTAAATTTTCAAAATGCGAGTTTTGGTTAGAACAGGTACAGTTTCTTGGACACATAGTCAATCATGAAGGAATTCATGTGGATCCCACAAAGATCGAGGCAATTACTAAATGGAAAACCCCTGAGTCACCAACCGAGGTCAGAAGTTTCTTAGGATTGGCCGGTTATTATAGAAGGTTTATTCGAGATTTTTCTAGAATAGCCATTCCTTTAACTAAGCTAACTTGTAAATTTGTTAAGTTTGAATGGGGATTAAAACAAGAAGAGGCATTTAGAATCCTTAAGCATAAATTAACCCATACACCCATACTAGCGTTACCAGAAGGAACTGAAGATTTTGTAGTCTATTGTGACGCTTCCAAATTAGGTTATGGATGTGTATTAATGCAACGACAAAAGGTTATAGCCTATGCATCTAGACAACTTAAGAATCATGAAGAGAATTATTCAACACATGAGTTAGAGTTAGGAGCTATAATTTTTGCTCTTAAGATTTGGAGACATTACCTTTATGGTAGTAAGTTTACAATCTTCACTGATCATAAGAGTTTAAGGTATGTTTTCAAGCAAAAGGAATTGAATATGAGACAAAGACGCTGGATGGAGATGCTTAGTGATTATGAATGTGATATCCAGTATCATGAAGGAAAAGCAAATGTAGTGGCAGATGCTTTAAGCCGAAAGTATCATGAAAAGCCAAAAAGGGTACGTTCTTTTAAATTAAATCTGCAAGTAGATTTAAATGACCAGATAAGAGAAGCACAAGAATCAGTAATTAAGGATGATGCTGAAAAAATAAAAGGTATGCTAAAAGAATTAGAACAAGGAAAAGATGGAATTTGGAGATTCCATAAAAAAAGAATGTGGATACCTAAATTAGGAAACCTGCGTAATCATATATTAGAAGAAGCCCATAAGTCCAAATATACGATACACCCAGGAAACGATAAAATGTACCAGGATTTAACGAAGAATTTCTGGTGGATAGGAATGAAAAAGGACATAGCAGCCTATGTTTCTAAATGTCTAACTTGTTCACAAGTCAAAGCTGAACACCAGAAACCCTCAGGATTTCTACAACAATTAGAAATGCCAGTGTGGAAATGGGAATTGATAACAATGGATTTTGTTACTAAATTACCCAAAACTAAGAAAGGAAATGATACAATCTGGGTGATTGTAGATAGGCTAACCAAGTCAGCTCATTTCCTACCAATGAAGGAAACATTCAGTATGGAACAGTTAGCTAAGTTGTATGTAAATGAAATTGTTTCTTTACATGACATTCCTTTATCAATTGTTTCTGATAGAGATAGCCGATTTACCTCTCATTTTTGGTCAACTTTCCAAAAGGCAATGGGAACCAAGTTAAAATTGAGCACGACTTATCACCCTCAAACAGATGGACAAAGCGAAAGAACAATTCAAACAATGGAGGACATGCTTAGAGCTTGTGTAATTGATTTTGGAGGTAATTGGGACGATCACTTACCTTTAATAGAATTTTCTTATAATAACAGTTATCACACAAGTATCAATGCTGCACCTTTCGAAGCACTTTATGGACGTAAGTGCCGAACCCCAGTCTGTTGGGCAGAAATTGGGGAAAAGCAACTATCTGGACCTGAGATAGTACAAGAAACAACCAACAAGATTATTCAAGTCAAGGAACGACTGAAAGCAGCACGTGACCGACAGAAGAGCTATGCTGATAACCGACGCAAACCATTAGAGTTTCAAGTAGGGGACAAAGTATTATTGAAGGTCTCTCCTTGGAAAGGAGTAGTAAGATTCATAAAAAGGGGAAAGCTAAGTCCCAGGTATATTGGACCTTTTGAGATTATTAAGAGAATAGGACCTATAGCCTATCAGCTACAACTGCCAGAGGAAATGGCAGGAATACATGATATATTTCATATATATAATCTCAAAAAGTGCTTAGCTGATGAATCGCTAATAGTACCTCTTAAGGATATAGAGCTAAATGAACAACTCAAGTTTGTAGAAAGGCCTCTACAGATTGAAGACAGGAAAGTCAAGAATCTCAAGCATAAGAGATTAGTTCTGGTCAAAGTAAAGTGGGACTCCAAAAGAGGACCTGAGTACACATGGGAGCTTGAATCTGAAATACAACGGAAATATCCGCATTTGTTCCAGTAGATCTCGAGGACGAGCTCTAAAACAAGGTGGGGAGAATGTAACAACCCTCGGTAAAACCAACACCCTCATAATATTTCCGACGCCCTGGTATATCTTAAAATGTCCCATTATGTCTTTATATACACCCATCTAAGAAAACCGAGCCCGAAATATATAAAATAGTATTTAAAATAAATAAAAGTTTAAATCTAGGGCTGAGGCGGGCCGCGTAGTGTAACACCCCGAAAACGGGTTTGGTAATCAAAATCCGTTGATACTAAAAGACGGGTAGCGTACCGTTATTAGTAAAAAAAAAATAATAATAATAACCCGGCAAATAATTGGGTTTAAACAAGAAATACTAATAGTAAATACAAGCGAATCAAAGTTTTCAGGAATTGAATTTATAAGAGCCCGAGTTAACGGGACTTAAAATATAACGGGTTATAATTCCCGGGACCCACCAAGTAACTAGGAATACTAACCTAGTTAGTTAGTGTCTTGACATAATATAACAAATATGGTTAAAACACCTATAGATAACTTGTGTAAGGTCAAGGGACTAAACATGGGCAAATGAGATTAAGTTTTATTAAAACAAATTAATAAACAAAACACACACACATACGTGTGTGTGTGTCTGCGATTTCAACCAGAGCCAGGGAAGCTCTCTTGCTCAAAACCCTAGTCCCTCAAGAATCTCTCAGATTGAAGCCCAAATCAAGAGCCAAATCAATGCATGAACACAGATTCGTGATCACCTAGTCACGGGGATTACAAGGTATGTTGAAAATTATGATTTGGTGATACTTTGAGATTATGATGAACAATCATAATCGAAATTCTGGAATGAATATTGATTCTATGAGTGTTATTATGAATATATCTTGGTTTAGAAACAAACCCTAGTAGAAAATTGGAGGAATTGTTGTCAAAACTAGGGATTTGATAATTACCATATTATATGCTAAGTGGGTTTTGACTTAATAATGAAGATGATGATATGTTAGTGTTAGAAATCATCATAGGTGATAGTTGATGCAAGATACTTAAACAAATTATAAGTTTGAGTGAAAGCTTGTGCATGGCTTGAAGTGGGTTTTTGTATGTTATGATGAACACTCGGATTTGGAGTGTTAATTTGATGAATATTGATTGTTATGATATAAGTTCTTGATGTAGTTCATGAACACTAGACATAGAGGGTTGAAATTTGATGTTGATCTTGGTATAAATGACTAATTATGAACTAGTTAGCAAATGTGTAGAGTTATGCCCATTAGGTGTTTGTTAAAATGCCTAAATGAGAAGTAAGGTGTTGAAATTCAAGTGAAACGCGTAATTGACAAGCTTGACTAATTACATAAGACATGGGGATAAAACGGGTTCTAATCATAATGTAGATTTGCCTTAATTGTGCATATTATATGATTAAAAGTAGTTGACTTTAGAAAGTCAAACTAACTAGTGATGAGGTCGAATAAGTGGTTTTGGCTAAGAAAATAAGTAAGGTGGTATAGTCGTGATTGTTAATGACTAATCTAACCACCTTGTAAATGATGAACAATAGTTGGCGCTTAAACAAGCTAGGTGAAGCTTGGAGTGAAAGCGGGTCAAACGAGTCAAGCATAGAAGAAAAATGTAGCTCGGATGCAAGGTAAGTGTAATCTACCCACTTATGTAGAATGCTCGTTATTTCGATACTTGTGAACGTGAAAAAAATAATATTGGAAATTTGGAAATTTGTTAAGTGTCGACTTATGTAAATCATGGTTAAAAAGGATACCCATGGCGTAAGCCAAAATGGGTTGAAACTGCAAGAAAATAGTGTAAAAGAAAAAGGGTATGCTTATAAAACCCGGGATGGGATGATGCATGAATTGGAAATCAAAAACGGTGTTTTTGATTTAAATAGATAATGTTCGGCATATAGTTCAAACGGGTCGAATGGTGGTGGCAACACCATTTGACAATATAAACTAATGTGGTCGTCAAGTCTTATGTTAACAGGACCGATTAGCAAATCGGATAGTTGCGTCCTCATCGATGGTATGATAATAAGAGCGAGGTATAAATCGGATCTATTTGTTGATCCGAGCCAGGTACGCATATTCATGTTGTAGTTAAAAATGCTATTTTGGTTGAATAATTGGAAAGAGAGTCCTTTGTAGTAAAAAGAACTAAATCGACCAAAACGCCCTTATTGGCTAATTCGAACAAACAACCTTTAAAAGTTGTTTGGAAACGAGTTTTATGAGTAGGTAAATACTTAGAATAAGTCTAGAAACTGAAAGAGGTATTATATTTAGTCAAATAGCTCAATTTGAGTTTTACCGTAAAATAATGATCCAAGGGGTAAAACTTGGATTATATAGATTACCACATTAAATCCACCATAAATATACTTGTGGTGGAAGATTACATGATAAGAAATGTGGTAATGCAAATGCTAGAAACAATTGTCAGCGATTTATGATTTAAAGTGCTTAAATACCCTTAACGGGTCAAAATAAGCATACGAGCGAAAACGGGTTTAAATTGTGTGATAAACCTATGATTAGAACCTAATATAGTAGGTAACATTAATTCGAAGAAGTGTATGAGATATAGGAATCAAATAAATATGTTTGTTTGATAAAATGCATAAACGAGTTAAAATTCGGTGAAAAGGTAACGAGTCGAAGACTTAGAAGTCTCAAAATTTCTTATGTTGGATGAAGGATTTTAACTCCATTAGATGGAGGATTAAATTACGGACGCGTAGGAAAAAGAATCGGGTAAAACGGATCAATAACGAAGAAGTTATGGCCGTTTCCGTGAAATCAGGTTACGCAGGGAATTTGCAGCACCAGCAAACGAACTTCTGTCGAAAACAAGCACTCGCGTAGCGCGAGAATCAGTGGCGCTACGCGAGCCCCTAAACTCCGAAAATTCTTAAATTTTATCATATTTAACCCCTGTACTTGTTTGGACTTGATATTTGACTATCGAAACTAACTTGTAAGTTGGTTTTGATCATAGGTGAATGTCAAGAGTGCACGGATGAAGATCAAGCAGCTACGAAGAACCGAACACACGAGATTAAAGCTTCCGCACAACATTACGTCATAACTTTTAAATGGCGAACTTATCTAAATTTTGTTTAAAACTTTTAAGTTGTAAAAGTTTTAAATTACTCGTATTTTTCTAAGGATACTTAATGATAAATTCATGTTTGTTTTTGTTAATTGCACGAAAACCTTTAGATTAATAACATGGGTGTTACACGTAGACCCACCCCAATCCTTACGCGGGCGGTATCAAGGTTAGAACCTGATTTCGTTAGTTTTCTTAAGTTAAAACGGGCCGCGAGAGATCAATAACACGGCAACACCAGAGGCTGACACGTGTCGACATCGTGGCGAGTCTAGGCGATGACCCGGATCACCTAAACCCTACCCGGCTAGTACGCGGGCCGCGTAAGCACCCCTTATCTTTCACGCGGGCCGCGTGAGAGTCCAGTTCAGCAAGTATAAATAGAAGGCATCAGATTTCATTTCGAATTCGCTCACAACGATTTCTTTCTCTCAAATTCTGATAGTAGGCTTATAATACACGGGTATTATACCCCCTAAATTAGCAAGGTTCTGCCCCGTTGTAAGTATTATAAACCCAGTTTCGTAATAGATACGCTGCCCGATTGATTTAGGGTTCCGTAACAACTGTCGTGGTTCTGCCCGACGTAGTTGTTGGAATGCCGTCTCGGGGAGGGTATCATTAATATTTTCAAAGGGTTATGATATTAACCAATGTACATTTGTGTAAATTATAGATTATTCCCAGGAAACCCTTACGCGAAGTCTAAGATAGCAATGTGAGTTTATCCAATTTTTGTTAACCTTTTTGTAATATTTTACAAAACCTTAAATGTTTTACAATATGATTAAGCGGTGATTGAGTCTTTGTAGTTCTTCAATTACTGTCGGTATGTTGGGGTTTTGTATACAAAATTTACTACTGCAAGTAGTAAGTCGGGGATGACAGTACGTTACCATTGGACAATGAGTTAGCCAATGTGTAATATGACCCACAAGTCAGGATTGACAGTACTGAATGAGTAATTGTGTAGAAATAAACAATGTGATCGCTCTCAATACTGTTTTAATTAATAAAATATTTCTTGATTAAACTGGGATTCACTCACCAGCATTTCCCACTGACAAATGTTTTTAAAACGCGTTTCAGGTAACACAATGTGACAGCCAATTATTAAAAAGCCAGCTGGAGAGCACTGAAGGCTTGGGAAAAATGTGGCTATAAAAGTTACCTAAAACACGATGTTTTAAATTCAATGAAATAGGGTTTATCCCTATAAACGTATTGTAATAAGAAACTTGGGTTTTGCCCATGTAATTATTAATATTACATATGGTGGTTTTACTCTGATAAACATTTCCTAACTACGATCCTGATGTAATTTCCGCTGCCATAATTAACAAGCTGATACCACCGAAACTCTGAGTTCGCGTCCGCCCGTTCCCGGGACAGATAAGGGATCGGGGGTTGCGACATCGAGCGTTTCAAGGCTTACTACGAAGCCGTTCCGAGCGGCGAGTTAAGCCACGAGGACTGGGTGGTGGTGGCGAACATAGAGTTTCGAGGCAAGGAGCGAAAGGTGTTCGACAAGATCGACCTTTTTGAAATTTATTTAACGCTCTAGGTTTGTTATTTTGTAATTTTTAGAAATTATGTAATTTTTAGGATTATGTAATTTTTAAAATTTTAATGAAGTTGTAGGTTTTTTTATAAATGTTGTGTGATTTTTTTATAAATTTTTGTAATTTTTTTTAATATTCTGCCACGCGGTGCACCCAACCCACGCCCCGCCATACCCCGCGGATACGTAACCAGGCGGTGGGGGGGCTCCCATTCCACGTGTCAACAAATGCCTCAACCCAAGCCCCACCATACCCCACGGCCTTATGAATGTTTCGTAAAATTTGTTTCGAATCGAGTGGAGTCAAATTGTGGTTTCTTTTTTTCCCCTTTATTTTTCAAAAGCTCTAATTAATAATCATATGTGTCAACTTTTCCATTACATGCGTTACGTTTTCTATGTATGAGTCGGGTCACATATAATATGTTATAATTACAAGTTATAAATTTGATTTACTTTATGTTTGGATCCAATCGTAATGCTTATATAGGTTACACTGAGTTTAATCGAATACGTCGAAACACACATTTTTATATGATTAACGCATCACATAACGTTTGGGCTAACCGATTCGATGTTTGCGACGTACCCGCGCCGCAACACGCACGGGTCTTATTGCTAGTTATTATTATTTGGAAAAAAAGGTGATAGATGTTTATCAAACTAGAGAAAAATGTTACACTAGGCGAGTAGGCGGTGATCGTTAGTTCGATCCTTGAATTGAGCGGATTTTACATTACTACACTGTCGTGTCTTCGGGCGAATGTTTATGGGTTTCAACCCTAGGTGATGGTTTTTCCTGGTTCGGAGACGAGTGTATCCCGATGTGGTAAATTTCGACAGTAACCCATTTGGAGAATTCGTTAGTATTAAAAAAAAAAGAGAAAAATGACTAAAGATAATTGAGCCCCACAATGCAACCAATGAGAGTTGATTGGAATCTAGATGGTATTTTATACCTTGATATTGAGAATTTGCAAATATCTATGGCTAGTTTTGTGTCATATCAAAAGTAAATTTTGTTTTTGTTAGGCTCCTATCTTTGTCCTACCTATGTAAAGTCAAACATACTTTGATCATAAACTAGTGATGGGATCATGGAACATCTTTTTTTGGTAATTGTTATTGTTTAAAGCGGGGGCGCGCAAATCGTATTTTACTGGGTTTAACTGATCTCTAGTATTAAATATGAATACAACTTGTTTAATTACTTTATATATCATGTTTATAACACCGTTTTACGTTTTATGTACCAAGAAGAAGAAATGATGGATCCTAACCTCATAATTATGTTTATTTTTAAAAAGTAAAAAAATCACGTTGTGTACTTTTTCAGTAAACATGACTAATGTTTTATACAAAAATCTATTGTCATCCCTATTTTTAAGGATATATTGTGTTACTAGTATAGTTTTGAAAATGAAGTGATACACTTTCTAAGAGAATTAGGAAAAGAAGGTAACACAAGAGCCAAATATGTGTCTCGTAGATGGATGGGGAAATGCACCCATAGAAGAGCAAAAATTATAACATTGGTATAGTGTGTTGCATAAGTATCTTTCTTGCTTGTAATATTCACAAATTATTGATGGAAAATACAACTCAGTTTTTGAATGATGAGTTAAAGAAAAAAAAATCCTAAACAAAACACACATTTTGATTTATTTTAAATATAATAAAAGTTAAAGAAAAACTAAATTACACTGTAAATAAAAATTAGAAAAAAAAGATAAAAATCACATTTCAAAATAGTATATAGCCCTGGATTTATATCAGTTTTGCCTTTTATTTAAAAGAAAGACCATAAAACATATATAAAAATTCAAATGGACAAAAAAATAAGTGAATATAAACTAAATGAGTAATAAGGAAAAAAATGCGATAACTAAATTCACACGTTTAATGTCGTCAAAAATAAAACTTAGGTAGCGTTTGGTACGAAGGAATAGAAGGCGGAATGGAATAGATCATTCTATTGGAATGAAAAGAAACATGTTTGGTTCTCAAGTGGTAATGGAATGGAGCATTCCACAAGGAATGTAAACCTTCCAAATATAATAATATTCATTCATTGGTAAGGTGGTGTTTTTTTTTTTCATTCCTTCAAGGAATGGAAAGATATATTATTATTAGAGTAAATTACAAGTTTTGTCCTTTATGTATGTCCCAAATTGCAGGCGCTGTCCTTTAAACCAAAACTTGACAGGCGGTGTCCTTTGTGTTTTCAAAATCTTGCACGTTTTGTCCTTTAGGCCAAACTTAGTTAGATTTGTTAGTTAAATCTGGTATCAAGGGGCTATTTTGTAAAAAAAATTTATTCAGGGACTAAATTGTTCAAAACTTAATATTATTATTATTATTATTATTATTATTATTATTAATATTATTATTATTATTAATATTATTGAGTAAATTACTAACCACCATCACCACCACCCTTCATCACCATCACCACCACCCTCCACCGCCACCACCACCATCACCACCACCGCCGCCGCCACCTCCACCGGATCCACGTAGTGACCAGCAAGTCTGCAATTTCTTCAAAGAACAAAAACATAAGAAAAAGATCCCACCACAACAACAACGATGATGATCAATCCGAACAACACGAGGAACCCTCAGTCATAATCAACAAGAAAAAGCCCATCATACCAGACAACAAATTACATTTTGCCACTGCATCATCATCAAAACAACAACAACAACAACAAGCAGACAAAAAAGCAACAATATTCCAATTCGATTCATCAAAAGAAATTCAAGTTCAAACCGACAACCAAGCCACTGCAACTCTAGAAACCGAGACCCATTTCTCAACAGATGCAAGGGCAACCGAGACCCACTGCAAAAACTATCTTGATTCGCTTCACCACCATTCAGACCTAACCCCACCGTCAACCCATCACCACCACCAACTCACACCCCACACAACCACCTGCTACCCCACACAACCACCACCACCACCACCCACGAACCCCATACCATCTGTAACTGCCACCACCCACCTACTCGTACCATCTACCACCTGCCACCGCCACTCCACATCACCTACCGCCGCCGGCATCACCACCACAATTGCCTTTCATCATCTACCGCCACCTACCACCACCCTCCACCATCTCCAAATCAACAACCAACATCCCCCAAAAATCCCCAAATCACCCATCTTCCACCATCTGCAACCTCCGACGACGAAATCACCCATCTCCGACGAAATCACCCATCTTCCACCATCTGCAACCTCCGACGAAATCACCCATCTTCCACCATCTGGAACCATCCACTTCCACCGCCGCCAACAACCACCATCAACCACGTACCCACCTTCAATCTAATCTACCACCACCAATTCCGTCACCACCGCTAAAGCCACCCTCCAGATCTGAGAAAGTTGGAGTCGAAAGAGAGAGAGAAGAGAGAGAGAAAGAGAGCACGTCTGATAGAGAGAGAGAGAGGGCTTCTTTATAATCTTTTTATTTTTTAGAAACTAGCCCCTAAATATAAGATATTTTACAGAATAGTCCCTGAGGAGATAAAATGACAAAATAGCCCCTTGATACCAGATTTAACTAAAAAATCTAACTAAGTTTGGCCTAAAGGACAAAACGTGCAAGATTTTGAAAACACAAAGGACACCGCCTGTCAAGTTTTGGTTTAAAGGACAGCGCCTGCAATTTGGGACATACATAAAGGACAAAACTTGTAATTTACTCTTACTATTATTATTATTATTATATTTTTTTACCATTATTATTCTTATTGGTTTTAATAACCCACTTACGTGCGACACCACTACTGCCATAGCTGCCGCCGTGACTACCGTCGCCGCCGTCACCCACTTTCGCCGCCGCCACCACCACCCACCTCCACCCCAGCTGTTTACCGCCACCACCCACCTCAACCCCAGTCGTCACCCACCTCCGCCGCTACCAACCGTCACCCACCATCCACACCTCCGCCCCCGCCGTCACTCGCCACCACCCACCGCCGCCACCCACTGCCACCACCTCCGACCATCGCTACCATTGCCACCTATCACCACCCATCACCACCGACTACCGTCACTCATCACCGATTTTATTACTTCGTCTATTCTTTCCTGTCAAACAACACAAAGTAATGATTGATTTCATTCTCACATGGTAACCAAACAAGACATGGAATGGTAATGATCCATTCCATTATATCGTCCATTCCATTACCTCGTACATTCAATTCACCCGTCTATTCCATTACGCCATACCAAACAGACCCTTAGGGTGGACATAGTGCATCATCCCACTCCTCTACATCTTGTCTCCCGACCCGTCTTTTGCCTCCCTTCTTTGTTACATCGTCAAATGGGGATGGCCATGCTGCTCCTTCTTCCTCTCCATCCCGCCAATTGCCGCTCAATCTCCACCTCATCCCAAAACATATATCACCCGTCCAACCATATTACAATATAAACCGAACCCAAGGCGTTTACAAAAGATGACCAAAAGCGTAATTAACTCGAACATAAAATATTCATATTGCTATTAAACAATTTAAACAAATAAATTAACAAACTATGTATAACTCCTTGGGGTTCGCCCCGCTTACAGTATGCTCATACAATGTATATATGTGTGGATGCTCGAAGGCAAGAGTGAAAGTGCTCTAATTTTAACGTTATTTTACTAATTTCATGAAAATAAAGTTAAAAGAGGGGATGGTTAATCATGCATCATGTGGTGACGTTGATAGCTGACACACAAGGGGTACATGCACTAATCGGCATTTGTCTCAATTGCTGAGTGTTATGTGCTTTATGCCCAAGGCTTAATACAAAACTACTATCGAGCCGGGGGTCTTACTGGAAGCAGCCTCTCTATTCCTACGACGTAGAGGTAAGGCTGTATACGTCTTACCCTTCTCAGACCCTACCTTAGCTTTTATATTGGTGAGATATACTCATGGTTGCAAAAGTCGCTAGGCGCTCCCTAGTCGGATTCGGGAGTACTCGGGAAGTACTCGGCTTAGGTAGAGATTACTCGGGGAGTAATTGGCCTGGGAGAAGAGTACTCGGGGAGTACTCGGAGCCTAGGCGGGACTTTTCCAACCATGGATATACTGAGTGTGATGATGATGTATAACCCCTTGGTGTCGGGCACCAGGATCAAACCCAGGGTTGCCACTTTGCCTTCGCGTTGGTCGTCCTACGACGCTTTACGCACACATATATAGCCACTGCGCTACATGCCGCTAAAAAAGGTTAGTATAATAAAATGAGTAAACTGCCATTTTGGTCTCTGTGGTTTGGGCACTTTTGCCATTTTAGTCCAAATCTCAAACTTTTTAAATCTGGGTCCCTGTGGTTTCACTTTTATTGCCATTTTAGTCCAAAATTCAAAAACCCCCTTTTTTATTGTTGCAACCTGCCTATTTTGTCTTTTTGTTCGGGGGCAATTTTGTCCATCTGATTTTAATTTAACATATTAATAATTAATAAGCTAAATTAAATATAGAGAAAAATGCTCGGATAGTCCCTGTGGTTTCGCCTTTTTTTACCTTTAGTCCCTAATGACGACGGGCCAACGGATTACTCCATTTATCCGTCTTTGGGCTGTTACCATGCGGGCCCAACAGACAAGGCCCAAAAAACAGTCTAACTTGCCCACTAAGGTTTCCCTTATATGAAAATGAGCGGGAAACAAGGAATCAGAAGGCACAGGCTACATTTAATGCGTGATTTGAAGAGGATCCCGGCTGGCATTGTACTTCTTAGCCGGAAACATTAAATGAGACGATAATCCTACCGTTGGGGGTCAGACACGTGTCTGAGCCCCCCGAAGACTGGCAGAGTCCGTTAGATCGACTTGTTAAAATATCCCACATGGGAGATAAGGTCTCGGGGTTATATAAGGAGAAGAGGAGATGCTCAAGAGGCGGATTCAAGGTATTACACTAATAACTCTCTCATTTATTCCGACCGATATTCCTCCACATTAAATACACACACACTTATTAGATTCACACCATAGAGAAATATTCCGGTGATCATACTCATCGGAATAAGCTTCTCATACTCTCCGGCAAGTTTACTTATTCTCACGCCGGAGCTTGGTCACGGATCCCCCTCCCGGGGCCCTCTGTGACGAGGCTAACGGTTTACTTTTTTGTAGCAATGAAGGCTGGGATATCCCGACGTCAATGAAGACCCTTTGAACGTCACCAGGGACTTGGGTATTCGACATTGGCGCCATCCGTGTGACATTACAGCCTGGCTGGTGTTCCCATTCAAAAACTCCGACGTTGAGATAGCCCATTTTACGAGAAACAACATGACAACACCACCAAGCTCACGTACCATCCAGACGGTGCAGAACGAGCATGATAAGGTCATAGTGGAAGACATAACCCACGAGGAAGAGAACGAAAATCAAGTGGAAATTCTGAAAAGAGGGGATGCCATAACCCCAGATTTTGTTGCCATGCACAGAGAGAAGTTGAAAAAGCATCTTGAGGATCTAGAAAGACAAGAGAAGCTTGACAACCTCAGGGCTAGACTGTCCTTCGACACACCATCCAACCAGGAAGGGGTGGATCCACAAAGCAAAAACGGTGGCAATGACCCTCTTGAAACCTTCATGACAGCCCTAAGGCAGATGTCCTCGGAGGAGAGAGAAGATCTCATTATAAGGAAGAAACAGAAAGGAAAAGAAAAAGAGAAGGAGAATCAAAAGGATGATAATCTGGATCAGCCTTACCTCCCTCGGGACTTAGCTGAGATCTCAAAGTTCACTAGGAGGATCGCCGAAGCACCCATGCCCCCTAAGATGAAGCTACCTCCAAACTTCGACCGGTACGATGGGACAAGAGATCCTGAGGACCATCTCCATGCCTTCAAGGGTGCACGACAGCTGGGACGATGGCCCATGCCAGTTTGGTGCCACATGTTTGTGCAAACTCTAACGGAGGGAACTAGGCTCTGGTTTGACAGCCTCCCCTTCGGAGGAATTGACAGACATGAAGAGTTAAGTGAGAAGTTTCTGAGGAACTTTGGACAACAAAGAAAAGTGATAAAAAACCCAAACGAAATCATGCACATAAGGCAGAGGGACAACGAACGGATAGATCAATACATGGAGAGGTTTGTCAAGGAGAACATGAATATCAAGGATGTCCCAGAGGTCATGAAGATCAGCAGTTTTATTAATGGGTTAAAACACGTACAACTGTGTGAGAAGCTGGGGGAGGAGTTCCCACACTCATTTGACAACCTTATGGATAGGGTTAAGGCTTTCGTCAGAGGAAAAGACATGGTTAGCAAGGCTAAAGAAATGGACACCCCGTCCCGGAGAGTCAACCCCGCTGCAAAACCTCCCGAAAAAGGTACCCCTTACTCAAGAAAACCAGCTCTTGATAGAATGTTGCATGATAGAACGAGGCCCTCGTATTCCCCATATAGGCCTTGGGGGAGAAGCCCATTCCCCTACTCCGACAGCTTCACCCCTCTCACCAAAACTCCAAGTGAAATACTAGCCACTGAGAGGGTGAAGAATTCCTTCCTAATACCACCACCCATAAAACCAGGGCCAAAGGCACAACCGAACGAATAGTGTGATTTCCATAGGGGCTTTGGCCATAAAACTGACGATTGTGTGTATCTAAAGAGGGAAATAGAGGCCGCGATAAAAACGGGTAAACTGGCTCACTTGGTTAAGGAAATAAAGGAAGGAGGGGACCGCAAGGGGAAAGATGTGAGGGAGCCTGGAAGGGCAGTTGTAGACATGATTCGGAGGAGGGATGAATTTGAGACCACCATGAGTGTAAAGGCCAGAATTCTGGGCTCCCCAGACCGCATGAAAGCTCCCATTTTGATGCCACACCTGGAGGAGAACGAGGTGCAGCGACCCCCCCTTAACATTTCAGCCATAATAGCTGGCCACAAGGTGGCCAGAATACATGTGGACGGGGGAAGCGGGGTAGAGGTGATATATGAGCACTGTTTTCTCAGATTTGACAGGGATGTAAGGGATAGGCTCGAGGAGGACTCTATCCCCTTAGTGGGTTTCAACAACAGTGTGTCACACCCCTTGGGAAAGATCAGACTCCCATTTACAGTCGGGGTAGGAGATCGAGTGTGAACCATAAATTTAACTTTCACAGTGGTCCGAGCACCCTCAAAATACAATGCAATCCTGGGAAGGCCTGGGATTGGAGATCTGCAAGCACATGCATCAACCCCACACGGAGCTCTAGTGTTCCAAACGCCAAAAGGCTTGGCTTGGGTAAAATCTGCATATGAAGTAGTCTATTCTGTCTCTGAGGGAGGAATATCTGAGAAACCCCAAAAGGATGGAGTGGAAGAGTGGGTCCTTTGTGACAGGTTTCCGGAGCAGACAGTTAAAGTGGGAAGTCACCTGAGTGACAAGTGCAAAAGTGCTCTCAAGGAGCTGCTTCTCCTCAACATAGACGTTTGCATTTCAGCATGGAGACATGACAGGAATCCCAAGAAGTCTGACCGAACATCGACTCAATACATACACCTGGGCAAAACCAGTCAAGGAAAAAAAACGGAGCATGGGCCCCAGTAAGAGGATGGCCGCCTGTGAAGAAACCAGGAAGCTGCTCAGAGCCGGAATAGTAAGGGAAGTGAAGTATCCGTCCTGGGTTGCTAACCCAGTCATGGTAAAAAAGAAAGACGGGGGGGGGGGGGGGGGGAGAATGTGCATTGACTTTCAAGACCTGAACAAAGCATGCCCCAAGGACTGCTATCCCCTCCCGGAGATAGACGTCCAAGTGGATTCCTTATCCCAGTACCCCCTAAAGTGCTTCCTGGACGCTTACAAAGGATATCATCAAATTCAGATGTCAATGGAGGACGAGGAGAAAACCGCCTTCATCATAGACGAGGAAACATTTTGTTATACCAAAATGCCCTTCGGGCTAAAAAATGCAGGGGCCACCTACCAAAGGTTCATGAATACGCTTTTCAGGGAGCAGCGGGGACGGAACTTGGAGGTATATGTCGATGACATTATCATAAAAAGTCTAACCGAGATGGCTATGATAGACGATATAGCCGAAACCATTCGAGCCATGCAAGATGTGAATATGAAGCTAAACCCTGGGAAGTGCTGTTTCGGGGTAGAAGAAGGGAAATTTCTGGGAGTAGTGGTTACTAAGGGCGGAATTAAAGCTAATCCGGAGAAAACTCAAGCGGTAGCCGAAATGCGATCCCCCAGGTCCCTGAGGGACATCCAGCAGTTGAACGGGAGGCTAATCGCCTTGAACCATTCCCTATCAAAGGTAGCCAACAAGACTCTTCCCTTTATGAAGGTTCTGAAGGGTTGTCTCCAGACAGACAGGTTTAACTGGACCCCAGAAGCGGAAGCCGCTTTTCAAGAAATGAAAGATTACATCTGTAAGCTCCCAACCTTAGCAACCCCAGTACCCGGGGAAGATCTGCTCTTGTACTTGTCTGCTTAAAAAACGTCCATAAGTGCGGTTATGATGGTAGAACGGGAAGGAAAGCAGATACCAATATACTTCATCAGCAGGACCCTCAAGGGTCCTGAGGAACGTTACATGCCCCTAGAGAAGTTAGCTTTAGCTCTTGTTTTTCCGTCCCGGAGACTCAGAAGGTATTTCCAAGGACACAAGGTCACCCTAATGACGGATCAACCCCTCCAAAAAGTACTAAGGAGACCGGAGTTATCGGGTCGACTGGCCAAATGGGCGGTAGAGCTGGGGGAACACTCCTTGGAGTTCAAACCTAGAACAGCCATGAAGGGACAAATACTGGCTGACTTCTTGGCAGAAGTCCCTGAAGATGAAGAAAAAGAACTTTTAAAGTGGGAAGCCCTGGAGAGGGAAGAAAAAGAGAAGTAAGACGAGGCAGTGTGGAAACTGCTCACAGATGGGGCCTCCAACAAAGAGGGTAGCGGAGCGGGCATTACGTTGATCAGTCCTGAGGGAATTGAGCTAACATACGCCATCAGGCTAGACTTTGAGAATACCAACAACACCGCAGAGTACGAAGCCCTTTTAGCAGTGATGAGGCTAGCCAAAAAGATGAAAGCAAAACATGTGGAGGCTAGTACAGACTCGCAGTTAGTGGTCAAGCAGTACCAGGGGGAGTATGAGGCTAAAGACAGCACAATGGCTCAATACGTGGCAAAGCTAAAAGAAACAGCGAAGGCTTTCAAGACCTTTAAGCTAGAATATATCCCCCGAGGGAGAAACAGGAAATCCAATGCCCTCAGCAAGCTGGCCTCCGTGGCGTTTGACCACCTAGCAAGAGAAGTCAAAGTGGAAGTCCTGACTTCCCCATCTCTTGACACAGAAGAGGTGGCTGCAATCAAAGACGCACAAGAAACATGGATGACACCGATTGTAAGATTCCTCGGAGACGGAACATTACCCGAGGGAGACTGGGCGGCCAGGAAGGTAAGAGTCAAAGCTTTACAATATGAGTTGATTGATGGAGAACTTTACCGAAGGTCATACTTGGGCCCATCCCTGAAATGCGTCGATAATGAAGAGGCTAAGTATGTGATCAGAGAAATACATGAGGGGATTTGTGGGATGCATTCTGGGCCAAGGACAGTAGTGGCGAAGGCAATGAATGCGGGATTCTATTGGCCTAGAATGTATGAGACAGCATCAGAAGAGATCAAGAGATGTGACAATTGCCAGGTCCATGCACCCATGACGCACCGCCATAAACACCCAATGATACCTGTTTCAACGTCTTGGCCCTTCCAGAAGTGGGCCATTGACATAATTGGGTCGTTCCCAGAGGGCCCGGGAGGGGTTAAGTACGTGGTGGTTGCCATCGATTATTTTACCAAGTGGATAGAGGCAAGGCCCTTGGCAAAAATAATCGGGGAGCAGATGAGATGATTTGTGCTAGATAACATTATCTGCAGATATGGGGTCCCGAAGGAGTTGGTAAGCGACAACGGTGTTCAATTTGCCGGAAAACCCTTCAGGCCATGGTGCGAGCAGATGCACATACACCAAGTGTTTACATCCGTCGCCCATGCCCAGAGCAACGGGCTAGTGGAAAGGGCAAATCAAAGCGTTATCAAGGGGATGAAAGGGAGACTTGGAAGAAAACAAAAGGGATGGCTGGAGGAATTTCCATTTGTGCTATGGGCATATAGGACCACCCCTAAGGACTGCAACGAGGAAACTCCCTTCAGTTTAACCTATGGGACGGAGGCTGTCATCCCGGCTGAGATAGGGTCCCCAACTGCCAGAATGAAACTCAGGGAGGCCGAAAACGAGCAAGACCTCCGGATGAACCTGAATTGGCTTGAAGAGAGAAGGGAAGTGGCAGCAGTCAGGGAGGCTAAGTACAAAAAGCAGCTCGAAAGCTATTATAATGCCAAAATGAGAAAACTCAATCTCGTCCTAGGGGATTTGGTCTTAAAAGCAAACGAAGCCAGCCAACAGGAGAACACCGGAAAGCTAGGGCCCAACTGGGAAGGACCTTACCAGGTCACGTGGGCAAACGACAAAGGAAGTTGCAAGCTGGAAACGCTTCAAGGCAAAGAGGTCCCAAGAACATGGAACCTCATGCCAACTGAGGAAGTACCACATATGAGGCATAAAAAGGTCTTTTAGGAAAAACGGCCAGGGAGCCACTATTGTAATGATTAACTGCTAGTCAGGGGCTTACCCCAAGAAAAAATCTTTTGTAAAAACTTATACTGGAGGACTTGGTCCCCAAGAAATGAATGACAACGGACAACTCACTTGTCCCCTTTTGGCAATATAACAGGTGTTGTACCAAGGCAGACGTGCCCAGGAAAACTATAAACCTAATAAAAAACAAACACACGTGTACAAGGTATGCCCAACATACCAGACGCCCGGCTGTGGGGCAAAAACAGGGTCTAGCTAACCCAAAGAAAACGGACAAACAAGCCAAAGACATAATCTCACATTATAGACTTGTCCAGCAATTGTCCTCGAACAGACAATCCTGGTTTATAAAGCAAACCATGAACACAACATACTTTTGTAAACAAACTACAAAAAGAAGTTTTTCGCGTACAAGCTACAAAACGAATATACAACAAAAAGCCTTATTGGCCCGAAAAGAAAAGCCAAAATACAAGTTAGAAGGGCTGGTAAACAGACCAAACAGAGTTCTTCATAAACATACTACAAATAACTAAAGGTCTTCAGGAAAATGCTGGCCCGATTCCCGGCAAAGACTCCTGCAAAAAAAAAAAAAAATACAAAAAACAGGCAAAAAACAAGACAACAAGATACAGTCATAAGTCATACGATTAAGTACTGGGAGAGCCCCCACACAAAGACTCTCCCCCCAAGCATCAAAAAGTCAAGAGTACCCTAGAGTGCATAATTGTTTAGATTACAACCATATCGAAGTAGGTTAATGTTCAGAAATTACTGGGAGCCACCCCCAGACAAAGACTTCGGAGACGAGGGACCGACAGGAGTGAGCAGGGCTTTCAATTCATCAATGGATATCATGGGATGCTCCAGGATCTTTTCAAGAAGGGTTGGGGTCTTATCCCCAAACTCCTTGTCCAGCTTAGACAGCCGCTTCTTAGCCTTGGAATTATAGAGCGGAGTTTCTTTCCTGTCCAAGCCCTGAGCAGAGTAAATGTATCCATCCTTCAGGCCTGATTGATATCCAACATCCCGATACGCCCTATAAACCTGCTCAAGACCACCTTTGAACTCCTTTGATTGAGAGACGGCAGTGAGAAAGGCCCCGAAGCCTTCAGTGATCAGCCAATGCTTCTCCTTAGCTAACCTCTGATTGTCACCAGAAGCGACCCCCCAATCAGCATACATAATGTTCAGCTGCTCCTGAGAAACAGAATCGGCCTCCTTCAGATGTTTCAACTCCGCGGCTAACTCTTCCTTCTCCTCCACCAACACTGCCATCTCCTTCTCCCAAGCTCGCTCCCTTCGCTCCACCATAGCTCCGGCCCCCTGAGCAAAAGATATCAAAAAATATAAAAAAAAGAGGGAGAGGGGAGAGAGGTTATGCACCTTCTCTTCTTGCAGTCTACGCTCAGCCTCAACCATTTGACATCGGAGCTCAGCAACAACAGATTGAGAAGTATTAAGGTCATTCTTGAGTCCTTCATTCTCTTTCCTCAGATCATCAACCCGCTGCAACATGCCGACGCCCCTGAAAAAACCCTCACAGAGTGACATGTTGTACTGATCGTCGAAAAGATCATCCCTCAAAGCAGAGTTCATAAACCTATGGGAGGGAGGAACAACATGACTCAGAAAGTCCCTGGAAGTTTCAGGGGTCCCTACCACCGAAGACTGAGTAATTTTCCACTTAGGAACGTAGGGGAAAGGAAGGGCATCAGCAAACAGGGGAGCCAAGGGGGATCGATGAGCAAGACCCTCAAATTGAGAAGGTTTACTGGTCCCTGTAGCATGATGAGGAGAAACCTCAAAAGCTGAGACAATACGAGCAATGCTTACTTCCGGAGTCTTGTCTCGAACACGAGAAGAGGAAGGGGCGGTAGGAATCTCTATTGGAGCATGAGAACTTCCCTACTCAGGCGAAGAAAGGAAAAAAGAACATCAGAAATCCCCCAAAACAAAGCAAATGTAAGGCAACAGATAAAAAGATAAACTCACCAGCAAGGGTTCACTCACAAAGCTGGAGGACCGCAGGTGCTTAGATAAAGAGCCCTTAACCCCAATAGGGGGAAGTTCGGAAGCAACTTTTGTTGAAGGAAGGGCCTTCTGTCCACTAGCACTCCGGAGCCTCAGCCGGATGTCACGCGGGGCCAGGGCTTGTTTGGGACTAGCAGCTTTTCGTTTACAAGCCAGATGGCTCTCCAGGTCTTCCTCATCTTGATGATCAGAATGCTTAGCTCGAAGAGAATCAGGGGAACTCTCTTCTCCATCAGAAGAAGCTCCCTCGTCTCCTTCCACGACAGCAGGGCCCCCGGTCTGAACGGACCCTCCAGTAGCCTGCATCTCAACACCCCGGTTCAAACCCGGTTCAACCTCATCACCAACCACAAACTTAACATCTCTGGAATCCCCCAGAAGCAACCTCCACAGAGTCAACTCTGCACAAAGGAAATGCTAAAGATGACTACACAAGCCCTAAAAAAGTAAAAACAACAAGTCAGGGACACAGAATACCTTTTTTGCCAAAGAAAGCCTTAGGACGGACCGAGTAGGAGGGGCTCAGCCCTCCCATAGCCAGGATCCCTTCAGAAAAGGTAAAGGCTCTTGTCGGATTCTCATACATGCGCTTCCATTGAACGAATTCATCAGCAGACAAGGCAGGAATACTGTCTTCAATAGCAGCCTCGGCGTCCCTCAGCGGTGGAGACTCTGGTATCATGGCGGCAGAAACAAAGATAAACCTACTCTTCCATTCTTTAGGGTAAGTGGAAGTCGGCATAAAGGAATAACAAGGCTGAGACACACTGTTCTTCCGTTTGGCGAAAGTGAACCAGTCCCCATCAGAAATCAGTTTATAAAACATAAAAAACAGGGGAACTGATGGCTCGCCAGAAACAGCCACACAAGATAACTCAAAATGTACCACCCTCATAAACCCTAGAGGGTGCAATTGGGAGAAATGAACCCCGAAATGGCGCAACAAAACTATCTTAAAAGGAGAAAGGGGGTACCGAACTCCACAGGAGGAAAACGCCAAAGTGTAAAGAACAATCCGATCTGGTGTACACTCGGCCGATTCATCAGGGCCTGGTAATGTAGGAGAGAAACGCCTGGGTATCTTGTAAGTATCGACAAAGGACTCCAAATCCTTTGCTGTCAGAACGGATCATCGAACGACCGGTGCGGCTCATGGTCAGGGAAAACAGTGATCGGAAGAATGCAAGAAAAGAAAGAGAAAGGGGAAGTTGTGATAGAAGTTGAAGGAAAATTCAAAAGGCCAAGGGGGTATTTAAAGAAAATAGCTGACAAGTAAGAGGAAAACCGTCACATCACCTTCATATCAAGTTAAAACCACCCTGCACGTGCCCCAACAAGATTAAACCCCAACCGTCGATTATGAATGATTAATGACCCTCGAGAAGGAAAAAGAAGCGCATGATGGCTAGCTAAGGGTGGGCCCGCACTCCTAGCCCAAGCTGAACACCCTTGTTGATAATTATGACTCAGCCCTGGATTACGCGATTTGAATCTCATAAGCAGGGACTAAAGATGACTTGACGACGGGCCAACGGATTACTCCATTTATCCGTCTTTGGGCTGTTACCATGCGGGCCCAACAGACAAGGCCCAAAAAACAGTCTAACTTGCCCACTAAGGTTTCCCTTATATGAAAATGAGCGGGAAACAAGGAATCAGAAGGCACATGCTACATTTAATGCGTGATTTGAAGAGGATATCGGCTGGCATTGTACTTCTTAGCCGGAAACATTAAATGAGACGATAATCCTACCGTTGGGGGTCAGACACGTGTCTGAGCCCCCCGAAGACTGGCAGAGTCCGTTAGATCGACTTATTAAAATATCCCACATGGGAGATAAGGTCTCGGGGTTATATAAGGAGAAGAGGAGATGATCAAGAGGCGGATTCAAGGTATTATGCTAATAACTCTCTCATTTATTCCGACCGATATTCCTCCACATTAAATACACACACATTTATTAGATTCACACCATAGAGAAATATTCCGGTGATCATACTCATCGGAATAAGCTTCTCATACTCTCCGCCAAGTTTACTTATTCTCACGCCGGAGCTTGGTCACGGATCCCCCTCCCGGGGCCCTCCGTGACGAGGCTAACAGTTTACTTTTTTGTAGCAACGAAGGCTGGGATATCCCGACGTCAGCGAAGACCCTTTGAACGTCACCAGGGACTTGGGTATTCAACACCTAACTTTCTAAAATTACTTGAATAGTCTCCAACTTTTCATTTTTTGTTCCCGGATAGTCCCTGGGTCTAACTTCAGTTTGTTTTCTCTGTTAAGAGGGTGTGAAATGACAAAAATACCCTTTCCTTAAAAAAGCCAAACCACATGGACTATCCGGGCATCTTCTTCATTTTTATTTATAAAACCCCACCACCACACTTCGTCTTTAACCTCCACCCACCATCACCCTCCCCCACCCTCCACCATCACTGCCTCCATCGTTCAATTTCTTTTTGTTGTATTTGACAAATGTTTCGTCAGTTTATCGATCAGAAATTCAGGCATCCACCTTTCGTAAATCGCTCGAATGGTAGGTGTTGTTCTGTTCGTAAATTAATTTCTTTTGCTCTTCAGATTTGTTGAGATTCATCGTCTATGAAGCTGGTCTAGTAAGCAAAAGTACATTTTGTTTCATGTTTTTTCAGATATAACATTTTTGAAACAACTTTTGTTTTTTTGGCGAAGATGATTGATTGCTAATTATTCTGACACCTCTTGTATGAGAATGGCGAAAGCTATTCTTTGAGCAGATAATGCAACACTCTGAGCCTTGATCTGGAATATCACTTTATTATTTTTTTTAAATTAAAAAAAAATATTGATTTTTTGGTACCTTTTGTGATAATTGACAAATGGGTTATTGAACGGAAATTCAGGCAACCACCTTTTGTAAATCGCTCAAATGGTAGGTGTTGTTCTGTTCGAAAATTAATTTCTTTTGCTCTTCAGATTTGTTGAGATTTATGGTCAATGAAGCTGGGATGTGAGAGGTTAATTTCTACATTTGATTTGGTGGAGAGTGACTGTGGCGGTGATGGTGGAGGGTGGAGGAGGGTGATGGTGGGTGGAGGTTGAAGATGAAGTGTGGTGGTGGAGTTTTATAAATAAAAATGAAGAAGATGCTCGGATAGTCCCTGTGGTTTGGCCTTTTTAAGGAAAGGGTATTTTTGTCATTTCACACCCTCTTAACAGAGAAAACAAACTGAAGTTAGACCCAGGGACTATCCGGGAACAAAAAATGAAAAGTTGGGGACTATTCAAGTAATTTTAGAAAGTTAGGGACTAAAGGTGAAAAAAGGCGAAACCACAGGGACTATCTGAGCATTTTTCTCTTAAATATATATATTTCCTTTATACCCTTATTTAACCATCATCTTCCCCCATTTAACCATCATCTTCCAAAAAAAAAAAAAAACCCCTAACCCACAAAATCGAAGCAGATCATCTTCCCCAAAACGAATCCCCTGCAACGATAATGGTGGTTTGCACATGTGGAGCCTCAACCCAACTGAGAACATCCTGGACAACATAAAACCCAGGTCGTCGATTTCATAGCTGCAACAAACCCAAGTGGCTCAGCCCAAGCAACGAATCCACATGTGGGTTAGGATGTTCTCAGTTGGGTTGAGGCGATGAAATCGACGACCTGCGTTTTGTGTTGTCCAGGATGTTCTCAGTTGGGTTGAGGCTCCAAGTGTGGAAACCACCATTGTGGTTGCAGGGGATTCATTTTGGGGAAGATGACCTGCTTCGATTTTGTGGGTTAGGGTTTTTTTTGGGGAAGATGATGGTTAAATGGGGGAAGATGATGGTTAAATAAGGGTATAAAGGAAATATATATATTTAATTTAGCTTATTAATTATTAATATGGTAAATTAAAATCAGTTGGACAAAATTGCCCCCGAACAAAAAGACAAAATAGGCAGGTTGCGACAGTAAAAAAATGGGGTTTTTGATTTTTGGACTAAAATGGCAATAAAAGTGAAACCATAGGGACCCAGATTTAAAAAGTTTGAGATTTGGACTAAAATGACAAAAGTGCCCAAAATGGCAGTTTACTCTAATAAAATTATTCTTAGGATGTTAATAAAGCCACACCCCGAAATCTTATTTTCACACCCGCTATACAGGTGATATAGGGTTATACGATCCTTATAGAATAATCTGACATGTCAAATATTGAGTCGTATAATGCTAAAAGAAATGTATAAATAGAGAAAATATTAGGTCGTATAATATTTTATAGGAGTCGTATAACATTATGTGGGTCGTATAACATTCTATACAAGTCGTATAATGTTATACGACTTGTATACGTGTAGACAAAAAAAACATTTTATAACATTTTTTTTACAACATTTTTTGAGATAACTCTATAGAGTATGTAAAGGCAATGTTTTAAAATCTGGTATACATACCATACCGGATTTGCCTTAAAAAACGGTTTAACCAGGTGTACCAAACGATTTAACCGGTTTTACTGGATGGTTCAACCGGTACAACTGGGTTAGTTTAAACCGGTTTTTAAAACATTGTGTAGAGATGTGAAAATAAGATAAGATGGGTGTGGAAATAGTTGGAACATTGTTGTTATCCATTTAGAAAAAGAAAAAAGGTTGCAACTAGCATCCGTCAATTTGGCTCTTTGACTAAATCAACATGATCTTCTATTTCAATTTTCAGATTTCCATTTATCCCCTCTCTCTCTCTCTCTCTCTCTCTCTCTCTCTCTCTCACACACACACACACTGTGTGTACAGCCTACTGTAAACACACACTTTGGTTATATAATAAAAGCTGCAAAAGCCTTATAATCATGACACTACACATTGTTAACTCTCCCCTTTCTGCTGTTCAAATTTCACATCTTCTCCTTCCTTAATAATAAAAAGTGTCCAACACTTTACAATCATTCTGTTCCACTTTTTTGTTATATATTTTCTTTAACTTACATAGAATAACATTTTCATAACTCTTGTTTTGAGTTTGAGTTGTTTGTGTGCAATGGGTACATGGTGGTTTGTGGTGGCTGTAGTGGTGGTTGTAATGGGTGGTGGAAGTGGTTATCCGGTGGAGGATCTGGTGGTTAGATTGCCTGGACAACCAGTTGTTGGGTTCAAACAGTATGCTGGTTATGTTGATGTGGATTTGAAGGCTGGAAGAAGTTTGTTTTATTATTTTGTTGAGGCTGATAATGATGCTGATCATAAACCATTATCTCTCTGGCTCAATGGAGGTTTGTTTGTTTGTTTCTCTCTCACTCATCAATTATTTATATATATTTGTTTATGAGATATATTGGTTTGTTTTGAAAGTGATAATTGGATGGTTTATTGGATTTTGCATGTGAAGAGGGGTGGGTGGGTGGGTGGGGGAGGGGGTAAAGTTTTATATTAATGTTGTAACATTCAGGGGTGAAGCATAGAAGAGGCGGGTGGGGACCTTCGAACTTTTCGTTCAGTAGTGTTATATATGTAGTTTTTGTATAGAAATTTTTGGGTATATACGTTTTCGAACCCCAGGTTCTATAGAAATTTTTGGGTATATATGTTTTCGACCCCCGTCATTCGGGTCAAGCTTCGCCACTGGTAACATTTTTTTTATCCGCAAAGAGTTCACGGATTTATTTATGTTGCCGAGTTGAGAATAATGTTATGATAGTCGGTATGTCTAAAACGCGTTGATCGAATTTGATTATGAGTATTTGTTATTTGAAATTTGCATTTGAAATGATTTTTGGGGTAAAAGTTTGAATTAATGTTATTACATTCCGTTTTATCCCCAAAGAGTTTACGTATTTGTTTATACTAGTAGGGTGCCCGCGCGATACTTTAACTTCAGGGATAGTATTGTCTAAGATTTTAGATTGTTGGTTATTTTAACATTTTCTTTTGTTTTTATTAGGAAGTAGAAATTTATAGTGTTCCCACTTACAGCTATGAAACAAATTGTACTTTAAGAAGAAGCATGCTCTTCTTTTTTTCTCTTTTTGGTCCTAGGGTGAAAAGCTAATAATTTTAGAAACAACTAGAGTACTTTACCATATTCTGCTTATTTTATGGATAAAGTCAATTATGTATTCAAATTTGTAAGTAATTGCATATTTTATTATCATTTTTTTTCCATATTTTCCACTTAAAGATAATAAATAATTTCATATATGAAGCATTGGAAATAATTTATTTTGACTACCAAAGTCAATTTTCTTTGTGTTGTACACACTGTAAAATCTTTATTTTTATTTTAAAATGAACTAGTCTGTCTACAATAATTGCTAATTATAAAAAAAATAAAATTTATTTATAAAGCTGAAAAAAAAAACAATATTTTTTTTGGTTTTCTTGATTTGGGTGTCTGAGTAGTTGAGGCAGTGTCTAATTAATACCGTGAGCTGGGTTGAAAAAAAATCCTTGGGATTGCTAAATTTTAATGGGCTGCATTATTTTTTCTTTCATTAAGTTAAAACTTCAAGATATAAGTTTTTTTTTTATAAATAGTAAAAAATGACGATCTTTGCTTAACTTTGTCTTTTTCTTTAGTAAAGTTGTTGTGCTTTAACAGTATCCAGATGACTTTCTTTAGAAAAGGTTATCGGTTGGAGTTTTATTCGTGACAAAATGTCAAGCGTAAGTCATGGGTTTTGCTACACCGGGCCTTCGGGCGGTGGGTTTCCCTAAAGTTTGTGACGGGCTGAGTCACCAGCGTTGTCTGCTATCGCAGACATGGATGACCTTTTGTCTATGGGTGTACTCGGATGGTCGGGCTTTGTTGGGCGTTCAAAAAATATGTATTTTTCCCTAAACATTTTTGTTTTTCACTTAGTATTACACTATTACATTGTCTGAATTACAAATTACTTCTTCTTGTTATCACTAAAAGTATTGGTAATTTAATAAAACTATTATTTGATCACATTAAAGAGATCAATTATTTATTTGATTGTACATCAGTAATTTATTTAATTAAAGTATTAAAGTTGATACAAATTTGAATTCCACTATGTGTATGTACAGGCCCAGGTTGCTCATCAATGGGTGGGGGAGCCTTCACAGAGTTGGGCCCATTTTTCCCATTGGGTAATGGCAGGGGCCTGAGAAGAAATTCAAAATCATGGAACAAAGGTACAATAATTTCTGTTATGTGCTGCATTTAACCATTTGTACTTATAAGTTATAAAGACAAATGGAAAAACTTTTTTTCATATAAACAAGAAGATTTTATTCTTTATTTTTTTAAAAGACTAAAAAAAATTCAACCCATTTACTTACTGGAAAAAATAAATATTAGCATTAAAGAAACGTGTTAAACGGGCCAAACATGCAGAAAGTATTGAGCTATGTTTTTGTTAATTGTTTTTACTTTTTAATACATAAAACATTTTAAATACTTTTATTAAAATGTTTTGGGTCACATTCATGCGACCCATGAAAACAATGACATGTTTTGATTCGTATTCAACCTGTATGACCCGCCCATTTTACCACACGTATTATTACTAAACAAAATGTTGTCTCTTGTTTTGAACTAGCGTCCAATATTTTGTTCGTCGAGTCTCCAGCTGGCGTCGGGTGGTCATACTCGAACACAACTTCAGACTACACCACCGGGGATGCCAACACGGGTAAACATCACATTTACCATTTACCATTTTACCCTCATTATATTAACACATATGTCTAACAATAGTTTTATCTCATGTACAACAGCAAGGGATATGCATACTTTCTTGATAAATTGGTACAAAAAGTTTCCATCTTTCAAATCACGCGATTTGTATCTTACAGGCGAAAGTTATGCCGGTATGTATCTAGAAAAAAGATTTAAAGAGCTCGAGCTTGGCTCGTTGGTAGTTTCTCAAGCTCGAGCTTGGCTTGTTTATTATCTATTAATTAATATATTAAATAAAAATAATATAAATAATAGACTCATTTAGGCTCACGAACTCGATAAGTGAAGCTTGGGCTCGGGCTCGTTTACTAAACGTGCATATTTTTAAGTTCGGGCTTGGCTCGTAAACAAGTTTAAATAAGCTCGGCTCGGCTCGTTTACTAGACAACTTTAAATAAGGGGTAAACGTTATTAAATATTAGAGTTAACTTCCATTTTGCTCCCTGTGATTTGGTCATTTTAACGGTTTTGCCCCAATAGTTTAAAAATAGCCATTTTCCTCCCTGATTTTTCTAACTTATCGTCATTTTGCTCCCCGCCTCTAACTCCATCCAAAAAATCCATTAACTAGAAGGGTTTTTTTTTTGGTAATTTTATAGATAAAAGCAAGGGCATGTAAGTCTTTTCACCTAAATAAACCTATAACTTGTTTATTTACATGTAAATAAGTAATTATTTTCTGATCCCCATCTTTCCAACCACTCTTTTGACCGGCCACCACCATCCACAACCATCCACCACCACCACCTACCGACCACGACTACCGCGACTTTTAACTAAACGTTTTAATTGAGTTAGAGCCAGGGAGTAAACTACCGAAATACCCCTACTTTTAATTGAACGTTTTAACTGAGTTAGAGCCAGGGAGCAAACTGGCGACAAACTCGAAAGATCAGGGAGGAAAATGGCTATTTTTAAACTATTGGAGCAAAACCGTTAAAATGACCAAACCACAGGGAGCCAAACGAAAGTTAACTCTAAATATTAATAAAAACTAATATTATAATAAGGCTTGATAAGTCTTGACGAGTCTGATGAGCTTCACATGCCAGGCTCGAGTTCGGGCTCGATAAATAAACGAGCTTTATTTAGGCTCAAACTTGCCGCTTGGCTCGTTTGGTAAAAGTTGAAGTATGTTACATGCTTGCATATAATGGGAAAAAACAGTTTTTTCTTACATTTTGGTGTCATTAACTGTACATACATTATGGTGTTACTTACATGTAGGACATTACATTCCACAACTTGCTATTGCACTTTTGGACCACAATGAACATTCCACTGGCTTCAAGTTCAACATCAAAGGAGTTGCTGTAAGATTTATAACCATTTATAGTGGTGGACTTTGCTTCTTTATAGCTTTATTATCCTGTTCATCCCTTGTCTATTTGTTGAATCAGATTGGTAACCCGCTCCTTAAACTTGACCGCGATGTGCCAGCTGTATACGAATATTACTGGTCCCATGGGATGATATCTGATGAAATTGGCCTTACGCTCATGAACGATTGCCGTTTTGAAGATTATACATTTGCATCACCTCATAATGAATCCGATGCATGTAACGATGCCATTTCGCAAGCAAACAACATCATCGGCGAATATATTAATAACTATGATGTGATCCTTGATGTATGCTACCCGTCTATTGTAGAACAAGAGCTTCGTTTGAAGAAAACGGTAACTATATTTTTTCTTTTCGTCCCTGAGGTTCGGCCAGTTTTGCGACTTTCGTCCAAAGGTTTGTTTTTAGTATCTGGATCCAAAATGTTTGAATCTTGCCATTATTATCCGGTTCGTTAACTCCATCCATTTTTCTCCGTTAAGTCTGGGGTATTTCCGTCCTTTTTGTTAACTTCAAGGGCAATTCGGTCTTTTTCACTGTATGTAAAAAGACCGAATACTCATGAAAAGGACTGAATTGCCCATCAAATTAACAAAAAAAAAAAAACGGAAACATTCTTGACTTAACGGAGAAAAATGGATGGATGGAGTTAACGAGCCAGATGAAAATGCAAGATTTCAAACCTTTTGGATCCAGGTTTGTTTTTTCGCATCTGGATCCGAAATGTTTGAAATCTTGCCATTTTCATCAGGTTCGTTAACTCCATCCCTTTTCCATTAGGTTTGTTAACTTAAAGGGCAATTCGGTCTTTTTTATTTTATGTGAAAACACCGAATACCTCTGAAAAGGACTGAACTGCCCATTAAGTTAACAAAGAAACGGAAATATCCCTGACTTAACGGGGAAAGAAGGATGGAGTTAACGAACTGGATGAAAAAAAGCAAGATTTCAAACTTTTTGGATCCAAATGCGGAAAAACAAACCTTTGGACGAAAGTCGCAAAACTAACCAAACCTCAGGGCACGAAAATGGCATTTTACTCTTTGATATATGATTTTTTTTAATTGATGATTTTATTTTGTGTGGGGTTTTAAAGGCTACCAAGATTAGCTTTGGAGTAGATGTGTGCATGAGCTATGAAAGACGGTTTTATTTTAATCTTCCTGAAGTTCAACGGGCGTTACATGCTAACCGAACAAAGTTGCCATATCAATGGACCATGTGTAGTGGGTAAGTCGTTTGATCATATAGTATCATATTAACGCATTCAAATGGGATACAAAAAAAGATAACAGGTTTTTGGTTAACTAGTTTTCAGTTACTTTAGTTTTTGGTTGATTTAGGTTCAGTTTCCTCTATTTTCGGTTCGATTTTGGTTAACGAGTCAGTTATTACTCACGCTTAGACACTCTTAATCCAGTAATGTATCAACTTTTTTAATTGAATTAATTATAGCAATACCATACTCAAATTAAAGAGAATAAAATGCTCGTTTTTTATGGTGTAATTTAAAAAAAAATATTCACGTACGTAATAGCCTTTTGTTATATTTTTTATTTTCCTTGTAACAGAATTCTAAATTACAATGACAACGACGGAAACATCAACATTCTACCGTTGCTTAAAAGGATCATCAAAAACCGGATTCCAGTTTGGATTTTCAGGTACATTTTCCTGCTTCATTAGAAAAAAAAAACATGTAAATATGAATCAAATAATACATTAACTTCTTAATATTTGCATATTTTATAGTGGTGACCAAGATTCTGTAGTCCCGTTGCTTGGATCAAGAACGCTTGTTCGCGAATTGGCACATGATTTGCAGTTTAAGGTTACTGTTCCATATGGAGCTTGGTTTCATCAGGGCCAGGTACTTTGTTAGTCTGTTCATATTCAGTTTGACTTTCATAGTCAAACAATTTAGTTTTTAGAGTAAAATGCCAAAATGGTCCCTGAGTTGATGCCGCTTTTGCCACTTCAGCCTAAAAACGAAATTTTTTGTATTTGGGTCCATAAGGTTTCATTTTTGTTGCCATTTTCATCCGGCTGGCAAACTGAGTTAGAATTTTCAGTTAACATCTCTTTTTTGTTGTTTTCCTCGTTTAATTAAAATGTATTATGGTATACAATGATGATTATACCTTTCATTTAAATGAGGAAAAGATAAAAAAAGGGGAGAGAAATTAACATAAATTTCTAACCCACTTTGTCAATTGGATGAAAATGGCAACAAAAATGAATTCTCAGGGACCCAAATACAAAAACTTTCATTTTTCGGACTGAAGTGGCAAAAGTGACAAAACACAGGGACCATCCATGTACTTTTGGAAAAAGCGGAGGACTAAATGTGCTACAAAGTGCAAACCACACGGACCATCTATGCATTTTTCAAAAGCTAGGGACCAAATCCAAAGTTTTGGTAAACCACATGGACCATCTGTGTATTTTTCAAAAGCTTGGAACCAAATCCAAACTTTTGGTAAACCATATGGACCATCTGTGTATTTTTCAAAAGCTGGGAACCAAATCTAAAGTTTTGGTAAACTAGAAGGACCATTCGTGTACTTTACTCTAAAGATTATTAAATATATTCAGATTTAGAAACTTTTTTATTGGTAGTCCAATTTTTTATAAATCAAGATAGTTTCATTGTTTTATTCCAATATAATGAAATTCATCACACTTTTGCATCCTAATTGTTGACTGGTTTGACCAAAAAAGTCAAAATGTAAACAATTTAGTCCACTATGGTTTAGTCTGACTTTCATGGTCAAGCAAGTGACTTTTGTTTTTCAATTTCTAAACATAAATACTATATTTAGTATCTTTAGCATTTGTTAATGGTTTTCCTAGTATTGATTAGTGTATATACAAAAGTCAAAATGTGCATTTTTATGGTGTAGGTTGGAGGTTGGGTGACTGAATATGGGAACCTGTTGACTTTCGCAACGGTCAGAGGTGCGGCTCATATGGTGCCATACGCTCAGCCGTCTCGCGCTCTACATCTGTTTAGTTCATTTGTTCGCGGTTCAAGACTCCCTAACAACACCCGTCCCTCTATTGAGGATTAATGTTGGTTTTGGTTTTAGATCGAACTTGACAATATTTCAATTTCTAGTTTTCTTCACGTGGCCGAAGGCGAAATTAAAAAAAAAAAATGGTGAGATAGGTTTTCTCAATCTTTGTAATAACGAAAATGGATTAAGAATGTTTATCATAGGCCATTTAAAGCGAAATTTGGGTGAAACCGAGCTTGTTAAATAAACTCGAGTCTAGTTTATTACACCCGTGTTCTAACTCTAAGCCAAATACACTTTGATATAGAATGTATTGTTTTATATCTTTAAAGTATGTTTATTTTGGTATCTTTCATACGACCTTGTGTTAAAACTTAAATCCTAAACTTAAAGATCGAGTGTACATGGCGTTCGAGCTCAGCTGTTTAGATTGGCACGTTAATCACACCTCTAGTGGTTGGTTAAAAATGACTTGATGATGTTTGATGCAAATCCAAAATTTATAAGATTGGAGTTAGGGTTTTGGAAAGTTTTTTAAATAGTTAAAATACATTTCATTTCATTCCATTTTATAAACAACAATTATAAACTATAAATTCTAGTTTAGATACTTTTACTATATACATTGAACAATTTACAAACAACAATTATAAACTATAAATTCTAGTTTAGATGCTTTTACTATATACATTGAATAAACAAATGATGATGCATAACAACTTCAAATATAAAGTTTGCATATACCAAAGTATATGTATAAAACCAGACCGAACCGTAAGAACTAGCTTTAAAATATCTTATCTAACGTATATATCTTATCTAACAATACGTTAGTAGAACCTATTTTAATAGTCATTTTACCAACAATATGCAAATGTAAAACCAAATAAAAGCAGGCCATTTCTAACAATGTTATAAAATCAAACATTCGTGAGGCTTGTTGTTTCAAAAAAAAAAAAAATGTTTAATGATAATAAAAGAAAAGGAAATACCATCTTAATTTTGACATTACACCCTTAATTCTTGAATCAAACAACACACAATAGACATTACACCCTTAATTCTTAAATCATACATGCAATAGACATTGCACCCTTTATTCTTAATCATGTTATTTCAAACTCGCTCTTTCAAATAATAATAAGGTGGTATTGTGATGAAAAAAATTATGAAGTAACTAACATCACGATTGAATCAAACATGCTATTAACTTAAGATGAACGAAATGGACTGGAGAAGTGAAGATGCTATTTCATGTAATTGAGGTCTCGGAGATGGTCTAAAAATGAACGACTTACTAAATAAAGAGTGTAGATGGACTCGTCACTCGATTTGGAAGATGAGCAAAATCGTAGAAGGCTAAAAATGCTTATGTGAATCTGTGATTCTGTAACACCCCAATTTTCGTATGTCGTAGTATAATAAACTAATAGTGATGATTTAATGATAAAGAATGGTAAATATAGTTTTTTACCATTTTGAAAGTTAACTAAGTTACACCTGTTGGACCGGTTTGCGACCCTAAACAGTCAGTTGAGAACATTCATCTTCACATACAAAGGCGGAATCAATGCACATGAAGTTACACAACTTTTCCTTTTCAATTCCTTCTCTATTTATGCTTTCTGAATCAATTTTGACAGAGTTTGGTTACATAAAGCATGACCAGGTTCCGCTCCAACGTACATACATGAATGAACTCATCAGGTATTTATAGGGTGACAGGTTTCGCTCATATGGACTGTCATATAAGCGAAACTACCAAGTGACATATAAACGAAACTACCTGATGACCACATGAGCGGAACCATATGTACATATAAGCGAAACTACTTCTAACCTATGTACATAAAAGCGAAACCTCAACATAAAACCCTAATTTTGACTTTCAAGACCCTATGTTGACCTATCTTGACCTAAGACTTAATGTAGACATAGTCAACAGACATTCCATGCATCAACAGACTCCCCCTTGGATGTTGGCGAAGTCTTCAGCTCCGAGTCTTCAGTCTTGGTCTTTTCTCCATCTCTGTCTTTTCATCATAAACAACTCTATCTTCACAGGTTCAGAATCTTGTCCTGGCTTCATCTTCAGACTCCCCTTTGACTTGTTGATCCAGACTCCCCCTTTCACAGACTCCCCCTCTCAATATGCTAGAATCTGAGGTCTTGATCTGGTTCAAGCTTTGACATTTAGCTTCCGTGGGAATGATGAAGTTTAAAACCTGTGTCTCAAACATCAAACATTACAAACTATCTTTTCAACAATAAATCACAAACTCAATCAGTTTTAGAAATCCACTCAAGTATTCAGGTCCAAGTTAATGACCCTGATCACTCAATTAATCTACCAAGTTCAATTTAATGACCTCGGTTGATCATTTGACGAATCAAACTGATTTTGAAAACATTTTCAAATATTTTCTGAAAATAACAAGTATCAAGTTAATGAACTTGTTTTTGACTTTTCAATAAAACAAACTTCATCAAGATAAGCTCTCCTCATTCTTCAGTCCAGAATCTCCTGCATCTGCTTCAATCATCTGAGGATCCAACAATCAACTCTCCACTTTGGTTTGTAAAAAATAAAGCAGAAATAAAATCTTTTTGGATTTTATAAAGTATTCTAAACTAAGAAATGAAATACAGAAAACTTAAATTGCAGAAAGTAAACAAAGTAAACTATTTACAAACTTATTTTTGGCGAGCGTGTCAGGGAATCATATCAGCTATCAGACAAATTACAAGTACCGTTAAGCTTCATTTCATACTCAGACTTAAACAATTCACCTCGATTGTCGATATACTGATCCATCTTAAATTCTCACACAGATTTCACATTACTCAGGATACGATTTAGATGTTTTATGAACTTAGCTCATTCATGTGTCCCACCTCTTGAATATACTCCCGTATCCAGAATCCCAATATTCAATCTTACAGGTGAGTATACTACAATGATATCTGTACATAAATTAGGTAATGCGAGGGCCGAGGGATCTCAGGTAGATACTTCCGTATACGCAGAGAGATATCAGCTTCGACTTTACGGTATGTCCCCTTTAGAGGATCTTTTAGCTACAACAGCAGCGACTATCAATTTTATTGTTTCATCTGCATACTGAGGGTTTATGCTATGTTTCAAGCATTTGTGGAAAGTATTATCCAAGGACTAGGTCAGAACTTCCATTCAGCAGAAGTCCCGGAATAATACCCCAGACATCATTGAGTATAAAAACCTAGTATATCAGAATACAAGACATTTCAAACGAGATTTCAGGGGTTACCTATATATCCAAGTAGTGTTCCCCACAAATTTCCCAAGTTTGAAATTTTAGGTTTATATCCCGAATAAATCTACTAAATGTGCGAAAACCTATCGACACATCATTAGTGAGACTGTTTAACTCATTTAAACTTTACAAATCTTTAGCATACTGTAATTGTCTAGCCGATGTACTATCATTTTCCTTATATACACAAGCTCTTTTTCAGATTTTATATTGTTTTTGTATTTTTGCATTTTATCATGTTTTTGTATTTTCTGAAAATATATCTATATACATCTACTACTCCCCTTAAATACCAAAACATGTAAAAAATCGACAAACCATTGCAGATTGTTTCTCGTCTTCATCCGCAACAGTACTCTCATCAACGCCGATAATTCCATCCGACACCGAAAGAAGCTTCATACCATTTAGTTTTAACAAATATATGAACCGATTTTTATCAAAAGCTTTGGTATGTAAATCAGCTTTCTGTTCGTCAGTGTGGATTTTCTCAATTCGTATCAACTTTTTCTCAAAACAATCACGAATAAAGTGATGATGAATTTCTAAGTGTTTAGTTTTAGCGTGATGTACTGGATTCTTTGTTATATTTATTGCGGCCTCATTATCAACAAAAAGAGGTGTGTTAAGAAACTGCAAACCGTAGTCGCGCATCTGTTGCTGTATCCACAGGATCTGAGGGCAGCAACTGCTAGCAGAAACGTACTCCGCTTCACATGTAGATAGCGCCACAAACGTTTGTTTCTTACACTGCCAGGTAACCAATCTAGGTCCAAAGAACTGGCATCCTGCAGTTGTTGATTTTGAATTTACTTTGCAGCATCCGAAATCCGAATCGGAATACCCTTCGAGCGTAAAATCACCTTTCCTAGGATACCACAACCCCAATGAAGGAGCTTCTTTCAGGTAGCGCAATATCCTCTTCACAATGATCATATGCGAAGCTCTCGGGTTAGATTGATATCTTGCTGCGAGGCACGTTGGGTACATGATATCAGGACGTGAAGCAGTTAGATACATCAAAGAACCTATCATGGATCTATAAAACGTTTCATCAGCCCTGTCTCCGGTGAGATCTGGGTGAATCCCATGATTTGTTGCAAGTGGGGTAGCAGCTGGAGTAGAACTTGACATCCCAAATTTCTCTAGAATATCATGAACGTACTTTGTCTGGTGAATGATAATTCCCTCAGGAAGTTGTTCAACTTGTAGACCCAGAAAGAATTTCATCTCCCCCATTGATGACATTTCAAATTTTTGCTTCATCACTGATTCAAAATCTTTGCACAGACTTTCATTTGTTGACCCAAAAATTATATCGTCCACATAAATCTGAACTATCAGAAGATGATCGTCGACCTCTTTAGTGAAGAGAGTGGCATCCACTTTTCCACGAATGAAGCTGTTGGCTAGTAGGTGTTGAGACAAATTCTCGTACCAAGCTCTCGGGGTCTGGTGTAAACCATATAACGCTTTGTCCAATAAGTAGACCTTGTTTTTGTGGATTGGATCGGTGAAGCCCGGCGGCTGTCCGACATAAACCTCCTCTTTTACCTTCCCATAGAGAAAAGCCGATTTTACATCTAACTGATATACTTTGAAGTTTTTCCAAGATGCAAATGCTAGAAAAATTATGATTGCCTCTAGTCGTGCTACAGGAGCATAGACTTCTGTAAAATCAATCCCCTCCTGTTGACTAAAGCCCTGAACAACGAGTCGAGCTTTGTTCCTTACAACAACTCCTCTGTCGTCTCTCTTACACTTAAATACCCATTTTGTATTGATTTTTCTATGACCATCCGGCAAATCAACTAACTTCCACACTCCCAACTTCTCGAATTGGCTCAATTCCTCCTGCATTGCATTAACCCAAGAATCTTCTGTAAGTGCCTCTTTGTAAGTTCTTGGTTCAACCTGCGAGATAAAACAACTCAATGAGAATTCAGTTTGCAAAGGATCAACTGTTGTATAAAAACATGTAAGCCCTTTATCAATCTGTCTTCGAGTGCGAGCGCCTGTCTGCAATTCTCCTATGATCAACTCCTCTGGATGATATGAGAGAGTTCGCGGCATCACTTCACTTGGAAAATCTACATTGCCCTCCAGATTAGTAACATTCTGATCTGCATCTTGTTCACCAACTTGGCTTGTTTGACTTGAAACCTGAATTTGCTCCCCCTCAGAATCTGAATCACCATGATCAAAGACTGGCATGTTTTTAGCTTCTTGATTATCATTCTGATCCGACTGATTATCCTGAGCAACTTCATTCTGTTGGACATCATCATGTTCACCAGCATTACTCGGACCTGCTTCATCATCATTTGAAGTTTCCCGCGGTCGCCTCGAATACTCAGCTGGGAACCTTTGCTGAGACTCGTATTCGCGCAAAATATCCAACTCATCAAAGAAATCTTCATCATCCTCTGATTCTTCTCTTATGTCAAACGAATCCCACAGTTTGTCATAATGATAACGCCATGAATCTCCAGGATTCTGCGGCGGCATAGTATAACCTTGACATTCAACATTTCCAGCTTCAATAATCCGCTTCTCACTTGGAACGAAGACACGTCGCATCGGATTTGCATAACCAACAAATATTCCCTCAATGCACTTCGGACCAAACTTTCCATGAGGCTCTATAACAATACAGGGTGACCCGAACGGTTCTAGATACTTCAAATTTGGTTTGCGGTTATTGATTAGCTCAAAACATGTTTTGTTGAACTTTTTGACAGTGAGAACCCTGTTGAGCGTATAGCATGCGGCGGAAACAGCTTCAGCCCAAAAATTTATCGGTAACTTTGAATCTGCGAGCATAGTTCTAGCCGTCTCGATTAAGGTCCGATTTTTGCGTTCTGCGACTCCATTCTGCTGCGGAGTGTACGGAGCACTAAACTCATGCAATATACCTCTTTCATCACAAAATTCTTCCATCTTACTGTTCTTGAATTCAGTACCATTGTCACTACGAATTCTTTTGATACGCCTTTGGTACAGATTCTCAATTTTCTTGAATAACGCCATCAAACTATCAAAAGTTTCGTCTTTCGTCTTCAAGAAAGAAACCCACGAAAATCTGGAATAATCATCAGTAACGACCAAACAGTAGTAATCTCCTGTAATACTTTTGACATTCACAGGACCAAACAAATCCATGTGAAGTCTTTCCAGAGGCCTCGAAACTGAATTGACTTGCTTTGCTTTGCTTTGCTTTGTAGGGTGTGACTTTTTCTTCTGCTTGCCTTTAACACAGCTAATGCACTCCCCTTCCAGATGAAAACCTTTGACATGAACTCCAAGAACCAAATCATTGTGCACCAAGTGATTCATCTTCCTTAGGTGAATATGCCCCATCTTGCGGTGCCACAATCTCGATTCTTTCTCAGTTGCTTTGGACACAAAACAATGAGCCTGACCCGTGGTTGTAGTAGCTACGCTCATGTCCAACACGTACAGATCATTAACTCTCGGTGCCCTCATGATAATCCATTCCTCAGGTATTACAAATCCCGGTTTCAAGATCAAACATTCTTTATCAGTGAAGTGAGTAGTATACATCCTGTCACAGATCTGGGAGATACTCAGCAGATTGTTCTCTAGCTCAGCAATGTAATTAACTCTTTCAAACGTCACAATCCCGTTAGATAACGTTCCTTCAACTATAATCCTTCCTCCTTGATTACCCGCAAAACCTACGTAACCACCATTGATATTTCTCATATCATATAGCAACGCAGTCTTCCCTGTCATATGTCTTGAAGCTCCACTATCCATGATCCATCTGGATACAAGTTTTGGAAGATCCTGCACATAACAAACTTTGACTTAACCAACTTCAATAAAGATGCCGATTCATGCTTCGCGATCAAGGAAGCTCCGGCAATTCAAACTGTTTAGTCAAACATGGAGTCCACCCAGGCCTCATCAGCCTTAGGTGTAACCTTGACTCTCGCAATTTGAATTTTGAAGTTTTCAGCCTTAAGAGGTGGAAAATTTGCATCATAATCAATTTGAATTGAATCCTCAGAAGGTGAAATCTTTTTCTCACTTTTTGGTTTCCAAACTTGTTGAGATAATGCAACCCGCTTGTAAAATTTGTCATTTTTAGTTACCACTTTCTTTACAGGTTCATTTTTCACTTTGATATTGTCATTTTTCACACTCTTTTTCTCAACAACCATTTGTGCTTTACCCTTTTCGTCAACTTTCTTCTTTTGAATCTTCACAGTTTCAGTCTTAGGCTTCACATTGGTACACTTTCGTGCAATGTGACCAACTTGATTACATCTGAAACATGTTCGAGTATCAACAACTCGACTTGTGCCTTCAGACTGAGACTGTGAAGCTCTTTTCTCAAAGAACTCTTCATTCGATTTTGAAAAAATCTCTTTCTCTTCATCAGCAAGTGAACTAGAACTGTTCACAAACTTTTTCTTTTCAGGAAACCTCTTGTTTGGAACATTTCTTTTCTGATAATTCCTACCACCCTGATAACCACCCGACCAGTTATTTCGATTGTTATTATAAAAACGTGATGGATTAACAGATTTCTTGTAGTATGATTTATCATTCTCAAAACTCATTTTTCTCTTTGTTTGACTCAGATTGTTCACTTCTGACAACTCAACTTCGACCAACTTGAAAACATTTGTCAATTTGTTCATATTAACATTCTCAATCGGAAACTCAGAATTCGAAAACAACTTATCTGAACCCAACATCTTGTACATGACAAGATTTGATTCTTAATTTAAGTTGTTCTTGGACTTTTGTTTCGGAATGTAGTTGTCCAAGAAACACCCATCTTCCTCAGTAGTGTCACTATCCGTTTTTAGCACATTTTCAACAACACCTTTTACAATATCATTTTGGACACTATCGTCATTGGAAGATGTGAACGTGACATCAATTGAATCCGGAAGATTCATTTCACTTTCTTCTTCAATTTCAACCAACCCTGATTGCTTTTTCGTGTAGTTATCAAGAACAGGTGGTGGAACTTGATGAAAACCCACCCCAGTTCCATCAGAGTACACATCTTCTCCTGCTTTGTCTTTCCCGATGGGTTTGGGAATAATGTGTTGCACCACAAAGCTTGCGGAGTTGTAACTTTTAAGCTTCAACTGGATTCGCTCATTTTCAATTTCAGCCTCTTGAAATTTAAGTTTCAGTTTAGCGATTTCATCCAGTTGTTGATTGATTGATTCTTCTTTTACTCTAAGCACTGCTTTTAGTTGAACGTTTTCTTTATAAGTTTTACCATTTCGATCATCATTATCTTTCATTGTGCTTTTGAGTTTTTCAAACTTCTCAGAAATCTGACGATTTTCAAGAATTAACTTTTCATTTTCTTGTTTAATTTTTCATGATCAATTTTATCATTTTCAATTTGGCTAGTTAATTCTTTTATCCGTTCAGTTGAAGCTTTAACTCTTTTGTCACGATCAAGAATTTGATTCTCAACGCTTCTGACTTTTGCTGTCAGATCATCAACTTTCTTCCCGTTGAGATACATGACTGTGTTACAAAATTTGCACTCTTTGTTGCAATTTTTGCAATCAGCATTTCCATCAATTTTCTTACCTGACACATTTGTTGACAAGTTTGAACTGACCTGGCTTTTTGACTCAGACACGGAGTTAGAATCTACCTCAAGTGCCTTAGCAGCCAGCACTTTGTCAGCCATTTTTCTGAGGTTTTCAGCAGTTAACTCCTGCGTTGTGTCAATAACCCCAGTGTCAACTTTCTTTGACTTCTCTATCTCTTGTTTCTCCTTTTTCTCTTTCTCTTCTTTCTCCTTCTCGTCTCCAGTTCCCCACCATTTATTCTACCAATACTCATCCTCATCTTTGAACTCCTTTATTATGGCTTCCAGATCAAGAGTTTTGTCATCAACTGCAATATTTCCATATGGATCAAGATAACACTCCCTGTCCGGATCCCATCTTCTCGCTCTTCTCGCTCTTCTCGCTTCCAGATAGATACCAGAAATTCTAATTATTCTGTTTTCAGCCAACATTTTCCTGTATCTATACTTCTGCTCTTCAGTTCTGTTGTCTTTCCACGGAATAGGTTCATTCTTTGCCATGAAAGCGTAACCAACCGCATCCTCCTCCGGTAGAACATCTTGACTCCAATCATACCCTTCATCATCATAAATCACTGCAAGAGCTCTAGATTTCTCTTTGTTGTCTTCAACCTGCTTCAATCTAGGCGGCTCGGATTTATTCTGATGATATATTGCCTTTTTGTAGTAATCCTCTCTGAAAGGGTTCTCCGACTCATCAGCATATGCGTTTCTGCATTCTCGCTTGAAGTGACCTTTCTGCTTACACTTGAAGCATGTCACCTTGGACTTATCGAACCCCAGCTTGGTAGATGGACCACCAATTGTCTTCCTACCCGTGATTTCCATAAAACGTTGTGCTCGACGAACAACACTTGCCATACACCAACGAATGTCGATCAGCTCCATTTCCTCCGGATCAATCTGATCATAATCTTCTTTCGTCAGGTTGGTGTTGCCTATCTTCCCTGCTACTAACCCTTCATACGATTCCAACACAGATGCTAAGAAAATCATCTGTTGTTTAGCAGACACCTCGTCAAAATTATGAGCATTCTTTAAGTCTATTGCGATGTTACATTGAAAACGATTCTTTGCATCAGAATGACTTGCAGATGATGAAGATCCACTATGATAACCACTGTGATTTCCACTGCTTTGATTGCTTTGACTTTCTTTGCTTGCTGTGGACACATTCTCAGCAGAAAACGCAGTCTTGGGAGAAGTTGCTTTTGGCATCATGCTTTTTGGATAATACAAATCCAAATTCTGCTGATAAGATGAGTGATTGACTTAAATGTCTTCTTCAGTTCCAACTCGTGACTCTCGAGTTTCTCAATCAACAAATCTAAAGTCAACTTTTCTGGAGCCTTGATGGTATTCTTCAGCATCAACGCATAATATCTCCAATCCATCTCGTCGGGCAACGAATCGAACAATTTGTCGATAAGCTCATCTTCAGGATATCTGATATCATGTCTTGCTAATTCCAGCTTCAGATGACCAAACATTTCTATCATTTTACAAACTGACTCGTTCTTTAAACATCCAAAAAGATCAAACTCTTTTCTAAGAAGTTTTCTTTTGTTTTTCACAATTTCCGAACTTCCTAAACATTTTGTTCCTAACTTTTTCCAGAGATCTTTTGCATTTGAATAATCGATCAATGAGATTATGTCTTCCCGAACTGACTGAAATAACAATGCCACACATTTTTGTTCAGCCACAAATGATTCAATCTCCTCAGCTGATGTTAAAGTTTCACCAATTTTGTTTCCATGATCATAACCGTTTTTCAAACTCTTCCAGCTAGAAAATGCAAATGCCATCAACCAGTCTTCAAACTTTCTCGACCACCGACTGTATTCCTCGATAGCCATTAGCTTTGGAGGTTTATTGAAGGTTCCAAAGGCACTTTCAGATTCCCAAGCTTCCGTTAACTTTTTCTTCGCATTCGGCGGGTTCTCATTCGCATTGCTAGACGAAGAATCATCGTTTCCGGAATTTCCAGCGAATGCGTACATATCGCTAAATGGGTTCAAGAAAATGTCATCCATCTTGAATGTACCTGCAAAATCAGTAAACACTTAGAAAAATTTTCACAATTTTGAACAATAGTGACAAAAGAGCGAAATATCAGCTATTGTGACTGATAAGCGAAAGTGTCAAATAAGCGAAACCACTCTTGTCTGAATGAGCGAAAATGATAAATGACCGTATGAGCGAAACTATATTTGTCCGTATGAGCAGAACTAACTTGTTCGTATGAACAGATCTAACTTGTTCGAATAAGCAAAACTATCAAGTTATTTCGAGCGAAACCTATGTATTTCGAGCGAAACCTGCGATGTCCGAATAAGCGAAATATGGTTTTCAACTGATTTATACCATTTTTAAGCCGTATTTTAAACTGATTCTTTCTAGGGTTTGTTAATTGTATGTTTTACACGTTATACTCAAAATTCAGACCATTTCAACCGTAGGAACCAGTTTAAATCGAAAAAGTATAAGAGAAAGTGAGTAGAAATGAGAGAATTTTGTCGAATCAGCTGTAGTAGTATGAACTCCTCGTCCTGAAGCTCTGATACCACTTGTTGGACCGGTTTGCGACCCTAAACAGTCAGTTGAGAACGTTCATCTTCACATACAAAGGCGGAATCAATGCACATGAAGTTGCACAGCTTTTCCTTTTCAATTCCTTCTCTATTTATGCTTTCTGAATCAATTTTGACAGAGTTTGGTTACATAAAGCATGACCAGGTTCCGCTCCAACGTACATACATGAATGAACTCATCAGGTATTTATAGGGTGACAGGTTTCGCTCATATGGACTGTCATATAAGCGAAACTACCAAGTGACATATAAGCGAAACTACCTGATGACCACATGAGCGGAACCATATGTACATATAAGCGAAACTACTTCTAACCTATATACATAAAAGCGAAACCTCAACATAAAACCCTAATTTTGACTTTCAAGACCCTATGTTGACCTATCTTGACCTAAGACTTAATGTAGACATAGTCAACAGACATTCCATGCATCAACAACACCCCTTGTATGTGATTGAAGTTAACTAAAGAAAAGTAACCAAGTTAGTGTGAAAAATCCCTAATATGAACACACCATAAAAACTAGGGGCTGAATGTGTAAATGTAAAATGAAATTAGATAAAAAAAAAAGAAGCCAGCCTTGTCTGGCAGTATGTTCGATCGAGAGAGAGGGAGGAGCCAAGGGAGTCAAAACCCTAACATCATAAATCTCTCAAATTGAAAGGGAAATTCGAAGGTTAATCAATGCATGAGTTATGAATGTTCATCCTCTAAGTGAAATTAACATCAAGTAAGTGAAATTTCTTGATTTGATGATGTTTGATTATGTGGGTTTAGTGTAATTCGTGAATGTAATGCAAAATCTAGTATGATTAATGGTTGCTATGGTTGTTAAAACATCAAGAAATGCTAAATCTTGAATATGAGCATAGTTTAGGGCAAAACCCATTTGCATGTCAAAAGATGGTTAAGAATATTGTGAAATTCTATATGTTTGTTAGATTAATGATGATGATATTATGATGAATAGGTGATTTAGAACAATGTGTATATGCTCATAATAGTAAATTGTTAAGTTAATAGATGCTATGTTAATCAATGGATGAACTATGGAGAAAACATGCTTTAAGTACTTGTACACTATGCTTATTTGTTAGTATGCACACCAAGTGTTTGAAGAAATGCCATAGAATAATTTAGTTGCGTTATGACATAGAATTTGGATGGAATGATGTTATGGAAAGAAAATGAATGTATGCTTAATCATATAACGCCATGATCAATGAATAAATGCATAAGTAATGTAAAGCATACAAAAGCTAAAAGTGTAAGGATATGACATATAGGTCCGAAGAAGGAAGAAGGCGCAAGTCACTCGAAGTCACAAGCATCTCAAGATCGCGGTAAGTTCATATGAACTTTATGTACTCTACTTGTAGATTTATGAATGATAACATTTAGTACTATGAACTTAGTGTAAGTTTCATTGTGATTCATGATTGATTAGATGTAAAGAGTTTATATGGAGAAATGTCCAAAAGTTTATATTGTAGTAAATTTGAAATGACTCGTCTAATGGGTTGGAATGATAAGTAAAATGATCGTTGGAATGTTTGGGAATTTGACTTGTCCATAACGGGTCAAATGATGTAAGTATATTGAAAGATATAGTATGTAGCGCTTCATTACAAATGAATCGGAAAGTAGTATGATGAATGTTCCCGAAAGAGAGTGATAGTGTTAGTAAAGTAACATGTTATGTTAACGGGTCGAATAATGATACGGAAGTAAAGGATTTCAATTGTTATGTATTATGAACTAACAAGTGTTTTGTTGTTATGAATGATAAGTGAATCTCATGATTAATTGCGGCGCGCTCGGACCGAACACACACGCAACGTCGACCTTATGCGCTTCCGGTCCAAGTTGTTTATTTTGATGGGTCAACTTACCATTTTGTGTAGTAAATGTTAATTAGTAAGTGTCTAGTTTGTTAGTAAGAAGTTTGGATCCTAAACTTTTGTGTAGTTGTACAAAATGTTCATGACGAACCTTTTATGGTCTTAACTTTTGTTATGTTGGAAAGTGTCGTAGTGTTAATTAAATGGTATTGTTAAAAGCAGGGAGAAAAGTTCTTAATACGAACGGGTCATGTCAAATTTTTTGTAAAATTGTAAGGATTTTATGTTGTTGGCCGAATGAGTAAATTTTGGGCGTTTCAAGTTTGTATCAGAGCCTAGGTTTAAGGGATTTAAGCATCAAGTGCTTGAACTCAAACTGAAAGCTCGTGAGAAGTGTGTGTTTGATCCGCGACACAAAGCAAGTAAGTGTTTTAAAAGTTGAAATTTTTTGCATTACTAATAATTAGTTACGGAACGTTATGGAATGGTTACGGGATGTTGTGGAAAGATGTGGGATGAATCGGATCAGTTTGGGGGTTAGAATGGGTCAAAAGGGGGTAAAAAGCATAAAAAATCAGCCATGTACGCTGGGCGTCACCGTAAGCTACGGTGGCTACTGTAGCTTACAGTATCACCTGGGAGAAAACAGTCACCGTAAGGCAGTAGCCTAGTACCGTAAAGGAAAAAGGGGCCACCGTAAGCTACGGTGGAGGCCATTTTCAGCCAAATTTGAATATGTTGTTCTGTTTGATGTTTTTATCACACGAGAAGTATTAAAAATGTTATATTAAGACTTTAAAGAATAAGAAAAGTGATACCAAGGTATATGGGATAAAGAATACTAGGATGTTGGTTGTCGGAAACGTTGAGTTTCCAAAGAAAGTTTAAGTATGATTTAGTCGCGAGTAATTTCTTTTACGTATTGGAAAGAATGAGAGCTACGTATTACTAGCATGGTTATATGATAGAAAGGATGAATGAATGACTAAAATAAAGAATGATACGATACGATCGTCAATGACGATAAGACACGAAGTATGAATGATGAATGGAATGTGTCATGATAAAATGATGTTAAAACATGATGATAGGAAGTATGAAATGAAATTTAATGAATGTAATGAATGTTTTATGTAGATGGCTGATGTGGTGAATATAAATGATGACGATGAAGCACGCCGAAATGAAATGAGAACAATGATTGTGGAAGAAGTAGAGAAAGCGATTGAAGCTAGTATTCCTCGACTAGATCAAGAGGTGGAAGGTCAAGTATTGGGGGTAATAGATACTCTAGTAACGTCTAAGGTGGAAGAACTAAAAGAGATGATTAATGAGCTACAAACAAAGAAAAGTATTCGAAGGTGCACGTACAAGGAATTCATGGCATGTAACCCCTTGCCGTACAAAGGGGAAATTGTCCCGATAGCTTGTCAAAGATGGATTTCAAGCACCGAGGAAGTGTTTGTAAGAAGTAGATGTGAAGTGGAGGATCAAGTGATGTTTGCTACGGGCCTCCTACAACTCCAAGCAAAGGATTGGTGGGATGCACATTCGAAGGAATTGGGGGATGCCAAAGTACAAACGTTAACATGGCAAGAGTGCAAAGAGCCATTTCTGAAATATCATAGCCTACAATCCGCAATTGATAAGATTCAAGAAGACTTCTTACGACTTCGACAAAAAGACGAAACGATTGACGAAATAACGAATAAGTTCCTCGAAAGGGTGAAATTTTGTGGGGAGATAGCGGGGACTGAGAGGTTGAAGATCATACGTTATCCTGCTATGTTAAAGGCTGAATATCGGGAGTTTGTAAATCCCTCCAAGTGTGCAACGTTGAATGAATTAATCGACTGGGCAAGAGATAGGGAGATCGAGTTAAGAAGGCAAGTTGAACGGGGAGAGAAAAGGGTGGCGGAGAAGCCTACCAACACAAACCCATCGAAAAAGGCAAAATATCAAGATCAAAACAGGAAAGGGAAGACAAGTAGTGGGATTCCGACTTGCAAGACATGTGGGAAGCATCATTCGGGTGAATGTTTGTTGGGAAAGAAAGGATGCTATAAATGTGGGCAAGAGGGACATCCGTATTATAGGTGCCCCGAAAACTCGAAAGCGTGTTACAATTGTAACCAAACGGGGCACATTAAAGCGGAATGTCCGAAACTCCAACAAGGGGCAAAGAAAGAAGGAAAGAAGGATGAGTCTTCCAAGGCTCGTGGGAGGATGTTCCAGTTAACCTCGGATGAAGCTACTAAGACTAGCCCGGATGTGGTCTCAGGTATATTCTTGGTTAATTCTATGCCTATGAATGTATTATTTGATTCCGGGGCTAGTAGATCGTTTATTTCTAATGAATTGTTAGTTTATCCATCGTTTAAGCTTGAAAAGATGTTAGTACCCTTAGAAGTGGAAGTTGCTGATAGTAAAAGCTATTTGTTACATGATATTTGTAGAAACTGTAAGATCTTAATCGAAGATGAGGAATTTAGTATAGATCTTGTCCCGATGTACATGGGGGAATTTAAAGTAGTTGTAGGAATGGATTGGCTTGCCCAAAACCACGCTGAAATTCAATGTGAAAAGAAAGTCATTCATGTAGTAACCTCGGGGGGGGGGGGGGGGGGGAAACGGGTAAGTGTTCAAGGAGATAGGGTCATCAAGTCGAAATTGTGTTCTATAATCAAAGCTGTCAAACATGTGAAGAACGGAGGTAAGGCGTATCTATCTTACGTGATTGACACCAATCGAGGTGTTCCAAAGCTTAAAGACGTGAATGTAGTGAACGAATATCCGGATGTATTTCCAGAGGATTTACCTGGGCTTCCGCCCGAACGGGAAGTAGAATTCAAGATAGAGCTTAATCCGGATGCAAAACCGGTAGCTAAAGCTCCTTATCGGTAGGCCCCGACCGAAATGAAAGAATTGATGATGCAACTTCAAGAGTTGCTCGATAAGGGTTTTATTAAACCAAGTGTTTCACCATGGGGAGCGCCCGTATTATTCGTGAAGAAGAAAGATGGTTCGATGCGAATGTGCATCGACTATCGAGAGTTGAACAAGTTAGCGGTGAAGAATCGTTACCCGTTGCCCAGAATTGATGACCTATTTGACCAGCTTCAAGGGGCAAGTTGGTTTTCGAAAATCGATCTGCGGTCAGGTTACCACCAACTGCATGTACGAGAAGAAGATGTGCCAAAGACTGCGTTTCGAACGCGGTACAGACATTACGAGTTTTTAGTAATGTCCTTTGGGCTAACGAACGCACCAGCTGCATTTATGGATTTAATGAATCGAGTGTGCCGACCTATGCTTGATAAGTATGTAATCGTTTTTATTGACGATATACTAATATACTCCCGAAGTGAAGCAGAGCATGCTTCCCACCTACGTGATGTATTGGAAACGCTTCGCAAGGAAAAGTTATATGCAAAGTTCTCAAAGTATGCCTTTTGGCTTAGAGAGGTACAATTTTTGGGTCATATAATCGATGCGGATGGTGTCCATATGGACCCGTCCAAAGTAGATGCGGTAATGAATTGGGTACCCCCGAAGAATCCAAGCGAAATAAAAAGTTTTCTAGGCTTGGCTGGGTACTACGGGAGATTTATCCAAGATTTCTTCAAAATAGCCTCGCCTATGATGAAGTTAACAAAGAAAAGTGAAAAGTTTATATGGGGCGAAGAACAAGAAAAAAGTGTTTCAGACTTTAAAGGAAAAGCTCTCAAAGTCCCCAGTGTTGACATTACCGGATGGAACGGGTGATTTGGTGGTGTATACTGACGCCTCTCACCAAGGTTTAGGTTGCGTGTTAATGCAAAAGGGTAAAGTCGTTGCTTATGCTTCAAGACAACTCAAGCAGCATGAAAACAATTACCCAACTCATGATCTAGAATTGGCGGCGGTCGTATTTGCCTTGAAGATATGGAGGCACTACCTATATGGGGTGAAATGTACTATTTACTCGGATCATAAAAGCCTCAAATATTTTTTCGAGAAGAAAGATCTTAATATGAGGCAACGAAGATGGTTGGAACTCATTAAGGATTACGATTGTGACATTCATTACCATCCCGGGAAGGCTAATGTAGTGGCGGACGCTCTGAGTCGAAAGGAGTACCCGCCCCCGATCCGGGTAAAATCTATGAAGATGGTAGTCACTCCTAAACTCCTTGATGAAATTCGAGAAGCTCAAACAAAATCTCTAAATGCTGATGACTCGAAGAAAGAAAGGACGAAAGGATTTATTCATGAATTGAAAGAGAATGCAAATGGTATGAAAACGAGGTATGGCCGAATCTGGATACCTCGGGAATGTGATGTGAAAGAATTACTATTGAATGAGGCTCACAAGTCTCGATACTTCGTTCATCCGGGAGCTACAAAGATGTATCGAGACTTGAGGATGAATTATTGGTGGCCGGGAATGAAAAGAGACATTGTCAAGTATGTTGCTAAATGTTTGACATGTTCTCAAGTAAAGGCCGAACACCAAAGGCCGTATGGAAAGTTGCAACCGCTGGAGATACCGGTGTGGAAGTGGGAACATGTAACAATGGACCTGGTGACTAAACTTCCTAAGACAAGAAAGAGACACGATGCTATTTGGGTAGTCGTTGACCGACTAACCAAAAGCGCACATTTCTTACCCATTCGGGAAACCTATAATTCGGAAAAGATGGCAGAAGTTTATACGAATGAGATAATATCTCGACATGGGGTTCCGGTGTCCATAGTGTCCGACCGAGATACCCGGTTCACATCTTGTTACTGGAGGAAGTTTCACGAAGAATTGGGGACCTAGTTACATATAATCACCACCTACCATCCACAAACCGATGGTCAGTCGGAACGAACTATTCAAACATTAGTCGATATGCTAAGGGTGTGTGTTATGGATTTCGGAGGAAGCTGGGATGATCATCCCAATTTTCGTATGTCGTAGTATAATAAACTAATAGTGATGATTTAATGATAAAGAATGGTAAATATAGATTTTTACCATTTTGAAAGTTAACTAAGTTACAACCCTTGTATGTGATTGAAGTTAACTAAAGAAAAGTAACCAAGTTAGTGTGAAAAATCCCTAATATGAACACACCATAAAAACTAGGGGCTGAATGTGTAAATGTAAAATGAAATTAGATAAAAAAAAAAAAAAAGCCAGCCTTGTCTGGCAGTATGTTTGATCAAGAGAGAGAGGGAGGAGCCAAGGGAGTCAAAACCCTAACATCATAAATCTCTCAAATTGAAAGGGAAATTCGAAGGTTAATCAATGCATGAGTTAGGAATGTTCATCCTCTAAGTGAAATTAACATCAAGTGAGTGAAATTTCTTGATTTGATGATGTTTGATTATGTGGGTTTAGTGTAATTCGTGAATGTAATGCAAAATCTAGTATGATTAATGGTTGCTATGGTTGTTAAAACATCAAGAAATGCTAAATCTTGAATATGAGCATAGTTTAGGGCAAAACCCATTTGCATGTCAAAAGATGGTTAAGAATATTGTGAAATTCTATATGTTTGTTAGATTAATGATGATGATATTACGATGAATAAGTGATTTAGAACAATGTGTATATGCTCATAATAGTAAATTGTTAAGTTAATAGATGCTATGTTAATCAATGGATGAACTATGGAGAAAACATGCTTTAAGTACTTGTACACTATGCTTATTTGTTAGTATGCACGCTAAGTGTTTGAAGAAATGCCATAGAATAATTTAGTTGCGTTATGACATAGAATTTGGATGAAATGATGTTATGGAATGAAAATGAATATATGCTTAATCATATAACGCCATGATCAATGAATAAATGCATAAGTAATGTAAAGCATACAAAAGCTAAAAGTGTAAGGATATGACATATAGGTCCGAAGAAGGAAGAAGGCGCAAGTCACTCGAAGTCACAAGCATCTCAAGATCGCGGTAAGTTCATATGAACTTTATGTACTCTACTTGTAGATTTATGAATGATAACATTTAGTACTATGAACTTAGTGTAAGTTTCATTGTGATTCATGATTGATTAGATGTAAAGAGTTTATATGGAGAAATGTCCAAAAGTTGATATTGTAGTAAATTTGAAATGACCCGTCTAATGGGTTGGAATGATAAGTAAAATGATTGTTGGAATGTTTGGGAATTTGACTTGTCCATAACGGGTCAAATGATGTAAGTTTATTGAAAGATATAGTATGTAGCGATTCATTACAAATGAATCGGAAAGTAGTATGATGAATGTTCCCGAAAGAGAGTGATAGTGTTAGTAAAGTAACATGTTATGTTAACGGGTCGAATAATGATACGGAAGTAAAGGATTTCAATTGTTATGTATTATGAACTAACAAGTGTTTTGTTGTTATGAATGATAGGTAAATCTCATGATTAATTGCGGCGCGCTCGGACCGAACACACACGCAACGTCGACCTTATGCGCTTCCGGTCCAAGTTGTTTATTTTGATGGGTCAACTTACCATTTTGTGTAGTAAATGTTAATTAGTAAGTGTCTAGTTTGTTAGTAAGAAGTTTGGATCCTAAACTTTTGTGTAGTTGTACAAAATGTTCATGACGAACCTTAAATGGTATTGTTAAAAGCAGGGAGAAAAGTTCTTAATACGAACGGGTCATGTCAAATTTTTTGTAAAATTGTAAGAATTTTATGTTGTTGGTCGAATGAGTAAATTTTGGGCGTTTCAGATTCAGTAGTTCACATAGGGTTTTGATTGATGTCAAAATCAAATACAAGTTTATGTCCTAAATACCTCTACTAGTAAGGGTAAATAAGGTGTATAACAATGGGGGATTAATGGAAAGTGTCACAATTTGTGTGTTTCATTGATTAACTATTCTAAAACTATTATCTTTTGTTTGATTGAGAGAACGATTATGCAACAACTTGATTTGATTTATTGAACACAATTATGAGGATTTCAAGTTTGACAAAACTCAACTTATATTGTTAACCTAGTGGAAAGTCATTAAGGATGTCTACGTGTATTATTAATCACGTAGTAGATGTGGAACCAAACTTAAAGGGTTCTATTCACAGTCACACAACACCAGTTTAATTATATGAAAACAAAGTTCCAACACAATCAAATCTTTTAAACGAAAAACCACAATTCAATCTAATCAAAACTTAAAGGGTTACATATTCAATCCCAAAACCTAGCTAGGTTAAACAAGTATCAAAGAGTTTATTACAAACCCTACACCCGAAGGAGATCACGGGTGAGATTAGCTATTTATCATCATCGTAGATTCTTCACTGGTTGTTGTGGATCTTGAAAACATCAATCAGCGTGCTTGGAACGGGTTGGAAACCTTGAAATCACCTTTGGAATGCCTAAAAACTGTTGGGGGTAAGATTAATTTCGTTTGGAAATGTTTAGGTTTAAATAGGGTAACAAAACTCTAAATTCGTAAACATAACCAACCTAGGACATGAAGTGGCACGCACAAGGCGCCAAGTGGCGCCGTCACCTAAAAATAGGGATGAGCAAATGGTACCCGGTACCGGTACCGACTTTTGACATTTTCGGTACCGGTCCGGTACGGTACCGGTAGTTACCCTCAAATACCGGTACTGGTACCGAACCATACCGTATCGGGTATTTTCGCTTCCGGTACCGGTTCAGTACCGAGCTCATCCCTACCTAAAAACTTCACAATTCCTCGCTGTTGTCCGCCCTATGTGGCGTCCCCTTTAGCTGGTTAGGGCGCAAGGTGGCACCATCACCTAACAAACCATTTTTTCATGTTCAGCTTGTCGAAACAGGGCGCATGATATATGATCAAAATGCACTCAAGTATAATAAGAATTCTCTCATTTCTCTATTTCACATTCTTTTTATATTCTTTCTATTATATTATACATATTAGATGAAGCTATTACGCTGTTGTTTCAAACTAATAATAAAGTATTAGTGGTTGAGTGGTGTTAGGATCGGAGGCTCACATGATTGTGCTAGTTTGTGTAAATTGTATAATCAATAGAGATGAACAGAGATTAAGTGCAGCGGAAATGATCACAAACTTTGTAAACACAATCAATGGAGAAAATAGTTTGATAAACAATTGCTTCTCATAGAGTCAAAGGATTTACAAATCAAAGCAAAAGATTACAGATATGCTTACAAACTAAACTCCCCCTCAGCCTAATGCCCCAAGGTTGTTTGCACATAAGATGAAAGGATTAGACATGAGGAGAAGAACCCGCTCAGTCAATCAAATGTAACAGTACAGGGTACTGTTACATTTATAGGCAAACCAAACCACTGAGGTATCTCAGCTGACGTCACCATGAAAGCGACGTCTAACAGCCTAACAACCTGTATCTACTGTCCTTACACAAACACTGCTAACCTAACCACTGACTATACATAAAACAAACAATTCACCAAACAGCTGCTCTCCCTTTATGTCAGTGCTTTACTCAAGGTTGATCAGTCCTTGACTGGGCAGTGTTTTATCATCAGTTGAAGGACCAGCAGTAGTTGTATCTGAACAGCGGATAAAGACCATCAGTTGTTATAAATCACTTTCAAGGGGAAAGCTTAATGTAAACTGCTGCTTATTATGAATCCACTGTTGTGACCTGGTTTTGGCTTTACATTATCTGTTCCTCTGGTAGGGTTCAATCCCAACAATCTCCCCCTGGAACAGATAATGCCAAAACCTGTCATTATTCAGGATCTTTATTCCTCATCAGAAGTTCCCTTGCATGTCTTTTAAATTCTTCTTCAAATTCCTTGGAACTTGTGTCATCTTCATCCCTGCACAGTGTAAGCTCAAGGAGATCTAGTTGATCTTCAACACCCAGGCCTAGTGCTTGATTCCTTGATATATGCCTCACTTCTCCATTGGTTCTTACCAGAGTCAATACATGGGTCTTTTGATCAGAGAGCCATTTTAGTATTTTTAAACCAAATGGGTTTCTTGGGAGAGATTTATTTCCTGATGAGCTGGATGCATTTGGCCTTGAGAAAAACTGTAGAGCAGTATCTTGAACTTCAGACATTCTTTTAAAAGCTTCTTCTATGACTTTGTTTGCTGCAGCTATATCTTCTGCAACTTCTTTGTCAAGCATCTCTTGTTTCTGTTGTTGATCAAGCTCACTGTCTGTGATATCTGCTGATGATGGTTTGCTTACTACTTTGACCCTTTTGGTGAGGTCTTGTAGTTTTGCTAAGTTTTCTTTATCTGAAGCCAATTTCTTGGTAGCTTCTTCAATCAGATCATCTTCTTTATGCCTTTCTTCACCAACAGTCAGCATTTCCTTCCTTTCTTTTCTCAACCTTGTAACAAAGGCTTCTGCTTTGCTGATCTGTGTTTCAAAAGTCTTGACCTGTTCCTTCAGCTTTTTGTAGTCAGACTTTTTAGGAGTGTCCCTCCTTTTCTTAAGTCTTTCATAAGCTTCGTCTGTTTGCTGCTTGGTCCATTTTGCTATGGCACTTGCAGAATCCACTCTTGCATCTACCAACTCCTGCTTCTTTCTCTTGTATTCAGAAATAAGATCAGCTATGAGCTTCCTGTATTTATTCCAATTTGAAGCTTTCTTCTTCTTTCTTGGATCATTTTTAACCTTTTCAATTCTTTTTGCCTCATGCTTTAATGCAACTATTGGCCAATCTTTGAATTCTATTTCTTCAGCAGGATAGAACTTCTCTTTCATTATGTATGCAAGATATTCCTTCCTCAATTCATTTCGTTGATCTGCTTTAGGAGATAGACTTGACATTTCCATGTTCAGATCACTTGCATATTCTTTTATTTGCTTAACCTTGTTGAGCAGGAATTCTCTTCTTTTCAAAATGGCTTCATCGCCTTGATTCTTGCATTCAATTCTGGCTCTTATCCTTGCTTGTCTTACTTTCATTTCAAGATATTCATCCATGTCTTCTGGAATTATGAAACCTATGAGAGAAGGAAATTTCCTTTTTGAAGGATCATCTTCAGTATAAAATTGTTTCATCTCATTTTTCACAGCTTCTAATTCCAGTGGATACTTAGCAGCAACAGGATCATACTTTTCATCAGTATCCTGAGTTGTTTCTCTTTTTCGTTTGTGAAGCTTAGGAGGTTGTGATGTAAGATTGGTGGGAACAGTGGAAGATGACTGACTAACAGCTGTTGAAACAACTGGTGTCTCAACATCTGTTGTCATTACAACTGCTGATATGTCAGCAGATGTCTTCTGCTTTTGAGCAGGGGATGGAAGAGGTGAGGTAGTTTTTTATGGTGGTGATGAAGGTGGTGACTCATCATCAAGGGTGAAAATCCTTCTCCTTTTTACTGTAGGAAAGGCAGATGATGTTTTGGGTGGATCAGTGGTTTGTGACAGTGATTGACTGACAGTGGTTGAAACAACTGGTGTTTCAATCACTGTTGTCATTACAGCAGATGTTGTAACATCTGCTGTCTTCTGCTTTATGGCAGGAGGCAGTAATGATGGTGTGATTGTAGATGATGGTGGTAGAGCAGTAGTTGTGGTGGTGTGTGGTAGAGTGGTGTGTGTTGAAAGTGTGTGTGTTGATGACATGGCAGCTGTTTGGCTACTGACAGCAGTTTTTGTAACTGCTGCTGTATCAGCTGTTTGGCTAACAGGTTTTGAGACCTGTTTTTCTTTTTCTTTTTCTGGCACAATATGAAGGCCATGTTCTATTCCCTTCTTCTTCATTTGCTTCATTATCTCCCCCTTTTTGGCATTATCTGCAAGGGGGTCATCAAAGAATAGTAAAGTTGAAGGAGCCTTGCCAGTGGTAGTTTGGATACTGGCCTTAATAGCCTTGATATCTGCTTGAGAGTCCTTGAACCTTGATTCCACCATGTTGGTCAGCATTTGTATTTGAATAGCATGCTTATGATCAGCCATTTGTTGCTGTTTTTCAAGCATGGGTTGGAAAATATTCCAAAGCTCATTTGCAGCAGGTGCTTGTTGTGGAGCAGGTGCTTGAGCAGGAACAGCAATGGATTGTGCTTTCTGAGCTTTTAAAATCTCTTGCACCATCTCCTTTATTTCAGAAACTGATTCTTCAAGTTTTTCCACTCTGCCCGTCAATTCCTGATATCTTGAATCATCACCCATTTTACTGGGATCATCTGAATCCCCACTAGCAGTGGTTATATTAATGTGTGATTTAGGAACAGAGTCCCAAAAATCACCCATTGATGCCCCTTGTTCTTGGTACTGGGGACTTCTTTCTTCAGCACTTGATAAACCTTTGATGGTGCCAGTGGTTAGATCCAACTCACTGGTGGTTATCGAAGCTGCCATGGAAGAAATTGCCTTCAAGGGAGTCTGATTTATGAAACAACTGGCAAACTGGAGACCTGTTGATCCACCAGTTGTAGTTGCTGCTCCACTTGAACTACCACCGAGAGTTACTTGTAACTCAGGGGGTGTAACCTCCTCAATTGTTGCTGGGATAACAGGAGTAGTAGCATCAGACCCAGTCACCTGTGGGGGTATGCTCTCAGTGACAGGTGATAGAGAGGAACTGGTTTGTGTCTGAGCTATAGCAGCTGCATGCAACAAGGGTAGCATGGATTGTGGCATTATTATTGGTGAGGGTATGGGGGTTGAAAGAGACATGTCCTTGGAATCAGGACTGAGGAAGATGGATCCGAGTGGATTCAGAGCTTCATATTGTGGTGTCCCTGTGCTTACAACCTGATCCTTTTGTGAGGATGCAGGAGGAGTTTTAGGCATGGGTTGAGATCTTTCTTCCAACTGCTGTGAGGAAGTAGCAACAGTGGTTTGTGGTGACTTTTGTGTTGTCACAGGCATTTCCTCTGGGATCTCATCTTCCAGAGTTGCCTTTGTTTTGGGTTTGGTGGGGTTTCTGGATGGTTTTCTTTTGGTCTTTTTGGTAATGTCAGGTGTGGGTTTCAAAGCAATGGTTGTGCTGCTTTGATCACTTGGAGCAGTGGGCTCAGCAGCAGATGTCTGAGGAGCAATTGTAACTGCTAAATTCTGCTCAGGCACCCCTGCTTTTGTTTTTATAGGTGCCATCATCCTTGAAAATGTTTCTTTTGTTAAGCTTTTTATTTGACAATGAACACCTTGTTTGAGCAAATTTACATTTTCCTTTTCAAATTTTTGTTCAAAATAATAACTCAAAAATCTTGGAAAAAGTAAAAATGCTTTGCTATCAACATTTTTTATTAAGTCATTAAAGATCTCCTGGGAGTAGTTGTAGTTTTTGTTGTTTAGAATAGCATATCCCAGGCATTGAATCTTTAATGGTATTTCATTGAACGATGTTGTTTTATTAGAAACACACATCAGAAGTGTGTGAAATAAAAACCTAGGTGCAGAAGGGAAATAACCTTTTTGTAAGGTATCTACCTTTGATTCTTCTGCATATCCCCTTTTTACGAAATCAGTTTTCATCTCGGCTTTATCAAAAGAGATTTTTCCTTCTTGATCGTCCAGATTAAAGACTTCGGAGATTGATTGTGGTGTGATTTGAATCACTTTACCCTGTATCGAGGAGTTAATGGCTATGACTTTGTCGTCTTGTTTTTCAAGCGTCGCCTTTTTCCAAAACTCTCTCTGGGTTTGCAGATAGATGAGAGCATTTGATGTCAACAAAGTTTTGTACTTTGATGCAGATATTATTTCAATGATGGAGTCGAAAGTATAGTTATCTTTGGGTTTTGTGAGTAAACCCAAATAGTTGTGAGATTGTTTGTATTTCGATGGATTCTTCGGTCGTTTGAGCGACCTCTTTTGAAGGTGGTGGTGATTTAGGTTTTGATTTTGATTTCGACTTTGATTTTGTCATTTTTGCAGAGAAGAACGAAGAACGTTTTTGAAGATTTTGAGAAGAAGGGTTGGAAACTGCTTTGAGAAGAGAATTTTGGAATTCAAATCGACAGTGTAAAACCCTGTTTGGGGTTTAGGGCAGGGTTTTATTTAGGGAAAAAAATGATCGCTGATGTGGCAGCGGTTATTACGATCTGAGGGCTAAAAACTGACCACGTGTCAAACACTGATGAAACGGATGAAGCATGGAGAACAGTTGTTTTAAGAGCCACTGACGTATCAAGCATCAGTGGTTACAACGGGAAAATTTGTGAGCAGTGGATGATTTTTACTATTAGTGGATAACATATCAGTGGATAAGACACTGATTTTGAGCATCAGTGCTTTTCAAGAAAATGAGGGATCAGTGGTTAACTTTCAGCAGTGGACAGTGTTTAGAGATCAGACGTTGGAACAAAACAGTGGTTAGGGTAAATGGTACAGATCTGAAAGACAGGTGTTTCAGCAACAGTTTTGAAGATTTTCATTCAAGGTTTTGCCACATGTCAATTTTGAAAGACAGTGGTTTAGTACCCCAGATGATGAAAACTTTTTCCTAAGGCAACTCATTTTCGTTTAATATTCAATTAAAACATGAGTACCCTAGTAATTCAAGCACAGTTTGCAATCAATTTTTGATGAAAATTTAGGAGCAAACCTGAGTATGACATGATCATGACATATGTACCATTTCCTTTTGACCCATTTATGAGGACACTAATACCATCAAAAATAAGGTATTGCATCCTGACAGGAGCTGAAACTATTGCCAACAAAAACAAGCATAAGTTCCAAATATATTATTCCAAAAAAATGAATAATATATCCTGGTTATTCGAGAAAATCCTTTGAACACAACAAAAAAAATGGTTAAAGGATTTTCTAAGAATAGTATCAAAAAGATCTGGTATAATTTCAATAGAGAATATAATCACATCACTCACAAGTTTTTGAAAAATGGTCAGTAGTTTGACAACAGTGGTAGGAAACTTTTGGAATACATTTTGACCACTGTTTGGTACCATTTTCTTTGTCAGTTGATTGCAAACCTGAGGACACATGGATAAATTTTTGAACATTTGTCTAGTCCTCTTTGGAGTTCATTCACTGGAATCAAAACCTTTTCCTGAACAGATGAATGCACATAGTTGCTTAATGACCATTATTACCCTAAACTTTGACTCATAAGTGTTTTATGTTTATACTCTTTTCTTTTGACTTCAAAAGTTTTGAGATAGACACACTTCTGAGTTTTTGTGAATTTCCTCAATGTATTTTAACATAGTTGATTTTGTCCTTTTGAGGAACTCAACCTGTTTTCAACACATAAGATTTGAATGACTAAAGTTTTAATTCCCTCTTTTTGAGTTAACAAGACATCAATGTTTTTATGAACATATCTTTTGTTATTCTGAGGTTCAAACTTTAGTATTTATGGAAAACATCACAAATTACACATCAACATTTGAAATTAATTTAGAAAATAAGAAGTAATCTCATAGTTTAACAGATATTTATTTCAGATCTAGAAACCATGAGTGTTTTGTGCTTAAATTCACTTGTTGTGTGAAATTTGTGTGTCATATGACATCTTGGTTGATGTACAGAGTTGTTGAATAACCATTTTGATCATGATTTACTCGATACTCTGTTTTTCAACTAAATACAACCAACCTTAGTATCAATGAACTTCGAGCCGAACTGTTATGTCAATTTGACTGTTAAATCGAAATTGACTGTCCAGGCTCTGATACCAATTGTTAGGATCGGAGGCTCACATGATTGTGCTAGTTTGTGTAAATTGTATAATCAATAGAGATGAACAGAGATTAAGTGCAGCGGAAATGATCACAAGCTTTGTAAACACAATCAATGGAGAAAATAGTTTGATAAACAATTGCTTCTCATAGAGTCAAAGGATTTACAAATCAAAGCAAAAGATTACAGATATGCTTACAAACTAAACTCCCCCTCAGCCTGATGCCCCAAGGTTGTTTGCACATAAGATGAAAGGATTAGACATGAGGAGAAGAACCCGCTCAGTCAATCAAATGTAACAGTACAGGGTACTGTTACATTTATAGGCAAACCAAACCACTGAGGTATCTCAGCTGACGTCACCATGAAAGCGACGTCTAACAGCCTAACAACTTGTATCTACTGTCCTTACACAAACACTGCTAACCTAACCACTGACTATACATAAAACAAACAATTCACCAAACAGCTGCTCTCCCTTTATGTCAATGCTTTACTCAAGGTTGATCAGTCCTTGACTGGGCAGTGTTTTATCATCAGTTGAAGGACCAGCAGTAGTTGTATCTGAACAGCGGATAAAGACCATCAGTTGTTATAAATCACTTTCAAGGGGAAAGCTTAATGTAAACTGCTGCTTATTATGAATCCACTGTTGTGACCTGGTTTTGGCTTTACATTATCTGTTCCTCTGGTAGGGTTCAATCCCAACAAGTGGTAAGGGAGAGACCTGCTATTCCAAGTGACCCAGGTTCAATTCTTGCCCCCGGCATTTAGTTTCTGCGGCACCTGGTGATGATGGGAGACTAGGCGAGTAGGTGACGATCGCTAGTTCGATCCTTGAACTGAGCGGGTTTTACCTCACTGCACTGTCGTGCCTACGGGCGAGTGTTCACAGGCTTCGGCCCTATGTGAGGGTTTTCCCGGTTCAGAGGTGAGTGTATCCCGATGTGGTGAATTTCATCAGTAGCTCATTTAGAGGATTCGTTTGCCTTTAAAAGATATATATGTACTTCACCAAAAATATTTCCCAAAATCACCGACAAAATATCATTTATTGTTTCCACCAAATAAGGGGGTGTTTGGCCTAGTTTTTTTAACAAAGCTTATAGCTTTTATTTATTTATTTATTTATTTTTTACAAAATAAGCTTAACTTGGTGTTTGGTTTAGCTTTTTAAGCTTATGCTTATTAGCTTATATAAGCTAATTTGAAGAAGTTTATTTGAAGATGGTTTTTTAGCTTATTTAAAGAAGCTTATTTGTGTAGGGTGTAAGTTACTCATTTGCACTCAAATGATGGTGGATTAATAATTATTGAAGCAACTTATTACTGTAACAAATTAAAGAATGGTGGATTTAACAAGTTATTAAGACGCATAATAAGAGGCAAACGGTGGATAATTAATAAGAGGCAACTTATTACTGTAACAATTTAACAACTTATTGACGCATAATTAATAAGAGGCAAATGGTGGATTTTCGGAGAAGAGGCAAGTTGGTGGATACAATTTAATACGTTGGTGGAAGATCAACTATTAATTAATTATCCATCTACATTTTTTGGTCCCTATTTAATAAGTTGGTGGAAGAAGCAAGACGTTGTTGGTGGATTAATAATACACATAAGGGCTTTAATGCCTATACACCGTAACAAGCCAACTTGTGTAGAAATTGGTGATAATTATTGAAGCAAATTAAAAGAAGCCAACTTCTCCAGGAAGCCATTCTCGTGAAAATTGCAGAAGGTTGAAGCAAATACGTATTCATTTTCTCGTCAAAATTGCAAAGGCATTAGTGGAGAGCTTTTCTCAAGCCATATGGAGAAAAGATCAACTCTTACCATCTATCTACCGTTTCTCAAACCATTAACTCTTACGTAAAAAAATCCTATTTATCAAACACCCATCTACCCATTTATCAAGCATTCAAAAAATTTGCTTGAAGTGGAGTAACACCAACCTGTGATGAAGGATTTAACAAGGCGCAACAAGAATCTTACACTCCAAATAATGGTATTGATAGTCGATGATCTAGTGACATTAATGAAATAAATGTAGACACAAGTACACAACGTAGAATATAGATGATTTATACATGAGTGCAGTATGATTGTAGGAGATCTAACCAAACCAAGATGAATGTTTATTGAATATTAATGTATTTTTGTAGAAGTTTTGCGTCATCCTCGATATAAATTTATCCAAAAATGATGGTATAACTCATAAAAACAAAGTAGATACATATAAAATATAAGTTATGTGATAATATGTAACTATGCCCCTCTTGGTCATTTTACTAACATATGCTAAATAAAAAAAAGCTAAGACAAACACTTAAAAAGAACTTAGAGTAAACTTCTTTTTTGCTCCCTGTGGTTTGGTCACTTTAACGGTTTTGTCCCAAACCTTTAAAAATAGCAATTTTCCTCCAATAGTTTGCTATGGTTTTTCCATTTTGCTCCCTGCCTCTAACTGCATCCAAATTGTCTGTTTTTCCATTTTGCTCCATGCAGAGAGCAAAATGGAAAAACTATAGCAAACTATTGGAGGAAAATGACTATTTTTAAAAGTTTGGGGCAAAACCGTTAAAGTGACCAAACCATAGGGAGCAAAACGGAAGTTTACTCAAGAACTTATTGATGCGTGTAAAGTGTCGTATAGTTTTTAATGTATATTTTAAGCCCTTTAACAGTTTTTAGCCAAGTTTTAAATTTATAAAACACGATATTTACTAACACTAAACACACATATAGGCAAGTGCACCCATCGTGAGCGTAGTATAGTGTTGGTAAGATACCGAGGTCGTCCAATGACAAAAGAGCTTTTAATACCGGTTTATCCTCAACGTCTAATCAAATCAAAAATTTAGAAAAAAAAAAGGTTTTAAACTAGAAAAATAAAACTAATTAAAATGCTGAAAAAATAAAATAAAATAAAACAGATAGTCAAGATGAATCACTTGGATCCGACTCGTGTTTAGTGTAACCTTTGATTATTTCCGCACTTTTGCACTTTTTAAGAGATTATCTTAGTTATTGTAGTAGGCCTCTCTTCTGAACGTGACGTTACCCTCAACCCAGTAGTTTGAGTCAGCAAGGATACTGATAAGTGGTAAAATACATATATTTGTCCCGTGTACATTATGTAATTTTTGTATAGTTTTTATTTGTTTTTATTTAGTTTTAGTATTATATTATATTCTTTTGTGTTTTGCCAGGTCCTGGCGCAAATGGAGAAAAAACGAGTAATGTGGAAATGACCAGCCAGTTGGGCAGAGTGGAGTGCCAGTGACCGACGTAAAATCGCCGCATTTTCTGTGATTGGGCCGAGCCCACTATATCTATTTTATAAGCTAAAAATGGCCATAGATCATACTAACCATCACAATATATAGATAAATTCTATGATGGTTAAATATGAGTGGTAAATCTACACAAGGAAATTATGAGTGCTGTTGTGTTGTGCACAGAAAAGAATAAAAAGAAAAGGTCAAGTGAATGAAGGAAATTAGATCATGATGGGCTGAATTCAAAATATAAGTGAAATGGCAATTTTGTCTTTTGATGATCTATTAATTTCAAAGAATGTCAACGTCTCCATTTATTTTGTTTTGGGCGTGCTGGAGATGCAAAATAGGCCCATTACATGTCAGAAATTAATTGGGCCAAGCCGCACATCGGAAACGATTGGACGCAACTTATAAACAACATGAGATACATCGATTGGAGGAAGACAGTGGGCTTTGGACGCCACTTGGAGAAAAAGAAAGCCATCTATTTTTAAAAAGAAGGAACCGACTATGTGGCGCAATATATAGACATCAATATTGACGGCAACGGAGGCACGGAGGCAACATCAGAGACGCACGAAGTCAGCAAGACAAAAACGAATCTTGGAGTTCTTGGACTGCTTTGAAGGCTGATTGGAGTGGTTTAGAGCATTCGGAACGTGTGGAATCATCGGGTAACATCTTGGAAGCATTCGAGAGTGAAGATTCGGGTTTAATCGTCCTTATTCTCTCGTTTTCGTTTGTTTAAACCTTGTTGCATGATGAATTCAGTTTATACATTGATTTATATTATGTTCTTGACAATGATTTGCGGCTAAATTTTATTAACTACCTAGGCTAATGACTATATCTAAATAAAGTTTGAATCTTTACTCGATTTTTGGCGTGGTTGTGGTTGTTCTTGTATTGTAAAAGCTCCGGGAATTTAACTTGGTGCATATGCGTGTTTGACCATTGTTTTATTATTGTTTATTGCTTCATATAATCCTTGGTGACGGTCTTTATCACATAATCGGGTTGTATTAGGGTTTATTGATTTAGGTGACGGTCTTTATCACATAATAGATCATTAATCCTTTAGGGTGAAAATCTAGTAAGTAACCTTAGAAGTAATATTCGGTAATTTAATAAAATCAAATGTGCTGCTAAACTTGTCGCGGAAAGGCTCAAGGGTATTAATAGGTCTAGGTTTGGTTATAAGTCCTTAACATTCCATAGTCTATTAAACCAAGATTAAAATCCGTTGTCGCTTTAGACGTTCGCGCTGAAAGGTAGAGCGTCTTATATAGGCACTTCCAAGAAACTAGAGGACGGAAAAGAAATCTAGAAAACCGGTGAGCATAACATCCTAGGTAGTGCCACAAGAATCGCCTTGAGAGTGTTTGAGGGGCTTAGTGGTGTCTTAATAGGGTTAGGGGCTGTTTGGTAGCCTCTGAATGGTCATTAAGAGGCTACCTCTTAATGGAACCATTAAGAATTTTACCAATGAGAAAGTAGAAGAATGTGACATGTGATGATTTACCATTCAGAGGTTACCTCTTAACCATTCAGACTTGAGGTTACCTCTTATTCATTCAGAGGTTTTAAAACATTAAGAGGTAGCATCTGAATGGTCATTAAGAGGCTACCAAACAGCCCCTTAGTATCCTAAGATCCCGGTTCCACACCACAAAATCATCGAGTAGAGATCCATTATGAGTTTAGCTTACGTCTAGCCTAGGTAGTCTTCATTCATCACTGGTCAAAGTCTTCGTTAGAGTTCGTGTTAGTCATTTAGCTAATCTAGTTTTTCATTACTTGATTTCTTAGGATTTTTAGAAACCCCCCCCCCCCCAATCAATAAACAAATAGTTGAGTCGTGTCAGTCTTAGTCTTTATAGAGTCTTAGCGTAATTCTTAGAGTCTCGTGGGTTCGATACTCGGACTTACTGTAGCTATACTACATTGATCGGTACACTTGCCGGTTGTGTGGTTTAGTTTTAGATCGAGTCTTAGTTTTATAAATTTAAAGCTTAGAGTGTCTAGATTTAGGTTAAATTTAGTTGTTTTTATTAGACCACTTTTAGCACATCAGATACAATCCTAAAGGGTTGGATTATTGAAAGATAATTAATTAAGTTATTAATGCATATTGTGGTAGGCCCCTCTTCTGGAGGTGACGTTACCCTCGGCTAAGTAGTCTAAGTCTGCAGGGATACAGTCATAAGTAGCCGGGTTAAAGTTTTAATAGTAGTTTACATATGAGGGGGTCAAGGAGTTCGGGCCCCCGCCATCCAATACCAGTGGGTATTGAAGGAGGTCCTACTAAAGTTGACCCAGGTCCTTGCAGGATCTATACACTGAACAAGGCAAGACTCTTACCAAACCGTTCCCTTAACCCCCGACCAGATATCCAACATACCTCCATATAGACCGTGGAGATATGAATGGTGAAAATCTTTTATTTTATATAGACACTAAAATATTGCCAAGACACCACGGACAAACGATAAGGAAGACTCACCTTCAACATAAGAAACTAGTTATTAAAGTCATTAATACATAACCAAATAAAAAGTGCAAAAAAATTAAAAATAAAAAGTATTACACTAGACACTTGTCTTCACCAAGTGATGTAAGAGACTTAGGCAAACATGGCCTTTGATTTTCAAGAACTCTTACGATCAATCTTGGATCCCGAGACTACTCACACACTCTATGATGGATGATGGTGGTGGATGTGGGTTGTGATGGTGGTGGTGGGTGGGTGAAGTGTGAGAGAGGTGGTTTGCCAAGGGATAGTTTGCAAATGAGCCAAGCACCCCTATTTATAGCCTGCACAGAAGCCCGGACACGGCCCCGTGTCCACCCGTCTTCTCTTCCTTCATTAATGCAGTTTGTCTGCATTAGTTGACCACGCCCCCGTGTCCGCTGGACACGACCCCGTGTGCAGAAGCGTATCTGTACTATCAAAATTTCCTCAGATTCTGCGAATCTTAGAGTTGATCACGGCCTCGTGTCCGCTGGGCACGCCCCCGTGGTGGGTGACAGAAGCTTCTACAGCTTTGTCTTTTCTGCAGACACTTGGGCACGCCCCCGTGCTCATTGAGCACGGGGCGTGTTCAGCCTTCTGTGCTCTTGTTTTGCTTGGGAAGATGCTGTTGAGGGGTCGGGCATGCCACGTTTATTCCCTTTCTTGTATTTATGTTAGATTTAGCTGCCTTTTTGCTTCTTTTGTTCATTTGAGCCCATTTAATCCTGAAAATACAGAAGGAAGACAAAAACACACTTTTTCCAACATTAGTACTAAAAAATGGTTAGTTTAATGTCACATTTGATGTAATTTATATGTTGCATTTTGCGCACATCACTTATCAACTTGTAGAATAATAATGGGTGTTAATATTCCCACACCCCTCAACTCTCTCTCTCTATGTATACATAGATTTAGAGAGAGATAGAGTGAAAACCATGTGGGAATAAGATTTAACCATATGGTAATAAGACACCCCATAATATAAGCTAGGGTGTTAATATTCCCACACCCCTCAACTCTATCTCTCTATATACATAGATATATTTAGAGAGAGATAGAGTGAAAACCATAATATAAGCTAGGGTGTTAATATCTCTCTCTGTAAGCTAACTCAAACACCTAAAAAAAAGCTTATCAAATGATTAAAAATAAGCTACAAACTAGGGATGAGCAAAATGGACCCGGTACCGGTACCGAACCGAATTTACCGAACCGGGTACCTTTTCGGTACCGATTCGGTACCGACTTTTAACATTTTCGGTACCGGTCCGGTACGGTACCGGTTTTTACCCTCAAATACCGGTACCGAACCGTACCGAACCAGGTATATTCGGTACCGGTACCCACTTTTGAGGATTTTCGGTACCGGACGGTACCGAGCTCATCCCTACTACAAACTACTGCATAAGCCAAAAAATAAAAGCTACCCCAAACACCCCCCTAAATAGTTTATCTTCTCGATCTCAAGCAACCACCATTAAAAATGATTAAAATACACCAGTTGACAAAACATCAAGATTAAGATTCAAACCAACAATTTTCGCTTCAACTTTACTCTTTACTCTCCGATCTTGCATCAATCAATGGCCACTCTTTCTGCAGACCCACTGCTTGTTTCACATCAATGGTTCTAGGGTTTCATTCAGGTGCTCATTCTCTGTTATTATTATTACAAAGATTTGACCTTTAGAAAAATCAAATGGTCAATAGTGTATATTGGAGTTCCTTTAGGTCTTTAATCTTGAAATGGGTATATAGAAAAAGATCCATTTTTAGGTCATTCAACAAGTTAAATGTGATTAGTTCTTGTTTATTCATTGTGTTAACTATAATCTATGGGTATATAAACTTATTCAAAGCTGTTCCACATGTAATTGTTGAAGAACAAATTAGCATAAGTTCAAAAGATTCTAATGAACCTTGTGATCTTTATGATGGAACTTGGGTTCTTGATGAAGGGTACCCTTTATACAATGCATCTCAATGCCCTTTTGCCGAAACTAGTTTTAATTGTTTAGCAAACGGTCGAAAAGACAACGGGTATCTTAAGTGGCGATGGAAGCCGAATAATTGCGAGATTTCGAGGTTTGATGTTGGTGTTGTGTTGGAAAAGCTTCGTGGGAAGCGGGTTGTGTTTGTCGGTGATTCGTTGAGTAGGACTCAATGGGAGTCGATGATTTGTATGCTTATGAACGGTGTGGATGATAAGACGAGTGTTTATGAGGTTAATGGGAATAAGATAAGTAAGAAGATTAGGTATTTGGGTGTGAGGTTTAGTTCGTATAATTTTACGGTTGAGTTTTATAGGTCGGTTTTTTTGGTGCAAATTGGCTCGGTTCCGAGACATTCACCGAAGAGGGTTAGGTCGACGGTTAAACTCGATGAGTTGGATAATGTTAGTTCGAAGTGGATTGATTCTGATGTTCTTGTGTTTAATACGGGTCATTGGTGGAATCGCGCAAAGCTTTTTGAAATGTAAGTTTTCTTATGTATTTTAGTGTGATTTCTTGTTGATTATTGATGAATTTGACCCTCTTATCTTTGACTTATGTTGTTTTTTTTGCTGCTTCTTATCGTTAAAACGGCAAATTTGATGAACTGATATGGTGTTTTCATAACAAAATCTATCTGTCACATACTTTTATATTATCAGTGACGATGTCCGTACGTATTTTTATCCAATCAAGATGGTAAACCATAAATCTAATCGTCAAACTGATTGATAGTACTAGAGGTAGTATAATTAAGCGAGTTGGGTTGCAGGTTAAAGCATGTAACTTTTTGGTTCACACAGAGATGGGTCGGGTCAGGATGGATACACCAGAAACACAATTTGTACAAGATTTTGAATAAAATGATTTAGGAGGTTTTATGCATTAAAAGTACTCTTTGAGACCCGTTTGACCCATTTCCTTATTTACAGATTTTAACAGGTTTTAAGGATGTATATACTTTTCACATGTGAAATCTGAAGGAAAGTTAAACTGTTTAACGTTCGGTAATACATAAAACCTTCTTAACCATTTTATTCAAATAAGTAGAAATACTATATTTTTTGTTATCGTAATAGAGACACCAATTATACATGAGAATTTCAGGCAAATATTGTTCTGAGTCAACCCAATTCAATCTGAACCCATAAATCATCCGTTCTACCCCTTTTGAGTTTTGCTATCTCTAGTTAACGTGAGGTTTTTTTTTTTTTTTTTTTTTTGTGAAATGCTATAATGGAAATTGGAATGTATCTGAATGTAGTTTTGCGACAGGGGTTGTTATTTTAAGGTCAATGGAAGGCTAAAACTTGGAATGTAAAGAATGGCTGCATATACAACAGCGTTAAACACATGGGCTTCATGGGTCGAAAATAAGATTGATACAGACCGGACCCGTGTGTTTTTTAGGACTTTTGAGGGCAGTCATTGGAGGTGAGTTACCATATAGTTTAATTTAAACCACCATGAATCACTTCTTGCTCTTATAATGTACGTTTTGACATTCGTGGTCAAAGTTGAATTGATTGTTTTGACTTTGACCTTAAAAGACTCCTTTTCTTGAATGCAAGTAGTAAATGTTACTAATAACATCTTTTTACGTGTACAGCGGCCCAAAGGGTCACACTTGCAAAGTCACTGAAAATCCCTTGGTTCAAAGCAAGAGCGAATACAGTGAATACAGTGAATACAGAAGTCAATTCTCAGATATTATAAGAGAAGTGGTGAATAACATGACGGTTCCTGTAACAGCAATGCATGTGACCCCCATGGGATCGTACCGTAGTGATGCACACGTTGGCACATGGAGTGATAATCCAACGGTTCCTGATTGTAGCCATTGGTGCTTACCCGGGGTCCCTGATGCATGGAATGAAATCCTGTTTTCATACTTATGAAATTGTAAGTTGACTTTTTGTCTCTTTTGAGGTCAAATCTTGTTAATTTCAAATCCAAATTAGATATATCTCTTACCACCACATGAATGAATGGCCCATCAACATCCTCTTGAATCGATGGAATATTATTATTTTGTGCCACAACCAAATTAGACTTTGCATCCATGGAATCCACATTTTCAGGGATCTCGAGCTTATCAATAAAAGTTGCTACTTTTTTTTTTAATACAACTAGTGAGTTACCACCCGTGCTTTGCAGCGGGTTCGAAACGTAGATAAAAATAAGCAAATCGCGAGAGGTAAAGTTGTTTGATGTTTTAGTTAAGGGGTTAAACATGCCATTATTAGAGTTGAGGGGCTAAAGTTGTTTCTTATTAAAGTTGAGTGGCTTATTTGATGTAGTTAAGGGGCTAAACATGTCATTATTAAAGTTAAGGGGCTAAACATGTCATAAATATAGTTTAGGGGCTAAAGTTGTTTATTATCAAAGTTGAGGGGCTAAAGTTGTTTTAGTAAAGGGGTTAAACATGTTATTACCAAGTTGAAGGGCTAAACATGTCATTATTAAAGTTGAGGGGCTAAAGTTGGTTGATTCCAAAGTTGAGGGGCCAAAGTTGGTTGATGTGACAAAATAACATATTTGTAGTATCTATACATATAATAAAAGAAACCACTTTGAGGACACTTGTCATCATATTAGGCCATGTCTTATTAATAATTATAATTTTAATTTTATCTCTTCTAATTAATTATAGATAATCCTCCTACTAAATATTATTTAGTTTAATTATTACTTTTATATTTATTTATTTACTTCAAATTCAAACTTAGTTATCTAACTTGATATTAGAGTAAATTTCGATTTTGGCCCATGTGTTTATATCACTTTTACTCTTTTAGCCCAAAAAGGAATTTTTTTAACATTTAAGCCCTCAACGTCTTTTTTTCTAACCCTTTTGGACCATAAGGTCTTTTTTTTTTTGCTAAAAGGATAAAAGTTATATCACCACATGGGCCAAAATCGTAATTTACTCTTGATATTAACTATATATTTGAACGTTTTGTTTAGTTTGGTATCAAATAGATTTTACTTTTTTATTATTTGGTATATAAAATTACATTTATTCAATCCATGTAATAAATGAGGTTTCTTAAAGATGTATTATTTTATTATTTGGTAAACAATATTACATTTAATCAACTCGTGTAAAACAAGCGGAAATATTACATTTAATCAACTCGTGTAAAACAAGCGGTTTTAAAGATATAACTTTTTTATTTGGTATTTAAAATTATATTTATTCAACCCGTACAATATGGTTCTTATAGATATAACTTTTTATTGTTTAATATATAAAATTATATTTATTCAACCCGTGCAATAAAAGAGGTTTTTAAAGATATATTGTTTTATTATTTAGTATATAAAATTCATTTATTCGACCCGTGTAATACACGGGGTTATAACCTAGTATATAATATAGTGGAGGGTTCAAATGAGAAGATTTTTTTTGTAAGAAGAAAAAAGAAGAAGTTTCAACCAATAAGAATGCTTCATTTTACTTCATTTAATATTTGCATTTAATTTTAATATAAGGATATATTGGTAAACTTACATAAATCATTAATTTGTATTCTTCCCCTTTAATAACTAATTAAATTATATTTGTAACTCCTTTTCAAAATATACACTTTTTTCAAATTAAAAAAACAACTTAATTTAAAGTGTAGAATAAATTACTAGTTGTGTAGGATAAATTACGAGTTGTGTAGGATATATTTCGAGGCGTGTAGGATAAATTTCGACTGTGTAAGATAAAATTCTATAATGTGTAGGGTATATGTAGGAAAATTTTGATATGTGTTGGTTTTGTAGATTATATGTAGGATAATTAATGATTAGTTGACTAATTAATTAAAGAGATAAATTAATGATATGAGTTATAAATGAAATACTATTTTACTAATATGCCCTTTTTTTTTCTCACATTAAATTTCTTCTCAAATGAACCTTCCCCATATAATATAATGTTTGATGTGACTTTCATATTTGTTTTGCATTTTTGTTACATTAGACCATAAATTAAATTTGTACAACTTTATTTACAGTCATATTCAGATTTCAAGCTTGAGAAGTTGAACTCTCTGCGCGAATGGCATCAGAAGGCGTTTGATCCAACTTTTTTCCGACTTTTTCGTTCTTCGTGCACTCATCTTGTTCATCGATATGCAAATCATCGTCAACTGTAATCGAAACAGCTTCCGTGCCATTTGGGCCTTTCACAACATTCTTTCTCACTTTTAAATGCTCATCAACATGCACCATTTCGTCTTTGTTAGTCGTCTTGCTGCATTTCGCTGTGTTCATGATGAAACACCAAGCAACTAAAGCAAGTCCCACGAAGAAAATGCAGCCAAACGAAACAAAAACGACAACTATGACGGTCATTGTTGAGATTTCTTTAGTTAGTTGATGAGTTTGGTTAAATTTGTATGTTTTTTGAGATGGGCTTGATGTGAAAAATAGCTTTGAAGGTTGATTATTTGTAGTATAGCTAGTGAAAGTTGGGATATGACTTTCTAGTTTTAAGAAACTTGACTCTCATATTAAGCAAGCAAGTTTAATTGTATTGTAAAACACTTCTCACATGTTTAGAAGCCTCATTTCATTGTATTTTATTCATGTTTATTATGTATATTGTTCTGATCAACTTATGGATTGTTATTATTCTCAAACTATGGATTATTATTTTGTATAAACCCTCATTACATTATAAGTCTGTTTTAGGTAAGAACATATTCTAAAGACTGTTGTTCTAGTAATGAAAGAGATTAAACGGTATGTGTCTTCCTTGTGTTTTACCTTGTTGCAGTGGTGGACCTAATAATTATTCTACTGGTATCACCATGCTTATGTCTTCGAATTTCTATCAACTTGGGGATATTTACCATAATCCCAACAATAATGTAAACTTTAAATCATGAAATACACTCGATGTTTCGAATTTCTATCAACTTGAGGATATTTACCAAAATCCCAACAATAACGCAAACATTAAATCATGAAATACACTCAATGTTTCGATCCAACTCATACAAAAACCTTAAAACAACCTCAAAACTTCCCACTATTCTTTTTTTGGCTTACTGTGATATCGTCCGAAAGCCTATATAACAGATAAAAACGTAGTTATACCAACACAATTTCTTAACACACCTTGACTTTTTTTGAAGAAAAATGAGCTACAAAAATGGACATACAAATCTTTGGAGGTGTCTTACAATACAAACAATCTACAACTCTTCAACCTTAACATTGTCTTCAAGACAAGTTTCTTGAAACTTCAAAGATATGTATTATATCCTACCAAAATTTCCACAACCTTTCTCTACTACAAATACCAATCCACTTCATTTCATTTCTCAAACCAAACCAACAAAGTTTAATTAACCACTCTCATAAAAAAGATTCAATGAAGACTGTCATATTCGTCGTTTTTATTTCGCTTGGATGTGTTTTCTTTCTTGCACCCATAGTGATTACCTTGTGTTACTTCATGAAGAAATGGAAATGCAGCAAAAATGTTGAAAAAAATGAAATGGTGCATGTTGATGAGCATAGGAAGATGAGTGAGAACATTTTTCAAGGTCCAAATGGTAAGAAAAGTGTGGCTATTACCATTGATGATGATTTGCATGTTCATGGAGAAGAAGAGGTCACCAAGAATGAGAAGATTGGGAAAGGGGATTATTCAACTTCTAAAGTTTGAAGTTGTATGTGATTGTATTAATTAATTATTTACTATTGTGCCAATGTGTTAAGAATGAAATAAATTAAAATGTTGGAAGAAGCATTTTATGCAAGTCTTTTATATATATATGGACATGTATGATCCATAGAGAGTAAGGAGCTGTTTGACAACTTCTGAATGGTTAAGTCCTGAACTAGTAAGATGTCTGAATCATTAAGTGCTGAATCGGTAAGTGGTCTGAACCATTAAGAGCCAGTATGATGCTTAACCATTCAGAGGCAAATGTCTGACCAATCAGATTAGAGGTCTTAACTATTCAGACTTAGGGGCTGTTTGTTTGCATCTGAATGAAGCCATTCAGAGGCTTACCTCTGAATCGGTCAGAGGCTAGGCTGTTTGGTTGATTAAGATTGTGCCTCTTAATGATTCAGTACCCCTCTAAACCATTCAGCTCAAAAACATCGCTGAATGAAACTTGAGACAAAGATACCCCTTAACCATTTAGAGGCAAATGTCTGAACCATTCAGACATCTGCTCGCGAAACAAACAGTCTGAACCAATAAAAGGTCTGAACCATTAAGAGCCTCATTAAGAGCTAAACAAACAGTCCCTAAATAACTGAAAATGCAACTGAATCAAGAACCAAATATAGGAGAAAGGTGTGAAGCAAATTAACTCATCATCAATCACAAAATGGTTGTAAAATACAAACGTTTTAGCATTACTTAATGGTCAAAATTGTTTTTTTACAATCATAATCAAATAAATGTGATCGAAATACTTACGAGTAAGCAAATATGAACGGTGACATAGACATAAAATATCAGCCGCTGATCTTTTGGTCTAGTTGCAGCAGGTGTTTATCCCCATCAAAGTGATGCGGATTTGAGTCGCACTAAATGAGCCTTAGGTGGATTTTAGAAGATGTGTTCGCCTTTAGAAAATAAAAAATATCATGACTGTGCAAAGAAAATATTAATAAAAAAATGAACTTTTCCATAGTGTTATGGTTGTTGTTGATTATAACCCATTTGTTGTGGAGGATACGCGTACCCTCCTGGTGGATACCAGGCGGCCCCAGTACCATATTGGCCGCCTGGGCCGGGGTAGTTTACATACCCCGGCGTCTGATGGTAAGCCGGAACATTCCCTTGCTGATTATTCACATATGTCGTTGGAGGATGAGAACTACTCGTTTTTCCAGCGGCATCTCCACCATGAGAAACTTTTTCTCTCCGGAGCGAAAACGTAAACGTCCCAACGGGTTTTCCTCTCATGGTCTGCACCTGATAATCAACAACATGCTCCGAACCACCGGAGTTTGACTCGAGGAGATCACTAACCGGGATCGACACCTCACCGATGTCCTTATCACCCCATATCCGGTGTTGCCGGAGGACAAACAAGAGGGTGGCGGTACCAACAGCCGACTCATCCACCGGAAACTTGATCCGGTGGTTCCATTTAGGGTTCCTGCCACGCGATGAATGCGTCTTCTTTTCGACGACTGAATTTCCATTTATCAACGACACAACTACGTACACTTTCATCCTAAAGAACAAGAAGATGTTTTTAAGGCCACTGGCGGAGATGACAGTGATGTCTAAAGGACTATGATTATCCATGGTTTTGTTTCTTGAGTTTGTTCATATGTTGGTTGCATGCATGTAAAAGAACAAGAAACATTGTTGCTAATTTGGGTTTGTTGTGAGGTAAGGTTGTAGGTAACTTTGGGGTTGTTTGACACGGCAGAAGTGGTGGTGCTACGGTGGATAACTGCGGCGGAGTTGGTGGTCCTATGGCAGCTAGGATTATGGAGGAGTTGTTGCAAGTTACCGGAGAAGGGTAGGGAGATTATGAGAGAGGATTTTAATTATGAAGGATGGAAGAGAGGGATTAGCGGATCACCATTGCCTATACATCTTAATTTACATGCACAAAATTTAATGTTACAAACTTACAATAGTGAATGTTGTTGAACTCTAAAAATATGTTCCAATATGTGGAACATAATCTTAAGATTGTTGATATAAAAGTGTTACATTTTTGTGTTATATAAGTAATTAATTAATATGATAAATTGATAAGTAACATAAATAAGCAAATGTGGATTGAATTGCCATTGGATGAATACCTTCTTATTATAGATTTTTTTTAATGACAAATTTGGATTACTGACGGACTACCGGAGTATTATCGTGTCACGAATGGAACCGTCGATCATATCCATCTCCACTAGGCTATTAATGCCTATACATAAATTCAGAAGGAAACCCAATAAATCTGAGAAAAACCTTATTGTGGGAATCGAATCTAGAACCTAATGGTCCTTAAGCCTTATTCCAGCATCAAAATGCTACTAGGCTATAAGGCCACTGGGGGCGGTAACGTGATAGCAAAAAATAACGAGTGATGGCTTGCATGTTTCCACCGCCACTAACCTTTTCCACGCGTGATAGTTTTATGTTGGGGCGGTTGCGTGATTTTTTTCACGTCGTGATGGTTTTATGTTGTGAGGGTAGTTGTTGGTTGGGGGGAATTGTTGGGTGTGGTGGTGAGTGATGACCACCGCCACTAAAAAAGGTTGTGAGTGATGGAAAAATTGTTGCTGACATGGCGGAACATGATTGGATGTTTGTGAGTGATGGAATTCCATCACTTGTAACCACCCCCACTCCCCTAATGCCATGGGCAGATGTATATAATACTTTTATGTTCTCCTTTTCTACTAGTTTTTTTTTAAATAATTAGGGGTGCATGATAATTCAATAAAATTCAATTTTATATCTGTTTGGTTTGTAGAATTAGTTGGATTTTGAAAATGAATTTACAATGTTTGGTTGAAGAATGGGAAGAAAATGATATTAAAATGAATTTTGTTAAATAAGTACATGATCAAACATTTCTTTAAAATATGAAAGAATTTAATTTAATTTAATTTAAATACTCTAAGCAACATTTTTAGGCATATGAGGTTATACCTTATGTTTTGAGAGTTTTTTTTTTTTTTTTTTTTTTTTTTTTTGAAAAAAAACAACCTGGTTTCTTACTTTTAGTCCAAAGATTTTTACCTTTTGCAATTTTCATCTTATGCAATTTTTTTTTTAATTGTAACCCAAAACTTTTAATTATTTGCAATTTAACTCACAACTTTTTTACTTCCAACATTTATTCCCTATACTTTTCATCTTTCGCAAATTTCCATTTTACGTTTCGTTCTAATTTTTTCGAGTTAATACGACGCAATGTACGTGTGTGGTTCAACGTTTTTATGTTTCGTTCAACATTTTACGAGTTAACATGGCGCAATGTGCATGTGTGGTTCAACGTTTTTACGTCTGATTTTCCTATTTGACAGGTCCGTCGCAACGCGCAGGTCCTAGGTCGAGTCGGTGTTGGTGGTCGCTGATGGTGGTGTGACATTGGTATTATTTGGCACGGTTTTACTCCTCGCCGCAACACGGGGTGCTTAATTCTAGTTCAACCAAAATTGTTGGAATCGTCATCTTCATTGCTAGCGTCACTACCACCATAGATGTAGTCAACTCTACCACCCACATCGTGACATCGTCCCCATCGTGGCCACCACCCCCATCCCCACTGCCATCATCACATCCGCTACCACTACCACCACCATTTTTGTCGCCACCTTGCAACCATCGTTGCCATCATGTTAACCATCACCACCTTTACCAACATGGTAACCACACGATATTCCAAGTTTTTTTAACATATTTACAAACAAAACATGTTTATTTTGGTAAACAAAATGGAATAAGAAAGTTCCAAATTCGTCAAATTCCAATTCCTTAGACAAATTTTGTTTTTGTCAAATTCAGGGGCTCCTTCCTTAAATTTTTTTTATAGGCAAAAATCTCGATTGCACCCCTATAAAGTTTGGTTGAACCCTTGTTCGCACCCCAATAAAATAATTTGTAGGTTCGCCACTGATCAAAGCTACTTCCTTTAAGATAAACTTAAGAACCAAAAAAAAAAAAACCCCCTCGTAGTGTTGGTGTTGGGTTATAAAATAAGAGTATAACTGTGTTTGTGTGCGCACACATATAACAATAAACGTAGCCTACAACTTATTGTCTCAAGTCAAGTGCATTCTATCCTTAAAGCAATTTCGCATTCAATATCGGACAGATGGGAACCTCTTTTTTTCATAAGTAAATTACAAGTTTTGTCCTTTATGTTTACGTCAAATTTCAGGCGATGTCCTTTAGCGCAAAAGTTGACAGGCGGTGTCCTTTGTCTTTCGAAATCTTGCATGTTATGTCCTTTAGGCCAAACCCAGTTAGTTTTTTTTTGTTAAATCTGGTCATGTGCCTTGCACATGAGGGTATTCTTGTCATTTCATCTCTTCAGGGGCTATTCTGTAAAATAACTTATGTTTGGAGGACTAGGTTATAAAAAAAAAGATTTATAAATATAAAAAAATATGCCCTCTCTCTCTTGTTGCAGGTTGTTTGGGATTTTCGGTGAGGGTGGTGATGGTGCAAATACTACGAACTAGTACAATTCGACAGATCCGGTATAGCACCGGTGAAAGCATTAGCTTGTAACCAAACTTGCGACAACTCTATCATGGAAGCCAACACACTAACATCACTCGAAAGCCCAGAATTTTGATTATTCAACCACAGATTCTGAATATCCCACCCACCAAAAGTACTAGGAAAACTCCCTGTGAGATTATTATACGATTACCATTAAAATGAAATCCCCTCTCTCTGCTATAATCACCATTTAAACCCACCTCTCTGTTATAATCACCACCATAACCACTTCACCCCCACCAACAACAAGAACTCAGCAAATGAAATCCTCTTTTTACTTTCAATGCACTAAAATTCAAGAACTGTTTGCATCTTTTACATTTTTAACTTCAAAAAAAAAAAAACAAAACAAAACAAAACAAAAACAAAACCCTCATACCTTCACATCAGAATTAACTTTACCCTCAGCAAATTCAATCAAATCTTCAAAATTATCAAACAAGCTTCCACAGTTGATCTTTCCTGTGATGTTGCTGTTGTCAGATCTATTTGGGGTTAGGGTGCCGATGGGGGAGGCGGCGGTGGAGGAGGTGGTGGTTGGATGGTGAAGACGGCAGTGGGTGGTGGCAGTATACGGTGAAGAAGGAATGTCGGAGAAGATGTTGGTGTTGTCGGATCTATTTGGGGTTAGGGTTCCGATGGGGGAGGCGGTGGTGGAGTTGGTGTTTGTAGTGGAGGAGGTGGTGGTTGGATGATGAAGACGGCGGTGGTGGTGGTGAAGACAAGTCACAGTCGTGGTTGCAGGGGAGGAGGTGAAGACGATGGTGGTAGCAGCATATGGTGGTGGTGGTGGCGGCATATGATGGTGGTAGATGAAGATAGAGAGAGGTGGTTGTCTTAGGTAGGTGCGGTGGTGGCTGGTGGTCAGCAACGGCAGGTGAGTTGTAGTGATGTCTTAGAGAGAGTAGAGAGAGAAGGTAAGTATGACTGTTGATTTTTGTTTTAGAGAGAGAAAGAGAAATGTCAAAGTGTGTTTAAAGAGAGAGACTTTTAAGAATATTTTGTTTTATTTTATAGATAATATTAAATAAATAGGTAAAAAGACTAAACTACCCCTGTGTAATCTAATTTAACAGAAAAATCTAACTGGGTTAGGGCTAAAGGACATAACATGCAAGATTTCGAAAGACAAAGGACACCGCCTGTCAACTTTTGCGCTAAAGGATAACGTCTGAAATTTGATGTAAACATAAAGGACAAAACTTGTAATTTATTCTTTTTTAATAATAAGCTGCTAGCAGCATTATGCATAAGGTTTCATGGCAAAGTTCTTCACATGAAAAAAAGGGTAAGTGGTATCTTTTGTATAAAATGTACTTCATGGTGCAAAGTCGATCGAGCTACCGAGTTATCAAGGATATAAAATGATAAACAATCCATTATGTCTACGTCAAATTCATTAAGTTCCATAGGCATTAGGTCTATAGGGATAACATGGTTGTTTAGGCTTATTTTACAATTTTTAAGAATGTCAACTATCTCTTTTTGACTTCCATCAGCTATTTCTACTGTAAAAGTATGATCTAGGCTTTGAGATACCTGGTTCAAGTAAGGTCTAAAGGTAGTTGACACTATACTCCTATTTGCACCAGTATCAAATAACCCATGGGCATAAACATCATTTACGAGATACGTACCAGTGATAACGCCTGGAATGGTCTTGTTTTCCTCCGTGGTTAGTACAAATGCACGTCCCTTTGGTATATTTGGTTGTGTTCTATCATTCTTTTTGAGTTTGGGACATTCAGGTCTCATGTGGTTGGGATCACTACACTTAAAGCATCTCCCCTTCTCCTTGCACTCTTAGAGGGTATGGCCAATCTTTTTACAGTTGGGATTCGTCTGGAGGCAGCATGTCCCATAATGAGGTTTATTGAAGGTTTGGCAGAAAGGCACTACCTTTGGCCTTTTGAAATTATAATTTTCATTCACTATAAGGAAAAGACGTGTAACTTTTGAAGAGTTTATTCGAAAAGCTAATGAGCAGAACTTATTGCCTAGGCTTATTCTAGGTGTTAAATTAGAATTATTCTAAGTTTGTGACAAACTTATGACAATGGCAGGTGTTGCTTTGGTTAGCTCGGAAGCTTATGTAAGCTAACGCAATATGAGTTGAATTCACTGATACAATGAGGTTGATCTTGTTTAATCATATGTGTATAAATGTCGTCATAAGTGAAGTTACAGAAATGTTGATCAAATGGCAAGAAATGTGGGGGAGGATCCATTTGGAAACAACTCTATAAGGGTATGTAGAAATGGTTTTCATTACCCCATCTGGATGATATCCTATAACACTTAAATGTGGGGGTGTCTTGCATTTGTATCATAAAAAATTGGCAATAAGGATTTTGTAATCCAATCTAACATTGCAAACAGACGACTATGTGGAGGACACAAAGGTTGTAGTGAATAATGGAGATGTGTTTGCCTTAAATGATACACGTATCTTACAAAGACATATGTTATAACCAGATTCAGATGGCCACTGAGGTTATAGTCTTAGAAGTTGACAATAGGCAAAATTAACCTATGAGTTAAGAACACATCATGACAACTGATCTCAAATAAGCAAAGTTATTTGTTAATGTTTTGGATCCAACAACCTGAGGGTTTATTAGAGATTAAGTTGTGGAATGAGACTGAAGCCCATGGAAAAGGGTGTGTGATGGAAACCTAACTTAGTTGACTGGAGATCCCAAGATCTAAGTTGAATAGGACAACTAACTCATATGCCTAAGGGTGATCACTGTGGGGGTATAAATGATATGCATAAACTAGTATATATGGTCATACATACCCCAAAGTATAAAAGGGTGTTTAAATACGTCCTAGTCTATTCCTATGATATTCAGTGACAAAGAGTGAGGCTAAGCATAATATGTGGCAAATGATTTGGATAAATCACGATAACCACAATGCTTTTAATGATCTAAGGAGAATCACCTATGTTAGAGAGAAGTGGGGTCGCTTCGAATGGAATTGAGGGCACAATTCCTAGAGCTCTCGCAGAACCAGGAAAGTGTTCCACGACCATTATTGGACACGACTATGAGGAGATGACCCGGCTAAGGAGAGTCTTGTGTGAATTGTATTGTCGTCTACACAAACGGCAGACAAGTTCAAAGACATCGAGATCTACTCATAGCTAGTGGGCTAAGCGCATTTCATGAGCGAAGGTTCAAAGGGTAACATCTACATATCGTATGCAAAACTCAATTGTTGAGGTTCCATTGGAAATTTTATGTGTTTTGAACGATCTCCATTCATGTGGGGGATTGTTGGAAAATTGATGAATGGATATTTAGTGAATTATAATTTAACAAATTATAATTATTAATAAATTCTTCATATGGTGAATTAAAGACTAAACTCTTAAGTAGAGTTTTAATGTCTTTTAATTTGAGTCTTTATGTCTCAAATTAAGTCTCTAATTAAGTGAGACTTTTCACGCATCCTCAACTATTGTATAATAATAGGCTATGTGCCTCATTTGAGAAGAAGAACATCTAGAAAAATACAAGAGAAGATACAAGAAAATTAAATGAATATATGGAGAGTTATTGAAAAGAAAAAAAATACTTGAAGACCCATGTGTTGGGTACTTAGAGAGAAATGTTTTCTCTATTCGATTTCACCACCGTCACATCTTTATTTGTTCCATAAGTTCAAACACTACAATTATCCGGTGTAACCTCGGGCGCGTGACCATCTTCGGCAGTACAAACTGTTTCGGCTGTTGTACCATGGGAGACAAATGCGTCGTCTTTGGTAGAGACGTGGAATCTGTTTTAAGGGAAGCGTGTTGAACACGTGCCTCAACCAAAATCGTCAACGTTTTAGTGTGCTCTTTGTTGCAGTCAAGGAGTATTTTTCAAGACTCAAGATGATGAATACTCGAGCCTAAGATGCTATCAAGTGCGCGTGAAGTACCCACCAGAGATGCGACTTGAATCAAGATTGGTATATTTAATTATATTTTATATTCATTTTATTTAGTTACTGCAACTGGTATTGTACTATGATATTTCCTACGAATAACGAGAGTCTCGTTAATATATATTTTGTAATTATATATATCTATGGAACCCATTAAGTCTAACCAACTTTGAAATCAATATTGACCATTGGATCTTGCTAAGATTAAATCTCAGACCTTTAAACTCACATTTTTAACTGCTATGCTATAGTGGCAGTTCTCGTCAGTTTCTTAGGCTGGGAGGTTGCTCCGCCTTTTTCTGCCATCTTCTCCACAAATCACGTTTCCTACCATGGATCGTGGGTTCAATAAACTACCAATTATAACCTCCTCCGTGATATACACTACGGTTATGTCTCCAGAGTCGTATTACCGCTATCTCCAAGCCCTACACCTTCAACTTTCCCTGATCTCTAACTTATCATCAGAAGATCCGATTAGGGTTTCTCCTCCCTCTCCGGGCTTTAAGATCATGGAAATGGGAAGTTCCACCACCAGCACTGTCTATATCCAGTCTAAGGAGGAGTTCAGCAACAAAGTTCAAGAAAAATTCAATAACAATGGTGGTCCTGGTGAAGACATTGGCACCATAAACTAAATTAAGTTCCAAAAAATAGCAAGGTCAAAGTAGATTTCCCCCACTAGGGGCATGTTTGGCTAAGCTTTTCAAAACAACTTATTGAGTTATTGGCTTTTTGGAAAAGTCAGTATGGAGTGACTAATTGACTTATTGGCTTTTCCCCCTTACATACACCCTCATTGCCAAACATCATTTTGAAGCTTATGACTTTTCAAAAAGCCAATAAGTCAATAAGTTGTTTCAAAAAGCTTAGCCAAACATTGCCTAGGGCACAATTGGAGTGTAACATTTTGTAAAATTTCTGATCAAAAGCAACAATGGCGATATTATTTACAATCAATGGTGCAATAAGGTACATGATTTGAGGCTCTTTTTGTTTTCAATGATTTGTAGAATATGTTACTCGCTTTTTTTTTTTTTTTTTTGCAATTTTGTTTTATTTATTTTTATGAATGATTGTATGAAACTTCTCTGGCTAATATTATTTCCCTCTGGTCTCCATTTCGTATCAAACTTCTTTGGCTATTATTATTTCCCTCTGTCTATTTTTTTTTTAAATAGGATTAAATTTGCCAGGTTTGGTTAACAAGGGACAACATTCTCTGCTAACGAGTTCGTCTTGAACTGCGCGAACTTCTACCTACAAATGTTCAGCCGGCGAACAACAAATTAATCGATTTAGTAAGTTAACTCTTCATTTATTGTTGTACGTTTCTAAACATGAAATTCAAGTTTTACACTGACATTTGAAGATTGAAAACCAAGTTACACTTGCCTAATGCCTTGGTAATTTGGCATGTTCAAATTGTTTACTTAAAAGATCATGGTATGAGGTGGTTAATAACCATTTATTTCCTCATTACATGTTCTCTTAGTAGTGAATACTCTATTATATTATACGACAAGGAGTTTACATACTTCACAACAATATTAAACACATAATTTATCATATATAATGTATTAGTAAAAAAAAGCCAAGTTTCTGAATGCAAGGTTGAACTTCGGATTGATGTTTCCATTGTTGTATGGAAGAAGGAGGTTCTAAAGGGCTGGAGCCCAGCATGTTCGCCCACTGAGCCGAGTCTTCGCCCACTTCCGAGTGTTCTCCTTAGATAACAAAAATTGCCCGCCCCTTATGACCTTAAAGAAAATTTATAGTAACCAACTAATGTAATAACCTTCACTCTTTTTATTTATAGTAATTATATTCTGTACTTATAATATATCCTATGTGATAGGTTGATATGATTGTTGTTACTGATGGAAGCCGAATAATAGGTCTTAGCAATCTTAGAGTTTAGGGGATTGGCATTGCAATAGGAAAGTTGGATTTGTAGGTTGCTGCAGTTGGAACAAATCCTTAGAGATTAATCTTTGCACATTATCCATCCCTATAATTTTTGTAATTGTCTGTCACTAACTTGGTTATCTTTTAATAGGTACTTCATATCATGATTGATGTTTGAACCAATAATGAGACCCTTCTTTAAGACCCCCTGTGTAAGGTTCTCTTTACTCATAAACTTTCACGCAGATGCATTATATTACCATATTCTAGATCTTATATGACATTTTTACATCCTTTCATAATTTTTTTTTTTCTAGATCTTGGATTGCAAGCACACCGTCTTGAATTGAGGAAACTTTAACAATTATCTTGAGGTTGGTGGAATTGCAAATGTTCGGCCTTCTATTCAAAAACCGAGAAAGGTAAATGATGTTAATATTTTAGAATGTTTAAGAAAAGGAAACCATGTATAGATTCATGACTACATAAGGGTATATTGCATCTTTTTATGTTGTTTGATGATAAATTGTTGATGCATTGCAAAGTCTATGATGGTCATGGAAATGAAAGAGAATGGGGAGAGAAAAAGAATAAGAGAAGAAATTGAACAAGGGAACAAAAATGGTGATGATGTTTATGACATCATCATTAGTTGGAGGGTTCAAGAAGGTTGCAACCATGGACAAAACAGATAACGATTTGTGGGATTATTATAAGTGTTATTTTGGGTGCATTTATAGTATTATAGCCCTGAAACTGAACCTCACAACTGGTATAATCCCTAATATGAACGTTTCGGATGCACTTCTTGCTTTTGTGTTTACGAGAACTTGGACAAAGTTGCTCCAAAAATCCGGGATTTCATCTGTTTCGTTTACCAGACTTGAGGATAATATGATTCAAACATGTTCAGTCTCCTGTTACAACATTGCCATTGCAGGTTTAATATATTTTTTGACATATTTTATTAGTTTGTTACAGAATTAATTATGTATATTAATGTAGGTGGATATGGATCTTATTAATTAGGATTAAACAAGTAGGCAAAAGATCAAATACAAATAATCTTAACATACTAAACATACAAATTGAAGTAAAACCCAAAAAGACAAGGTGACATTTTTGTAATTACCACCAACTATCAAAGTTACAACCAAAAATACCTAAAAAAACACAAATTTTTTTTTTTAAACATTTTTTATTAAAAAATCGCTACATTTCGTTAGCAAAAAAAAAAAAAAAAAAAAAATTTTTTTTTTTTTTTTTTGCTGCTACTAAAAGTAGCGATTTTTTAATAAAAAATGTTAAAAAAATAAAATAATTTGTGTGTTTTTTTTTTATTTTTTTTAGATTTTTTTAGGTTTTTTGGGGGTTTAGTTTTTAGCATTTTAGCTTGGGGGGGGGGGGGGGGGGGGTTAGGTTTTTTTTAGGTTTTTGGGGGGTGGGGAGTGGGGGGGGTGGGGGGTTTAGGTTTTTTTTTGGGGGGGGGGGGGGGAGTGGTTAGGTTTTTTTAGGTATATTTGTAGAGTAACTTTGATAGTTATTGATAATTACAAAAATGCCACCTTGTCTTTTTGAGTTTTCCTTCAATTTGTATGTTTAGTATGTTAAGATTATTTGTACAAGAACTTTACCCTAAACAAGTAACATATGAGCTAGCAAGAGGAACAAGTTCACCCGACATTTACAAAGAACCTAGTGTTTGTTGTATGATGGGCTACTCATTTTTTGTCTACTTTATTGGTCTTTTTGTATTGGTTCCACTCAAAAAGGTATATCATCTTATAAGCTTTCTGATTTATTATGTTTTAATCATAATAATTAGTAAAATATTAAATGGATAATCTGTGGAGATCAAGAGATGCTTTATGTCAGGTTGGGTTATCCGGAGGAGTTTAATGCGGAGGTAGTTGAGTTCCTTATAAAGATGAAGAATCTTTAAATATTTGAGGATCATTGCTATCTTTCTTCCATATTCTCCTGTTAATATATAGGTATGTCATCTCTAACTTCTTCCTTTAAATTTTGTTAATTGGTTGATTTGGGTAAAAGGAAATTTGTATATCCGCATATCGGAGCATTTGAGTCAACTCTAACATACAACGGGTTAAATCAGGAACTTAATAACATCTGCTATTTAAAACGAGGTAAAATGAGTCAGCACCACACATGGTTTTTGTATGTTGCCGCTAGACCAACGGCCAACGCCTGAACCAAATTGACATGTTTTTTTTTTCTTTTCAAAATGGTCTATTTGACCCGTTACATGACCAACCTGTCCCTTTTGCCATATTTAATTTTGTTCTATTTATTGCAGATTCTTTATGACGGGCTGAGTGTTTGATATGCTTAAACAATCTAAGTTATAGCTTATATATTAGCCCACTATGGAACGAAGATCTAGTGTTTGTAGCAGCAGAACCGGTTCAAAGAAGCTTTAATGTTAACCGTAGAAGAGAGGTAACAAAGATGAGTTTCTAGGAAAATGTTTGTTGCCATTGTACTCGGTTCATCGAAGATGGGACAATAAAGCCGTACACTCAAAATGGCACAACCTTGAGAAACATAAGGTGATTGATGGTGAGAAAAAAGAATCAAAGTTCGCTAGTCGAATTCATCTATGAGTGTGTTTGGATGGAGGGTATCAGAGCCGGCCCTCAAGGAGGGCGGGGAGGACAACCGAACAGGGCCCGTGATTTCGTAGGGCACATATTTTAAAAAAAAATCCGATATTATATATGTAAAAAAAAAATTTTAATAGGGTATAACCAAAAAAATATTAAAATAGGCCCACTTAAAAAACATATTGTTTAAACTATTTAGCCCATTAGGTTAGTGAGCCCAATACCCAAATATTTTCTAAAAACTAATTAAAAAAAAGTGTGGACGTGGGCGGCAATCAGGAACAGAAACGTCGGTTCGAAGGAAACTGAGGGAGGAAGAACAGATGTTGCACACTTGCACAGCCGATCAATCGATTGATCATCATTCAACAATCATCATCACACCAGCAGGCAGCAGCCTTCGATTTCAGTCACATGCTCACAGCAGCCCAGCATGTCAGCAGTAGTGCAGTTTTTCACATTTGCACAACCTTGGTTTATGTTGTTGTCGAACATAGAATTCATTTATTCAGTTATATGTCTCGAATTCATTTATTCATTGAATCATTTATTCACAACACTTCAGTGAATCAGTTAGTTATATATGTCGAATTCATTTATGTTGTTGTCGTCTTGTCGAACATTATTCAGTTAACTTATGAGTTATGTGACTATGTCGATTTAATTTGGGGTTTCAGTTCAGTTCATTATGTTGTTGTCGTCTTGTCGAACATTATTTCGGCGTTAATGGCTCCCAAACAACCATCCGGATGGCAAAAGCGACAAGATGAATTGGTGAAGTCACAAAAGGGTGCTATGCAAAAAATTTTGACGCCTAGTTTTTACGGTACGTCATTCATTCGAATACTATATTTTGTATTTTGTTAATTGCATTGTTTATCGAATGCTATATTTTTGTCAACGGTTCAAAGTTGTATGAAAAAAAAAACTAGTTTAAATTTTTTATTTAGTTAAGACCTAAGGGCACGTTTTTCGAGCTCGAACAGGGTACATGAATTCTCAGGGCCGGCCCTGGAGGGTATCATGTGTTGTATGAGTATACGAATTATAGTCGCGATTTAAGGCCGACAACTAAGGAAATATGGAAACCGAGCAGTTGGATTTTGGAGCTCGGGATTATAAGTGCGAAGGGGTTGTCACCTATGAAGACACGAGGCTGTCGTGGGTCAACGGATGCGTTTTGTGTGGCGAAGCATGGAAATAAAGTTCCAAATAAACCGTGACAGTAATACACAGGGGAATAATAATGCTAATACCTTGTGAACAACTGATTTGTCAGACCCTAAATTGGATAATCCGACTTGGTTTTACTTAGCAATTGGAAAAAAGAGTGCTAACTACTAATTTCCTTATATTAGCTATAACAAAAGTTTTTTTTTTTTTTTTTTTTCTTCAGAAGTGAGACCCCAAAATAAATTAGTAAAAAGTTAATTGTTAACTTTAAACGCACTACTAATTGTAATAATTTTTTTATTTAAAAGTACTCAAAGAAATAAACCGGTCGGGATGTTATTATGACGTTGAATTCCCCGTCTGTCGGACGGGTATCCCCAAATAGTGGGCTTATGGCTTTAATATTTATGGTTTTAATGTGTTATAAATACTATGGTTATATCATAAACTTGTGTATTTATTATGATATATTTTTTATTTTATTATACCATTAATATGCCCGTCCAACAGACGGGTATAGAACTAATTTCAGACGAAAAACAGGTTCAAGCGTAGGTGTTGGAGCCCTAATTTCAAACGGAAAACATCGCTTGTGTTTTGGTTTTTGGTTTATGAGCAGATAAAGCTACGCGCTTTCGAATGGGCGGTGGTTATGTCGCCGACATCGATTTGGGGCAAAGCGGTGGTGGTCGATGTTGGTAGGTGACGCAGGTTTGGGGAAGAGCGACGGTGATTTGTGGTAGTAAGCGGTGTAGATGCCCTAAAAATGGATATTGGTGGAGTGGATGACACGTGTGGGGCATTATTACGCTATTAGCGCAACCCGTCCACCGGACGGGTATTAAACTAGTTATATTTTATAAAACGTGAACCTAGTTCCTAAAAGATTGATAGAGTTTCTTGTGCTTATTAATAAAACCCTTTAGAAATATTGTAACACAAAGCTACTTTAATAACCAACAATATAATATCATAAGAGCAATTTTTATTACTACAGACCTGAAGTGATCAATTATATTAGTCAAACATGGAACAGGAACAAAGAGAAAAAAAAAAAAAAACAAAAGATGTCATGGTTTTGTTCAGTGTAAATGAATTACAAACCAGTCCCTGCATTGGCGAAGCTTGAATTTTTTTGCGAGGGGGTCGAAACGTATATAACAAAAAATTTCTATAGAACCGAGGGGTCGAAAACATATATACCCAAAAATTTATATACGAAAACTACATATATAACACTACTGGCCGAAAAGTTCGGGGGGTCGAGCGCCCCTCCCGGCCCCTTCAAAGCATCACCCTTGAGTCCCTGGACTTCCATCATATGTCTTGTACTCGTGTTAAAGCATTTTTTTTAACGACAAGGAACGATGTGCCAATCACCGTGACACCGGGCGCTGTGGCCAAGGTCGACTACTCGACCGCCACCAGCCCCTTGGCTCTCCCTAGATGCGCGGAAACCCGACCTACACCAAGGCACGACAGTGGAATAATCGGTAAAACCTCGCCTCTCATCCAAGTTGAACCGGCGCCACCCGTATTCGCTCTTCACCTGGATGCCGCAGAAAAAAATAATGAAGAGAGTGGGAATCGATCGAACCTGAGTCACAAGGAACACCAATTCTTTCCCCAACCACTCCATCACTATCTCATTGGCTCGTGTTAATGCATTTTTATTAGTTTTTGTATTGTAAATGCATATATTAGTTACTGGTAGACAAATACACAGAACACATACAAAACACAATTTGTAGTTACAGAATCTCCTAATGGCCCACGGCCACGGGTCTAAACAACACCCGTCAATCATAATATAGAGTTAGGTATGCTTTCGATAAATTCTTTCATGTAGAAGTAGACAAGAGATCAGGAGTGTTGATATGATTCGAAACACGACATGAAATTAAGACCATGGGGTATGGAGAGCCTCATCCCTAAGGGGATGGGCCGCCACGTAAGCGAGGCCTAAAGGGGATGGACCTAGGGGGTGGGGGATGAACCCTTTATATATATATATATGTATAGGTGTGTGTGGGAGAGAGGCCCGTCGCCACCGGCTTGTGGAGGACGGAGAAGCCGGGCCTGGCCCGGCGCCAGAGCAGAGGGGTGGGGAAGACGGGGCGGCGAGCAAGGGACGGGCATGGGGACGTCCCCCATACCCTCCGGTCTAATCATGCTTGGAGATCTCATAATGAACCTGTTTAAAAATAGTTTATATATATCCGGGTTGGTATGTTTAACCCATATTATTTAATTAAATAGATCGACCCGTCTTGTTACAATATGCTTAACCAAAATATAACACACATTTAACTAAATGAGTTAAACAGGTTATGTATAAGATGAACTTAGGGTTAAAGTTTTTGAAGCGAATAAGTACATAGATAATGTTCGGCTTCAACGATTCACCAGTCAACGCTAAAATGCGCAACACTATTGTTACCCACTCTCATCTCCCCCATTACACCTTGATGGATGCATTGAATGAAAACGATGCCTGCACCAATTCAACAATTTGATATTTCTGGCAACTTCTGTGGAAAACTTTTTAATCGTACAACAATTTGATGGGATATGTCCTTTTTTTTTTTTTGGGAAGGTGACTTTCTCTGTACAGGACCGAATTGGTCACCGGGGTCATGTCGAAGACATTCCCCCGTCAACCCCGCTCTTACGGACGCGATGTTCGATCGGGCCCCGGCCGGTGCGCAAGCTGACCTCCGCCCGGAAACCATACTGCCCCCACACGAGAGACTCGCTGGGGTAACAGCTGGGTAAAACCGGGTTGCCCTCAGGACCGCACCATACCTCGGTAGGAACGATCCATCATTGGGACTTCCCCCCTAAAGCCACTAGTGGGAGTCGAACCGGTGACCTCCAAAGGAGGAGCCGGCCGACATAACCACATTGGGACAAACCACTGGGGCACGAGGAGGGGATTTGATGGGATATGTCCTTAGATCATAATATTTATTCTAACTTACTTTTTAAGAAAAAAGAACGAATACTTTGAAAATAAAGTAGATATGAAAAAATTAATAGATATTTAGGTGAAAAGTTGTACATGAAAAAACAAAAGCAGAATATATCAAGAAAATACAATCATAAATCATAATTTTTATTTATTTTTTATTTTTATAAATTTGGATTCACAATTCTAACTTACTTTTTAAGCAAAAAGAACAACTACTTGAAAATAAAGCAGATATGAAAAAATTTGGATAGGTTTGCTACTAGACTAAATTTGAGAAGAAAAAATGTGGATATTAGTTCGGTTATGTGCCATTTCTGTGACGAGTATGAGGAATCTGTAGATCATTTATTCACGGCTTGTTCGGTAGCTATTCGGGTGTGCAATGGCGGAGCTTATCCAAAAGTTTCGAGGGGGGGCGTAAAGTCATGGGACCCAAAAAAAATTTTCCTGTCGTTATGTTTCGTGTCAGGCCGGCTATTCGATTCTGGTCGGGTCAAATAATAACAGTTCCAAATAAAACTAAAAAAATTCCATTCATTCAAAGAACCCATTTTTACATATAAAAAACTAAATATTGTTTAACAAACAAAAGACCAATATATATATATATATAATGGTACGAGATAAATGAAACCTGGACGAAGAATTACAACTCAGCTCGACGACCTTTAAGATTTAAAGTGGTAACAAACTTTACTTTGTTTTAAATATTATATAAATAATTAGCGAAAATTACTGGAGTGGCGATCCTATATAATTTTAAAAATTTCGGATGAAAAGTCGGAAATTATACACTTCTAACCGAAACAAAGAAGGGGGCGGGTGCACTCTCGGGCACCTACTAACCTACGCCCCTGCGGGTGTGGGCGGCAATGAGCGCACGGTGTAATATACCCCCGATCTTCACTTTCGAATTCAAAGATTTAATGAAAATTCATAATTCTCGTCAGACTGGTAAGAAAGCGAAAAAGATTATTCTTGGGTTGGTTATCATATCGTGTTGGTGTATTTGGAAAGGTAGGAACGAGTTAGTCTTCAATCAGATCAAGAGAAGTGCGCAAGATATTTTGGTAGAGAGTAAGTCGAGGGGATTTGGGTGGATTAAAAATAGATCTTCATGTAAATATATCAGTTGGAAGGAAGGGGTGGTGTAAATATCCGATGTATATTTTGTAGTTTTGCCCTTTGCCCGTTTGGGTCGGGGGTGCTGTTTTGTAAGGCTATGAGGTGTGGATGGAGCCCCATGGGGCTTTATCAAGTCCACCTAGGATCCACCTCATCTATGGAGCCCCCGTTTAATTTACATGGTGTGGATAGAACCCTTATTAAACAAAAAAAAAAAAAAAAACATTTGATTGGTCCAAACTCCAAGCCATGGCGTTACCAGGTGTTACCATGATGGACCCCATCAATGGCGCCCCCCTCTTCACTTGGAGGGTGTGGTGATGGAGCCCATATGGGCGCTATACATGGTGACGTGGCGGGGATGGAGCCCCCACACCCTCCAGCCTAATGGTCTTTTGACCGTTTAGGTCGGAGATGTGTTTTAATGAAGTTTTATTTAAAAAAATATGAAAAAATTAATAGATATTTTGGGGAAAAGTATCGTACATGAAAAGCCAAAAGTAGAATATATCAAGATAATATATAAAAATCTGTAATTTCATTAAAAAAAACAGTCATTAAAATAACTTTTCTTTATATTCATGATTAAAAGAATATATGACTGTGTTTTTTTAATAAAAAAAAAAACAAAGTCGTTAAAATTACTTGTCTTTATACTCATGATTAAAAGTATTAATGACTGTATTTTTTAAAATAAACAAATAATGACTGTTTTTTTTAAATAAATAAATGACTGATTTTTATATTAAAAAAATCATAATTCACTCAAACCTTCAAAACTAGAGGTGCACAAATCGAGTTTTTGTTAATACTCGTTTCCGGATACGATCGGGTATTAAGAGAAATCAGGTAGGGTTCGGGTATTGAAAAGAAAAGTCATATCTTATGTACCCGGGTATGGTATAATCGGGTTCAGGTATAACCAGGTATTGGAATCGGGTATGGATCCGGGTATTAATGCCCGATTTTTAAAAAAATATGTTTTTTTATATACATAATACCTGATTTTAAAAAATATGTTTTTTTATTTACATAAAAATAAATGCGTTTAGAAATTAAATTTAGTTTGTAATTTGTAAAAGTAATTAAAAATAAATTACAATAACATAAATTCACTCAAATACAAATTATTTGTTTTATAATACGCATTTTTAAAAAAACTTAAATATAAAAATTGCAAAGTAAACATATAAATATACCTTAAAAATTCAGGTATTCTATTGGGTATTAAAAAACCGGTATCGGGTATAGGGTATAACCGGGTTCAGATATAGGGTATGACTGGTTCTAGGTATTTTCGGGTTTCAATCGGGTACGGGTATTGAGCTCAAAATTGATATCCTATCCATACCCTACAGGTAGAGTCGGGTTCAGTTACGAACATACAATACCCGAGTACAAAAATAACCGGTTTCAGGTTTTTATCGGGTTTTTTGTGCACCTCTCCTAGAAACATAATGATTTGTTAAACTTTATACAAACCAATGAGCATTTAAGGATTTTTTTTTTTTTTTTTTTGAGACTGTGGGCCATGGAACAACGACAGGCAACGGCGTCGGTGGCTTTTCAATACCACCAACATACTAATCTGGGAACCGGTTTCTCTTTCTCAATATACGTTTGGCTTTTTTTGCTTTGATTTTTCTTTTTTTTTTATGGTTTAAACATTTGATTTTGTAACAGGGCCTTAAGGCTAAGACTATGGGGTATGGGGCGGCGGTTTAGGTATGGGTTGGGTAAAAACGTCCAAGTCACCACCCCGGGTTAGCTTGGGTTTTGGCGTGGCTCCTTGGGCGAGACTTTCAGCCCGGACGTTGGGCAGGTCTATCAATATGACATGGCGGGCTCTCAATGGCCAAAACAACTAGCCGTTGGCCAACGGCTATGTGTAAAAAATTTACTTTTTACGTTTTACGTTAAAATTTTTACGTTTTACGTTAAACTTTTTACGTTTTACGTTTTATCCTTTACGTTTTACATTAAACTTTTTACGTTTTACTTTAAAAATTTACGTTTTACGTAAAAAGTTTACGGTTTTAGCTTTTTTTTCAAAAACTTTTTTACATAAAAACGAACGCACCCAGAAATCGCAACTCGGTATGTGTCTCAGATAGATTGTTATCATCATCGACTGGGAAAAAAAATAAAAAATCAACAACAAAAATAAAAAACAGTGTTTGGATTCTTGAAAAAATGGGGTTTTGCTCAGATTTTTCCTGATAATCAGAGGCTGCAAAGTGGGGTTGCAGGTTCAAAAATCTACCATCCACCAACCGTGTCGCCCCATCGTCATGAAAATATACTTCTTTTTTTTTGCATCATCACCACCCAAATCCAAACGGATCAAAACCCACATAGTTCACTGTTCGAAATCTACCAAAAAGCACCAGCAAAACCTACAGATTCAAACATTCAAAAATCACTGTTCGAATCTACCAAAATCACTGTTCAAACATTCAAAATCACCAGCAAAACCCAGCAAAAATCACTATTCGAAATCTACCAAAAAAGCACCAGCAAAACCCACAGATTCAAACATTCAAAATCACCAGCAAAACCCAGCGAAAACCCTTACCAACAAACACATGAACATCATCAGTGAAACCGCCTCCCCTTTTTTGCTCTGATCTCCACAAAAGTGAAACCGCCTCCAACACCAGCACCGCCGACCAACCACCGACCAACCACCGTCTTCCGCCGCCGACCAACCACCTCCTCACTACCGATCAAACATCTTTTGGGTTCCTTGGAGGAGATGAGAGATGGGTTGCAGGTCTGAGGGTCGCCGGAGAAACGAGGGGACGAAGTGGCATCATCAGCCACCGCCGTTCACACATGAGTGAAACCCCCCTTGATTTATGCAATCAATTTAAGATGAAAATTACACATATATCCTTTTTGTATTTAATTAAATGGAAAAAAATTAACCACATAATTACCATCATGCCACTCATCTAAATCTCAAGATCATGAAAATCAAAGGCCAAGATGAGTTCACACTGTTTACAACTGAGGAGGGTGTTCACTCTTGAACCTAATCCTATATATATATATATATATATATATATATATATATGCTTCTACAATTGGTTCATGGGTTTTTGTTATCTCATAGGAATCTTTAGTTTTGTTTAAATTGTGGGTTTTCTTTTTGAACTGTGGATGTAGGGTTGGGTTATATGGATTGATTATCAACAATATTGTTGGAGATTTATGCTAAATTTGAGTACCTAATTTTAGGGGTTTAGTTTCTTAACTTTGTAGATAACAGATAATGGGTTTAGGTGTTTGTATTGTTTAGATTATGTATTAAGATACCTGTATGTATCTTTGTAAGTTAGCTTTTATTTTTGCTGATTACAAATACTCTAGGTGTTGTGAATAGAAATAGAGAAGGTACGTGGACAGAAGCTACAGGAAAACAAGCACAACAGGTTGTGATTCATGTACAGAACACATTTACCTAAGAGCCATTTAGGTGTAGGAAGTTTTATTTGATTGCATTATTGAAGTAGAATTTTGCTGATACGGTAAGCAACTGTTGAGGAATTATAGTTTTCGCTTTGATTAGGTGTATATTAACCGTGAATTATGACACTACCGCGAAGCTCATGTTAAATATCTTATGCAATTGTGGAGAAATTATATTTTTTCGCTCTGATTCGATGTATATTAACAGTGAAATGTGACACCGCCGCAAAGCACGGGTTAAATACTAGTTGGTTAATATGATTCATATCATGTATAATAATATATACAATAAAAATCATCCTAATTTGCTCATACTATATACCAAGAGATGGAATAATGTTACACTAATAACTATATAATAAATAAAAAATATATTGAGTAGTTAAATAATTAAAAAGTAAAATTAAATAATAAAGGAAAAGTAAAAACTGTGTTTTAAATATTACAAGAGTTAATTTCATGGTTAGTCCATGTGGTTTCTCCAGATTTCAAGGTTGGGTATTAAGTTCTCAGTCACTTTTTAATGACAGTTAGCCTTAAGACCTTAGAATATTACAAAATCAAACGTTTAAACCTCATATTGTTATTTTAAACTATTAGTACCCAAGGTTGTTACTTTGCACAAACCACAGTAACTAACGGTGTAATTAACTATTTTCCTTTATAAAAAGTGTTTGTTTGTCACACATTCAATTTATATAATTTTAGCAACCTATACATAAGTAGAATATTATGAAACTTATATTAACACTTTTATCTTTTATATCAGTTACTATATGTAGGAGGATTATACAAATGTTTATCTCACTTTTCTTATATCTATCAAACACTACGTACATAACTACATATACGGTTCTCATAGTTCGTAATATAAAAGATCAAATACAAATGAAGCTTAATATACAAAATGACCAGAACGTGAGAAGTGAAGAAAGTTTGTTATTTTAAAATTTTTTTTTCCTAATACTTAATAATGATGTTTAATTGCAAAATGTAAAAAAAATCGTGATTCTAAAGTAGTAGAGTAATTATTGTAGAGATAAACATAGAATATTATGAAACTTATATTAACACTTTTATCTTTTATATCAGTTACTATATGTAGGAGGATTATAATATAAGAAAAGTGAGATAAACATTTGTATAATTTATACAAATGTTTATCTCACTTTTCTTATATCTATCAAACACTACTTACATAACTACATATACGGTTCTCATAGTTCGTAATATAAAAGATCAAATACAAATGAAGCTTAATATACAAAATGACCAGAACGTGAGAAGTGAAGAAAGTTTGTTATTTTTTTAAATTTTTTTCCTAATACTTAATAATGATGTTTAATTGCAAAATGTAAAAAACAAATCGTGATTCTAAAGTAGTAGAGTAATTATTGTAGAGTATTTATAATTACTCTACAAAATTACATAATTACTCTACTAGTGTAAAAAAAAAACTCAGTGTTTATTTGTAGACTAATTATAATTATCCTACAATAAGGGGGGAAGGGGGTGGTCATTACTTGCAAAAATTCCACCACTCACAACATCCAATCAAATTCCGTCATGTACTCTACTAGTGTAAAAAAAACTCAGCGTTTATTTGTAGACTAATTATAATTATCCTACAATAAGGGGGGAGGGGGTGGTCATCACTTGCAAAAATTTCACCACTCACAACATCCAATCAAATTCCGCCATGTACTCTACTAGTGTAAAAAAAAACTCAGTGTTTATTTGTAGACTAATTATAATTATCCTACAATAAGGGGGGAGGATGTGGTCATCACTTGTAAAAATTCCACCACTCACAACATTCAATCAAATTCCGCCATGTCATCAACCATTATTCCATCACTCACAACCTTTTTTAGTGGCAATGGTCATCACTCACAACACCCAACAATAAACCCTCACAACCCCTCACATCCATTTATCACTCACAGCCCATAACGCGTGAAAACAATCACGGAAACATGCCCATCATTCGTGAACTTTTATGGTGGCGGTGGAAAAATTGATTCATCACTCGTTGAAGTTTGGCCCATCACGGAGAAAAATCAACCGCCCCCAGTCCCCTAATTACTCTACTGGTGTAAAATAATATTTTTTTTATTCTAAAACTAAAATACGTGCTTAATAAGATCAGGAAATAATAAAAAAAAAATATTTCATTCACTTCTCACTTTAAGAGCATTTTGTATGTTAAGATTCATTTGTACAAAAACTTAACCCTATATAATATAATAATCATAGGATACAATACGATACGATACCATATGATATGATACGATATGATATAATATGATATGATACGATACGATCGATACGATATAATATGATATAATATAATAATAGTATTATCAATAATAATAATTAAATCCCATATGTATTAATGGTTTCTTGTTTTTATTAAACGGTGGGTTTTAACATTTAAGTTGTCAACGTGTCGGTCAAAAGAAACAAAACCAGGTAAACCAAAACCTGGTTGCTGGTTTTTAGTTTTTACCACCTGTTTACTAAGATTCTACAAAGTACTACAAACACAACTCAAACCCTCTATAAATACCCATTTCCTCACACTACATCTTCATCTCAAACAACAACCAAAACTCACAATTTAATCTCATTTCAAGAATATATTCTCTGTTTCAGCGATCAAACAAAAGTATGTCGACCACTACAGGCCAAGTTATTCGATGCAAAGGTAAGCATTTAATTCATTCATATTTGATGTATCTGTCTCTTTTAAAAACAGGGTTTCGGCGCAGCTTTTTGCCTTTTTATTCTTATGTAATTTTTTCTATCGTTAATATTCCTTAAAATGCCGCAGCTGCTGTGGCGTGGGAAGCCGGAAAACCGCTGGTGATCGAAGAAGTGGAGGTGGCGCCACCGCAGAAAATGGAAGTCCGGATTAAGATCCTCTTCACTTCCCTTTGCCACACTGATGTTTACTTCTGGGAAGCCAAAGTAATTATTATTTTAATATGTTTTTTTTAATAAAATCAATTAGTCTTTTATATAATTAATATGTTTTTTTTAATAAAATCTTTAATTACTGTAGGGACAAAATCCTGTATTCCCAAGAATTTTAGGACATGAAGCTGGAGGGTATGTTACATTCTTGTACAGTGGCGTAACCAGAACTTCTTTGTCAGAGGTCATCATAAGACTCTTTTCTACCGGCTACAACTAGAGAGTCTAAAACATGTTTTTCCTAGAAAAATCTCAGATTGTACATATAAAAATCTTATAAATTCTATATCCGGGGTCAGCGGACCCTCTTGACCCCCCTCTGGTTCCGCCCCTGTTCTTGTATCTAATTAAAAAAGTTGTGTAACATTTATCAGTTTGAATTATATAATCTGATTGATTTAATTAACATGAACAACACAGGGTTGTGGAGAGTGTTGGGGAAGGAGTGACTGATCTTCAGCCAGGGGATCATGTTCTTCCTGTTTTCACTGGAGAATGCAAAGAGTGTGCTCACTGTAAGTCCGAAGAGAGCAACATGTGTGACCTTCTCAGGATCAACACCGACAGGGGAGTCATGCTTCACGATCAGAAATCGCGATTTTCGATCAAAGGCAAACCCATCTTCCATTTTGTGGGGACTTCTACTTTCAGTGAGTACACGGTTATTCATGTTGGGTGTCTTGCAAAGATCAACCCTCTTGCCCCTCTTGATAAAGTTTGTGTTCTCAGCTGTGGGATCTCCACTGGTATATATTTAATTTGAGTACATGATCACTTGTTTTTTTGGATTTTTTCGACGTTATTTTGACCAAAATAATTTGTGTTTCTTAGGGCTGGGTGCTACTTTGAATGTTGCAAAACCGAAAAAAGGCTCTTCGGTGGCGGTTTTCGGTCTGGGGGCAGTGGGACTTGCTGTAAGTTTTCTCAAATTGTGACTTTTAAATCATGTAAAAATGTATGAATGTGATTAAAATGGTAATGAATTATTTGTAATTAGGCTGCTGAAGGTGCAAGAATTTCTGGGGCTTCAAGGATCATTGGTGTTGATCTTAATGCCAATAGATTTGAGCTTGGTATGTTATAAAAAAAGTTATATATTTCATATTAAAAAATGTGTAAAATTGAATTAATCATATTTTATTTTTGTTACAACAGCAAAGAAATTTGGGGTTACAGAGTTCGTGAACCCAAACGATTACAAGAAGCCAGTGCAAGAAGTGATTGCAGAGATGACAAATGGAGGGGTTGACAGGAGCGTTGAATGCACTGGTCATGTTGATGCTATGATCTCCGCTTTTGAATGTGTTCATGATGTAGGAATTCACCTTAATTTGCTTGAATATTTATACATAACTGTTTTTTTTCTTTTTTTTTTAATATTTGTTTTAACTTTTGTTGAATTTTGGTGCAGGGTTGGGGTGTTGCTGTTCTTGTAGGGGTTCCACACAAAGATGCTGTGTTCAAGACCAATCCTGTGAATCTGTTGAACGAAAGGACTCTGAAGGGTACCTTCTTTGGAAACTATAAACCGCGATCTGATATTCCTTCGGTTGTCGAAAAGTATATGAACAAGGTAACTAACACATTGATTTTTTAGTTTACAATTACTAATAAAAAAGGTAATTGAAAATTGAAGGATTTGAGGGTGTTTTTTTTTTTTTTTTTTTTTTTTTTTTTTTTTTGTGCAGGAACTTGAGGTGGAGAAGTTCATAACACATGAAGTTCCATTTTCAGAGATCAATAAGGCCTTTGACTTGATGCTTAAAGGTGAAGGTCTTCGTTGCATTATTCGTATGGATGCATAAATAGTTTCAAAGTGTGGAAGAGAGAGCAGTAGGTGTCGTCTATTCGTAAAGATATATGTGTGTGTTTCTCGTTTCTCGTTTCTCATCGTCGTAAATGTGTCCTTTTTGATCTGGTTTGTTACCCATCAAAGATTTTGAGTTTGAATAACAAATAGATGCATGCATCTTCAAAAGTAAACGTGATTTACTCCTTGATCGTTTGGGCTTTTGTATAATTCTCCTCGGCCTTAACCGGTTGCCCGATCCAGGTTGTTGACTTGTAACCCAATAGCGTAGACATCTTCGTTTTAGCGAGGAAAGCTCCCGAGTGAAACAGGGCCGCATGTAACATGGTCGTCCCATCACGTTACCGAAACTCGATCAATAATTTCGATCCCCTGCTCTAGTTTGTTTCCATTTTCCATCAATGTACTAGCAAATCAAACCATAACATACAATGATTGACACAACTTCACAAAAGCGATATTATCGACACAATTGGTATTTTTGTCATGACTATTAAAGAAAGAGTCCACTTACGTCAAATTACTAAGACCATGTGTAGTGGTAAATTGTTATAATGCCCCCACCATGGGGCATTATCCGACACGTGTCATCACAGTCAGCATGGGGCATTATAGCATAAAGTGGTGTAGTGGGGCATTATTCCAATAATGCCCAAATAATACCCCTTTCAAAAAAAAAAAAAAAAAAACACATACTAGTTTCTCATTGGCTGGGACAAAGAGAAAGCTGCTACTCCCTTTGCAAAAGTGTGGGGCATTAATTAACTCGTTAGACATTGGCACTCTCATTGGCCACATGCACTCCAAGTCAACATTCCCCTCTTGCATGTTCAGCGTTTTAATAACAACGCCAACATCCATTTTATTTGAAAATAACGCCGGCTAACGCCGGGTGTAGTGGGGGGATGGGCGTTTTAGGGCGTTTTTTTTCAATTTAAAAAAAAAAAAAAGCCCCACTACGGATGCTCTAAGAGTAAGACCATCCGTTATCGTCTCACGCTCTTGCCACATTGCCTTATCACACCCGTTACAAACCCCCCTCCCATGTTGACGAGGCATGAGCCCCTTTGCCTATGGTTGAAGCCACGCCCTTGCCCACTTCCATCTTTTCCATTTAATTTTATCCAAACACATACCAACCTTTTTCTTGTCATTATTTATTTAATTTAAACATTATTTTAACTAACTGTTAAAAATTACATTTAAATCATTTATGTTATTTTTAGATTTGTTGTCTCTGTAGGCTATAATGACATTCTTGATAAAGTCCGCCTCTGTTTCATCGCTTCTTGGCGAGTTACTCGTCTTATTGAAAAATCCATTGAACGCGGTGACTTGTGTATTTATGTCACCCCACTTGGACGAGAGGCTATCATTTTCACGATACACCTCCTCGCTTTTCATTTGCGTATAAAAGGATCTATTAATGCAATCCCAAAAATCTTTGTGGTGTCGTGAATCCCCTATTAAAAAAAAATAGGCATTATAAAAAAAATATATTAAAACTGAAAAAATAATATTGTTATATAAAAATACATTGAATCAGATCTTGCGATTCGTCGATATAACATGTTGCCAACGCGGTTTCTTCTTGAGGCGTCCACTTTATTTGTGTTCGTTGAGCGACCGCTAGTGCTTTCTCCTCATCCGTTTTTTTCTTGTGACTTCTTGTTTTGGCCAGTTTGGATGACGAACCACCAACGTCTTGCGGTTGTGTTTCGAGTACGGAATCGGGTTGGGAAAGGTTAACGGCAGGAATAGATGATTCGTCGTATGTAAAGTTCGTGTAAACACGGTTTTGTAACACCCTGTGTTTTCGGGAAGTCAAAGTCAAAGTCAACGACCGTTTCGCGCAACTTGACTTATAGTTAATGTCTTTTATGTGTTTAATTTAGTTGTATTATGTGGAGTAAGTGTCAATAATTACAACAATCGACGTATTACAATCGCCAGCTAATCGACTACGACTGTGAACTGTAGGAAGTAACAATGCGATAAAGTTAACAAAACGATAATCAAACTATGCTAATCAAATCGAAATCGAATCGAATCGCAACTCGAGCTACGTATTTTAATTATTGTTATACGTGTGTGTGTGCCTTGTGTGTTACCTGTGCATGTTCATTTATGTTATGTGTGGAATCGAAATCGAACTCGAAATGCAATTGAACTCAATCGATATCGAACTCGAATCACAATCGAACTATGATAATTAGTGGAGAAGGGATAGTGCGAGATATGAGTGGTTGGGACTAAAAGTAATTTAAATAGGAAACTCTATCGTATCGCATCGATCGCAACCGAAATCGAATCAGCAAATATCGTCGCGTCAAACACACAAACCAAGTGCCATCCGGCCGGATAGCCATCCGACCGGATAGCCACTTGGTCATGGGTGTCAGGTGCCATCCGACCGAGATGTCATCCGACCGGACAGTCATCCGGGCGGTGTGCCATCCGACCGGACAGCCCTTTCCTCTTTTGGAATCCTATAAATACCCGTGTCACTTTCATCATTTCCACTTTTGGAAATCTTCTGTCCGAACAGCTCGTGCTCTCCACCTTTTCTTCGATTTCTCTCAATCCAGGTAAGATCTCGTTCTAAATCTTGTACTTTCTTGATCTACACGCACTCCTACACCTTTCTATCTTTTGAATATTAACTTTTAACCGTGAAATCACTAGATTTGAGGTGTTCTAGGAAGATGTCATCATGAGTTCTTGAAGAACTTCTTGTTTTGGCTTCAACCCACCAAGAACAACTCGGATCTAACCGATTTCCACACAAATGAACAAAGATCTAGCCTAGATCTAAACTCATTCATGGTGAAAAAGGATTGGAAGATGGTTTCTAACTTTCTTTCAACTATTTTACACTCAATGCACTCAAAACCGATAGAATCGGACCTTGTTCTAGTCTCCCACTCATTCTTAGTGTTGTACTAGTCCGAGATCTGGATTCTACTCACGAGACCACCGATTTCGGGTTAAACAGGAACAACCGTCTTGAACCGGTTAACTGACTGAACTAGGGTGATTCCTGGTCGGTTTGGTCATGTACACCCCGTGTTTTCATGAGTGAAAGTCAAAGTCAAGGTCAAAGTCAACGACCGATTTCGCGCGACGTGACTCGTAGAATTGTTTGTATTATATTTAGATTATGTGGAGTAAATGTCGTTCATTACAATAATCGGGTCATACTAACCGTATTTCAATCGACCTACGACTGTGAACGATAGGAAGTAACAATGCGATAAAGTTAATCGAGCTATGCTAATCAAATCGACATCAAATCGTGACTCGAGCTATGTATTTTACTTGCCGTTATACGTGTGTGTGTGTGCCTTACGTGTTACCTGTGCATGTTTATTTTATGTTGTGTTGTGATAATCAAGCGAACTCAATCGAACTCGAAGTCTAACTCGAATATAAACGAACCCGAACCCGAATCCCGAGTCGAACCATATAAGAAGTAGTTGGGACTGAAAGTAATTTGATTAGGAAACCCTATCGAATCGCTCGCAAATCGAAACCGAACCAACATCGCACCGAACTCACCAAAGGAGGTGGCATCCGCACGGATGGCCAATCCGCACGGATTGCCAATCCGCACGGATGACCAGTCCGCGCGGATAGCCTACCCGGGTGCGTGCCATGCGCACGGCTCACCCTTTCCCTTTTTGGCATCCTATAAATACACGGGTCACTCTCCACTTTTTCCACTTTTGGCAAGTGACGTCCGAACCACACGCATTCTTCACCTTTTCTCAGATTTCTCTCCATCCAGGTAAGATCTTGCACTAATTCTTGTACATCTTTGATCACTACACAATTCTACACATTTCTATCTTTCGAATCTTCGATTTTAACCATGAAATCATCCGGATTTGAGGTATTCTCGGGTGACGTCATCATGAAGTTCATAAGAACTTCAAGCTTGACCTCATTCCACCAAGAATATCTCAGATCTAAACGACTTCTACAAGTTTTTACAATAATTTCACCTAGATCTAAACTTTTCTAAGGATAAAAGAGTTGAAAGAAATAAACCTTAGTTCTCTCCTTCTTTTACCCTTAAAACCGGTACGAATCCGATCAGTTCTAGTGTTCTACTCGTCAATAGTGATGCACTCGTTCTAGATCTGGAATCCTACCCACAGACAACTGATTTCGGGGTTAACCGGGATGACTGTTCTGAGTCGCCGACAGGCCGAGTTAGGGTGGTTCCTGACCGGTCTAGTCACGCGGGTGAGAATACAATTCCAAGTGGTTGCCACGTAATCAGAACGTCTCGATAAACGACAACAGAAACCAAGTGTAGACGAACGGAACAACCAGAGGCTGTCCGCACGGACCAGTTGTCCGCACGCACAGGCTGTCCGCACGGACAAGCTGTGCGCACGGACTAGCTGTCCGCACGTACAAGTCATACGCACGGGTTGTCACCCGCACGAGCTACCCTTGGGACCCACTTTCCAAACAAGGTTTGAGTATCGACGAATGAGCAATCCGGACGGACAACCTCTGAATGGATTACTCTTCGGATCATGAGATACTAAGGCCTTAGACTAAAATCCAAACAATGTTCATCCACACGGCCAAGTCGTACGCACGGACAGGCTATCCGGACGGATCGGCTCTGCCCGCGCGCACGGACTGTCCGCACGGACAACTACTGTCCGCACGGATCACCATTGTCCGCACGGACTACCATACGCACGGACTGTCGTTCGCGCAACCGACTTGAAAGATAGAAACACTTTGGTGTTTTCTAAATGCTACAACGAAAACTCCAAAGCACAAGCCATCATACACAAACACATCTTAGGAAGAAACAATCCACTTGAACATTTATCCACACATACAATCTAACCGTACGGATAAGTCATCCGCACGTACAACTAATCCGCACGGGTTGCCACCCGCACGGACAGTCACGCGCACGGATAGCTTACCCGGATGGAACACCATCCGCACGGATAGGTCATGCGCACGGATGACTTCTACTCACGGATAACTGATCCGCACGATCAGTCATCCTACCCACTCCCACTTGTACTGTTTTACGTGCCAGTTATCGTTACGTTATCAAATCTATTCAGGCTAACCGTACTCGCTGTAAAAGCGCCCCCTTCAATCCATATCGTTGTGAGTATACTCGAACCCTTTTTGCTTTTAGCACTTTTGGGTGTTACATACGTTACAACTATTCAAACTACAACTATCACACCACTCAAGCTATTTTAACGCTTAACCATAAATGCATGTTATACGTGACTTATGAATGCTTGCTTGTTATGTTTACACATGGAATGCTGTCTACCTGCCTTAGCAACGATAGTATTATAGTTTGGACTCAGCACCCGTTCACACGGGGGTTGTTAAGGATCTTTTACTTGCATGGATTACAGTGGTAATCGTGTATTGCGAACTGCCTCGGGCAGTCAACCCGCAGTCATTGGTATCGATGGATCTATGTCGATAACTAACGTGCTTCATTTCTCTATGTGTACGTGCTGGTTATGCGTAAACGAATTCGAACTCTATATGCTATTACCAAACTTGTATGCTCACCTTTACATTTTATGTATTGACATTATTTTAACGTATGTGACAGGTGCTTAGGACGCATATGTGGTAGGAATTGGAAGCTAGAATAAAGCTTTAGAGCCCAACAAATAGTTGTCTGTAGATAACTTATTAGGGGTCTCTAGAAGCAGATAAACAATTGCTACTTATTTAAATCTGAGTTGTCGGAACAGAGTATTTGTTTTGATGTTGTCTGTAATAACTTGTTTGACTATTTATGTTACGGTATGGGACGTAATGTTTACTTAAATGGTAATGATAGTTGTTATGGAAACTTCTGGACAATCTGTTTCGCTCAGTGCCGCGCCCCGATGATTCCGCCATCGGTTGGGGTGTGACAGATTGGTATCAGAGCCATAACTATAGGGAATTAGGCAAGACTCGACCTAGTCCGGGTCAAAGTCTTAGAGACCTAGACTATAGTTAAGAACCAACAGACCAACTCACACGTACGCGTAAACTCGCCACTATCACTCACTATTTTCTATCACTGCACTCGAATTTTCAAGTTGTGAACAGGTAGTAAGGCCGAGAATAGGTGTGAAAACCGCAAACTCTCGACTGAAATTGCCTAATCAACTTGCGTTTTAGCTGCAAATGAGGAGAATTATACCAAATCAGGAGTGAAATCCATATTTTGATGAATAATCTCCTCCATTTTTATCAAAACGAGGACGAAAAGTTGCAAGATAGGGGTGAAACCCTAACCTTGACGACTCGTCCCGCTTTCATACAAAAACTTCCACCAAAGTTCGATGGACTCCAACGATCTAAAGGCACAATCTAATCAAAGGGAATTGCGCCAACGCCCGAGAATCGAGGCCAAGGCATAGTCCTGGAGGTCATTGTGCAGGATCCTTGCGAATAGTCGAGCTACTTTGGTTAGTCGAAGTCTATTAGCCACAGACAATCTACCTTCGATTTATCGATCTTTATGAAAATTTTATGCATTTTCTGTTATTTGTTAACGTTTTGAGGTACTATTGGTTTCAACGCAACACTATCGCTCCCGCTAAAACACAAAACCCACACAACTCATCGCTAGCGAATCGACAATAGAGGCAGTCGGAATGGTTTGTATGCTCGTAGGTGCTTTTAGTGACTAAGTATATGTGTTTCTTGCTGTTATGCTTATGTGATTAGGAATATTGTGATTATGTGCTCTATGTGTTTATGTGATTTTGTGCAATTCCGTGATTTTGTGACTGTATGCGTTTAAATGGTACGTGTTACTGAGCTTTAGTAGTGCTAGACGTGTGGGGTGAGATTCGAATACATGTGTTGAGTTCCATGGCGATGTCTATTGCAGACAATGTCGTCTGGATCCCGTCATCAACTCTCTCGCCAGGAAAAGAAAGAAAGACGTCTTGCTTCCATCGTCGCGAAAGCTGTAGCAAAGGCAGTGAGCGATGCCTATGAGAACGCCAGCAAATCATCCGAGGAATCGAGGACTGAAGGTCCTAGAGCTGTCGCAAGACCTTTCAGTTTCAAACAATTCAAGTCATGTGGGCCGAAAGAATTCACAGGCGAAGGAGGTCCTACTGCTCTATTCCACTGGTTTGACTCTATCGAGGTTACTCTGCGACAAAGTGGTTGCCCTGATGACCTTCGAACTCTGAACGCTACCGGCGTCTTTCAGTCCCGTGCTTTGGACTGGTGGACGGCCGAGAGGAACAAGAGAGGGAATGATGCAGCTTACGGTTTGTCATGGGAAGAGCTCAAGGAAGTCATGCTGGAGGAATTCTGCCCTCCTCACGAGCGTCAAAAGCTTGAAGATGAATTCTGGCACATACATCAGAAGGATGGAGACAATGCTGGCCTCACTGCTCGCTTCAAACAGCTCAGCATTATCTGTCCCGACCAGGTCAAGACTCCTGAGATGACCATCAAGAAGTACATCCGAGCCCTGCCCGACTGCGCCGCTGATTTCGTGCAAGCGGCCAAGACTACCACGATCGAAGAAACCTATCTGCTGGCCGCTGAAATCAATGACAAAAGGGTCAAGGCTGGGGTGTGGGATAAGACCTCTAAGCATCTGCATCAAGCCACTACTGCTGCACCAGCTACTGAAACCACCTCGTCATGCAACAAGAGAAAGAACAAGGGAAAGAACAGCTCCACCAACAAGAACTGTGCGATTACTGCTGCACCGATCCAAGCTGTACCTGCCCAACAGCGTCAAGTAGCGGCGCCTGTGGCCAATGCACCGCCTGCAAAGCGTGCATATACTGGGCCACACCCGCTCTGCCCTACTTGCACTTATCATCATTCGACTGCTATTCAATGCCGCTTCTGTGCTCATTGCAACGTCTACGGCCACTTTACTGCCAACTGCCGTATTCGTCAAGCTCCTGTCAATCAAGCTCTACTCGCTGCCCCACAGGGTCAACAAGCTCCTCCGGCACCTGCAGTCAAAGCCAGAGCATGCTTCACCTGTGGCGACCCGAACCATTTCGCCAACATGTGCCCGAACAGGGTGGTGAAACAAGAACCCCATCAGCAACAGGCCGCACGTGCCAGAACTTTCAATCTCAACGTGCGTCAAGCCCAGGCCGACAACAACGTGGTCAATGGTACGTTCCTTGTGAATGGTATTTATGCTTCGTGTTTGTTTGATACTGGAGCCGATAATTGCTTTGTGTCACTCGAATTTGAGAAACTCCTTAGTCGTAAACGTTCTCGACTCTCCTTTGCATTCGATGTTGAAGTCGCTACCGGAAGAACCGTCGTTGTAAACTCCGTTATTCGTGATTGCACTCTCGAGCTCAACAATCACATCTTCTCGATCGATCTCATTCCGATGCAACTAGGAAGCTTTGATGTCATAGTAGGCATGGACTTTCTTCGCGAAAACCATGCCGAAGTTGTGTGCTTCGATAAAATGATTCGTTTTTCGCTCGCAAACGGTGATTCACTGTGCGTCTATGGTGATACTACTTCGAAGGGTCTCAAGCTTATGTCGTGCCTACAAGCTAGCAAGTATCTCCGCAAGGAATACAGGGCTTTCTTGGCCCATGTCGTAGCAGCAGAGGAGGAAAAGAAAGAGAAGGAGGAAGTAAAAGACGTTCCAGTGGTTCGAGAATTTCCTCAAGTTTTTCCAGAGGATCTTCCCGGACTACCTCCGAAGCGTGATATCGATTTTCGCATTGATCTCATTCCTGGAGCTAATCCTATCGCCAGAGCTCCTTATCGACTCGCGCCGTCCGAAATGCGCGAACTCTCAACCCAACTCCATGAATTGCTTGAAAAAGGCTTTATTCGCCCGAGCACCTCTCCTTGGGGCGCACCAGTCCTTTTCGTTAAAAAGAAGGACGGGTCGTTCCAGATGTGCATCGACTACCGGGAATTGAATAAGTTGACTATCAAGAACCGCTATCCTCTGCCTCGAATCGACGATTTGTTTGATCAGCTACAAGGCGCTACGTGTTTCTCGAAGATCGATCTACGTTCAGGATATCACCAGCTGCGTATACAAGAGGAGGATATACCCAAAACCGCGTTCCGCACTCGCTACGGCCATTACGAATTCGTTGTCATGCCTTTTGGCCTAACCAATGCACCAGCAGTCTTCATGGATCTGATGAATCGGGTGTGTAAACCGTATCTTGACCGTTTCGTAATCGTGTTCATCGATGATGTCTTGATCTATTCCAAAACGAGGGCCGAACACGCGCAACATCTACGTTTGGTTCTCGAGTTACTCCAGGGGAACCAACTCTACGCCAAATTCTCCAAGTGCGAGTTTTGGTTGGGGGAGGTTTAGTTTCTGGGTCACATCGTAAATAGTCAGGGTATTCACGTCGATCCTGCGAAGATTGAAGCTGTTAAGAGCTGGGTTACGCCTAAGAACCCGACTGAAGTCCGCTCCTTTCTCGGGCTAGCGGGCTATTATCGACGATTTATCGAAGGATTCTCGAAGATTGCTGTACCACTTACTTCTCTCACTCATAAGGATCAGCCTTTTGTCTGGGGAACCAAACAAGAGTCTGCCTTTCGAACCCTCAAATACATGCTTTGCAATGCTCCTGTCCTCACACTACCCGACGGAAACGATAATTTCATTGTCTACTGTGATGCTTCTAACCTTGGCCTCGGTTGTGTCTTAATGCAACGAGACAAGGTCATAGCTTACGCATCTCGTCAGCTCAAAATCCACGAGAAGAACTATACAACCCACGACCTCGAGCTAGGCGCAGTTGTTTTTGCATTAAAGATTTGGCGACACTACCTGTATGGTACCAAGTGTACGATCTTCACCGATCATAAGAGCCTACAGCACATCTTTAATCAGAGGGAACTGAATATGCGTCAACGCCGATGGGTAGAACTTCTCAACGATTACGACTGTGAGATTCGTTATCACCCAGGCAAAGCAAATGTTGTTGCCGACGCACTTAGCAGACAGAGTTATCTGCTTAGCACCCGAAATGTTCAAGCCCAGCACAATCTCGAAGCTCTTATTCGCGACGCCCAGCATGCATGTTTCAACGAGCGCACTTTGAAGAAAGAAAGAATCTACCACGATGGAGCCCAGCTTGTGAGCAAATCAAACGGGATATTCCACTTCTTAGACAAAATCTGGATTCCCAAGCGAACCAACCTGCGACAGATTATCATGGATGAAGCCCACAACTCTCGATACTCTATTCATCCTGGTGCTGACAAAATGTACCACGACCTTCGCTATAGGTACTGGTGGCCGGGTATGAAACGGGATATCGCTCTCTACGTCGGAAAATGCCTAACCTGTGCTAGGATCAAGGCTGAACATCAAAGACCCTCTGGCTTGCTCGGACAACCTCCAATCCCCATGTGGAAGTGGGAGAGCATAGCTATGGATTTCGTAACCAAGCTTCCAACCACGTCATCAGGTCACGACAGCATTTGGGTTGTTATTGACCGTTTGACTAAATCAGCTCACTTTCTGCCAATACGAGAAGACTACAAGGTAGAACGATTAGCCCGAATCTACACCGACGAGATCATTTGTCGACATGGGACGCCTCGTGACATCATCTCTGATCGTGATGCTCGGTTCACTTCACGATTGTGGGAAACGTTTCAAACGGCACTCGGTACAACGCTTAATCTAAGTACTGCGTTCCACCCACAAACCGACGGTCAGACTGAAAGAACGATTCGTACGCTTGAAGACATGCTCCGTTCGTGTGTTCTAGACTTCGGTGGTAATTGGGATAGACACCTTCCGTTAGTCGAATTCTCGTATAACAATAGTTACCAGGCTAGTATCCAGATGGCACCTTTCGAGGCCTTATACGGAAGAAGATGTCGATCGCCTATCGTGTGGCACGAGATCGGTCACTCGCAACTAACCGGTCCGGAGCTGCTACAAGAGACAACAGACAAAATTTTCCAAATTCGAGACAACCTAGCGAAAGCTCGGGATAGACAGAAACTTCTCGCCGATAAAAAGCGCAAGCACCGTGAATATGGCGTTGGTGACTACGTACTCCTAAAGGTATCACCTTGGAAGGGTGTAGTCCGATTCGGCAAAAAGGGGAAGCTCACGCCTCGATATGTGGGACCTTTTAAGATTCTAGAAAGGATCGGAAAAGTCGCCTACAGACTCGAATTACCGGAGGAACTTAGCAATGTCCATCCGACTTTCCACGTGTCGAACCTCCGAAAGTGCATCTACGACCACGACTTACATGTTCCTCTAGACGATCTGCAAGTGAACGAAACATTACACTTCATGGAAAAGCCTGTCGAAATCATAGATCGCAAAACCAAAGAACTCAGGCGCTCACGCATTCCTATTGTGAAAGTCCGATGGGAAGGCAAGCGAGGCGCGGAGTTCACTTGGGAACTCGAAAGCGACATGAAGGCGAAGTATCCACAGTTGTTTAATGAAGGAGTAATGTCCGGTTAAGAAGGGCAAGGTGGCATACGAGTAAATAAGGGGTAGAGAGAGAAAGTAGAGAGAAAGAGGCAAAACGTAATTCCCGGACTTGTACACGTCATATTGGTCAATAGAATCACGTTAAAATTATATGTTTTTGTGTGTTCAGTAACGATCGTATACGGATTCCGCACATTCACGAGTCGGTACGCAATCGAAACGAATTCAAACCGGAACCTACAATAATCAAGGTTTTGAAAGAAAAAGAAAAAGGTTTTGAAAATGAAAAATTGGAAATTGAAAAAGGATTTCTCCCAAACGGCTTTGAATTGAAATCTAAAACTTTATAGACTTTTAAATTAGATGTTTTCGCATATCATATCCGAAAATTATCAATTTTTAACCGTAAAAAAAAAACCGATTAATTTGACAATTTTCAGTGGTCCAAACAAAGGACTCTCACATGTGATCCACGGTTAGTTACGGCTTTCAGCTTAATTTCGGGACGAAATTCCCTAAACAAGGGGAGGCTGTAACACCCCGTGTTTTCACGAGTGAAAGTCAAAGTCAAGGTCAAAGTCAACGACCGATTTCGCGCGACGTGACTCGTAGAATTGTTTGTATTATATTTAGATTATGTGGAGTAAATGTCGTTCATTACAATAATCGGGTCATACTAACCGTATTTCAATCGACCTACGACTGTGAACGACAGGAAGTAACAATGCGATAAAGTTAATCGAGCTATGCTAATCAAATCGACATCAAATCGTGACTCGAGCTATGTATTTTACTTGCCGTTATACGTGTGTGTGTGTGCCTTACGTGTTACCTGTGCATGTTTATTTTATGTTGTGTTGTGATAATCAAGCGAACTCAATCGAACTCGAAGTCTAACTCGAATATAAACGAACCCGAACTCGAATCCCGAGTCGAACCATATAAGAAGTAGTTGGGACTGAAAGTAATTTGATTAGGAAACCCTATCGAATCGCTCGCAAATCGAAACCGAACCAACATCCCACCGAACTTGCCAAAGGAGGTGGCATCCGCACGGATGGCCAATCCGCACGGATGGCCAATCCGCACGGATTGCCAATCCGCACGGATGACCAGTCCGCGCGGATAGCCTACCCGGGTGCGTGCCATGCGCACGGCTCACCCTTTCCCTTTTTGGCATCCTATAAATACACGGGTCACTCTCCACTTTTTCCACTTTTGGCAAGTGACGTCTGAACCACACGCATTCTTCACCTTTTCTCAGATTTCTCTCAATCCAGGTAAGATCTTGCACTAATTCTTGTACATCTTTGATCACTACACAATTCTACACATTTCTATCTTTCGAATCTTCGATTTTAACCATGAAATCATCCGGATTTGAGGTATTCTCGGGTGACGTCATCATGAAGTTCATAAGAACTTCAAGCTTGACCTCATTCCACCAAGAATATCTCAGATCTAAACGACTTCTACAAGTTTTTACAATAATTTCACCTAGATCTAAACTTTTCTAAGGATAAAAGAGTTGAAAGAAATAAACCTTAGTTCTCTCCTTCTTTTACCCTTAAAACCGGTACGAATCCGATCAGTTCTAGTGTTCTACTCGTCAATAGTGATGCACTCGTTCTAGATCTGGAATCCTACCCACAGACAATTGATTTCGGGGTTAACCGGGATGACTGTTCTGAGTCGCCGACAGGCCGAGTTAGGGTGGTTCCTGACCGGTCTAGTCACGCGGGTGAGAATACAATTCCAAGTGGTTGCCACGTAATCAGAACGTCTCGATAAACGACAACAGAAACCAAGTGTAGACGAACGGAACAACCAGAGGCTGTCCGCACGGACCAGTTGTCCGCACGCACAGGCTGTCCGCACGGACAAGCTGTGCGCACGGACTAGCTGTCCGCACGTACAAGTCATACGCACGGGTTGTCACCCGCACGAGCTACCCTTGGGACCCACTTTCCAAACAAGGTTTGAGTATCGACGAATGAGCAATCCGGACGGACAACCTCTGAATGGATTACTCTTCGGATCATGAGATACTAAGGCCTTAGACTAAAATCCAAACAATGTTCATCCACACGGCCAAGTCGTACGCACGGACAGGCTATCCGGACGGATCGGCTCTGCCCGCGCGCACGGACTGTCTGCACGGATCACCATTGTCCGCACGGACTACCATACGCACGGACTGTCGTCCGCGTGACCGGCTTGAAAGATAGAAACAATTTGGTGTTTTCTAAATGCTACAACGAAAACTCCAAAGCACAAGCCATCATACACAAACACATATTAGGAAGAAACAATCCACTTGAACATTTATCCACACAAACAATCTAACCGTACGGATAAGTCATCCGCACGTACAACTAATCCGCACGGGTTGCCATCCGCACGGACAGTCACGCGCACGGATAGCTTACCCGGATGGAACACCATCCGCACGCATCACCATCCGCACGGATAGGTCATGCGCACGGATGCCTTCTACTCACGGATAACTGATCCGCACGATCAGTCATCCTACCCACTCCCACTTGTACTGTTTTACGTGCCAGTTATCGTTACGTTATCAAATCTATTCAGGCTAACCGTACTCGCTGTAAAAGCGCCCCCTTCAATCCATATCGTTGTGAGTATACTCGAACCCTTTTTGCTTTTAGCACTTTTGGGTGTTACATACGTTACAACTATTCAAACTACAACTATCACACCACTCAAGCTATTTTAACGCTTAACCATAAATGCATGTTATACGTGACTTATGAATGCTTGTTTGTTATGTTTACACATGGAATGCTGTCTACCTGCCTTAGCAACGATAGTACTATAGTTTGGACTCAGCACCCGTTCACACGGGGGTTGTTAAGGATCTTTTACTTGCATGGATTACAGTGGTAATCGTGTATTGCGAACTGCCTTGGGCAGTCAACCCGCAGTCATTGGTATCGATGGATCTATGTCGATAACTAACGTGCTTCATTTCTCTATGTGTACGTGCTGGTTATGCGTAAACGAATTCGAACTCTATATGCTATTACCAAACTTGTATGCTCACCTTTACGTTTTATGTATTGACATTATTTTAACGTATGTGACAGGTGCTTAGGACGCATATGTGGTAGGAATTGGAAGCTAGAATAAAGCTTTACAGCCCAACAAATAGTTGTCTGTAGATAACTTATTAGGGGTCTTTAGAAGCAGATAAACAATTGCTACTTATTTAAATCTGAGTTGTCGGAACAGAGTATTTGTTTTGATGTTGTCTGTAATAACTTGTTTGACTATTTATGTTACGGTATGGGACGTAATGTTTACTTAAATGGTAATGATAGTTGTTATGGAAACTTCTGGACAATCTGTTTCGCTCAGTGCCGCGCCCCGATGATTCCGCCATCGGTTGGGGTGTGACAGGTCACTTGGGTCAGGATGGGGTTCTGTTGGTTAAAGCGTTATCAAAATGTCTCCATAAAACAACAAACAAACAAAACGACCAAGTGTAAGACGAACGGATTGCTGTCCGAACGAATTGATGTCCGACCGGATAGACTACCCGAACGGATTGCCATCCGAACGGATTTGGGTCCCACACTTAGTCAACTTTATCAGAAGTCTGAGTATTGAACGGATTGCTATCCGATCGGACTACCATCCGACCGGATTACTCTTCGGATCATGAGATACTAGGACTTTAAAGACTTAAACAATTTTCAACATTTTCACTAACAGGGTTGCCACCCGGTCGAATGGACATCCGACCGAGTGACACTTCTTCTATGAACTGTTCCTAGTAAGTAATCTCATCACTAGGGTCGTCGTCCGACCGGATGACCATCCGAACGGATTGTTGTCCGCACGAATGACCGTCCGATCGACCGATTTGAAGGATAGAGATACTTCAACATTTTCAAAATGCTACAACGAAAACTTCAAAGAACAAGCCATCATACACAAACACATTCATCCCATAGGAAGAAACAATCCACTCGAATAGCCGTCCGACCGGACTACCGCCCGACCGGATGACCATCCGAACGGATTGTCATCCGCACAAGACAAGCCGTCCGATCGGATTACCATCCGACCAAACTGCTATCCGATCCATTCACACTTTGCATCGTTTTACGCGTCACTTATCGTTATGCTATCAATCCATTCAGGCTAACCCTACTCGCTAAGCGCTCCCTTCAATCCATCAACCGCTGTGAGTATACTCGATCCCTTTTTGCTTTACGCACTTTTGGGTGTTACATACGTTACAACTATTCAAATCACATCAAACACACTACTCAATACTATTTGAACGCTAACCGTTAATGCATGTTATACGTGGCTCATGAATGCTTGTTTGTTATGTTTACACATGGAAAGCTGTCTACCTGCCTTAACAACGATAGTACTATAGTTTGGACTCAGCACCCGTTCACACGGGGGTTGTTAAGGACAATTACTTGCATGGATTACGCTGGTAATCATGTATTGCGAACTGCCCCGGGCAGTCAACTCGTAGTCATTGGTATCGATGGATCTATGTCGATAACTAACGTGCTTCATTTCACTATGTGTACGTGCTGGTTATGCGTAAACGAATTCGAATTCTATATGCTATTATCAAACTTGTATGCTCACCTTTACATTTTATGTATTGACTTTATTTTAACGTATGTGACAGGTGCTTAGGATGCACACATGATAGGAAGTTGAAGCTAGAATAAAGTTTTAGAGCCCAACAAATAGTTGTCTGTAGTAAATGAATCAAGGGTCTCTAGAAGCAGATAAACAATTGCTCTATTTTGAAATCTGAGTTGTCGGAATAGAATATTTGCCTGGATTTTTGTCTGTAATAATTTGTTTACTATTTGAGACATGGTATGGGACATGTTATTTTAAATTGAATAGTAATGATAATTGTTATGGAAACTTCTGGACATTCTGTTTCGCTCAGTGCCATGCCCCGATGTTTCCGTCATTGGTTGGGGTGTGACAGATTGGTATCAGAGCCATAACTATAGGGAATTAGGCGAGACACGACCTAGTCCGGGTCGATGTCACAGAGACCTAGTCTATAGTTAGGAACCAACAGACCGACTTGAGTACATCCAGTAAGGACTAAGTACGAGCTTATTTCTCACTATTCTCGCTTATGCTACACTATCACTGCACTCGAAGTTTCAATTATGAATGGGCAATAAAGTCGAGAATAGGTGTGAAAACCGCAAACTCTCGACTAAAGTTGCTTAATCAACCCGCATTTTGTCTACAAACGAGGAGAAATTATGCCAAATCAGGAGTGAAATCCATATTTTGATGAATAATCTCCTCTATTTTATTAAAACAGGGACGAAGTTGTTAAGCTAGGGGTGAGACCCTAACCTTGACGACTTGTTCCGCTCATTTTACAAACTCTCACCAAAGTCTCGATGGACTCCAACGACCTGAAGTCACAATATGACTAACGGGATGTGTGCCAAACGCCCAAGAATCGAGGCCAAGGCACAATCCTGAAGGTTAAATGTGCACAACGGATCCTTGTGAATAGTCGAATCACTTTGGTTAGTCGAAGTCTACTAGCCGCAGACAATCTATTTCTCGATTTTTATGTGTTTCGATTCTGAGCCCGCAACTGCCGACTCTGATGATTCGTCGATTTTATGTGATATATGTGTGTTTACCTGTTTATGTGTTTAAATTTTGGAAATTCACTCGATTTTTGCTTTCACATCAATCAACACATACGACTCGCACTGCATTTCTACCTCAATACGCTGCCAGAACGCTAAATTATGGATGACCTTATGCTACGATATACACTATACTACGCTAATCGATATACTAGACGCGATCGCTATATTCGAACACTCGCGAACTGTGAATGATAGGTTTCTGTATTCTGACTGCCTCTTGTAACTACATGATTAGGTGCCTCTGTGATTACGTGCGTATGTGGTTGTGTGCTTCTGTGCTCTACGTGCTTATGTGTTTACATGATTATGTGGTTCTGTGTTCTACATGGTTATGTGTCTATGTGTTTACATGATATGTGTGTTCCTGAGCTTTAGTAAGTAGTAGACGTGTGAGGTGAGATTCGAATACAATGTGTTGAGTCCTGTGACGATGTCTGTTGCAGACAATGTCATCTGGATCCCGTCATTCCTTACTTTCTCGTCAAGAAAAGAGAGACAGACGTCTTGCTGCCATCATCGCTAAAAGCGTAGCAAAGGCCGTGAGTGATGTTTACGAGAATGCCAGCAAATCATCTGAGGAGTCGAGAACCGAAGCTCCTAAAGCTGCCACCAAAGCCTTCAATTTCAAGCAATTCAAGTCGTGTGGGCCAAAAGAATTCACTGGCGAAGGAGGTCCTACTGCACTATTCCAATGGTTTGATTCCATTGAGGTCACTCTACGACAGAGTGGTTGCCCTGATGACCTCCGAACTCTGAATGCTACCGGCGTCTTCCAGTCCCGTGCACTAGACTGGTGGACGGCCGAGAGGAACAAGCGAGGGAACGATGCAGCCTACGGTCTGTCGTGGGACGAACTCAAGGAAGTCATGCTGGAGGAATTCTGCCCTCCTCATGAACGTCAAAAGCTAGAGGATGAATTTTGGCACATACAACAAAAGGATGGTGAAAATGCTGCACTCACTGCTCGCTTCAAACAGCTCAGCATCATTTGTCCCGATCAGGTCAAGACTCCAGATATGGCAATCAAGAAGTATATCCGAGCCCTGCCTGACTGTGTTGCCGATTTCGTGCAAGCGGCTAAGACTACGACGATCGAAGAGACTTATCTACTGGCCGCTGAAATCAACGACAAGCGGGTCAAGGCTGGTGTCTGGGATAAAACTTCGAAGAACCTACATCAAGCTACCACCGTCGCACCAACTGCTGAAACCACCACCTCATCGAGCAACAAGAGGAAGAACAAGAGAAAGAACAGCTCCAGCAATAAGAACTGTGCGATCACTGTTGCACCAATTCAAGCTGTACCAGCCAAACAGCGTCAAGTAGCGGCACCTGTGGCAAATGCACCACCTGTAAAGCGTGCATACACTGGGCCACACCCGCTCTGCCCTACTTGTACCTACCATCACCCGACTGCCATTGCTTGCCGATTCTGTGCTCATTGCAACATGTACGGCCACTTCACTACCAACTGCCGTATTCGACAAGCTCCTGCTCATCAAGCTCTACTCACTGCCCCGCAGGGTCAACAAGCTCCCCCGGCACCCGCGGTCAACGCCAGAGCCTGCTTCGCATGTGGCGATCCTAACCATTTCGCCAACATGTGCCCAAACAGGGTTGTGAAGCAAGAGCCCCAGCAGCAGCAGCCTCAACAGCAGCAGCAGCATCAGCAACAACAAGCAGCACGCGCACGAACTTTCAACATCAACGTGCATCAAGCCCAAGCCGACAACAACGTGGTCAATGGTACGTTCCTTGTGAATGGTATTTATGCTTCGTGTTTATTTGATACTGGAGCTGATAATTGCTTTGTGTCGTTCGAATTCGAGAAGCTCCTTAGTCGTAAACGCTCCCAACTATCCTCGACATTGGATGTTGAAGTCGCTACCGGAAGAACCGTCGCCGTTAATTCTGTACTTCGTGATTGTACTATTGAGCTCAATAATCACATCTTTCCAATCGACCTTATTCCGATGCAACTCGGAAGTTTTGATGTCATAGTAGGCATGGACTTTCTTCGCGAAAACCATGCTGAAGTCGTGTGCTTCGACAAGATGATTCGATTCTCGCTCGCAAATGGTGATCTATTGTGTGTTTACGGTGATACTACTTCGAAAGGTCTCAAGCTCATGTCATGTGTTTAAGCTAGCAAGTATCTCCGCAAGGAATACAGGGCTTTCTTGGCTAACATTGTAGTAGCAGAGAAGGAAAAGAAAGAGAAGAAGGAAGTGAAAGACGTTCCTGTGGTTCGAGAGTTTCCTAATGTTTTTCCAGAGGATCTTCCCGGACTACCGCCAAGTCGTGATATCGACTTTCGTATCGACCTTATTCCTGGAGCCAACCCTATTGCCAAAGCTCCCTACCGACTCGCGCCGTCAGAAATACGCGAACTTTCAAACCAACTCCAGGAATTACTCGAGAAAGGCTTCATTCGCCCGAGCACCACTCCTTGGGGCGCGCCAGTCCTTTTCGTCAAAAAGAAGGATGGGTCGTTCAGGATGTGTATCGACTATCGGGAATTGAATAAGCTAACTATCAAGAACCGTTACCCTCTACCCCTCATCGACGATTTGTTTGATCAACTACAAGGTGCTACGTGCTTCTCGAAGATCGATCTACGTTCAGGCTACCACCAGCTACGCATTCAAGAGGAGGATATACCCAAAACCGCGTTTCGCACTCGTTACGGCCACTACGAATTCGTTATTATGCCTTTTGGTTTGACCAACGCACCTGCGGTTTTCATGGATCTGATGAATCGCGTGTGTAAACCATATCTCGACCGTTTCGTCATCGTATTCATCGACGATGTCTTGATCTATTCCAAATCGAAAGCCGAACACGCGCAACATCTACGTTTGGTTCTCGAGCTACTCCAGGGGAACCAACTCTATGCCAAGTTCTCCAACTGTGAATTTTGGTTGGAGGAAGTTCAATTTCTGGGTCACATTGTTAATAGTCAAGGTATTCACGTCGATCCTGCGAAGATTGAAGCTGTTAAGAGTTGGATTACGCCTAAGAACCCGTCTGAAGTTCGTTCTTTTCTTGGACTAGCGGGCTACTATCGACGATTTATCGAAGGATTTTCAAAGATCGCTGTATCACTTACTGCTCTCACGCATAAAGACAAGCCTTTTGTTTGGGGAACTGAACAAGAGTCTGCCTTTCGAACCCTCAAGCATAAGCTTTGCAATGCTCCTGTTCTCACATTGCCCGACGGAAATGATGATTTCATTGTCTATTGTGATGCTTCGAACCTTGGTCTTGGTTGTGTCCTTATGCAGCGAGACAAGGTTATAGCGTACGCATCTCGTCAGCTCAAAATCCACGAGAAGAACTATACAACCCATGATCTCGAGCTAGGCGCAGTTGTTTTTGCGTTAAAGATTTGGCGACACTACCTGTACGGTACCAAGTGTACGATCTTCACCGATCATAGGAGCCTACAACACATCTTTAATCAGAAGGAACTTAACATGCGTCAACGCCGATGGGTAGAACTTCTCAACGATTACGACTGTGAGATTCATTATCACCCAGGCAAAGCAAATGTTGTTGCCAACGCACTCAGCAGACGGAGCTATCTGCTTAGCACTCGTAATGTTCAAGCCCAATACGATCTCGAAACCCTCATTCGCGAAGCTCAGCACGCGTGTTTCAACGAACGCACCCTGAAGAAGGAAAGAATCTACCATGATGGAGCCCAGCTTGTGAGCAAGTCAAATGGGATATTCCACTTCCTGGACTGAATTTGGATTCCCAAACGAACCGATTTGCGACAAATCTTGATGGACGAAGCCCACAAATCCCGGTATTCTATTCATCCCGGTGCCGACAAATTGTACCAGGATCTTCGTTACAAGTACTGGTGGCCCGGCATGAAAAGGGATATCGCTCTCTACGTTGGAAAACGCCTGACATGTGCAAGAGTCAAGGCTGAACATCAAAGACCCTCTGGCTTACTCGAACAACCACCAATCCCTATGTGGAAGTGGGAGAGTATAGCTATGGACTTTATAACAAAGCTACCACACACGTCATCAGGTCACGACAGCATTTGGGTTGTGGTTGATCGATTGACTAAATCAGCTCACTTTTTGCCAATACGGGAAGACTACAAGGTAGAACGATTAGCCCGAATCTACACCGAAGAGATCATTTGTAATCATGGTACGCCTCGCGACATCATCTCTGATCGTGATGCTCGGTTTACCTCGCGACTGTGGGAAACATTTCAAATGGCACTCGGTACATCGCTAAATCTAAGTACCGCATTCCACCCTCAAACCGACGGTCAGACTGAAAGAATGATTCGTACTCTTGAAGACATGCTCCGTTCGTGTGTCATAGACTTCGGTGGTAATTGGGATAAATACCTGCCGTTAGTCGAATTCTCGTATAACAACAGCTATCATTCCAGCATTCAAATGGCACCATTCGAGGCTTTATACGGAAGAAGATGTCGATCGCCTATTGTGTGGCACGAGATCGGTCATTCGCAATTAACCGGTCCTGAGCTATTACAAGAAACGACAGACAAAATTTTTCAAATTCGAGACAACTTGGTAAAAGCTCGGAATCGACAGAAAAGTTATGCCGATAGACGACGCAAGCCCCTTGAATTTGACGTTGGTGACTACGTACTCCTAAAGGTATCGCCTTGGAAGGGTGTGGTCCGATTTGGCAAGAAAGGAAAGCTCGCGCCTCGATATGTTGGACCTTTTAAGATTCTGGAAAGGATCGGAAAAGTCGCCTACAGACTCGAACTACCGGAGGAACTTAGTAAAGTCCACCCGACTTTCCACGTTTCGAACCTCCGAAAGTGCCTGGCTGAGCATGATCTAATTGTACCTCTCGATGACCTGCAAGTGAACGAAACATTACACTTCGTGGAGAAGCATGTCGAAATCATGGATCTCCAAACCAAGCAGCTCAGACGCTCGCGCATTCCTATCGTGAAAGTCCGATGGGAAGGAAAACGAGGCACAAAATTCACTTGGGAACTCGAAAACGACATGAAGGCGAAGTACTCGCAGTTGTTTAAGGAGAGAGTCTAGAAAGAGAAAGTTCTCAAACGTGATTCACAGGTTGTACAACTTCCAGCCTAATTTTGGGACGAAATTCTCTAAACAAGGGGAGGCTGTAACACCCCGTGTTTTCGGGAAGTCAAAGTCAAGGTCAAAGTCAACGACCGTTTCACGCAACTTGACTTATAGTTAATGTCTTTTATGTGTTTAATTTAGTTGTATTATGTGGAGTAAGTGTCAATAACTACAACAATCGACGTATTACAATCGCCAGCTAATCGACTACGACTGTGAACTGTAGGAAGTAACAATGCGATAAAGTAAACAAAACGATAATCAAACTATGCTAATCAAATCGAAATCGAATCGAATCGCAACTCGAGCTACGTATTTTAATTATTGTTATACGTGTGTGTGTGCCTTACGTGTTACCTGTGCATGTTCATTTATGTTATGTGTGGAATCGAAATCGAACTCGAAATGCAATCGAACTCAATCGATATCGAACTCGAATCACAATCGAACTATGATAATTAGTGGAGAAGGGATAGTGCGAGATATGAGTGGTTGGGACTAAAAGTAATTTGAAATGGAAACTCTATCGTATCGCATCGATCGCAACCGAAATCGAATCAGCAAAAATCGTCGCGTCAAACACACAAACCAAGTGCTATCTGGCCGGATAGCCATCCGACCGGATAGCCACCTGGTCATGGGTGTCAGGTGCCATCCGACCGGACAGTCATCCGGGCGGTGTGCCATCCGACCGGACAGCCCTTTCCTCTTTTGGAATCCTATAAATACCCGTGTCACTTTCATCATTTCCACTTTTGGAAATCTTCTGTCCGAACAGCTCGTGCTCTCCACCTTTTCTTCGATTTCTCTCAATCCAGGTAAGATCTCGTCATAAATCTTGTACTTTCTTGATCTACACGTACTCCTACACCTTTCTATCTTTTGAATATTAACTTTTAACCGTGAAATAACTAGATTTGAGGTGTTCTAGAAGATGTCATCATGAGTTCTTGAAGAACTTCTTGTTTTGGCTTCAACCCACCAAGAACAACTCGGATCTAACCGATTTCAGCCTAGATCTAAACTCATTCATGGTGAAAAAGGATTGGAAGATGGTTTTTAACTTTCTTTCAACTCTTTTACACTCAATGCACTCAAAACCGATAGAATCGGACCTTGTTCTAGTCCCCTACTCATTCTTAGTGTTGTACTAGTCCGAGATCTGGATTCTACTCACGAGACCACCGATTTCGGGTTAAACAGGAACAACCGTCTTGAACCGGTTAACTGACTGAACTAGGGTGATTCCTGGTCGGTTTGGTCACTTGGGTCAGGATGGGGTTCTGTTGGTTAAAGCGTTATCAAAATGTCTCGATAAAACAACAAACAAAAAAAAACGACCAAGTGTAAGACGAACTGATTGCTGTCCGAACGAATTGTTGTCCGACCGGATAGACTACCCGAACGGATTGCCATCCGAACGGATCACACTTTGGGTCCCACACTTAGTCAACTTTATCAGAAGTCTGAGTATTGAACGGATTGCTATCCGATCGGACTACCATCCGACCGGATTACTCTTCGGATCATGAGATACTAGGACTTTAAAGACTTAAACAATTTTCAACATGTTCACTAATAGGGTTGCCACCCGGTCGAATGGACATCCGACCGAGTGACTCTTCTGCTATGAACTGTTCCCACTAAGTAATCTCATCACTAGGGTCGTCGTCCGACCGGATGACCATCCGAACGGATTGTTGTCCGCACGAATGACCGTCCGATCGACCGACTTGAAGGATAGAGATACTTCAATATTTTCAAAATGCTACAACGAAAACTTCAAAGAACAAGCCATCATACACAAACACATTCATCCCATAGGAAGAAACAATCCACTCGAATAGCCGTCCGACCGGACTACCGCCCGACCGGATGACCATCCGAACGGATTGTCATACGCACAAGACAAGCCGTCCGATCGGATTACCATCCGACCGAACTGCTATCCGATCCATTCACACTTTGCATCGTTTTACGCGTCACTTATCGTTATGCTATCAACCCATTCAGGCTAACCCTACTCGCTAAGCGCTCCCTTCAATCCATCAACCGCTGTGAGTATACTCGATCCCTTTTTGCTTTACGCACTTTTGGGTGTTACATACGTTACAACTATTCAAATCACATCAAACACACTACTCAATACTATTTGAACGCTAACCGTTAATGCATGTTATACGTGGCTCATGAATCCTTGTTTATTATGTTTACACATGGAAAGCTGTCTACCTGCCTTAGCAACGATAGTACTATAGTTTGGACTCAGCACCCGTTCACACGGGGGTTGTTAAGGACAATTACTTGCATGGATTACGCTGGTAATCATGTATTGCGAACTGCCCCGGGCAGTCAACTCGTAGTCATTGGTATCGATGGATCTATGTCGATAACTAACGTGCTTCATTTCACTATGTGTACGTGCTGGTTATGCGTAAACGAATTCGAATTCTATATGCTATTATCAAACTTGTATGCTCACCTTTACATTTTATGTATTGACTTTATTTTAACGTATGTGACAGGTGCTTAGGATGCACACATGATAGGAAGTTGAAGCTAGAATAAAGTTTTAGAGCCCAACAAATAGTTGTCTGTAGTAAATGAATCAAGGGTCTCTAGAAGCAGATAAACAATTGCTCTATTTTGAAATCTGAGTTGTCGGAATAGAATATTTGCCTGGATTTTTGTCTGTAATAATTTGTTTACTATTTGAGACATGGTATGGGACATGTTATTTTAAATTGAATAGTAATGATAATTGTTATGGAAACTTCTGGACAATCTGTTTCGCTCAGTGCCATGCCCCGATGTTTCCGTCATCGGTTGGGGTGTGACAGGTTTCCTGTAAACGACACGATTCCTGCTAGTTCGAGAACCGGTGAGTAGACTAAAGGGTCGTGCCGCGGTTTATTGGTTGACGGTTTTGTGGCGGGCTAGGGTTCGGGTTTTCTTGGTATCCAAAGGGGTTGTTCGGGTCGTATCCACGGTTAAAAGGATGCATTGTAGATAATGTGAGTTAAATTTATAAAAATACAGAGATAGAAGAAGTTGAGATCTGTAGAGAAGTGGTAAAAAAATTGTAAAAAAAGGGTAGTATATATAGGGTATAAAAAAGAAAATTTTGTTTTTTTTAATTAACTAGTCATTGGCTAATGGCTACCCCAAACGGTCGAATTTCAACAGCCAATCCCAGTTAGCCAGTTCACACCCCCACTCCAACGCCGGGCGTCAAAGCGACGCTGACTAGGCAACGTTGTGGTCAATGCTGGCACGGAGTGGGTTAGCCAGCGTTGCCTTGCATCCCCGCCCCATAAACGCCCCTACTCCCCATAGCCTAATGAACTTTACATTTCTTTTTTTTTGAAACGTATACTTCATAAATACACCGCCGACCCGAAACAGGCCGACAAAACACAACAAAACAAACAACCTACATATTTACAAAAGAAATCCAATCTTTCCGATCTACCTCTTTGAACCTAGATCTCTTAGAAAACCAAAAATGACTCAAGGCTTTAACTTCACTCAAAATACTTTCAATTATCACCGGAGAGTTAGAAAACTTGAGTTTGTTCCTCGCCCGCCATAAACTCAGCACGCAATCATTATGATACCTTGCACCGCAACCTTTTTTCTATCCGAAACTCTTAAATTATCGTGAAAGGTTAGGAGGTCCTTGGTTGAGAATGCGAAAATTTGGGGGATCTTGCACCATGAACTAACCCTGTTCCATATGATAGCCGCCACCCTACACGCAGTGAACACATGGTCCACCGGCTCTTCACCCGAATTGCAAAGCGGACAAGTGATGTCCTCGATGTCAATATTCCTTTTTCTCAAAGCCTCACACGTCGGGAGCCTATCCATCCTCCACACGTGAATATTACATTTGGCTGGAACCCAACGGCACCACTCCATAACAAACCACGAGACAGCAGAATTATCACTGAACAAGAGGCGTTTGGTCGATTTAACCGAGTAATCTCCTTTGGAATCGGCCAGCCATGACCATTGGTCCTTACCAGCCACTAACCGCACCTCGGCCAGCATTGAACAGAGGAGCTGAATGCTATCCGCCAGCTCCGCCGCTTGCGTCGAAGATCTCCACACCTAGTTAAAAATCGGCCCATCTCCTTGGCCCAAAAATCTATCCGCCACCTTACATTTCTTGACTCCCTCCAACGAAAACAGGTCCGGGAATCTCAGTTTAAGAGGCTCGTTAATTAACCAAGTGTCCAGCCATAAAGAAATTTCTTTACCATCCTTTACCTCACCTTTAATGAAGTAACGTAACGGAAGCCCTCCGACTTTAGACTTAATGAATACTTTAGCTATATTGCTCCATACACCACTTAGAGAACTTTTAAAATTAATGGCTCCCCCCCCCCCACTCTACTCGAATGAAGCGAATCGATCACCTTCCTCCAAAGGTTATTGCCCTCCGTCTTGAAACGCCATCCCCATTTCGTTAAAAGAGAAACATTGATCTCTCTTAACTTTATATAATGAACTTTATATAAAGCAATGAGCGAGTTTATGGGAGTTGGTGGGCCATGGAATAAGTTTGGCTTTTTTGGTTTGTTGTTTTTTAACTGTTCTTTTTCTCTTGGGAAAATAACACTTTCTAACTATATAATTAGAGAAAATTAAGGCTACTCGGTATGGCAGCGTCGCCAGCTTCGTTCTCCCCGGGGACGCCCGGCACACCAGCCCGCCCACTGCCGTCCCGTCCTCCGCGTCCCTTTCTTGCCGTTTGCGACGGAGCATAAATGTGGGCCCCCTTTGTTGTTTGTTTGTTTGTTTGTGTTAGGGACTTGTACATTAGGCTTCAATACTTGTACATAGGGCATAGAAATTAAAAAAATAAAATAAAAAAACTGGTGGGGTAGGATCATCCTCCCATACCCTCTAGTGACCATCCTTGGGAGGACTATGACGTGGCGCCTACGTGGCGGATGGTCCTCCAAGGATGGAATGTCACCATACCCTCTAGCCTAATACCGAACCGATTTTAAGTAAGAAAGTTATGAAAAACATATAAAATGTCTAAGCTAGTGTTATGTTTTAACTATGTAATATGTAATTCGCATACGTAACAACTTATCTCAATTCTTCTAAAAGACGTCACACACTACCTACATAATATAGTTCTCATGATTCTATACCAAAATGATTCCCTAATAAAAACTCCCGAAATAAATTTATCTCGATGATTCTTTAATAAACACTTCTCTTTCAATTTTAAAAGAATAAACTTTAAAGTTAATAATAGTCTTTATAATCTAGTACATAATTAAATTCCCATATGCTTGACTAGTTTGTTGTTTTGTTTAATCGGTGGGTTTAAGTTGTCAACGCGTGGAACAAAAGAAAACCAGCCAAATAGAAATCCTGGTGGCTGGCTTTTAGTATTGTTTCTACAAACACAAATCAAATGCTCTCACTCGATCTTATAAATACCAGTTTATTCAGACCTCATCTTCATCTCAAGCAATAACCAAAACAATCTAATCTCATTTCAAGAATATATTCTCTGTTCAGCGATCAAACTAAAGTATGTCGTCGACTACTACAGGCCAGGTTATTCGATGCAAAGGTAAGAAGTCGTCGACTACTACAGGCCAGGCTTGGGATTTGCTCAGCTGAGGATGCCTCTTCCTACGCTTTTGTGGCTTCAAGGGCCCAATCTTGGGTTCTTCAAGACCACATCCTTCGCGAATGTGGGGGAGAGTTGTTGGACCCTGATTACAAGGGTGCGTTGGACAATCTGCATAGTTCTCTTCCCGATCTTGATCTTAGCGATTTCTATATTAAAGACACCGCCCCCCCTAAAGCCCAGAAAATTCTGGCGAATGCCTTATATGCAGAAATCGTCAAGACAGTTGAAGAGAAGTTTGTCTTTTCCCCTCGCCAGCGAGCCGTGTTTGAGTGTTTGCGAGCCCCCCATGCTCAGGATTTCCTGTCTGTTGTTCCCATCGAAGGTTTAGGGCAGAGTATGTCGGCGGTGGAATACCGGGCTATCCTCAAGTACCGTTTAATGATACCCCTTTTCCAGGCTGATGACCCATGTCCTGTGTGTCAGAAGTGTTGCTTGGATTCTTTTGGGGAGCATGCAGTACATTGCAAAGAATTACCGGGGTTTAAGTATCGTCATGATTTAGTTCGCGATGTGCTGTATGATGTCCTTAAGCGAGCAGGGGTCTCGGCAAAAAAGGAAGCTCCAGTGAACTTCTTGACTGATCCATTAGAAGGGAGATCTACGCTACGGCCCGCTGACATTCTTGTTTTTGGATGGGAAGGAGGGAAACACGCGTGTGTCGATTTGACAGGTGTGTCCCCCCTCGTTGGGCTAAGGGATCACGGTTTTGTGGTGGGACATGCGATAACCAAGGCAGAGGCGGGCAAAGTAGCTAAACACGAAAAAGCTTGTATCGAGAATCAACACGTGTTCGTCCCGTTCGCTTTCGATACATTTGGCGCTCTCGCCCCTGACGCGGTGCGATTCCTAAAGCGAGTTCAACAGGTGGTAAGCAGTAACACCACACATGTTAAGGGGCAGAATTTTGTGTTTAGCAGGGTAGGGTTTGCAATTCAGAAGGGGGTAGCGGCGCAGCTTGTTGCTCGTCTACCTGCCATTAGTTTGTAATTTCTGTTTATAGGGTATGTATATTTATATAGTTATATTCTTAAACTTAAACTCTTAAAATGCGGCAGCTGCGGTGGCTTGGGAAGCCGGAAAACCGCTGGTGATCGAAGAAGTGGAAGTGGCACCACCACAGAAAATGGAAGTCCGGATTAAGATTCTCTTCACTTCCCTCTGCCACACTGATGTTTACTTCTGGGAAGCCAAAGTAAGCATTTTATATTCACTTTCCAAATTCAGTTAATCTTTTTATTATTATTATTTTTATTATTATTAATATTTTATGTATCATATCTTGAATTTATAATTACTACAGGGGCAAAATCCTGTATTTCCAAGAATTTTAGGACATGAAGCTGGAGGGTATGTTCCATTCTTGTATCTAATTAAAAAAGTTGTGTAACATTTACCAGTTTGAATTATATAATCTGATTGATTTAATTAACATGAACAACACAGGGTTGTGGAGAGTGTTGGGGAAGGAGTGACTGATCTTCAGCCAGGGGATCATGTGCTTCCTGTTTTCACAGGAGAATGCAAAGAGTGTGCTCACTGTAAGTCCGAAGAGAGCAACATGTGTGACCTTCTCAGGATCAACACCGACAGGGGAGTCATGCTTCTGAAAGAATATGGAATTGAGAATGCTTTTTGTTATTTGATCATTTATCTCCACCGAATACAATGAATATAAATAGCACCAAGGGTCCACAATTGACTCCTATGATTGTGCATATCGAAAACAATCAAATCAATGTAAATAATATAAATATAATAATGATAGTGTTTCCTTTAATATTCCCCCTCAGCTTGAACGTGGATATGCAGCAACGTTTAAGCTGGATCGGAAAGCCTCGAATGAGTGTCGTGGAAGGCCCTTGGTGAAGATGTCGACGTACTGTTCTGAGGATGGCACATGGAGAACTTTGATCTGACCAAGCTGAACTTTTTCACGAACGAAGTGAATGTCTATTTCAACATGCTTTGTACGCTGATGTTGGACAGGATTTCCAGACAAGTAAATTGCAGAGATGTTGTCACAGAAAACTACCGTAGCTTTGTGAGGTGGAGCTTGAAGCTCAAGAAGCAGATTTCGGATCCAGGTGGCTTCTGCGACAGTGTTTGCGACTCCCCAGTACTCGGCTTCCGCATTGGATCTAGAGATTGTTGGCTGGCGTTTTGATGACCAGGATATCAGGTTATCACCAAGAAAAATACAGTAGCCTGATGTAGATCGACGAGTGTCGGGGCAGTCGCCCTAGTCTGCATCTGAGTAGGCAACTAATGTGTGATCATGGGAAGCGGAGAGGCGGAGGCCAAGATCAATGGTGCAGTGAATGTACCTTAATACTCGTTTCATGAAATCAAAGTGTGTATCTCGCGGGGCATGCATGAATAAGCAAATCTGTTGAACCGCATATGAGATGTCAGGCCGGGTGATGGTGAGATATTGAAGAGCACCTGCTAAGCTGCGGTATAAAGTGCCGTCGGGTAACGGAGTTCCTGCGGTGGCACTTAGTTTGGAGCTTGTGTCAACAGGAGTGTGGCATGGTTTGCAAGCGGTCATGTTGGCACGATGAAGTATGTCACGGGCATATTGAGACTGAGCAAGGTGTACTGATTGGTGATCTCGTGTGACTGTAATGCCGAGGAAGTGGTGGAGTGACCCCAAGTCTGACATGGCAAATTCATTAGACAATGAAGTGATGATCCGTGTGAGAAGAGCGGGTTGATTAGCTGTCAGCACAATGTCATCCACATAAAGTAGAAGGTACGCCAGTTGGTTGCCATTTGTGTAAATAAAAAGTGATGTATCACACATACTACTGTGAAAACCCAAGGACGTGAGGAATGTGGAAAAACGTGAGTACCATGCCCGCGGAGCTTGTTTTAACCCGTATAGAGATTTCTTTAGACGACAGACGTGATTTGGAATATTGGGGTCCACAAATCCAGGTGGTTGATGCATGTAGACAGTTTCTTGAAGAGTGCCATTGAGAAAGGCGTTTTTAACGTCCAACTGATGTATCGGCCAGGACCTTGACACGGCAAGAGACAAAACTGTACGGATGGTTGCCGGTTTAACCACCGGGCTGAACGTCTCGGTGCAATCGACACCTATTGTTTGAGATTTTCCATTACAGACCAGACGGGCTTTGTAGCGCTCCAAAGTGCCATTGGCATTGAATTTGTGTCGAAATAACCACATGGAGCGAATGATAGGGTTGTTGACTGGCCTCGGAACTAATTCCCAAGTATTATTAACCTGCAAAGCACTAAATTCATCGTTCATGGCACGTAGCCAGTTATGGTCTGATAAGGCTTTGGTATGAGAGTGTGGGACGGGTGAAATGTTGGAAGTGGCAGCGAGATTGTAACGAGGGTTCGGTTTTGTGATGCCAGCTTTGGCTCGGGTTTGCATAGGATGGTCGTTAGTGGTGTGTTGTGGTGGTGAGGGCGGTGAGGGTGGTGTGGGTGCCACGAGTTGGGTTTGAGGAATTGATTCGGAGGTTGGTGGATTGGGGTTGGTAGTATTTGTGTGTAGGGGTGTGGAAAGAGGTGGTTCAGGGATGGTAGTAGGGAAAACTGATGGAAAAAAATGAGGAGTAATGGGAGTAGGGTCATCAAGGAATTTGTAGGATGGGGTGGAGGTCAACTCAGTGAAGGGAAAGGTATTTTCATCAAAGATCACATGGCGAGAGAGGTGCACCCGTCCGGTGATGGGGTCATAACATCTGTAGCCTCGGAAGTCGGATGGGTAGCCCAAAAATACACAACGGGCCGATCGGGGTAGGAGTTTGTTTGGTTGAGTGGCAGACATGTTGGGATAGCATGCGCACCCAAAGATTCGAATGTGGTCATATGTGGGATGGCGGAAGTAGAGAGCGTATGCGGGTGTTTGAAAGTTTAGGCGAGTGGTGGGTAATATATTATGTAGGTAGGCTGCTGTATGGAGAGCCTCGACCCAAAAAGTAGGCGGAAGATGAGCATGGACTAAAAGAGCCCGGATAACGTCGTTTAGACGACGAATCATCCGTTCGGACCGACCATTCTGCTGAGAGGTTTGGGGGCAAGAGAACCGAAAAATGAGACCATTTTGATCAGCAAATGTTTGTTTGGGTGTAAGGTTTGTTTGTCTGTTGAAGGTTGGTTGTTTGTGGCTGAGGAACTGTCTGTTCCAGCCATGTTGAATGCCGACAGAAAAAAAAATTAGGGTTTGGGAAGTTTAGCTCTGATAACCATGAAAGAATATGGAATTGAGAATGCTTTTTGTTATTTGATCATTTATCTCCACCGAATACAATGAATATAAATAGCACCAAGGGTCCACAATTGACTCCTATGATTGTGCATATCGAAAACAATCAAATCAATGTAAATAATATAAATATAATAATGATAGCGTTTCCTTTAATATTCCCCCTCAGCTTGAACGTGGATATGCAGCAACGTTTAAGCTGGATCGGAAAGCCTCGAATGAGTGTCGTGGAAGGCCCTTGGTGAAGATGTCGGCGTACTGTTCTGAGGATGGCACATGGAGAACTTTGATCTGACCAAGCTGAACTTTTTCACGAACGAAGTGAATGTCTATTTCAACATGCTTTGTACGCTGATGTTGGACAGGATTTCCAGACAAGTAAATTGCAGAGATGTTGTCACAGAAAACTACCGTAGCTTTGTGAGGTGGAGCTTGAAGCTCAAGAAGCAGATTTCGGATCCAGGTGGCTTCTGCGACAGTGTTTGCGACTCCCCAGTACTCGGCTTCCGCATTGGATCTAGAGATTGTTGGCTGGCGTTTTGATGACCAGGATATCAGGTTATCACCAAGAAAAATACAGTAGCCTGATGTAGATCGACGAGTGTCGGGGCAGTCGCCCTAGTCTGCATCTGAGTAGGCAACTAATGTGTGATCATGGGAAGCGGAGAGGCGGAGGCCAAGATCAATGGTGCCGTGAATGTACCTTAATACTCGTTTCATGAAATCAAAGTGTGTATCTCGCGGGGCATGCATGAATAAGCAAATCTGTTGAACCGCATATGAGATGTCAGGCCGGGTGATGGTGAGATATTGAAGAGCACCTGCTAAGCTGCGGTATAAAGTGCCGTCGGGTAACGGAGTTCCTGCGGTGGCACTTAGTTTGGAGCTTGTGTCAACAGGAGTGTGGCATGGTTTGCAAGCGGTCATGTTGGCACGATGAAGTATGTCACGGGCATATTGAGACTGAGCAAGGTGTACTGATTGGTGATCTCGTGTGACTGTAATGCCGAGGAAGTGGTGGAGTGACCCCAAGTCTGACATGGCAAATTCATTAGACAATGAAGTGATGATCCGTGTGAGAAGAGCGGGTTGATTAGCTGTCAGCACAATGTCATCCACATAAAGTAGAAGGTACGCCAGTTGGTTGCCATTTGTGTAAATAAAAAGTGATGTATCACACATACTACTGTGAAAACCCAAGGACGTGAGGAATGTGGAAAAACGTGAGTACCATGCCCGCGGAGCTTGTTTTAACCCGTATAGAGATTTCTTTAGACGACAGACGTGATTTGGAATATTGGGGTCCACAAATCCAGGTGGTTGATGCATGTAGACAGTTTCTTGAAGAGTGCCATTGAGAAAGGCGTTTTTAACGTCCAACTGATGTATCGGCCAGGACCTTGACACGGCAAGAGACAAAACTGTACGGATGGTTGCCGGTTTAACCACCGGGCTGAACGTCTCGGTGCAATCGACACCTATTGTTTGAGATTTTCCATTACAGACCAGACGGGCTTTGTAGCGCTCCAAAGTGCCATTGGCATTGAATTTGTGTCGAAATAACCACATGGAGCGAATGATAGGGTTGTTGACTGGCCTCGGAACTAATTCCCAAGTATTATTAACCTGCAAAGCACTAAATTCATCGTTCATGGCACGTAGCCAGTTATGGTCTGATAAGGCTTTGGTATGAGAGTGTGGGACGGGTGAAATGTTGGAAGTGGCAGCGAGATTGTAACGAGGGTTCGGTTTTGTGATGCCAGCTTTGGCTCGGGTTTGCATAGGATGGTCGTTAGTGGTGTGTTGTGGTGGTGAGGGCGGTGAGGGTGGTGTGGGTGCCACGAGTTGGGTTTGAGGAATTGATTCGGAGGTTGGTGGATTGGGGTTGGTAGTATTTGTGTGTAGGGGTGTGGAAAGAGGTGGTTCAGGGATGGTAGTAGGGAAAACTGATGGAAAAAAATGAGGAGTAATGGGAGTAGGGTCATCAAGGAATTTGTAGGATGGGGTGGAGGTCAACTCAGTGAAGGGAAAGGTATTTTCATCAAAGATCACATGGCGAGAGAGGTGCACCCGTCCGGTGATGGGGTCATAACATCTGTAGCCTCGGAAGTCGGATGGGTAGCCCAAAAATACACAACGGGCCGATCGGGGTAGGAGTTTGTTTGGTTGAGTGGCAGACATGTTGGGATAGCATGCGCACCCAAAGATTCGAATGTGGTCATATGTGGGATGGCGGAAGTAGAGAGCGTATGCGGGTGTTTGAAAGTTTAGGCGAGTGGTGGGTAATATATTATGTAGGTAGGCTGCTGTATGGAGAGCCTCGACCCAAAAAGTAGGCGGAAGATGAGCATGGACTAAAAGAGCCCGGATAACGTCGTTTAGACGACGAATCATCCGTTCGGACCGACCATTCTGCTGAGAGGTTTGGGGGCAAGAGAACCGAAAAATGAGACCATTTTGATCAGCAAATGTTTGTTTGGGTGTAAGGTTTGTTTGTCTGTTGAAGGTTGGTTGTTTGTGGCTGAGGAACTGTCTGTTCCAGCCATGTTGAATGCCGACAGAAAAAAAAATTAGGGTTTGGGAAGTTTAGCTCTGATAACCATGAAAGAATATGGAATTGAGAATGCTTTTTGTTATTTGATCATTTATCTCCACCGAATACAATGAATATAAATAGCACCAAGGGTCCACAATTGACTCCTATGATTGTGCATATCGAAAACAATCAAATCAATGTAAATAATATAAATATAATAATGATAGCGTTTCCTTTAATATTCCCCCTCAGCTTGAACGTGGATATGCAGCAACGTTTAAGCTGGATCGGAAAGCCTCGAATGAGTGTCGTGGAAGGCCCTTGGTGAAGATGTCGGCGTACTGTTCTGAGGATGGCACATGGAGAACTTTGATCTGACCAAGCTGAACTTTTTCACGAACGAAGTGAATGTCTATTTCAACATGCTTTGTACGCTGATGTTGGACAGGATTTCCAGACAAGTAAATTGCAGAGATGTTGTCACAGAAAACTACCGTAGCTTTGTGAGGTGGAGCTTGAAGCTCAAGAAGCAGATTTCGGATCCAGGTGGCTTCTGCGACAGTGTTTGCGACTCCCCAGTACTCGGCTTCCGCATTGGATCTAGAGATTGTTGGCTGGCGTTTTGATGACCAGGATATCAGGTTATCACCAAGAAAAATACAGTAGCCTGATGTAGATCGACGAGTGTCGGGGCAGTCGCCCTAGTCTGCATCTGAGTAGGCAACTAATGTGTGATCATGGGAAGCGGAGAGGCGGAGGCCAAGATCAATGGTGCCGTGAATGTACCTTAATACTCGTTTCATGAAATCAAAGTGTGTATCTCGCGGGGCATGCATGAATAAGCAAATCTGTTGAACCGCATATGAGATGTCAGGCCGGGTGATGGTGAGATATTGAAGAGCACCTGCTAAGCTGCGGTATAAAGTGCCGTCGGGTAACGGAGTTCCTGCGGTGGCACTTAGTTTGGAGCTTGTGTCAACAGGAGTGTGGCATGGTTTGCAAGCGGTCATGTTGGCACGATGAAGTATGTCACGGGCATATTGAGACTGAGCAAGGTGTACTGATTGGTGATCTCGTGTGACTGTAATGCCGAGGAAGTGGTGGAGTGACCCCAAGTCTGACATGGCAAATTCATTAGACAATGAAGTGATGATCCGTGTGAGAAGAGCGGGTTGATTAGCTGTCAGCACAATGTCATCCACATAAAGTAGAAGGTACGCCAGTTGGTTGCCATTTGTGTAAATAAAAAGTGATGTATCACACATACTACTGTGAAAACCCAAGGACGTGAGGAATGTGGAAAAACGTGAGTACCATGCCCGCGGAGCTTGTTTTAACCCGTATAGAGATTTCTTTAGACGACAGACGTGATTTGGAATATTGGGGTCCACAAATCCAGGTGGTTGATGCATGTAGACAGTTTCTTGAAGAGTGCCATTGAGAAAGGCGTTTTTAACGTCCAACTGATGTATCGGCCAGGACCTTGACACGGCAAGAGACAAAACTGTACGGATGGTTGCCGGTTTAACCACCGGGCTGAACGTCTCGGTGCAATCGACACCTATTGTTTGAGATTTTCCATTACAGACCAGACGGGCTTTGTAGCGCTCCAAAGTGCCATTGGCATTGAATTTGTGTCGAAATAACCACATGGAGCGAATGATAGGGTTGTTGACTGGCCTCGGAACTAATTCCCAAGTATTATTAACCTGCAAAGCACTAAATTCATCGTTCATGGCACGTAGCCAGTTATGGTCTGATAAGGCTTTGGTATGAGAGTGTGGGACGGGTGAAATGTTGGAAGTGGCAGCGAGATTGTAACGAGGGTTCGGTTTTGTGATGCCAGCTTTGGCTCGGGTTTGCATAGGATGGTCGTTAGTGGTGTGTTGTGGTGGTGAGGGCGGTGAGGGTGGTGTGGGTGCCACGAGTTGGGTTTGAGGAATTGATTCGGAGGTTGGTGGATTGGGGTTGGTAGTATTTGTGTGTAGGGGTGTGGAAAGAGGTGGTTCAGGGATGGTAGTAGGGAAAACTGATGGAAAAAAATGAGGAGTAATGGGAGTAGGGTCATCAAGGAATTTGTAGGATGGGGTGGAGGTCAACTCAGTGAAGGGAAAGGTATTTTCATCAAAGATCACATGGCGAGAGAGGTGCACCCGTCCGGTGATGGGGTCATAACATCTGTAGCCTCGGAAGTCGGATGGGTAGCCCAAAAATACACAACGGGCCGATCGGGGTAGGAGTTTGTTTGGTTGAGTGGCAGACATGTTGGGATAGCATGCGCACCCAAAGATTCGAATGTGGTCATATGTGGGATGGCGGAAGTAGAGAGCGTATGCGGGTGTTTGAAAGTTTAGGCGAGTGGTGGGTAATATATTATGTAGGTAGGCTGCTGTATGGAGAGCCTCGACCCAAAAAGTAGGCGGAAGATGAGCATGGACTAAAAGAGCCCGGATAACGTCGTTTAGACGACGAATCATCCGTTCGGACCGACCATTCTGCTGAGAGGTTTGGGGGCAAGAGAACCGAAAAATGAGACCATTTTGATCAGCAAATGTTTGTTTGGGTGTAAGGTTTGTTTGTCTGTTGAAGGTTGGTTGTTTGTGGCTGAGGAACTGTCTGTTCCAGCCATGTTGAATGCCGACAGAAAAAAAAATTAGGGTTTGGGAAGTTTAGCTCTGATAACCATGAAAGAATATGGAATTGAGAATGCTTTTTGTTATTTGATCATTTATCTCCACCGAATACAATGAATATAAATAGCACCAAGGGTCCACAATTGACTCCTATGATTGTGCATATCGAAAACAATCAAATCAATGTAAATAATATAAATATAATAATGATAGTGTTTCCTTTAATAGCTTCACGATCAAAAATCCCGATTTTCAATCAATGGAAAACCCATCTTCCATTTTGTTGGGACTTCTACTTTCAGCGAATACACGGTTGTTCATGTTGGATGTCTTGCAAAGATCAACCCTCTTGCCCCTCTTGATAAAGTTTGTGTTCTCAGCTGTGGGATCTCCACAGGTACCAATTTAATTTGATGTCCTGATCACTTGTTTTGTTGGATTTTTTCGACCTTATTTTGACCAAAATAATTTGTGTTTCTTAGGGTTGGGTGCTACTTTGAATGTTGCAAAACCGAAAAAAGGCTCTTCAGTGGCGGTTTTCGGTCTGGGGGCAGTGGGACTTGCTGTAAGTTTTCTCAAATTGTGACTTTTAAATCATGTAATTTGTATGAATGTGATTAAAATGGTAATGAATTATTGGTGAATAGGCTGCTGAAGGTGCAAGAATTTCTGGGGCTTCAAGGATCATTGGTGTTGATCTCAATGCCAATAGATTTGAGCTTGGTATGCTATTAAAAAGTTATATATTTCATATTAAAAAATGTGTATAAAATTAAACTAATCAGATTTTATTTTTGTTACAACAGCAAAGAAATTTGGGGTTACAGAGTTTGTGAACCCGAACGATTACAAGAAGCCAGTGCAAGAAGTGATTGCAGAGATGACAAATGGAGGGGTTGATAGGAGAGTTGAATGCACTGGTCATGTTGATGCTATGATCTCCGCTTTTGAATGTGTTCATGATGTAGGAATTCACCTTAATTTGCTTGAATATTTATACATAACTGTTTTTGTTTTATTTTTTTTTATTTTTATAATATTTGTTTAACTTTTGTTGAATTTTGGAGCAGGGTTGGGGTGTTGCTGTTCTTGTAGGTGTTCCACACAAAGATGTTGTGTTCAAGACCAGTCCCATGAATCTGTTGAACGAAAGGACTCTGAAGGGTACCTTCTTTGGAAACTATAAACCGCGATCTAACATTCCTTCGGTTGTCGAAAAGTATATGAACAAGGTAACTAATGCATATTAATTCCTTAAATTACAATTACTAATAAAAAAAAGTAATTGAAAATTGAAGGATTTTAGGGTGATTATTATTATTATTTTTTTTTTGCAGGAACTTGAGGTGGAGAAGTTCATAACACATGAAGTTCCATTTTCAGAGATCAATAAGGCCTTTGACTTGATGCTTAAAGGTGAAGGTCTTCGTTGCATTATTCGTATGGATGCATAAATAGTTTCAAAGTGTGGAAGAGAGAGCAGCAACAGTCCGCATTCTTAAAGATATACGTGTTTGTTTCTCATCATCGTTGTTAGCTGTCTTAATCTTGATTGTAACCCATCAAAGATTTTGAGTTTGAATAACAATAGAAATTGATGTCTATTAAATCAACAAATAGATGCGTGCATCTTCAAAAGTAACAAATAGATATATAAACATATCAACCAGAGCCACATCAGAAACACACTTCATTAAGATATAATTTATTTCAATACAATATATTTTGAAACAACCACCCTCTAAATCTACATTAGTATCTATCATGGGATGAAACTGTCGACCATTTTGAAAACAACCTCTACCATCCGCCTTGAAACTGGCAAGTGATTTCACTTGCATATTGATGACTCATTTTGTTGACTTGTAATCCAATAATGTAAACATCTTCGTTTTAGCGAGGAAAGCTCCCGAGTGAAATAGGGCCACATGTAACTCTCTAGATCGTCCCGTTATAACATTACCAAAACTTGATCAATAATTTCTCTCCCATGCTCGAGTTCGTTTCCATCTTCACCAATGTACTAGCAATATATTCATATATTGATACCATAACATGCACACCCTCACTTAATTATCGTTTATTAATTTAGGAAATGTGTGGTAAGACCCCGACTTACATAACTGATAATTTATAAAAACTTTTGCATCTTTATATAAGTAATGCAATTAAGCGTTCACACAACATTTCGGATTTAATAAAGTTCATAAGTATTTAAACACTTTAGCACGTTAACACGTTAATAAAATATAGAGTAAACTGCAATTTTACCCCCTGGGGTTTAGGCCAATTGGCACTCTTACCCCCCTAACGAAATAATTGCAATTTTACCCCCCCAACGTTTGGTGTTATGTCGCAAGTTTACCCCCGACGTCAATTTTGTTAACAGATCTGTTAACTGGAATGTGAAATGACTATAATGCCCTTTCATATTACCCCATGTGTTTTGTTCTACTCTGTAATATTACCCCCTGCCACCGCCATTCACCACCACAACCACCACTGCCACCTGCCAACACTCAATGGCTCCGGAGATTGAATTTGGTGCAATTAGTCAACTAAACTTCAGTCAACTCAAATTAGGTCAAATCAGCAACGCGTGATGTCATTTTCAAAGTGAAATGTGTGGTTCAGTCAACAATATTCCAAATCATGTGCAAATTCAAAGTTAAAATCAAAAGAAATAAGTCAAAATAGAAGGATAATAAGCTTCGGTTAGTGGTGAAAATGGATACCTGAGATGAAGAATCGAAGTTTTTTGTGTGAGAGAGAACGAAGCCTCTCACTAGGTTTTGGGGGAGAACACGTTGTGGGGGAGAAGATATATGGAAATGGTGTGTATTAATTGCAATTTTCTTCTCCAACCACCTCTGAACAACCACCGTGCATCACCTCCGACATCGAACACCATCTCCATCTACATTACTACATTCTGACAGAACCATCACCCACAGTGTCAACTGCTGCCCGCCGTTGCTGCATTTCACCGGAAAACTTACACCGGAGAGGGAGGAGTGAGGGTGGAAGAGTTGTGGGAGGTGGTAAGGATGAGTGGTTACGGTGGTTGAGGGAGTGGATAAGGCCATGGAATTAAGTCGATGGAAGTGGTTGTGGTGGTTTTTTATTGGTTTTAAGTGTTCTTTGCAAGCTTCATTAAACAGGAGCTTCTTGACGCCATTGCTCCTCTTGATCGTGGTGCTGAAGCTTCCCCTGAAGATCAGGAAGCAATCGAGCAGGTCAGCTCTCCAAATCGAGCAGGTCAAGCTAGAATGTTTAATTTCAGTGACTAGAGAAGAAGAATCGTAGAAGTGGATCTGGGTTATTTGAAGAAGATGATGATGGATCTAGGTTATTTGAAGAAGATGATGATGGATCCGGGTTATTTGAAGATGATGATGATGGATCTGGTTATTTGAAGATGATGATGATAATTTGATTTTATAAATAATAATAATAATAGGGTAAGATTACCAAAATACCCCTACCTATAACAGTCAAATAACTGTTGACTGACGGCAGGGGGTAAAAGTGCGACAGAACATCAACGTTGGGGGGGGGGGGGGTAAGAGTGCCAATTGGCCTAAAACCCAAGGGGTAAAATTGCAGTTTACTCTAAAATATAAAAGACTTATAAAGTTCATAAGTGTTTCGGTTCGTAAAATAACGAAACTAAGCGGAAGCTTGAACTTCGGTTGTGTTCGGTTCTTCATTATGCTTGATCTTCATCCGTAAGGTCCTAGCTATCACCTATTGTGACAACCCGAGATTTCAAGTCCTTTCATCTATTTACCACTTGTTTAGTAATCCTGTTTTGACTATTTGTTCTATGTTATGTAATGCGTAATTGTTTGAAGGATTAGAATATTCTAGTGATTGGGTGATTTAATGTTTAAAGTTTATGGTTAGTGATTAATGAAAACATAACGTGATATGTGAGCTCGACGAAAAATGTATTTCGTCACCCACATGCACGACCAAGGATGTATTTCGTTGAAGTGGGTGTTTCGCTGTCACACCCCGGATTTCCACGTATTACCGGTGGGCCCGGTAGGGGAGTATCGTGACGTGGTTGGTAACACAATAGTCAAACAACACAATATTTAAATGCACAGCGGAAGCAAAGTATAGATTCATTTCAACCAAACAATATTGTAATATTAAGTATCACAAGTAGTCGAATATAAATCCACAGGTAGATCAAAATAAAAAGGAAACAATGTTCAACAGTCTATGACATCCAAGCTTGCGAGACTTATTATGGATGCTAGGAGAAAAGCAAACCTATTACGCGTAGTACCTGCACTTAACCTTTTTAAGAAAATACGCCAGTTTACACTGGTAAATACAATCAACCGACTCATTTTGAAAAGAGTTTAAGAAAATGCATTTAAGGCACAAGGCACAAATAATATTTTATAACTTGGGATAATTATTTGAATATAATACTTGTAAAGGATTTACATGTTACTTATGCGTTCAGTAGCCCGGATCGAGCCGGGTTAAAGATCAATAGACACACTACATTATTTAAATGAGACACTGACAGGTGTACGCCTACACCTGTGTGCTAAGGTCGTGGCCATTTCGTAAAATGATGCCAGGGATATCCGGGACACGGTCATTAACCCCCCCAAAGGCTTTAAGCAAACAAAACAAATTAAACGAGACATCTCAATACTTTAACCAGCATACAATTAAAGATTCAATGCCCGACCAAGCGGTATTTTATATACCGTACCCCAAGCCTGTATAGGGAAAATAAGTTAAAAGTATTTACCTGAGCAAGTATAAATCAAAATCAGCGAGTGCAAGTATCTTTTACCGGTTCTCCTAATCTGGAACGAAGGTTTATAATAACCTATTAGAATCCTAACGGGTCTTTAGTTAAGCTTAAGCTTAGACCGGTTAGTTTTAAAGATACGGTTCGTACGCACGATTAAGCGAAGACCGGATAGAATGTGATTTAGACCCGACAAGTTTGAAGACTTGCTTTATATGGGTATATTATACACATTCTGGATTTTGAGATAAAACCGATAAGGTTTGGCCCGTTTCGGCTAATTTATGTAAACTAGTTACATAAACCGAACCGAACACGTATAAAGCGTAACGGGTAACCATAAGAGTCCTAAACAGGTTTCCTAAGTTAACATGCCTTAAATATGTTGTGATATCAGTAGGATACCTTCCATTATGCCCAAAACGAGTTTAATCTCATATTAAGCCCCGTAGGGGTATTTTGGTCATTTTAAAGATTATAAAAGGGATCAATTAAGCTTCTGTGATCCGGGTCTGAATAAATCAGTAAAATAGTTTATTTTAACTTGGTATATCAGTTGGTGTTAAGTCCTATGTGGCAAAATGGTTTTAAACCCTTACTATGCGCTTAATACGCGTATAACGTCGTTTTAAGCGATTTACGGTTTAAAATAGTATTCTGAGTTTCCAGGTCAGTTCATAAGTTTCAAAACACTTCATTTATTATTTAAAATCAGTAGCAATTGGATTGGCGTCAAAAGGATTTGTAAAACTCATTTTATGGCCGAAAAGGGTATATTCGGTATTAACCGAATTAAGGCACTAATCCTAGCTTATGATCAGTTTAAAAATAATTAAAAATCTTCAAAAATCCCAAAATATTATATCACATCAGTGGGTAAAAGGTTTGGTGTCAATAATTGGGTTTAGATAGGTTTTACGCTAATGACGTCGTTTAATTACTAAGAAACGTTATAATTACGTCATTAAGCATAACTCCTATTCTAGACCTCCGTTTGATGTGAAATTTTAGGGACATGTTTTATAATTAGTAACAAAGATTATTGTACTTTCATATCTTCAAAAATCTCGTTTTATGATCATAAGGGCAATATGGTCAACATTTGGCAATTTAACGGAAACGTGCAACGAATTGGACAATCAAGGTAACAACCACAGAGGTTTATACTAACATGTTACAAGGTCCTAATGGAACTTTAAGGCATGTCTAAACCTACCAAAACCGGGTCAGAATCGAGGTCAAATCAGAAAGTCAAACTATGCGACTTTCGGCTCCGAATCGGTTCAAAACAGTAAGTTGTCGAATCAAACAAGTTTAGACAAGTCCGTACACTTATTACCAAGTTATATGAATGATAAAACAGGTTACACGCCTTCTATATCGCTAATTACATGTTTAATCAAAGTTTAGCATTTCTGTTGACTTTTTCGGACAACGTTTGACTCGACAAATGACCTAGTTAGGATTGGAATCAGTGAGTAACCTTACAAGGGTTTAATACCCATATAATTACCTACTTAACGGTACTTTTAAATCGAGACTAGACTGAGCCAATTATAAATAAACTCGAAGTTAAACCGTAGTTACGACGGTTTGACTTTTAGCTAATTAACTAAGCTAAACTCAAAACAAGAAGGTTAAACATACTTACACTTGTCTAATGATGATTAGGAAGGTCTTGTATCAGCTCTTGTGCTCCTCAAAATGACCAGAAGTTGAAGTGTGGTTGCATGTTGCAACATAAGCCTTTTATAGTGACTTTGATCATCCTAGATTGTTGCCAAATGGGACTACAATTGATCATGGATGTATACATGTGTCCTCTATAGTCTAAATACCAGTATAGGAGCCCATGGTATCATAACAAGTCACTTGGAGTCGGTTAAATGGCTGAAAACAGGCAGCTGTGATGTTTCTGTCGCTGGTAGCTGTCACGCGGCCCGCGTAAAGGTCTTAAGGACCTTACGCGGCCCGCCTTAGTCGCCGGATCAGGTTAAAATGTTTCCTTTAATTGCACTTTTGGCCCTTGGTCCCCCGAAAGGTCGTTTTCATTACAATTCTTGCATTATGAGGCTTCAATATTGACATATGGGGGCTTTAGGGCTTATACCATCTTTGTTAAGTCCTCGGGTAACTTTGAGATCACCCGAAAAGCCCTAAATTTCAATGTTGACGATTCTAACCCTCACACACGAATTTTATCATAACTTTCTCATACGGTAACGAAACTTGGTGAAATTTTTATGGTGCATTCTAGTGAGCATAATTAATCGTTACAAGGCTTCGGGTTTGCTAAAAGGTCACTCAGAGGTATATCTTAACATGTTGACACATTTAACCCCTGTAGTTTGTAATCTCTCACTTTCTTTCACAATTCGCTTCGTATGATCCATGATCCTTTCGATTAAGGTTATAAACCTCACGCAGGGTTATTGTAAATTATATTTATTCATTGTTGACACTTTGAACCCTTATATTTACATAGTTTCATTGTTTGTCAACTTTAGTCCTTCAAGAACATTCTTTTACACGTTCAAACCTATGACACGTGTCAACACATTATAGGACGTAAATTTTCGAGGTGTTACATTCGTCATTAGGGCCTCTCGGCCTAAGTCGTTCAGGCCCAGTACGTGAGACGTATAACTTATGTAAATTGTAACGTAACCATCACAAAAACCCTAGTGTCCTCCTTCTTCCTTTCTACGACAATCCCCTCTACTTCGAGGCCCTTCCTTCGTAACGATCCGAGTATCGTCAGTATATTTCGAGGTTAGTGTAATGATTCTAAGTTAACTTGGATCCTTGTTGTTGTTTGGTTTGATTTCGTGATCTGAGGGCTTGATGATCTTGTGTTGTTAAAGTTCTGTGAATGATAATCCGTGTTCATGAGTAATGCTTGGTAATATGTGTGAATGTAATCGTCTGTTTAAGATCATGTATTGATTGTTTAGAGCCTCGAATTTAATGAATGAATGGCTGCATAGCTAAAACAATTGGATTTCATTGTGTATGTAAATGATTAACCTGTTAGATGAATAATCATGAGAATAGTTATGATACATGAGTTATTGTTGAAAGGTTGAGGACTGTACATGAATTGGGGTGTGTAATTCTTGATTAAAACTGCTGCATGATCATATTGTAAATTGTCAAATCCATTATCATATGTTACGGCAGAAGTCAGGGACTGGTAACCGTCTGTTAGGGTTAGCGACGAAACACCTTTGACGAATAATCAGTGTCGATGAAGGTCCCATTCTTCATCGACATACATGTTGACTAAACCTTGGATCTTTCGTCATGATTGAACCCGACGAAAGATGGATCTTTCGTCATGATTGGACCCCGACGAAAGATGGTTCTTCGTCGTATGGGTAACAAGTTGAACAGTGAGTGGGTTATGATGTGCATGCTATCTGATAGTTGTGATTGTTGCATGAGGTTAAGGCTATCTAGAAATAAGGAACCTGTATAGACTGATATGTGTTATCTAATGTAAATTGTCTGATATGAATAGCCAATGCAACTGTGAATGTTATTGCGTAATATACACAGGAGATGTGGATTGTTGTGTGAAATGTAAACTGTGTAATTACATAAAGTAACTTATTACGAAACTGATTTTGATTGGTAACCATGGTAGGGTTGGTTGATTAACTGGAACGGGTAACTGGTTAAATACCGAGCAAATCTAAGGTGAGTTCACTGCCTTTTTCAAGCATGCATCCCGGGGAGGGATATCGGGTAACGTTCCGGGGAGGAATGTCGGGTTTTGGGTTTGACTGGAATGTTAAACCTGGTGTAAGGACCTGCAAAATTGTCCCAAAACGACCCGTATGTAGAAACCCGGACCCCTAAAACCCTAATCCTTGAGAAAAAACAAGAAATTCAAGTTTTCTGGTCGCTCACGGGCCGCGTAAGCCTTAAGGGAAGCTTACGCGGGCCGCGACAGCTAGGTGATTCGACCAGATAAGCTTTAGGCCACGTGTCACACATGTGGCGGACCTACGCGGGACACGCTAGCCCTAATTGTAGCTAGGGCGGCCCTCGCGGGCCGCATGAGATCTTTCTTGGGTTTACGCAGGCCGCGTAAAACCCAAATTTTTGCTATAAATAGGATGATCCATGGCATTGCTTCTGTGTTCGAAAAACTTTTCAAAAGACGAAGTATACTGCTCAAAATCATAATTTTACTTAGGGAAACGCTGCTACGAGTACAGGGTATTAACTCGATCATTGCTACGATACAATGTCCGATCGATTGAAACCGATCCAATGGATGTTTAAGTGCTGCCCGAATTCGGGCTATACTTTGTCATTCGTCGTGAGGGTTTTGATTTCGTGAGTTTATCATAAATGTTGTATTAAGTTACTGACATAGTTTCGTGTGCATTGTTATTTAACTAGGTTACGAGGCTAAATCAGTAGGCAAAGTTCTGTCCAACTAAACTTGCAATGTGAGTCGTTCTCTTTTTATCAAATTGCTTTACAAAACCCTAAATGTTTTCCAATTATGCTTTGCAGTGATTAAGTCATTGCTAATCTTTAATTACTGGCAGTATGTGGGGGTTTTGTGCACATTACTACTAATGATTTATCACTCTTAGGTGGGCGAGCCTAATTAGTGATATGTCCACAGTCATAGATCCGGTCGAGTGACAACTGGACCAGATAATTAATAGATAAGGGCAAATGTAAAAACTCTTAATGTTGTAAATTGTAACACTGTGTTGTTTTGTGCAACTTGAATGACTCGCCAGTATTTCCCCGCTGATAAAATCTTTTTAAACATGTTTCAGGTGATTTACTGTGAACCAGGAAAAAGTGCCGCGTAGCACTACGGCTTGAAGAATGTGGCTCAGTAAATAAAATAAATAAACATGTTTTTGTAAAACAGGGAATTTCCCCGTGAAATTCTGATGCGCGTGTGGTGTGATATATATTTAAGTATATTTTAAGCCCTTTTTACACGTTAGCCAAGTTTTAAATTTATAAAACACGATATTTTACTAACACCAAACACACATATGGGCAAGTGCACCCATCGTGAGCGTAGTATAGTGTTGGCAAGATACCGAGGTCGTCCAAGGACACAAGAGCTTTTAATACCGGTTTATCCTCAACGTCTAATCAAATCAAAAATTAGAAAAAGGTTTTTAAACTAGAAAAATAAAAACTAACTAAAATGCTGAAAAATAAAATAAAAATAAAAACAGATAGACAAGATGAATCACTTGGATCCGACTTGTGTTTAGTGTAACCTTTGATTATTTCCGAACTTTTGCACTTTTTAAGAGATTATCTTAGTTATTGTAGTAGGCCCCTCTTTTGAAAGTTACGTTACCCTCAACCCAGTAGTTTGAGTCAGCAAGGATACAATCCTAAATGGTCGGATTATTGAAAGATAATTAATTAAGTTATTAATGCATATTATGGTAGGCCCCTCTTTTGAAGGTGACGTTACCCTCGGCTAAGTAGTCTGAGTCAGCAGGGATACAGTCCTAAGTAGCCGGGTTAAAGTATTAATAGTAGCTTACATATGAGGGGATCAAAGAGTTTGGACCCCCGCCATCCAATACCGGTGGGTATTGAAGGAGGTCCTACTAAATTTGACCCAGGTCCTTGCAGGATCTATACACTGAACAAGGCGAGACTCTTACCAAACCGTTCTCTTAACCCCCGATCAGGTAGCCAATATATCTCCATATAGACTGTGGAGATATGAATGGTGAAAATCTTTTATTTTATATAGACAGTAAAATAATGGCAAGACACCACGGACAAACGATAAGGAAGAATCACCTTCAACATAAAAAACTAGTTATTAAAGTCATTAATACATAACCAAATAAAAAGTTCGAAAAGATTAAAAATAAAAAGTATTACACTAGACACTTGTCTTCCCCAAGTGATGTAAGAGACTTAGGCAAACATGGCCTTTGATTGTCAAGAACTCTTACGATCAATCTTGGATCCCGAGATGACTCACACACTCTATGATGGACAATGGATGATGGTGGTGGATGATGGTGTTGTGATGGTGGTGGGTGAAGTGTGAGAGAGGTGGTGTGCCAAGGGATGGTTTGCAAATGAGCCAAGCACCCCTATTTATAGCCTGAACAGCAGCTCGGGCACGGCCCCGTGTCCACCTTCCTTCTCTTTCTTCATTAATTGCAGTTTGTCTGCATTAGTTGACCACGCCCCCGTGTCCGCTGGGCACGCCCCCGTGTGCAGAAGCGTATCTGTACTATCAAGATTTCCCCAGATTCTGTGAATCTTAGAGTTGACCATGGCCCCATGTCCGCTGGGCACGCCCCCGTGGTGGGTAATAGAAGCTTCTACAACTTTGTCTTTTCTGCTGACACTTGGGCACGCCCCCGTGCTCATTGAGCACAGGGCGTGTTCAGCCTTCTGTTCTCTTGTTTTGCTTGGGAAGATGCTGTCGGGGGGTCCGGGCATGCCACGTTTGTTCCTTTTCTTGTATTTATGTTAGATTTAGCTGCCTTTTTGCTTCTTTTGTTCATTTGAGCTCATTTAATCCTGAAAATACAAAAGGAAGACAAAAACACACTTTTTCCAACATTAGTACTAAAAAAGGGTTAGTTTTATGCCACATTTAATGTAATTTATATGTTGCATTTTGCACACATCAAATACCCCCACACTTGAATCTTTGCTTGTCCTCAAGCAAAAATCTTTATAATGTGGCTTTACACTCCCAAATGGAATGGGTAGAAGAGAATGTTTTTGGGCTTGTCATAGAGTGTCGGGATATCCAAGATTCTTTATTAGTTTTATTTTTATGTATTTACAATCCTATTCGTCATGATTTATTTAAAACATTACATAAGATAAATTACTTATTAGGGCATAACATGCCTTTTTAAAAATTCATTTATATACAAGTTCACATACCTCACGGGGATCACTCAACACTCGGCCGAAAATGTATTTTTGTGAAACACTCGAGAGCGGCATGGAACTTACTTCTACCATAAGCTTGCCAAGCAATCAATCCTCCTCCTTTTTAACTATATACATTTGTAAATATATCAAGAGGACTTTTGGGTAAAGGGTTAGGCTTGGGTTAAAAGTAAGTGGTTGGGTTAGTGGTTAGTGAAAAGGCGAAAGGCGTAAAAAGCGTCGGTTTTCGTAAGACTTTTTATTTTTGAAAATTTTATTTTGATAAAGCCATTATTCAAACAAAGTTATTTTTGATTAACTTGTTTGTTTATTTCTCTTTTGCTTCATCATTATCATCATTTTTTTTTGAAAGTCATAAGAAAGACCGAGCTTGTTAGTAAAACAAAAGGGTTAACAATAAAAAGGTTTTGGAGGGTGAAAGGGTGTTTGTTTTGGGTTAAGAAATGAAAAGGTTTAGGATCAAAGGGGTTAACTAGGGGGATTTTGGGTAGGTGGTAAAAAAAGAAAAATAATGGTGTAGAAATAAAAAGGGTTAGTCCTAATGCCTCTATCATTTACTTACTCGGTTTAAGTTGGTAAGGACCGGGAATGTATTGTCGTGGCAAGTTCTAGAGTCGTAAGAACCAAGCGGCTATTCACACAAGAAACGAAAAATGAGCAATTAGTTTAAAGATATGTATTTGTATGCTCAATAAAGGCTCAAAACTTACTTTTTGTGGGAATGGGTTTTTATGTGATCAAGTATATATAATCAAATTTTAACTAGGTTTGTCATGCCGTTTCATAATTTTCTTATGTTGGTTTTTTTTATCACGACGCTATCGGTTGTAAATTTGTAAAAATATAACCTTTTTAGAATTTGAAATTTCCAACTTAAACCTAGACAAGTAAAAAAAATGAAAATTTTTGAAAAAAATTGGGGTGATTAGCGGTTCCAATAGAGTTTTGTGTAAGGCTTGTATTTAGGACTTGCAAGATTCAAGGTTTTAGCTTCCCCCCCACACTTAAATTACACATTGTCCTCAATGAGTCCCAAAAATAAGTTTTTAGGTTGATTGAATGTGTAAAAAGGTGTGAAAAAGCAAAAATTTGTGTTACTGGGCGTCTGGACACGGCCCCGTGGTGTCCGGGCACGGCCCCGTGTTCAGATCGCCAGTAACAAAAGTTTGTAAAAAGAAACAGAAGCCTGGGCATGGGGGCGTGTTCAATGAGCACGCCCCGTGTCCAGTTACCTGAACTGGGCATTACCTGCAGATTGTGCAGCACGGGGCCGTATTGGGCGGGCACGGCCCGTGCTAAACTTGCTGTAATGAAGAAAAATTTGTCGGGTGGCCCTGTTTTTGTGCATGGGGTGCTGGTTCACGTTTCCCTTGTTTATCCTTCACCATCCCGAGTGTGTTTTATCCATTACAACATCATCCAAACACCAGATTAGCTAAAACCATCATTCATTAAAACATAAAGAGAATTACATAATAATCCTAAAAATTAAAAATTCTAGATAAATAGGTCAAAGAAGCATAAGAAATCAAACCAAGAAGTTCTAGCCTAAAATTTATTCTACTAGCAAAATTTCCAAAGAGATAATTCTCTTGGTTGGATGCGGCTCGAAGAACTTCTTCCTCCGGTCATGGGTCCCTTACACGTCGGCGAGCCATTCCTCTATCTCCCTAGGGAGAAGAAAGGCGGGCTCATTGGCATTGGTTTGAGGGGTGCAACCTCCACCGGGACTTCTTATAGATCTTCAAGAGGAGGTTCTGCTGGAATGTCGTCCCATCCGGTAGGATTGTTGACTCCAAGTGCTAGGTTCCAATCCTCTTGAGGGAGGATTGGTTCCATGGGAGGTGTCAAAAGAATGTTCAACCTCTGGTGCAAGAGGTTGATTTCTTGAAAACTGTTTTCCAACCCCACCGTAAGATAATCTATACGGTCTATTAGGACCTCCTCTACCGACGTTATCTCATCAAGAGCCTCACGTAATGCCATTACGTAGCGTACGAGAGTTGCTTCAATTGATGACCTTCTTTCCCTTCGACTGTTTCTGGAGTGCGCAGAAGAGGTTCCACTGTTTTGACTAGACATTCTATGAAAACAAACCAAAAATAGTTCATTTTAATGAAACAGTAACTTCGGACACGGCCCCGTGCTCAATGAGCACGGCCCCGTGTTCACCTTTCTGCAGATTTTTGGAACAAGGAATCTTGGAGTTTCAAATTATTTTTCCAACTTATGAAGCATTTTTGAGCAGAAATAACTTAAAACCATGTTGTACAACTTAGTTTTAACAAGATTCCTTGAACAAAAACCTAGCAAACATTACAATAAAGCTTGGAATCATAGTGATCTAAAGCTTCAATGGAGGTGTTGAGGCAAGAAAGATGAAGAAGAAGGCAATTGATAAAAGAGGAAAGGTCAAGATGGTTGTTAGAACCTTCTTTTAGAAAATACCTAGGATGGTAGGTGAGAAGATCCTCTCAAATCTCTGTCCCTGGATGGTCCAAATGTGCAGGATTCTTGGCTGCATTTATAGAAAACGACAGCACGCTGCACACGGCTCCGTGTCGGCTGGACACGGCCCCGTGTGCAGGCAAGATCCTGACACATTTTGTCTGTATTCTGACAAAAAGTCAGAAAGGAATCTTTTGGTGGACACGGGGGCGTGTTGACCTGGGCAGTCGAAAGGCTGTTTATGAATTTTGTCTATTTGTAAGGAACTTATCCGGATCAGGCGGTTCCTTACTGGATGGAACAACCCCAAAGTGCCTAAGATACCTTAATTGCTCTAGATTAAGACGAGAACGCAAGAGGTTGTCGGTGAGGGTGATTCCTATGCTATATATAGGTGGACAAGTCCAACCCTTTCCCGGGCTCTCGTTAAAGAAGGTGTATGCCGAATCGCTCAGGTCTATATATGCACCGAACGAAGTCGATGGAGAGTCCTTCACGGCACAATCGGCACAGGGACGACTATCGCTCAAGTCCTCGCTAGAGTTAGAGGTAACATTGGGAACAACGAACTTGTTTTTATTTGAATGCGATCCCAACAATTCTTCTTGGTTATCGTCTTGAGATAAATTATTGAAATCTATCCTAAGTTCTTTTAACCAATTAAGAATTAGATCTTCCATTTGAAATAGTTCATCAAGAAGCATTTCTCCTAGGAGATCCGGTTGAGAGCATTCGAGGGAGAGATAGGGATTATTTTTACTTTCGCCCCTCTTAAGGCTACAGGAAAACAATGGGTCTATATAGTGGGGCTTATAATTTAGAAAATAACATTCTAATTCTTTATGGGAACCTCCACATATTTGACACCACGTACCATAAGAGTGCCGAAAGTAAAAAATATAAGTATCACTCATGTTTGTGTCAGAAATTACCAACCGTCGGGATCTTACGGTTTTGTTTTCAGTAACTGAAACTTGGGCACGGGGCGTGTTGAGTGGGCACGGCCCCGTGTTCATCTTACTGTCTGACTTAAAACAGGATTGCCAGTTCCAAGGATTGGGCACGGGGCGTGTTCAGCGGGCACGACCCGTGCTGAGTTCTGCAGAAGCTGAAAAATTAAGAAAATCCTAAAAAAAACAGAAAAATTAGAAAAAACGATTAGGCCGCTGATTCCTACCTTTCTTAAAATCCTTGTGTCCCCGGCAACGGCGCCAAAAACTTGATGCGCGTGTGGTGTGATATATATTTAAGTATATTTTAAGCACTTTTTACACGTTAGCCAAGTTTTAAATTTATAAAACACGATATTTTACTAACACCAAACACACATATGGGCAAGTGCACCCATCGTGAGCGTAGTATAGTGTTGGCAAGATACCGAGGTCGTCTAAGGACACAAGAGCTTTTAATACCGGTTTATTCTCAACGTCTAATCAAATCAAAAATTAGAAAAAGGATTTTAAACTAGAAAAATAAAAACTAACTAAAATGCTAAAAAATAAAATAAAAATAAAAACAGATAGACAAGATGAATCACTTGGATCCGACTTGTGTTTAGTGTAACCTTTGATTATTTCCGCACTTTTGCACTTTTTAAGAGATTATCTTAGTTATTGTAGTAGGCCCCTCTTTTGAAGGTGACGTTACCCTCAACCCACTAGTTTGAGTCAGCAAGGATACAATCCTAAAGGGTCAGATTATTGAAAGATAATTAATTAAGTTATTAATGCATATTATGGTAGGCCCCTCTTTTGAAGGTGACGTTACCCTCGGCTAAGTAGTCCGAGTCAGCAGGGATACAGTCCTAAGTAGCCGGGTTAAAGTAATAATAGTAGCTTACATATGAGGGGATAAAAGAGTTTGGACCCCCGCCATCCAATACCGGTGGGTATTGAAGGAGGTCCTACTAAATTTGACCCAGGTCCTTGCAGGATCTATACACTGAACAAGGCAAGACTCTTACCAAACCGTTCCCTTAACCTCCGACCAGGTAGCTAACATATCTCCATATAGACCGTGGAGATATGAATGGTGAAAATCTTTTATTTTATATAGACAGTAAAATAATGCCAAGACACCACGGACAAACGATAAGGAAGAATCACCTTCAACATAAGAAACTAGTTATTAAAGTCATTAATACATAACCAAATAAAAAGTGCGAAAAGATTAAAAATAAAAAGTATTACACTAGACACTTGTCTTCACCAAGTGATGTAAGAGACTTAGGAAAACATGGCCATTGATTGTCAAGAACTCTTACGATCAATCTTGGATCCCGAGACGACTCACACACTCTATGATGGACAATGGATGATGGTGGTGGATGATGGTGTTGTGATGGTGGTGGGTGGTGGGTGAAGTGTGAGAGAGGTGGTGTGCCAAGGGATGGTTTACAAATGAGCCAAGCACCCCTATATATAGCCTGAACAGCAGATCGGGCACGGCCCCGTGTCCATTGGGCACGGCCCCGTGTCCTCCTTCCTTCTCTTTCTTCATTAATTACAGTTTGTCTGCATTAGTTGACCACGCCCCCGTGTCCGCTGGGCACGCCCCCGTGTGCAGAAGCGTATCTGTTCTATCAAGATTTCCCCAGATTCTGTGAATCTTATAGTTGACCACGGCCCCGTGTCCGCTGGGCACGCCCCCGTGGTGGGTGATAGAAGCTTCTACAGCTTTGTCTTTTCTGCTGACACTTGGGCACGCCCCCGTGCTCATTGAGCACGGGGCGTGTTCAGCCTTCTGTTCTCTTGTTTTGCTTGGGAAGATGCTGTCGGGGGGTCCGGGCATGCCACGTTTGTTCCTTTTCTTGTATTTATGTTAGATTTAGCTGTCTTTTTGCTTCTTTTGTTCATTTGAGCTCATTTAATCCTGAAAATACAAAAGGAAGACAAAAACACACTTTTTCCAACATTAATACTAAAAAAGGGTTAGTTTTATGCCACATTTGATGTAATTTATATGTTGCATTTTGCACACATCAAATTCATTTATTGTAAATTATGGGGTTTATCCCAAAAATGTGAAATAAAATAATTGGGTGTTTTTAGTTTAAACGATCCTGTTAATATTTCCGCTGCCAAATTAAATACAAATACCATGGGTTTCTATCCCGCGGCTTCTGGACCGGGTAAAACCGGGCCGGGGTCCGTGACAAAAAGGTGGTATCAGAGCCACTGATTTAAGCCAATTAAGTATTTAGAAATACTTAATTTTTCTAATTTCCATTTTGTGATTCTGTGAAAATTTAATTGACAGTAAATAAAATCTTAACTTAAACTTGTGTGTGTTTCTTCATGTGTGCTAACAACATGAATGAACTGTCGGAGGCACTCCGAAACTTTACTATCCATTCCACTGATATGGATACCACAGGGAAACCCATCTGGCTACCTGGCAGATACGGAGTTCCAGGCCCAGGAGAAACCAAAGCCGAAAAAGAGGAGGAGAATCTTGGACTGGAAACGTGGGCGTAGGAAGAAACCAGCTGCACAAAAGGTTAAAAAGACTGAGGATCCGAAGGATAAAGGGAAAGGAAAAGAGATCGGGGAAAGTTCCGGGCAAGCCCAGGAAATGCCACCATGGGAGGAGCTGGATCGCAAACTGGCGAATTGTGACCTCATCGGACCTGCCGATGAAAACCTCTTCAATTACCCCGCTGAATCACAACTTCCAGTTAATTTGGAACCCGCTATCCCAGATCCTATTGTTAACCACCAACTTCTACCCAGAGAATTGGAGGAATGGTGGACGAATGACTGGCAATTTCAGAACTTCATGAATAACCCCAACGTCTATTTTCCCCAGTTTAACCCTGAGCCTGCACCAAACCCACCTATGAGCACAGAAAACTTGGCTGAACTCCGTCACTATGGTGAGGAGCTAATGGAGGCAAGAAATAGAATTCGGGATGTGGGGGAGAAAATCACGTGGAAATACGACTAGAGGGAGCGTCGTTTCTGAAAGGCTGGTTAACAGTGGTGGTGTGTTTAATAATAATAACAATATAATAATGAATAATAAAAATATAAGCATGTAAAATAACTTAAAATAAAAATTTTGTAATATAACTTGTGTGTATCGATGCATACTAATATATATATATATATATATGAAAGTCGCAAAGTCGACAATTTTGGCTATACGTGTTGACATGATTATGTGTGATTGCTTTATTGTGTTTGGTTGTTATTTATTTTGTGCCAATAATTTATATATATATTGTTAATTATCAGATGGAACACGCCGTTAATGAGCCAGTTAACGAAGTTAACCAATCTGAGCAAAACAATGAGGATCACTTTCTTAATAGGCAAGATATAGAAAATATCGTTGCCCAGGGAATAGCCAATGTTATCCCGGCAATCGTCGCTGCTGTTAAAAGCCCTGTTGAGCCTTCGCAAGCCAACCCCAGTAAACGCACGCGCGATGATAATTTCAGTAGCAGTGTTAACGGAGGTGGCAACAATGACAACAACGTGATTCAAGCCCCAATACTTAAGAAAATGAAAGTTGCAAGACCTAGTTGCACTTATAAAGAATTTCTTGCCTGTAAACCTATTGAATTTGCAGGCAATGAAGGGGCGACTGCTGCACTGCGTTGGTTGGAAAAGACCGAGGCAGTAATTAAAATAAGTAAATGCGCCGAGGAAGATAAGGTCATGTATGTTTCTCACCTTTTCAAGGAAGAGGCATTAGAATGATGGAATACGGTGTTGCAAGCCAAAGTAAGTGACATGGCTTATGCTATGAATTGGGAAGAATTTAAGCAATTGGTGGAAAGGAAATTCTGTCCCGAGTATGAAAAGGAACAAATGGCAAATAAGTTCCTGAGTAACCGAATGGTGGATGTTGACTGTCGAGGGTATACTTCGAAATTCTTCGAGTATGCTAGAATTGTACCAACTCTGGCTTCGCCACAACCGGTACTTATTCTCGCTACATTTGGGGTTTAATTAGCGAGATTCGTGATATCGTTAAAGCTGCGAGACCCCGCACCATTGACGATGCGGTGGAATTGGCCAACACCTTAACCGACGGGCTGGTACTCACGAGGGAAGAAAACCGGAAGAAGGAATTGGCCCAAAAGATTACCCAAGGCTTCCGTGGGGGTAATACTAGTAATTACAAGAAAAAGAGTACTGGGCAATCTTCCACCCCACCATTCTGTGGAAATTGTAAAAAGAAACATTTTGGAAAGTGTAGGGAAAATTGCAATTTCTGCAAGAGACCAGGTCACCATGAAGAGGATTGTAGGAAGAAATCAGTAATCTGCTACAACTGCGGCGAAACAAGGCACTTCAGGCCCGACTGCCCAAAACTGGTCAAGCTAGCCGATAACAAGGCCAAACCTGCTGAAGGAACTAATAAGAAGAACGCAAAAGCCTTCCAGCTGACCACGCAAGAAGCCGATCTGATTCCAGATGTGATAGCTGGTACGTTTCTTGTACAAGACATTTACGCAAAAGTATTATTTGACTCTGGTGCAAACGAAAGTTTTATAAATACTTCATTATGTCAAGCTCTTAAGCTACCCTTAACCAAACTTAGGTAGATTTATACGGTAGAAATAGCCGACGGTAATTCTGTTAATATAGATAAGGTTCTTCAAGAAGGGAAGATAGAACTTTCAGGCCACAAATTTTCTGCAAACCTTCTACCTATGAATTTAGCCAGATTCGATGTTGTGCTAGAAATGGATTGGTTGGTAGCCAACCATGCTCGAATCCTCTGTGATAAGAATTCCATAGAAATCCAGACACCCTCAGGAGAAGTAATTGTGATTACAGGAGATAAGCCACGTAAACCAATGAAGTTCATTTCAGTAATGAAAGTTGCTAGTTATGAACGAAAGCAATGAATAGTGTATATGATTTCGGTAATCAATAACACCAAAAGTAAGGAACTTAAGGAAATTCCTGTAGTATCAGAATACCCGGATGTATTCCCAGAAGAACTACCAGGATTACCACCAGATAGGGAAGTAGAATTTAGAATTCATCTAATTCCTAGAACAACACCAATAGCTAAGGCACCCTATCGATTAGCACCCACGGAAATGTTAGAATTGAAAAAATGTCACACCCCCAAAATCCACAAGCGGAGTATCACCGCATGGAGGCGTGACATGACCAGGATCAAGCCACCAATCATATTAAACAACGTAATTAAGTAAATAAAACCAACCACAATATAATTGGTGTCCAAAAGAAAGTAACCAACTTTAAGTTAACAGCGGAATCATAAAATGTAAAACCCAAACATAAGTAATAAGTACATAAAGTTTAAATGTTTAACATGGAACTCAACAGTCCATGTCCCACAACGACCACTCCTCCATGTGCAAGCTCCATAAGCACCTAACGACCTGCAAGGCATGTAACAACGAGTCAACAACAAAGTTGAGCGAGTTCACAGTTGGTTGTTTAGTTTTAAGAGTTTGTTTTGAAAACCATAAGTGGTTTCGTAAACCACGAGTTAACCAGTATCTTTGTTTCCCAAACCATATCCATAATCAGTGGGGGCTTCCCCATGTGAACCACTAGACCGTTACCATATCGACAACTGACGAAAGTAAGTTGTGCCCTAAGTCAATGTCTATCATCATTGACTGAGTGCCCAGATCCATTAGTACACACCCGTCCTACCGGCACGGTGTGAGGCTTGTCAACCCTAATAGCGCTATTAACTAATGACCCGCTCGCCATTGGCCCGACGATTAAGTCGATATAAAAATGAGGGACTTATGATAGAGTTTTGTCTAGTAAGTTTAAGGTTGTTGTCCTACCCAAGGAGGACGAACGTACGTATTCTACCCAAGGAGAATACGCATGATTAACATTGGCATCCTACCCACGGAGGATGGAGGTACATATCCTACCTAAGGAGGATATGTAGGTTCCGTTTTAATTCTTTAACCCATTCCAAACCACCGGGAATCCCATGCCTTAGAGAGTGTGTGAACTCACCTCGGTTTGCTCGGTATGCTTAACTACTCGTTTAAAATCAATCAGTCAAAGCCTATGTATTCACATATACGAAAATCAGTCTATCATCACATTGATCACATAGATTCATAGTGTGTATAACAGAAGGATCACGGTTTAACAGGTAACAGCTACTTTAGCTTGTAGCACACATAACAGATAACTTACTATGCATACTAAATACATCAGGTTTGCCAATTCTTGGTTAATGTCATTAAATCTTTAGAATACAAGCAATCAGTGTAAATTACCATAACCTACTGTCCCGGATAATCATCACGACGAACTTCCAAGGTTTTCGTCGATAAGGGGGTCACGACGAACTCGGCTTTTCGTCGACATAGGACTTCGACGAAAACACCACGACGAACACTGAGATTTCATCGACCTAGGATTTCGTCGAATGGGAGTTTGTCGGGCAAGGGTCTTCGTCGGCCTAGGGTTTTCGTCGGGTGTAAAGCATGATCATCACATTAGTTACGTGTTACGGTAACCCTAATAATCACTAACAGTTACATAATCACATACTAAAAACCCTAATTGCGGTTCTTAGCAGTCAAGCATCAATCATCAAACAGAATATGAGTAATGGTCATAAACGAATTCAATCTCAACAATCCGATCTAGTCTAACAGGTTAACAACTGAAAAGCAACTCTAACCTTTAACCAATTCATCATCATCCCATAATAGATTATCGGATCATCAATATCATGCTAACATGCATTAGTAACACATTGAAAACGACCACCCATCCAAATCAGTTTACGAGGCCATTCATATAGTCTAATCAACATTACAAGATCCCCTTCCCTATCCATGAACATATATTCTCAATTCACATAACTTTATCAATCAGATTTAAACATCTATGCAAACATGTAATGATCTACCAAAAAGTCATGCACAAATAAACAACAATGTGAACTAACCGAGATAGAAAGAATGATGGATTGATCGCTAGAGAGAGCTTGGAGAACTCAGTAATGTCTTCGCACCGAAGGAAAGGGGAGACTCTAGGGTTTTGCTAATAGCAGTTTACGTAATCTACACCCGTGTTTATACGAGAGTTATAAAGTGCCGGGCCCTTAATGGGCTTCGGCGAAATCTGGGCCGGCGAAATCCCTTGATTTCATCGTGAGGGTTATGGCGAAAACCCTTGGGTTTTCATCGGGCAGGCTAGTGGCGAAATCCCTCTTGGTTTTCGTCATGCACATTAATATATATATATATATATATATATTAATAGCACATCACATATTTCACAAAATCCTTGTTTAACATTTAACCAATTAACACTACACCGCAATCTACAACCCAATAACCAGGTGCACATAACAGAACGCAACGAATTAAGAAAACGCAGTTGTGAGGAAAGACCTTGAAAACTCGGGTTGTCACATCATCCCCCCGTTGGTTTGGAATTTCGTCCCGAAATTCTGCAGTAGCTTCAGCCTCAATAGTGGTTGTACTCTTCTCGAACAACTGGGGATACTTGAGTTTCACTTGGTCTTCTCGTTCCCAGGTAAACTCTGGGCCACGACGGGAGTTCCAACGAACTCGAACAAGAGGAATTCTGGTACGCTTGAGAATCTTCACATCTCGGTCAGTAATCTCTACTGGTTCCTCAACGAATCGCAACTGATCGTCGATTGTGAGCTCCTTCAAAGGAACTATGAGGGTCTCATCTGACAGACACTTCTTCAGATTTGACACGTGAAATACGTTGTGAACTCCGCTGAGTTCTTCAGGTAGATTCAACTTGTAAGTGACTTTGCCAATTTTCTCAATGATTTCGAACTGTCTGACATAACGCAGATTGAGTTTGCCTCGTTTGCCAAAACGAACTACACCTTTCCAAGGTAAGACTTTGAGTAGCACTCGATCCCCAACGTGGAACTCGAGTGGTTTCCTGCGCTTATCAGCGTAGCTTTTCTGACGATCACGAGCTGCTGCCATTCGTTGTCGTATCTGAGAAATCTTCTCAGTTGTGTCTACCACAAGTTCTGGGCCAGTGATTGGCTGTCGCCAACCTCTGCCCAACAAAGAGGTGATCGGCATTTACGCCCGTACAATGCCTCAAACGGAGCGGCCTGGATACTGGTGTGGTAGCTGTTATGATACGAAAATTCCACTAAAGGTAGATGTCGTTCCCAGCCGTTACCAAAATCAATCACACATGCCCTAAGCATGTCTTCAAGGGTTTGGATGGTGCGTTCAGACTGCCCATCCATTTGCGGGTGATATGTTGTGCTCATGTCTAATCGAGAGCCAAAAGACTTGTGCATCGCTTGCCACAATTCAGAGGTAAAACGTGCGTCACAATCAGATATGATAGAGGTTGGCACCCCGTGCCTCGAAACTACTTCCTTTAGATAGATGTCTGCTAGAGTAGAGAACTTATATGTTTCTTTGATAGCCAGAAAATGTGCAGACTTGGTTAATCGATCTATAATTACCCAAATGGTGTCATTTCCGCGTTGAGATCTAGGCAGGCCAGTAACGAAATCCATGGAAATTTGCTCCCATTTCCATGTCGGGATCTCTGGTTGTTGGAGTAGGCCTGACGGTTTCTGATATTCGATCTTGACTCTCGCACAAGTCAAACGTTTACTGACGTAGGTTGCTATGTTGGCTTTCATGCTAGGCCACCAGTATGTAGTCTTTAGGTCGTGGTACATCTTATCCGAAACAGGATGTACTGAGTAACGAGACTTGTGCGCTTCATCCATCACAAGCTCGCGTAAGTTTCCGTAAAGTGGGACCCAGATGCGCCTGTTACGTAGTAAGCACTGTCTTCCTTTTGTTCTAATCGTTTCCTTGATCCTCGTAGGGACTCGGCCCTGATATTCTCTGCTTTCAATGCTTCAACCTGAGCATCTCGTATCTGAGTAGGAAGACTAGATTGGATGGTAAAATGTAATGCACGCACTCGCTTAGGTGTAGTATCCTTTCGACTGAGGGCGTCGGCCACAACATTGGCTTTGCCCGGATGGTACTTGATCGCGCATTCGTAATCATTCAAGAGTTCGACCCATCGACGTTGTCGCATGTTTAACTCCTTTTTCTTGAAGATATGCTCGAGACTCCTGTGATCGGTGTAAATGGTGCACTTGGTACCGTACAGGTAATGTCTCCATATCTTAAGAGCAAAAACCACTGCTCCCAACTCCAAGTCGTGCGTAGTGTAGTTCCTTTCGTGAACTTTAAGTTGGCGTGATGCGTAAGCAATGACCTTGTCACGTTGCATCAACACGCAACCAAGTCCCTGGATAGACGCGTCGCAATAAACCACGAAATCGTCTGTGCCTTCAGGCAGTGAGAGAATTGGTGTGCTACAAAGTCTATCTTTTAAGTGCTGAAATGCAGATTCCTGTGCATCACCCCAACGATAGGTGACACCCTTCTGAGTTAGTGAGGTGAGAGGTTGCGCAATCTTTGAGAAATCCTTGATAAACCTTTTGTAGTAGCCCGCCAAACCCAAGAATTGGCGGATTTCTGTTGGTGTACGGGGTGCAGGCCAGTTCTTGATCGAGTCGACCTTGGATGGATCAACATGAATCCCATCCTTGTTTACCACGTGGCCTAGAAAGTGGACTTCACGAAGCCAGAAATCACATTTCAAAAATTTGGCATACAACTGCTCTGTTCGAAGGAGTTCCAAAATAAGTCTCAGGTGATGCTCATGTTCCTCCTGACTCTTAGAATATATCAGGATGTCGTCGATGAAAACAATGACAAACTTATCCAGGTAAGGTTTGCACACTCGGTTCATGAGATCCATGAAGACCGCAGGTGCATTCGTCAATCCGAAAGGCATAACCAGAAACTCATAATGCCCATAACGAGTCTTGAATGTTGTCTTAGAGATTTCCTCGTCTCGGACTCTCAGTTGATGGTAGCCTGACCTCAGGTAAATCTTTGAGTAGTAACTCGACCCTTGCAACTGGTCGAATAAGTCATCAATGCATGGAAGAGGGTAGCGATTCTTCACAGTCACCTTGTTGAGTTCGCGGTAGTCAATACACATTCTGAAGGTACCGTCTTTCTTCTTCACAAATAATACCGGAGCTCCCCAAGGCAAAGAGCTAGGACGTATGAAACCCTTTTCCAAGAGTTCTTGTAACTGTGCGGAAAGTTCTTCTAGTTCTGATGGAGCTAAACGATAAGGTGCTCGGGCTATTGGTGCTGCTCCAGGAGCTAGCTCGATTTGAAACTCAACTTGACGATGAGGTGGAAGACCAGGTAATTCCTCAGGAAATACCTCTGGAAAGTCACGTACGATCGGAATATCTTCTATCTTCTTCTTTTTCTTTGAGGTGTCAGTAACGAGGGCTAAAATAGCAGTGTGACCCTTTCGCAAACACTTATGGGCCTCAAGGAAAGAAATGATGCCCACTACATGTCACACCCCGATATTTCCACGTATTACCGGTGGGCCCGGTGGGGAGTATCGTGACGTAGTTGATATCATCATAGTCAAACAACACAATTTAAATGCACAACGGAAGCAAAGGATAAATATATTACAATCCGATTCAAAAGTAATATTTAATATTACAACGGAATGTAAGATGGATCCACAGGCGGATCTTAAAACAGAAAGATAACATTTGTCCTACAGACTTTAGGCATCTAGAACTTGCAAGATTCCCTATTAACGCCCTGAGCTTCCAGCCAATTACGTACAGTACCTGTCACTTAATCTTTTTGGAAAAATACGTCAGTATACACTGGTAAATACAATTAACTGACTCATTTTGAAAATGTTTTTAGAAAAATTGATTTGAATGCACATGGCACAAAACTTTTTATAACTTGGGATAATTATTTATATATAAACTTGTAAAAGAATTACATGTTCGTTATATGTTCAGTAGCCCGGGTTGAATACCGGGTTAAAGATTAATAGACACACCACATGGTATAGTCTCGCGGCGAGTTATTCTCGTAACCAGCGGTTATACCTTATTATTTATATATGCACTGGCGGGTGTATGCCTACACCCCGTGCTAAGGTCGTGGCCATTTGATGAATGATGCCAAGGATATCCGGGACATGGTCATTAACCCCCCAAAGGCTTTAAGCAAACACAACAATTTAAACGGGTCATCTCCATAAAGTAACCTTCATACGATTAAAAATTCAATGCCCGACCAAGCGGTATTTTATATACCGTACCCCAAGCTCGTATAAGGAAAAATAAGTTAAAAGTATTTACCTAATCAGCCGTATATCCTAATCATCACGACGAACTTCCAAGGTTTTCGTCGATAAGGGGGTCACGACGAACTCGGCTTTTCGTCGACATAGGACTTCGACGAAAACACCACGACGAACACTGAGATTTCGTCGACCTGGGATTTTGTCGAATGGGAGTTCGTCGGGCAAGGGTCTTCGTCGGGCTAGGGTTTTCGTCGGGTGTAAAGCATGATCATCACATCAGTTACGTGTTACGGCAACCCTAATCATCATTAACAGTTACATAATCACATACTGAAAACCCTAATCGCGGTTCTTAGCAGTCAAGCATCAATCATCAAACAGAATATGAGTAATGGACATAAACGAATTCAATCTCAACAGTCCGATCTAGTCTAACAGGTTAACAACTGAAAAGCAACTCTAACCTTTAACCAATTCATCATCATCCCATAATAGATTATCAGATCATCAATATCATGCTAACATGCATTGGTAACACATTGAAAACGACCACCCATCCAAATCAGTTTACGAGGCCATTCATATAGTCTAATCAACATTACAAGATCCCCTTCCCTATCCATGAACATATATTCTCAATTCACAGAACTTTATCAATCAGATTTAAACATATATGCAAACATGTAATGATCTACCAAAAAGTCATGCACAAATAAACAACAGTGTGAACTAACCGAGATAGAAAGAATGATGGATTGATCGCTAGAGAGAGCTTGGAGAACTCAGTAATGCCGTCGCACCGAAGGAAATGGGAGACTCTAGGGTTTCGCTAATAGCAGTTTACGTAATCTACATCCGTGTTTATACGAGAGTTATAAAGTGCTGGGCCCTTAACGGGCTTCGGCGAAATCTGGGCGAAAACCCTTGGGTTTTCGTCGGGCAGGCTAGTGGCGAAATCCCTCTTGGTTTTCGTCATGCACATTAATAGCACATCACATATTTCACAAAATCCATGTTTAACATTTAACCAATTAACACTACACAACAATCTACAACCCAATAACCAGGTGCATATAACAGAACGCAACGAATTAAGAAAACGCAGTTGTGAGGAAAGACCTTGAAAACTCGGGTTGTCACAAAAAGCAATTAGACGAATTGCTAAGTAAATGATTCCTACAACCTAGTACATCCCCTTGGGGAGCACCAGTGTTGTTTGTGAAAAAGAAGGATGGTTCAATGCGAATGTGTATCGATTATAGGGAACTGAATAAGGTTACAATTAAGAATCGATACCCATTACCTAGGATTGATGATCTTTTTGACCAACTTCAAGGAGCTAGATACTTCTCTAAGATAGACTTGTGCTCAGGATATCATCAGTTGAAGGTACAGGAGGAAGACATACCTAAAACTGCTTTCAGAACTAGGTATGGTCATTACGAGTTTACAGTCATGCCCTTTGGATTAACGAATGCTCCTGCAGCATTCATGGACATGATGAATAGAATCTGTAAGCCGTACTTGGATAAATTTGTAATTGTCTTCATCGACGATATACTTATTTATTCCAAAAGTCAGGACGAGCATTGTGAGCATCTACGAGCACTCTTAACTCTGTTAAGAAAAGAAAAGCTTTACGCCAAATTCTTGAAATGTGAATTTTGGCTGCAGGAGGTGCAATTTTTAGGACACATGGTGAATCACGAAGGTAATCACGTAGATCCCTCCAAGATAGAAGCGATCATGAACTGGAAAGTCCCGCAATCAGTTACGGAAGTTAGAAGTTTTCTAGGATTAGCTGGGTACTATAGGCGTTTCACTAAGGATTTTTCTAAGATAGATGTGCCATTAACTAAGCTAACATGTAAAACCGTTAAGTTTGAATGGGGACCCAAGCAAGAAGAGGCCTTCATGATTTTAAGGCAAAGGTTAACAAACGCCCCAATTCTAGCATTACCAGAAGGAACAGAAGATTTTGAAGTCTACTGTGATGCCTCTAAGCTAGGATTAGGATGTGTGCTAATGCAACGCAAAAAGGTAATTGCATATGCATCCAGACAATTGAAGAAGCACGAAGAAAATTATACGACTCACGACTTAGAATTAGGAGCCATAATTTTTGCCCTTAAGATTTGGAGACATTATCTGTATAAGAGTAAGTTTACTATCTATACGGATCATAAGAGTTTAAGGTACATATTTAGGCAAAAAGAATTAAACATGAGGCAAATAAGATGGATGGAAATTCTAAGTGACTACGACTGTGATATTCAATATCACGAAGGAAAAGCAAATGTAGTAGCAGATGCCCTAAGTCGTAAGTATCATGAAAAACAAAGACGAGTTCGTCCTCTTAGATTAAATCTACAGTTAGATTTAATGGAACAACTGAAGAACGTTCAAGAAACAGCAATCGAGGATGATGCTGAAGGAATGAAAGGAAGGATAAAAGAATTAGAGCGAGGGACTGATGGAATTTGGAGATTCCACCAGAAAAGAATTTGGGTACTGATGTGTGCAAAATGCAACATATAAATTACATCAAATGAGGCATAAAACTAACCCTTTTTTAGTACTAATGTTGGAAAAAGAGTGTTTTTGTCTTCCTTTTGTATTTTCAGGATTAAATGAGCTCAAATGAACAAAAGAAGCAAAAAGGCAGCTAAATCTAACAAAAATACAAGAAAAGGGATAAACGTGGCATGCCCGACCCCCCGACAGCATCTTCCCAAGCAAAACAAGAAAATAGAAGGCTGAACACGCCCCGTGCTCAGTGAGCACGGGGGCGTGCCCAAGTGTCTGCAGAAAAGACAAAGCTGTAGAAGCTTCTATCACCCACCACGGGGGCATGCCCAGCGGACACGGGGCCGTGGTCAACTCTAAGATTCGCAGAATCTGGGGAAATCTTGATAGTACAGATACGCTTCTGCACACGGGGTCGTGCCCAGCGGACACGGGGGCGTGGTCAACTAATGCAGACAAACTGCAATTAATGAAGAAAGAGAAGGAGGGTGGACACGGGGCCGGGCTGGGCCCGAGCTGCTGTTCAGGCTATAAATAGGGGTGCTTGGCTCATTTGCAAACCATCCCTTGGCACACCACCTCTCTCACACTTCACCCACCCTCCACCACCATCACAACACCATCATCCACCACCATCATCCATTATCCATCATAGAGTGTGTGAGTCGTCTCGGGATCCAAGATTGATCGTAAGAGTTATTGACAATCAAAGGCCATGTTTGCCTAAGTCTCTTACATCACTTGGTGAAGACAAGTGTCTAGTGTAATACTTTTTATTTTTAATCTTTTCGCACTTTTTATTTGGTTATGTATTAATGACTTTAATAACTAGTTTCTTATGTTGAAGATGATTCTTCCTTATCGTTTGTCCGTGGTGTTTTGGCATTATTTTACTGTCTATATAAAATAAAAGATTTTCACCATTCATATCTCCACGGTCTATATGGAGGTATGTTGGCTACCTGGTCGGGGGTTAAGGGAACGGTTTGGTAAGAGTCTTGCCTTGTTCAGTGTATAGATCCTGCAAGGACCTGGGTCAAATTTAGTAGGACCTCCTTCAATACCCACTGGTATTGGATGGCGGGGGTCCAAACTCTTTGATCCCCTCATATGTAAGCTACTATTAATACTTTAACCCGGCTAGTTAGGACTGTATCCCTGCTGACTCAGACTACTTAGCCGAGGGTAACATCACCTTCAAAAGAGGGGCCTACCACATTATGCATTAATAACTTAATTAATTATCTTTCAATAATCCGACCCTTTAGGATTGTATCCTTGCTGACTCAAACTACTGGGTTGAGGGTAACGTCACCTTCAAAAGAGGGGCCTACTACAATAACTAAGATAATCTCTTAAAAAGTGCAAATGCGGAAATAATCAAAGGTTACACTATACACGAGTTGGATCCAAGTGATTCATCTTGTCTATCTGTTTTTATTTTATTTTATTTTTCAGCATTTTAGTTAGTTTTATTTTTCTTGTTTAAAAACCTTTTTTCTAACCTTTGATTTGATTAGACGTTGAGGATAAACCGGTACTAAAAGCTCTTGTGTCCTTGGACGACCTCGGTATCTTACCAACACTATACTACGCTCATGATGGGTGCACTTGCCCATATGTGTGTTTAGTGTTAGTAAATATCGTGTTTTATAAATTTAAAACTTGGCTAAAAAAGTGTAAAAAGGGCTTAAAATATACATTAAATCTATACGACACTTCACACGCATCAGTACCTAAGCAAGGGAATTTAAGAAATAAGATTTTAGAGGAAGCCCATAAATCTAGATATACCATACACCTTGGTAATAATAAGATGTACCAAGATTTAAGAAATAACTTCTGGTTGATATGAATGAAAAAGGACATAGCTAGATATGTATCTAAGTGTCTAACTTGTTCGCAAGTTAAGGCAGAACACCAGAAACCTTCAGGTTTACTTCAACAATTAGAAATGCCTGTATGGAAAAGGGAACTCATAACAATGGACTTTGTTACTAAGTTACCCAAAACCAGAAAAAGGTAACGACGCGATTTGGGTAATTGTGGATCGATTAACCAAATCAGCTCATTTTCTGCCCATGAAGTAAACTTTTAGCATGGAAAAATTAGCAAAGTTATACGTAGACGAGGTAGTATCCTTACATGGAGTTCCACTCTCCATTGTATCGGATAGGGATAGTTGTTTCACTTCACATTTCTGGACAAGCTTCCAAGAAGCAATGGGGACCCGACTGAATTTAAGTACTGCTTACCATCCCCAAACAGACGGACAGAGTGAAAGGACAATCCAAACCGTGGAAGACATGCTCAGGGCATGTGTAATAGATTTTGGTGGAAACTGGGATAACCACCTACCCTTAATCGAATTCTCCTATAACAATAGTTATCATGCAAGTATCGAAGCTGCCCCATTTGAAGCACTGTATGGACGAAAGTGTAGAACTCCAGTTTGTTGGGCAGAAATAGGAGAAAGCCAATTTTCAGGTCCCGAAATTATACAGGAAACCACCGAAAAAATAACTCAAATCAAGGAAATACTGAAAACAGCTCAAGATCTCCAGAAGAGTTATGCAGACAATCGACGCAAGCCGCTGGAATTCCAAGTTGGAGACAAGGTGCTCCTAAAAGTTTCTCCTTGGAAAGGAGTAGTTCGATTCGGTAAAAAGGGAAAGCTGAATCCAAGGTATATAGGACTATTCACCGTTACCCAACGAATAGGACCAGTTGCCTATCGATTACAACTACCAGAAGAGCTAGCCGGAGTACATGATGTATTTCATGTATCCAATCTTAAGAAATGTTTATCTGACGAGTCTCTGGTAGTACCCTTTCAAGATATAGAGGTAAATGAAAATTTGAAATTTGTTGAGAAACCGCTCCAAATAGAAGACAAAAAGGTCAAGTTTCTCAAGCACAAAAGACTGGTACTAGTTAAAGTCACGTGGGATTTGAAAAGAGGACCTGAATATACGTGAGAGCTGGAATCGGAAATGAAGCGAAAATATCCTTTCCTGTTTCAGTAAATCTAGAGGACGAGATTTTAAATAAGGTGGGGAGGATGTAAGGACCTGCAAAATTGTCCCAAAACGACCCGTAAGTAGAAATCCAGACCCCTAAAGCCCTAATCCTTGAAAAAAACCAAGAAATTCAAGTTTTCTGGTCGCTCGCGGGCCGCGTAAGCCTTAAGGGAAGCTTACGCGGGCCGCGACAGCTAGGTGATTCGACCGGATAAGCTTTAGGCCATGTGCCGCACACGTGGCGGACCTACGCGTGACGCGCTAGCCCTAATCGTAGCTAGGGCGGCCCTCGCGGGCCGCGTAAGATCTTTCTTGGGTTTACGCGGGCCGCGTAAGATCTTTCTTGGGTTTACGCGGGCCGCGTAAAACCCAAATTTTTGCTATAAATGGGACGATGCATGGCATTGCTTCTGTGTTCGAAAAACTTTTCAAAAGACGACGTATACTGCTCAAAATCATAATTTTACTTAGGGAAACGCTGCTACGAGTACAGGGTATTAACTCGATCACTGCTACGATACAATGTCCGATCGATTGAAACCGATCCGATGGATATTTAAATGCTGCCCGAATTTGGGCTATACTTTGTCATTCGTCGTGAGGGTTTTGATTTCGCGAGTTTATCGTAAATGTTGTATTAAGTTACTGACCTAGTTTCGTGTGCATTATTATTTAACTAGGTTACGAGGCTAAATCAGTAGGCAAAGTTCTGTCCAACTAAACTTGCAATGTGAGTCATTCTCTTTTTATCAAATTGTTTTACAAAACCCTAAATGTTTTCCAGTTATGCTTTGCAGTGATTAAGTCTTTGCTAATCTTTAATTACTGGCAGTATGTGGGGGTTTTGTGCACATTACTACTAATGATTTATCACTCTTAGGTGGGCGAGCCTAATTAGTGATATGTCCACAGTCATAGATCCGGTCGAGTGACAACTGGACCAGATAATTAATAGATAAGGGCAAATGTAAAAACTCTTAATGCTGTAAATTGTAACACTGTGTCATTTTGTGCAAATTGAATGAGTCGCCAGTATTTCCCCACTGATAAAATCTTTTTAAACATGTTTTAGGTGATTTACTGTGAACCAGGAAAGATTGCCTCGTAGCACTACGGCTTGAAGAATGTGGCTCAGTAAATAAAATAAATAAACATGTTTTTGTAAAACAGGGAATTTCCCCGTGAAATTCCTTTACTGTAAATTATGGGGTTTATCCAAAAAATGTGAAATAAAATAATTGGGTGTTTTCAGTTTAGACGATCCTGTTAATATTTCCACTGCCAAATTAAATACAAATACCACGGGTTTCTGTCTCGCGGCTTCTGGACCGGGTAAAACTGGGTCGGGGGCCGTGACAGAAAAAGGTGGTATCAGAGCCACCCTCACACCGTACCGGGGAGGACGGTCATGAACTAATTACCTTAACTACTTGACCATTGTATGATAGAGCATTGGGGTTTGGGCAAATAATCTGGAGCCATCTGCGGTAATCGAGTTAATAACAACATCTAATATCTGAAATGTTTTATACTCATATCTGGTAACTAAAACGTGTTAACAAACTTTGAACTCACTAGCGTCGTCTGACACACTTGTCTACATGCTTGCAAGTCGTTAGATTCTTGGTTATGGACTTGCTATCTGGGAGTGCGGGAGTGGTCATGGGTCGAGACTCTTGGATACTTGTTTCGTTGGTTTTGAACACTTGTTTTGAAACAGTTGATTAACAATTTACATTATGCTTCCGCTGAACGTTTACTTTGGTTTTAACTTATGACTTGGAATTTTATTATGAAATGAATGGAATGTTTTATTTAAATATTTATTATAGTTCAATGTGATTGGTGGCTTGGATCCTGGTACGTCACACGTCCCGCGGTGTTTCCACATGTAGTATTTTGGGGGTGTGACACCTATACACCAATAACAACTCATATGTTAATTATATGGTGCTTAGACATGGATTTGTAACCCAAAAATATCAAACTAACAAACAAAAATTTTGAGGAAAGCTCCTACCGTAAGCTACGATAAGAGTATCGTAGCTTACGGCACACCATGTAAAAATTGGGCAGTCAAGCCCTACCGTAGCCTACGTCACTCAGCTATGATCTGCTGATTTTTACCCGACTACCGTAGCCTACGACACTTAGCCGTAGGTTACGGTACAAGTCTGCTGGTACCCTTTTTCATGTTTTGCCCTTTAACATGAAAACGTTCATATCTTTTCGTACACTTATCCATTTAACCTCAAATTTGTTTCTACGTGATCGTAAATTAATCGCCCACATTTTAGACTCAAAATCCGCAACCCGGAATAATGACTTTTTCATCTTATGCCATCGGCTCACAATTTATTCAAGCGATTATTCGACCCATTATCATACTTGGCGATACTATCCACATTTTTATGGTAAGGATCGATTCTTTACAGATTTCAACCCACCTCCGGGTTTACTAAACATGCATTTATGCTCCCGTTACCCGGGTTGCGTATACACATTTATTTTGACTAATTTGATTATTTTAACTAAACAAAAACTTATTTTGACCCATATCTTAGTTTCACCATTCATAACTTGCGTTCCCACTTTATGATCTTTATTTAACTATCATCACAACCTCAATTGTGATGGATTGTGATAGAAAATCATTATATTCCTATCCTACCCTCAAGTTTGATAATTTTAGGAAATTGACCCATTATGTAGCATTATGCCCAAATGGTTTAAACCTTCCATTGTATTCTACCAGAAGGACTTACCAAATTATAAAACTCATATTCAAAGTACCCTTAAGGGTCGTTTGTCCGATTTATCATTAAAGAGCGTTTTGGTCAACTTTAGTCCTTTTTAATCACAAAGGATATTTAAAGCTTGTTTTGACCAAGTGGGCATTTTTATCCCATATTCTATTTTAAAATCATTGTGTTCCCAAGAACAATATCTCCTATTTAAATTATTAGTCATACCTCACTTTAGGTAATCCATTGTCCACCCATGACTCGTTTAACTCTCTTCGGCCCTAAGACCTCATTGAGAGTTTGACCCATTACACATACCTGGCTTGGGACAAAGCATTGACCCGTTTTAATACCATGCCTTATTAGTTGTTAATTAATATCATCGCAATTCCATATGCCATTCACCCCTGTGAGTATAAGACTCGACAAACAAACATTAGTCGTTATTGTCAAATGGTGATAACATCACCATTTGACCCGTTCGGCCTAAACGACCAATCATTATATATATATATATATATATATATTACGAAATGGTATTTATTTATCATTTCACGCATTCGACCCATTACGGCTTTTTCACCATAGGGTCTAAATTCTTAGATGTCGTTCCTTTACTGGTTCGACCCATTATGGCTTACGCCATACGGTATCTTTTTAAAACTTATCATTTATTCGTCAACACGTGACTAATTTACCGTTTTACCCTTTTTACCCATTATGGCTTACACCGTAAGAGAACTTTTCATAACTCGTTGTTTATTTGTCAACACGTGACCAATTTACCGTTTTACCCTTTTTACTCATTATGTATGGTTTCCTTACCATGTTTATTCGTTTCGACCCGTATCGTTTCGCGTCGGAACATCATATTTCAAGTATTCATTTCAAATGTTAAATCATTTTGTCCTCAAGCAATGCGTAAGTAAATGTTCTATTTTAAAGAAGCTTAACTTACCTTGCATCCGATTATGCTTTTCTTGCGTATTCGACCCGTTTGACCTGTTTCTTCCCAAGCTTTCACCTAGCTTGTCAAGAGTCAAACTATAATGCAACATCCATAAGATGGTTATATTAGTCACCAATACCATGATTATCATTCTTATGGATTTTCTTTACCATTTTTTGCATTCGATTTTATTATAGGCCAAAAGTCAAACTGCCAAATGACATGTATAAATGCACTAAATTTAGTTTGATGAAACTCACTTAGACATTTTATAAATCACTTGGTAAGCATCATCTTTAAGGCTATCATTTTTAGCTAACTTTGCCATCCAATTTACCTTATTTCTTTCAAATCAACAAGTTTATATACTTAACTATATCAAGTTAGCATAAACTTTCAAGCCTTATAAACTAATTTGTCAAATTATAACACTACAATTGGGGTCTTCATCTCTTATACAATAACCCATTTCACCCAATAAATTAGACATTCATCCGAACACCTAAATTATTCAAGTTCTTCACACATTCTTATATACATGATGATTTCAAACACATTTCAACATAAAAATAATATTGATTTCATCCTATCATCAAAACCCATCTCATGTCATGTATGAACACCTATTCAAATCACAAAATTGTTCATGTATTTTACCCATACTAGCAAGTATGTTGGTTAAGTGTGAAAGTTGCTTTGTGAAAATGGGAAGGAAATATAAAAACCCAGGTTTGGGTGTGTGTGTATGAAGGAGTTTGAGAGAGAGAGAGAGAGAGAGAGAGAGAGGGAGAGAGAGAGATGAAGTTTGTCTCCAAAAGCCCTAATACACAAAATCAATGGATTGAAGGTGAAATCCAAGTGATTTCACTTGCATATTGATGACCCATATTGTTGACTTGTAATCCAATAATGTAAACATCTTCGTTTTAGCGAGGAAAGCTCCCGAGTGAAACAGGGCAACATGTAACTCTCTAGATCGTCCCGTTACATTACCAAAACTTGATCAATAATTTCGCTCCCTTGCTCCAGTTCATTTCCATCTTCACCAATGTACTAGCAATACATTCATATATATCAAACCATAACATGCACACCCTCACTTAATTATCGTTTATTAATGTAGGAAATGTGTTGGAAATTCTGACGCAATTCCCACAGAATTATTATTTTAGTTTTTTTTCCTATCTTTTATTTGTTACTAACAATTTAGTTTAAAAATAATATCTTGTTTTACTATAATTTTTAATAATAATAACTAATCATTATTATAAAACTTCGTATGTTAGTGTTTTTTTTTATATATTATTAATGTTTTTAAGGTTATTAATAATTTCATCGGAAAATTGTCGGAATTTCCGACGCATTTCTCACAAACATATTTATGATAATTAGATTCCTACACATTTCCTACGGTACCATTAGTTTTAATTGTTTTCTACGCATTTCCGACGGGTTGTTAAAATAGAAAACTATTCTGTCGGAATTTCGTAGGATTTTTCCCATGCTTTTCCTATGTATTGTTTTTGTCACTTTCTTGTTGCTTTTTAGGTTTTCGTCAGAATTTTGTGGGAAAATTGCTGGAATTTACGTTCGTTAGAAATGCGTAGAAAATTTTTGTAGGAAACTTAACAGTTTTCTAGTAGTGTTGTGTAGTTCACAAGTGATGTCAAGACTTAACATAACTTAAACTAATCATGTTTTGAGTTACACTACAGGCGCTGAATCGCTACTCTATCACCATAAATGGTATGATATTCACTTTGTGTTTTTACTCATTTTTTGTTTCGGTATTCCTGTATGGTACTAATATTATCCCTATGTAAACAAGTTTTACACATTATTACGCATCTAGAACTTCAACCAAATATAATTACGCACTTTATTACTCAACGACGATGAATTCTAGATATAATTTTTGTATTAATTAGGTGTTCGCTAAATATTCTTTTGTTAGGTAATTACTTTAAACTAATTAATATTATTTGTATCTAACTTTTTAAAAAAACAATTATTGAAAACAAAGTTTTATACAAAATAAATTATTATTTTTGTATCATCGGAATGTGATTTTGAACTCAAATGGTTAAAACCACTAAAATTAAAACAAATCAAAAAATAATTTACTTTATAATGTAATACAATCTAATATAATATATTATAATTACCAATAATATAAGAATTATTAAATACCCATATGCATGAATAGTTTCTTGTTGTCTTTAAACAGTGGGTTTAATGTTCAAGTTGTCAACGCGTGGAACAAAAGAAAACCAGCCAAATAAAAACCAAAACCTGGGGGCTGGTTTTTAGTTCTGTTTCTGGAGTAGCCTATTGTTTACTGTAGTATATTCTACAAACACAAATCAAACTCTATCACTCGATCCTATATATACCAGTCTACTCAGACTACATCTTCTTCATCTCAAACAATAACCAAAACAATCTAATCTCATTTCAAGAATATATTCTCTGTTCAGCGATCAAACAAAAGTATGTCGACCACTACAGGCCAAGTTATTCGATGCAAAGGTAAGGATTTAATTCATTCATATTTGATGTATTTGTGTCTTTCAGCCCGTTTACCTGCCATTCTTATGTAAATTTTTTTTCTATCGTTAATGAGTGTTACCAAACTCTTAATATTCCTTAAAATGCTGCAGCTGCTGTGGCGTGGGAAGCCGGAAAACCGCTGGTGATCGAAGAAGTGGAAGTGGCACCACCACAAAAAATGGAAGTCCGGATTAAGATCCTCTTCACTTCCCTCTGCCACACTGATGTTTACTTCTGGGAAGCCAAAGTAAGCATTTTAAATTCAATCAATTATATTATTATTAGTATTGTTATTATTAATATTATTATCATTATCTTTTTAAATCAAATCTCAAATCTTGTATCTTTAATTACCGCAGGGACAAAATCCTGTATTTCCAAGAATTTTAGGACATGAAGCTGGAGGGTATGTTTAATTCTTGTATCTAATTTAAAAGGGTTTGTAATTTTATATCAACTTGAAATGCATAGTTCTGATTAATTTGATTACAATGAATACAGGGTTGTGGAGAGTGTTGGGGAAGGAGTGACTGATCTTCAGCCAGGGGATCATGTTCTTCCTGTTTTCACTGGAGAATGCAAAGAGTGTGCTCACTGTAAATCCGAAGAGAGCAACATGTGTGACCTTCTCAGGATCAACACCGACAGGGGAGTCATGCTTCACGATCAAAAATCTCGATTTTCGATCAACGGCAAACCCATCTTCCATTTTGTTGGGACTTCTACTTTCAGCGAATACACGGTTGTTCATGTTGGATGTCTTGCAAAGATCAACCCTCTTGCTCCTCTTGATAAAGTTTGTGTCCTCAGCTGTGGGATCTCCACAGGTACACATCTATTTAGACTACTTGATCACTTGTTTTGTTGGATTTTTTCGACCTTAACGAAAATATTTTTTGTTTCTTAGGGCTAGGAGCTACTCTGAATGTTGCAAAACCAAAAAAAGGCTCTTCGGTGGCGGTTTTCGGTCTTGGAGCTGTGGGACTTGCTGTAAGTTTTCCTAAATTGTGACTCTTAAAATATTTAATTTGTATGGATGTAATTATAATGCTAATGAAGTATTGGTGATTAGGCTGCTGAAGGTGCAAGAATTGCTGGTGCTTCAAGGATCATTGGGGTTGATCTCAATGCCAACAGATTCGAGCTTGGTAAGTTATGAGAAATCAATATAATATGTATCTAAAAATGTAAATAATACAAATATATGAACTGATCATATTATCTTTTCTTTTTCTTCACAATAGCAAAGAAATTTGGCGTTACAGAGTTTGTGAACCCAAAAGATTATAAGAAACCAGTGCAAGAAGTGATTGCTGAGATGACTAATGGAGGAGTTGACAGGAGTGTTGAATGCACCGGTCATATTGATGCTATGATCTCCGCTTTTGAGTGTGTTCATGATGTATATTTATACCCTTTGCTTGAATATTTATTCATATATGTTTTTTTATAACATTTGTTGAATTTTGGTGCAGGGTTGGGGTGTTGCTGTTCTAGTAGGTGTTCCACACAAAGATGCTGTGTTCAAGACAAGTCCTCTGAATGTGTTGAACGAAAGGACTCTGAAGGGGACCTTCTTTGGAAACTATAAACCGCGATCTGATATTCCTTCTGTTGTCGAAAAGTACATGAACAAGGTAACTAACACATTGAATTTTTAGTTTACAATCAGTAATAAAAAAAAGGAATTGGAAATTAAAGGATTTGTGGGTTATTTTTTGCAGGAACTTGAACTAGAGAAATTCATAACACATGAAGTTCCATTTTCAGAGATCAATAAAGCCTTTGATTTGATGCTTAAAGGTGAAGGTCTTCGTTGCATCATTCGAATGGATGCTTAAAGTGAAAGTCGCCATTCTTAAATATGTGTTATGTTATTACTTACGTTGTTAGCCGTCTTTCATCTTACATGTAAATGTACTCTTGAGGTCTGTTGTCAAAAGACTCTCGGTTTGTCATGAATAAGATTAATGTTCATCAGGATTTTAATTAAAAATTTAAGAGTTTGGAATTGACAAATAGATGAATAGATCAAGCATCAATGATGCCCAGTGACAGCCATGGGAGTATTGAACCTATTAACCATTGCCACATCAGAAACCACACTTTATTAAGATATAATTTATTTTAACTAAGAGTAAAAAATATATATCAATTCATAATTTTATATGTGTATATAGATGAAATTACCATAGATTTTTAAGAGTTAGGATCTTAATTTTGACAATAAGTTTTGATAAAGAGTTTGGTATTTTACAATTTTCACCTTCTTTAGTCTTAATATCCACAAAGTTTTGTGGATTATAGTCACATAAGAAACACACTTCATTAAGATATAATTTATTTGGTTTTTATACACTTAACTTACTTGATATAAGTTTACTCCTAAAAAATGATAAAAGATGGACAAATTCCAAAAAACTTTTGAGTTAGTTTTGTGACTTTGCACCCTGTGTAGAATCAAGAATTTGTGTTTGAAGGTAGAAACACATCTTTGTAGCGAAAATTACCAAACTTACAACCGAAAAACCAAAACCAGCCCCGAGCAACGTATCTATACACATAGAACACTTCGCCGAAATTTAACCTTCGAACCTAGAATTAAAAAAACGAAATCAAACCTATGCTTGAAGAAATGAAACCAAATCTATGGTTGACCAAATGAAAATGAACATGCGATCGGAGAACGAACACAAGGAACCAGATCAACGTTTCTTGAAGGAGGGCCGATCGATTTGAAAGGAGCGGTTATCTTTATAACTTAAAAATAAAGATATAAAAATACCTATTAGTATATATTTTTCAAATCAATAATTTTGATATAATTTGTTTTCTATTAACACACATTTGGAAGAAAGAAAAAAACTTAGTTAAAAATAAAGATATAAAATACCTATTTTAGTAAATATTTTTTAAATCACTAATTTTGATAATTATTTTTTCTATTAACACACATTTGGAAAAAAGAAAAAATAGATGAATGTTTGAATCATTGATCAAGAATTATCAATGACCAAAATAAATGTTGTTTGATTCGGCAATAACAAAAAGGGTAATGTAGATCAGTTGTGAACTTTTTCCTTGTTTTACAATTTTTTAAACGTACATAACTTTTTATATGTCATTATTAAAAATACTAATTGCATCATAATATCGAGTAGTTTTGAAGTAGGCGCATCAGGATTTTTTCAACAATGATGCATTAGTATTTTACAGGGGATATGGGTTTAAAACATCGTTACCTACAAATACGCCACTTTTTTTTATAGAATTAACAGCGGACCATACCTTTCTTATTAGGCCTTTTAGTTGAGTTGCAGTATATGTATATATTTAGATAGGTAGAGGATCCTGTACATTAATTCAGAAGTGTGAGAAGTGTATTATAACACTATATATAACACTATATAAACACAGAATAACACTATATAACACCATATAAACACAATATAATACTATGTAACACCATATAACACTATGCAACACTATATAACAAATATAACACTATATTGTCTGATAGCATGTCTATAATAGATGTATAGTGTTATATATTGTTATATAGTGTTCATAGTGTTACATGGTGTTATATGGTGTTACACAGTGTTATATGGTGTTACACAGTGTTATACGGTGTTTATATGGTGTTATATAGTGTTATAATACATTTCTCACACTTTTGAATTAATGTATTAGAAATATACTTATATTAAAATTGGCAATATATATCATAATAGGGGTAAGATCAAATAAAAAGTTTATTTTGCCTAAGTAGGATGAGAATGAATCTTAACCATTCATTTTTTAAATCAATGGTTAAGATGAAAGTGTTGGAGAAAGGAGGAGTGCAGGGGTATCTTGGGAAAATCATATTTATAGACTTTCTCTCTCCACATGCAAGGCACATGCATATTACACCCCCGTTTTTTAAACGCTCATAATTTTTTTATACGACGTTATTTTTTCATAAAAATTTCACCGTAAAATCGAGCGTCTTTTTATCTTTAATTTGAGTACCATATTGCTATATAAAATATGAAGACTAAAAAAACCCACTAAAATATGTTGTATAACATTTTTTTGTGCTACATTTTTGTACTATACTTTTATGCTAAATTTTTTGTGCTTAATTTTTGTCTTAAGTTTTTTTTTTTCAATTTTTTGTGCTGGATTTTTTTGTACTACATTTTTTGCTGATTTTTTTTGTGCTATATTTTTTTTTGTACTAGATTTTTTGAGCTATATTTTTTTGTACTAGATTTTTTTGTGCTATATCTACATTTTTTGTGCTATATTTTTTTGTACTAGATTTTTTGTGTTAAATTTTTTTGTACTAGATTTTTTTGTTGTATTTTAAAAAAAAAAAAGGGTGGCGCATGTCATTTTTACTACTATTTATAAGGACCAAAATGCCTTTCATTCCTACTTATTAGGAGTGCCACATGTCATCATCACAATCCTTCTTAAACTACTTAGACAAAATCCACTTTTTAGTAGATCCTTCCCCATATCATAATAAACATTATGGTTTTCGACAACTTTTATGACATAACACAGTAAAAATGGTATGACACTAGTTATTATTATTATGATATAAATATAACTACTATATATGATCATGTGTAATTGGGTGTGATATGGGCATTTCATGTCACAACCAGGCAGGGGCGCAGCTTAGTGGAAGTCCGAGGGGGCGCCCGACCCCTCGAACTTTTCGATTCGTATAGAAAATTTTTAGGTATATACGTTTCCACACCTCGGTTTCGGAAAATTGGGGGGGGGGGGGGGGGGGGGGGCGGAAGCTTCGCCACTGCAACCAGGCCACCCACACCCCTCCCCCTTCGTGAAACAGCCCAAATTGGTGGTCAGCATGATTCAATTCACGGGTGGTGCTACAAAAGAAGCACTCAATAAATAAATAAACAAATGAAAACTCATATTCCCATACAAAAATAGTAAGCAACAAACTAATATTAAAAATAAGGTGGTCCTAAAAAAGGTACTCAATAAAATAATATGAAAAACAAGATGGTATTAAAAAAAGAAGCACTTGTCTCATTAACAATGATAAAAAAAGTTAGTTGACTGTCTCATTAATCTAGGGTCATGCTAGCTGCACACGCCCAAAATTATTTTCACACCCCAAAGCGCCGCGCTATGGCCAAAGCGCGGCGCTTCGATCGACAAAACGTGCTTCGATTGACGTTTGAAACATTCGATACTGTTTGACAGACATAAAGCTGATTATGATGTTTTGTCGTTAACCCTAAGCGCCGCGCTTTGGCCATAGCGCGGCGCTTCGACCCCAACTTTCACCCATTTCACCTTTTAAAAGCAACCTCTGATAGAAAACTTTCGATATACATCTTCATTCACAGACACTGGCTCATACATTTTCATTCATTTCAGATCAAAGGTTTGTATTGCCTTTATTCCCCATCCGTTGTGTTTCTTCAAAATAACGCGCGGTTTTGCTGTATTAGTTACATCTCTTGAAAAAACGATGTCGTGGTTAAACAACTATATTTTCGGTCAATATTCTGACGAGACAGTTGTTCCTGATTCTTACGAGGGGACCGCTATTTCTGACTCGTATGAGAAACCGGTATCGTCCAACTTGAGGGAGGCAGAGGTTGTATCTGGCATTCATTATCGTGATAACACGGTGACGCTGGATTTGAATACCCCTGTGGAGGACCCTTACGCACAACAAGGTTATTCGAATTTCGGTTACGGTGGCGAGTACAGCTTTGTACAGCAGGAGTGTGGTCCAAACGACAGTTACGGTTGTCAACAGAGCTTACAAGGTTATTCGAATTTCGGTTACGGTGGCGAGCACAACTTTGAACATCAAGTATATTCGGACCTCGGTGACGATGGTGAGCCGGGGGATGTGTCTGTTGACGAGGAAGGCTGTTACCCGGTTACGTTTTCGTTTGATACGACGCAGACCTTTTCGTCACGTAAAGAGTTGGTGCGTTGGGTACAAGACACGGCAAAAGACAACGGTTACCTCATTGTGACTAAGAGGTCGAATAAAAGAGGAGAGAATTACAAGATTTGGTTTCAATGTACTTTTGGTGGGGAGCATAAGAGTATAGCTACACAGAGGAAAACGGGTAGCAAGAAAATAGGCTGCCCGTTCGAGATGATCGGGTTTTCGGAATCATCCGGAAGTGTTTGGAGGATCGAGGTGACGAAGGCGAAGCATAACCACACTCCTATTGAAAACTTAGAGGGTCACGCGTATGCGAGAAGGCTTTCTTCGGAGGATACAAAACTGGTTAAGGAGCTGGCAGAGCAAGACATTCCCAACCAAAGTATCTGGCGAACGCTGACAAAAAACAATCCGGCTAGAAAGCTTATTCCGAAAGATATACACAACACTGTTCAGAAGATCAACGCCGAAAAAAATGTCGGTAAGTCTCCGATGCAAAAACTTGAAAGCATTCTTCTCGAAAAAAATTACACTTATTACATGCGCACGAATGAGATATCAAACGAAGTTGAAGATGTCTTCTTTGTTCACGAACATTCATTCACTATGTGGTGTGCCTTCCCGCATGTGCTAATGATTGACGCCACCTACAAAACGAACATGTACAACCTGCCATTTGTTCAGGTCGTAGGCATGACGTCGACAAACAAATCGTTTACGGCTGCTTGTGCGGTAATTTCCGCTGAGAAGTCAGAGAACTACCTATGGGTGTTGCAGAGGATCAAGTCTATGCTGGTAGGATGTATGGAACCGCGCGTGATTTTAACAGACAGGGATTTTGCGCTGATGAACGCGTGTGAACAAGTTTTTCCAAAAGCGCATAAGTATCTTTGTCGGTTCCATATTCAACAAAATATTAATAAGAACAGCAAGAAGAAATTCTCTGACAAGGATTGGAAAGAATTCGTACGTAGTTTTTGGTTATTGTGCGACTCTACGACCGAGGAAATATACAGGTATAACTTGGAAAACCTTGAAGCACAGCTGAAAGAAGATGACCGTGAACGTAGGTATTTCTTACATAATTATGTTCAAATTTTATATAATAACAAAAACTGACTATTTACGTTTTTTTTAATTTTAGAGGTTTTTGATTATATGAAGAAATCCTGGTTGGATCCGTACCGTGAAAAGTTTGTATCATGCTGGATTAACAAAACTATCAACTTTCACCAAACTACGACCAACAGGGTTGAGGGCATGCATGCAACACTAAAAAGTCACTTTCCAAGTCATCGCAACACACTGGATAAACTTGTACTGTATGTTGATCATGTTGTTGATAGACAATACACCGAGATTAGTAGTAGCTTTGAAACAAGCCTCCGAAAAGTGATGACGCACCACAAGAAGCAGCCCATGCTTGCATATATTCTCAGAAAGGTTTCAATATATGCGATTGAGCTTTTGAGTAGGGAACTACAACGTAAGGAAGACGGGTTGAGAGCCTACGGTGCAAGCTGTGGTTGCCAACTTTTTACCAGCTGTGGTTTGCCATGTGCCTGTCGTTTGGAAAAGTTGGAAAATAAAGGTAATTAATATCTTTGACCTTTCTCGTTATGATTCTGCCACCTAATTTGTTTTCATCCACAGGTCAGCAACTCCGGATCACACACATAGACGTGTTCTGGAAGAAGCTTAACTTCAAGCCTGCAAAGAAAAACATAGAGGATATCGATGTAGACGCGGAATTTGAAAAATTGAAACAAAAGATCGATCCAACACCCCCTCAAGTGAAAAGGAGCTTCTTTGAAAAGTTTCAGCAAATCCTCAATCCAGGGAACAATAACAAAAAACCTCCTGCTGTTCTGAAGAAAACTCGTGGTCGCCCAACATTGAAAACGCAGGAAGAAAGAAAGGTTGAAGCCGCTAGAAAAAGCTCGTACATTCCGTCGGAAGAAACTTGGGTCGAGGCCTCAGATGATCTTCCCCGTCACAGCTCGTACATATCACTCGAAGATTCTAGAAGACAAAAGAATACCAAACCGATCAACCTGCACCCTGATTTCCCGATGATCAAGCTCGGTCCTAAGACGAATATAGTGATCCGCAACTACGCATCTCAGATTCCCGAAGTGATCCATCCATACATCGTTAGAATAAAGGACGTGAAACCAGATGGTCATTGTGGGTTTCGATCGGTGGCTGTTAGGTTAGGAGTGAAACAGAATTCATATTTGACGATCCGGAAACAACTTATAAAGGAGTTACGTACGAACGAATCGCTTTGGAGGCAGTTTTTCGATCCGGAAAACATAGGACATTATGATGCGCTGCTTAGACGGATCAATTTCAAGGGGGTGGGACGAGCAGATATCGAAAATTACATGACGATGCCTGATACGGGGTTTCTTATTGCCCAACGATACGGTGTGATTGTTCACAGCTTCGACATGCGTGGGAGCTGTACAATTTTCCCTCTGCTGGGCGGGCCAAACGAAGCTGAGGAACCTCACATGGTGGTTGCGGTTGTGTTCGTCGACCATGGTCATTTCATACATGCAGAGCTTGGAGGTTGTTATCCAATGCCTCCCCCAAACCCACTCTGGACAGCACACAGATTAGAGCGCGCAGCAGCCTGGCATACATTATACAGGGATCAGATCAACACGTACGAGATGCTTACGTATCGTGCCCCTGACCTTAATGTAACCCCACATGTTCACGATGTAGGTTAAATGTGTTTAATAATAATCACGTTTGTGTTTGTTCATTATATGCGTTACATCACGTTAAAAACCGAATGTCACCGACACGACCCAATCAGATTCAATACGCACTTGTACGACCCAAAATGACCATATACATCTTAATACTACAATTAATGAAAAAATACGTCATGTTCATGTGCGGTAGGCGGCTGATACACATAACACCTCTCACAGGAGTACTTGTGCTTTCAAACTAAAATGATACGATATAACGGAATAAGACATCACACGTAACCGATTTGATCCGGAACTTGCAGTATAGTCCATATATTTTAAAAAATGATGTATAATGGAAAAAACGTAAAATTTAGACATTTATCGACGCGTTTGTGAATAAAAAACAATTTTAAAAATTTAAAAAAAGCCCCGAAGCGCCCCGCTTAGGTCATAACGCTGCGTTTTGCCCCGAAGCGCCCCGCTTTGGCCATAGCGGGGCGCTTTGACCCCTCGCTTTAACTGAAGCGGGGCAGACTTCTCCCCCATTTCACACTCAAACAAAAACACACACCTTAGGTGCGATTACACACACTACTTCGCAGATCGTCTTGCTTCCGGATTTCAACCGCTATTAGGTACGATCGAACTTCGTTTATTGTTTTGTGTTAAAAGTATTTGATTTTGATTTTGATTTGGGGGGTTGTGATCATGTTGCTGGGCGCTGTTCTTCATAACGAAGAACCAAAGCGCCGCGCCGAGGCCAAAGCGCGGTGCTTTGGTTCATGTTTATTTTTTTTTTAATATTATTTGTTTAATATTAATTGTTTAATATTATTTGTTTAACATTGTTTGTTTTTTATTTAAATTATATTTAATATTATTTGTTTATTATTTAAATTGTTTAAATAATATAATTTATTTATTATTATATTTAATATTATTTATTTATTATTTATATTTAATATTATTTTTTTATTTCAACGTGCAGAGATGAATTCCTCCGATGAGGAGATTGATCATATGGAGGATGAGGGAGTGGTGGGAGATGAGGGAGAGCAGCCGGCATGTCCGTACCTGCAGTTTCCGGCGGCGTCACGGGCGAGGAGGAGATGCGCGAGGTTGCGCGCCATCCCCATTGGGGAGCATGTAGGGATAGATTGGGGCCTGCTGGAGGAGTTGGGAGAGGCCGCGCGGGCGCGTGCGATAGTTGGACTAGATACTCCCTGGTCGCGCCTATTTGAGTTAGCGATGGAGGACTCGTACCCTGAGGTTACGTGGGAGTTTCTTTCCACGTTTACATACGCGCCGCATCCGGCGGATTACGTCGAGGACCCGGATTTTCCAGTCCACGAGGTTACATTCCGTCTCGCCGGTCAGGAGTTTCAGATGAGTGTGCGGCAGTTTGTTGTGCATACAGGTTTGTTTAAATAATATTATTTATTATTTTATATTTAATATCATTTGTTTATTTAATGTTATTTGTTTATTTAATATTATTTGTTTATTATTATTATTATTTATTTATTTAATGTTATTTGTTTATTTAATGTTATTTGTTTATTTAATATCATTTGTTTATTTAATATTATTTGTTTATACAGGTTTGTACACAGAGGCCGAGCTTGATACTGATTTATATACGCAGGCGGTTACGATGATGGACAGGCAGACGCTTATCAGTTTCTGGAGGTCCATTTCCACTAGACCCTTTGGGAGATCCTGGCAAAAGGCCACCTCCATTAGAGACCCCTTGTTCCGATACTTGCAGCATGTTATCGCGGCAACTATCGTGCCGCGGGGTGCCAGCAGGGAGAAGGTCAACCTCAGTGACCTTTTCTTTCTATACTGCCTACTGCGGGGCCAGCCCTGCAATCTAGCAGCCTGCCTGGCAGATTACTTTGTCACCGCATACCACCGGCAGCTCCGCGGGTGGGTGCACACTGGCTCATTCATCACCGCCATCGCACGCTCGCTCGGGATCGTGCTCGAGGGAGATCCGCTGCTGTCCGATCCGGTCCCGTCTACCAGGTTGGGCCGCGCGTCAGTTTCTAGCATGCAGATCACCCGTCGCTTTGATGTTGGTCTGAGGTTTAGGGGCATGGACGGCCAGATTTGGCAGCCGGAGCCGGTGCCGGAGGTCATCCCGGTTGTTATTGAGTTGAGGCCTGGAGTGTTGGCCCCTCCTGCTGAGCAGGCGGCCGCTCGGCAGGCTCAGCTACAGGCTCTGGGACTCGATGAGTTCCCGGGCCAGCCTCAGGCTGAGGCTGAGGCTCAGGCTCAGGCTCAGCCTGAGCCTGTATTAGAGGATCCGGCTCAGGAGGAGCATATCGAGGAGATCCTGGTACCACCAGTTCAGCCAGCTCCGGAGCCGCCACAGTACCCGCAACACGTTTACGCTGACCTGCCTACGGTAGCGCGTGAGGTGGCTCGGGACTTTGACCGGCGCCTGAGACGCCAGGCCGCACGCCAGGACTGGATCATCGAGACGCTCGTTTCTCTACGAGAGGTCGCTGGGTTGCCTCCACTTCCCCTCCCACCGTCCCCACCGCACGAGGATTAGTACCTTAGTTTGTTTGTATAGTGTTTTGTTATGTATTATGTAGTCAGTTGTACCTTTTTGTTTTGTATGTACAAACTGATATATATTTACATCACGTTGGTTTTGGATTGTTTACGTTTAATTCTTATGGCTTTCTGTACAATTTATTTAACGTGTTCGTTTAATTTAACAAAATAAACTAGGTTAACAGTTTATAAAGACGCACTTATATTATATACGTTCTATAAAAATAATGACGTAAAAAAACGTAATTATAAAACAACGTATTATAAAACTCAAATACAATTTTTTTCTCCAAAAAACACTACCAAACTAACCCACATCCCACCTATTTCAAAAAAAAACAACACAAATTACAGCCAACACTTTTTGTCTTTTTGCACACTCGAAGCGCCCCGCTTTGGCCATAGCGGGGCGCTTCGAGTGTGCAAAAAGACTAATGCCGTGTGCGAATAGACCAGGCCTTAATTTATCTGGCAAAAAAAAGTAAGATGGTTAAATGCCTAATTTTAGGGTGTATGAATCCATATTCTTAATTTACAGCGCAACAGTGCATCATGAGTTTGCAAATTTTCTAGCTAGATATTTGTTTTCTTAAAAATGTTTTGGACATATTTACCCTCGCTCCTGAAGGACATGTGGCAACACTTGATGGCTTCCTACACACTTGCTACACCTTCCCCCTCTCTCTCTCTCACACACACACACACTTCCCTTGTTCTCATCACATCAGGTTTTTAAGGTTCTTTGTTTTCATTTTGTTTTACTAGTGTCAGATTTTGATTTCTTGTTCATTGTATTGTTATTATTGGTTCATGTTGTTTAATGCCTAATAAAAGGAAAAAGCGGTGGTAAAAGTTTTATGTGCAACCAACAAGGAGATAGTAACATCCTAAATTTTGTATTTAAGCAATTAAGGCTTATGAAATTAAATATTATTGTTCTTTCAGAAAAAGGTTGACGTGTTAAGACTTTTTTTTGATTGGTGTAGATCGATTGGAAACCCAATACCGACTGCACTTCAACCTTTTTTATCGGAAGCACAGCCACCCGGGTTCGAATGAGGGGGAATGCAGTGCAGAGCCCTTCCTCGCATCTCGTGGAAACTTAATCCCAACTGCCAGGCTCGAATCCGTGACCCAGTCAGGAACCCCACCAAGGTGGGTATACCTTACCACCTCACTTGCAGTTAATGGGGATCGAACATGAGCCTCAATTGAGAACTCAAGCACTTTCCACCACTGGACCACAAGGTCATTGGCTGACGTGTTAAGACTTAACAAGACTTAAACTTATGATGTTTTGAGTTGCACTACATGCATCGAATCACTGCTGTACCACCATAATCAGCACGATATTCACTTTGTGTTTTTACTCATTTTAATTTCGGTATTCCAGTATAATACTGATCTCAAACCTATGTAAATGGCTTTTACATGTATCTAGGTATGATACTCATCTCATCCCTATGTAAATGTTACATAGCTTTTACATGTACCTACATCTCGGACTTCAGCAAAGTATAATTACGTACTTTTTTTTTTGAAAGGTGTGAATTATTCGCGAATGTCGGGAGGTCTAGCATACGTTGTCTTAACCGGGTCCGCGCTAGAGAGCCCCCTCGCACAATAGATCCCCAATTTAAACCCCTCAATGAGAAACCCCTATCACCAAGACTCGAACTTGAGACCTTGAGGGGAAAACTCACCCGGGCCCACCATAAGTGGAACTTAAATACCCGTGGCCACCACTAGAGCACTAGTGATGGTTACGTACTTTGATCACTCGACGATGATGAACTCTAGATTTTTTATTTTTTTTTTTGTATTTTACGTTTTTGTTCGCTAAATATTGTTTTGTTAGGTAGTTGCTGTAAACTTGTTAATATTATTTGTATCTAACAAATTAAAAAATAGTTGTTGAAATTGGAGTTTTATTAAAAATAAATTTATTTCTTGTATCATCGGAATATGATTACGCACTTCATATGTTGATTCCATTCCATGATTAATCTTTAGCAACACTTTAGCATTTTATGATTTTTTTTTTAAATTTTTATATGTTGGGGTGAGTTAGCGTATAATATTCCTTAACGTACAATACGCACAAGATGAAATTATGCACGAGATCATAACCCTAATCACGCGCTAAAAAAAACCATAAATTACGCATGTTGAAAACCATAATCACGCATGAACATAATCACATATGTACAAAATCAAAAATCACGCATGGGGTAAAAACCTAATCACGCATGTATAAACCTAACTACGCATGTTATAATTTCATCTCGTACGTATTGTACGTTAAGGAATATTTTATTTAACACTTTCCCTATATATGTTTACGTGTGTGCGTATAGGCCATACATGTTCTTCTGTTCAGTGGCGCAGCTTACTAGGAACCGGGGGTGCACCCCCCATGTTTGGTTTAAAGTGTAAAATTTCCTATTTTTCTTTCGAAAAATTTTAAAATTATATAGGATCCCTCCACCTCACAAAACTTTTGGTCAAGTTGTGCCACTGCTTCTATTCGTATGTACATATATAGACACAATGGAAGAAAAATCTCTTGAAACTAAAGATCAACGCTCATCATTACAACAAGGTAATTTTGTAAACTTGCAATTTTATGTTTGTGTTTGCATAAATCGTATGTAAGATTGAAAGGTGTGGGGCATGGATTGAGTCATCAATCATCACGTAGGACCATTAATGGATTGTTACACCACTCCTTTGCCCCATCCACCGTGGTTGCCATGGATTAAACCATGACAACCATGAGCCTTCTTTTCTTTTTCAATATTTCTTTTTCTTTTTCACAAAAATAAATTAAAATAAGAGAATAGTGGTTTGGATCATGACCACATTCTTAGTGTAGTGGTTTTGAATGATAGATTAAAAATGAGTGACATCACACTGATGTGGAGGGTCGTGATAACTCTGAGGGGCATGAGCACCAAAATAACTCCCTGATAAAAACTCGATCCTGGTAAAATTTAGAGTAAACTTCCGTTTTGCTCCCTGTGGTTTGGTCACTTTAACGGTTTTCCCCAAACCTATAAAAATAGCCATTTTACTCCCTGGTGTTACGCCTTTTTCTCTAATTTGCTCCACGGGTCTAACTCCATCCAAAGTCTCTGTTAATTTGAAGGGTATTTTGGTAATATTATATATATACACTAGGTTTTTTATATCTTTTTATTAAAAAAAAGCTATTAATCTCTCTCTTTCTCATCTCACCCTCATCTCCTCTCTGCTAACTTCGTCGGAACCCTAACGCCGCCGCCGTCACCTGACGGCTACATCAAACCACCACTCCACCACCCTACGTTGACCTAAAACGCCGCAACAAACCTCCGTCACAACCCCCCCCTAAATCGTTGCCCAAAACCTCCGTCCCGAAACCCCCAAATCGTCTCTCTCTCGCTCTCTCGGCCATGAAGGCGTGTTATATGATGACACCGGAAACAGAAAAACGAATTAACTAGTGTCGTTTAATCACTAGAACCTTGAAAGATTTTAAGAAAAGAAAGGAAGAAGATGGGGGGTGGGGGGTTACTGGAAAAATACGTCACCGGAGAACTCACCACAGTCATCTTCAACCTCATGTTGTCATCAGCATCACCGCCTGACTCACCGTCGAAACCCACAGCCGACGCCGCCGCCGTGAGCGGCGGCGCCATCGCGCGGTCCATTATTCCTTCTCCTATGCGTCTCTCTCTCTCTGGTCTTCCGTCTCGATCTTCGATTTCTCTCTCACTTCGTCTCGTTGCCGGAAGAAACAAGGGTGCGGGTGTGGTGTGTGTGTGCCGGAGACATGAGATGAAGGGGAGGTTGAGGGGTTTAGGTGGGTGTGCGACTGCATAAGATACGTCGCCGGGATTACAGCCAGCACCAGGTCCGCCGATCGCCGGAATTGCAGGAAAGTCGTGATGACTGGTGGAGAAGAGATGATGGCTGGTGGTGGGTTGTGAAGAAGAAAGAGAAAGAAAGCATATGCAGGAGAGGGAGAGAGGAAAGAGTAAAGAGATTGTGTGTGGGTGTTTTTTTATATAAATATAATATATTTATATGTAGAATTACTAAATTATCCTTACTCTTATAGGTAAATTACCAAAATACCCTCCAATGTAACAGGCATTTCTAACGGAGTTAGACCTGTGGAGCAAATTAGAGAAAAAGACGTAACATCAGGGAGTAAAATGGTTATTTTTAAAGGTTTAAGGCAAAACCGTTAAAGTGACCAAACCATAGGAAGCAAAACGGAAGTTTACTCTAAAATTTATCAAGATGGTTCTTTAATAAAACACTTCTCTTGCATTTTTAAAGGGTGGAGATATTTGGACACCCTCTGTGCCTATTTGGACACTTTTGTGCTCTAAACGCCTCGTATAGGCCTATACGAGGCGTCTAAGCACTGAATTCAAGGGGGTCTCAGAGGGTGTCAGGTACAAAGTTTAAGGTACCCTATACGAAGGGTACAGACCTATACGAGGCGTCTAATCTTGGGTTTTTTTTTTGGCTGATATGATGGGTGTTTTGGTGGGTTTTGGTATGGTTTTTTGGATAGTTTTTGAATATGTGTTTTTTGGTTTTAAAAAAAGTTTTGTTTTTTTTTTTGTTTTTTACACTATAAAAAAGTTTTTGTTTTTTAAAAATCAACTATTTTAAAAATCGGCTCTTTAAATATATTATATCGATTAAATATTATAATGTTTTTAACATTTTACTTTTTTATTCTTCCGATTAAAATTTTATCTCGTTCAAATATTGTTTCCGTATTATATTCAGGGGATATATTGTTTCCGTATTATATTTAAAACATATTTTGTTTCCGTATTATCTCAATTTAAGACAACAATCATTAGGTAACCAAATAACTGAAAACAAACATAAATATGACATATATAAGATAACTTTGTACATCCATAACAAAAATATATAAGATAAGTTTGTACATCCATAATAAAAATAAAAACAACAACAGGTCTATGCATCCAAATCCGAATCTGGATCTGGCTGTTGCGGCTGCGGCTGCTGCTGCTGATGTGGTGCTCGAGCCGGTGGAAGCGGTATCGGGGGTAATCCCTCTCTCTCTCTCGTCCATCCTGCTCGGCCCGTACCAGCCAACCTACCAAATCGTTGAGTCTGTCAAGCTCGGCTCGTACATCCGGATGTAGCGCAGCTCCTGGGGCACGACCTGGAATAACGTGACGTGGAAACTGAGGCGCCCCGGCAGGTGGCGGTGGCTGTGGCACCGCTGCACCGTCTACATCCTCCGGAGGCTCTTCCACGGGCACTACATCAGCAGGATCTGCAGGAGGATAAACGGGATCGAAATGCTCTGGTAGGGGCTCCTCTGTCCATATGCCCCCGTCGCGGTTTTTAAACCGCGGGCCAACGGGGAACCTCTTGATTACCCTCATCCCCCACAGCGACTGCATGCCCATCCGCGTCGGCATGACTAGCGGCGTCCGTAGATGTGGGTCCTGGTGCAGTACGAGACCCAATGAACGGGCAATGACGGTCACGTACGCCCCGCCATACAAAAATCCGCGCTCCTGCCGGTGATGGGCGGAGGCGTAGTACTGGGCTAGACCGTGTGCTAGCGCTCACGGCCTCTTATACAACAAACAATAAAGGAAAAAAAGATCTGTGGTCGTACACCACTCACGGCTGTAGCCGCGCGCTGAAATAGAAGTAGCGAGCAAATGGTGCAGATACATGCAGATAGTGTTAGCGAAATACAGAAAAAGAGATTAATAAACAATGCACATAACAAAAATAATTGCCGTAATAAACGTACATACCTGTACAGTGGGTCCCTAACAAACGACACCCTCCCCTTCGACTTGTCGTGCTCCCAATGATTTGCCCCCGCAATCACCTGCCAAAACCCTACAAGAGTGGGTTTGTCAACCACCACTAGCCCCGCTGTGTAAACCTCAGTCTCGATCTCCCCCTGCATGTATAAACCACAATGCACCGCAAACTCTGCTAGCGTCATCGAACGCAAAACGCTAGCGAGCCTGAAAGAAACCTCAGAGGGAGGGGGAGCATCTGGGTACGGAAGCGGCACTGGGACCCCAGGAGGGTGAAATGTGAATGACGAAAGGAACTCGACCAGCAGCTCCCTGTAGGTCGGCGTGTGCGCCAAATCAAAAAGACGATGCCACAGCGAATCGAGAGGTATAAACCGACGCACTCTAGCCGTCTCAGCAATCCCTTCCATCGCATCCCAGTCGATCGATGCATGCGATCCATTGTGCATCCTCCTAAGCTTCTGGCAATGACGGGCGGCATTGGTGCCGTCGGGAAACTCTAGATACGGACAACCCTGCAGCGTATCTAGAGGCGGCCGCTGTCTCCGTCGTGGACCCTCCTGAACCGGCTGAACCTGCTTAATCGGCTGACCCCCCGGCGGTGCCCCATCAAGCTCTATCTGAATGTCATCGCCCTCCATAATCAATCTGCAAATAAATAACGTATACGTATAAAAACAATAATAAATAAATAAATAATAATAATAATAATAACAATAATAATACTAATAATAATAATAATAATTAATAAATAATAATAATAATAACAATAATACTAATAAATAAATAATAATAACAATAACAATAATAATAATATTAACAATAATAATAATAATAATAATAATTAATAAATAATAATAATAAAAACAATAATAATAACAATAATAATAACATTAATAACAAAAAAAAAAAAGTTGCAGAGCCTCGTATAGCCCTCGTATAGGGCTATACTCGGCGTCCTGTCCTACCTGATTCATCTTCAACCTTAGATTCAAACCCCTAAACCCAACAAAAACCAAATTTCAGGGCAAACCTACGGTCTAAAGGCAAAAACGAGGCAAAAATACTAAACTACGGGATGAAATACGTACCAGTGATGCTTCAAATCTTCGAAAATACGGTCGAAATACTATCCGAGGCGTATAGAGTTGTGTGCTCCGTATGTATTTTTGTTTTTTGTTTGGGGGTGATAACCAGCCTCGTCTAGGCCCCCCCAGCCTTATACGAGGCATAGACGCCTCGTATAGACCTATACGCGTCGTCTAACCTTTTTATTAAATGACTATTTTGCCCCTGTATAGCCCACAATATAGGCATTATTCTGGGGCAAAATGGTAATTAACCAATCCAAAAAGATATTTCTGAAATGGTTAATTACCATTTTGCCCCTGACTAATGGTCATTTGATAAACATATTTTTAATAATTAAAAAAGAAAAAGTGTAAAAGTTGCCGCCTTAGATGTATGGGTCGTATAGATCTATACGCGTCGTCCATCATGTTAAATTACCTTTAAGCCCCTGTTAAAGGCCTATACTGGGGACCATCAGGGATATATTAGTAATTAACATAAAATATTTTCAAAATTCAAATTAAAAAAAAAAAGAATTGCTGCCGCCCCTATAGACTACGCGTACATGTCTATACGAATCGTCCTTTTTTAAAAAAATCAAATTTTGATTTTCAAATATTCAAAATTAAAATTTTGATTTTTAAATATTCAAAATTCAAATTTTAAAAAACCGTTCAAATAGACGACCCATATAGATCTATACGAGGCGTCTGGTAGAGGTACAATGACCTTTTAGCCCCTGATAGAAGCCTAGATTGGGGGCATATCAGGGGCGAAATGGTCTTTTGATAAATCCTATACGACGCGTATAGTTCTATACGAGTCGTATATTTGTAATTTTTTTTAAATGTTATTAACCTATTTTAATCAATTCTAATTATAGAAAAGTGATAGAAATTATAATAAAAATTATAGAAATTGTAGAAAATTATAGGAATTAATACAAAAAATGTTATTAACCTATTTTAATCAATTCTAATTATAGAAAAATGATAGAAATTATAATAAAAATTGTAGAAAATTATAGGAATTAATACAAAAAACACTATTAATTACAAAAATCATTCTTCCGTATCACTGTCGATGTAATTAAGACTAGGGTTTGATCTTGGCGGAGGATTCATTATCGAAGTATACCATTCTATACGTGGCAAGTACATATCTTCCCATTGTTCCGTATGGGGTCTTCGGTGGGTCAACCATAGCCCGTGTGCTGGTGGCATTGGATAATCCCCTTCCAGCTTAACATGTATGAAGTGGTTCTCGTTAATATGTGTAAGCGTTATGAATAAAGGTTGTTCATTAGCCGGAGGACTTAGTATCGGGAAGAAAGTGGAACTCGCACCCATGGTTGTCGTTAACAGGTGCACCTCGATACCGTACGTTTGTGCAATAAGAAGTCCTGCTAAGGGGAAGTCCATCCAGTGATCCTCCCCACAACCGGACACTGAATCCCAAATTAGGCCCTGACGATGCGTGTAAAAATAACCTTCATCCCATGCATCAAATATTGGGAACCAGATCGATTCGTTATGATCCATTTCTTGGACAAGGTCCCTTCGAATGAGCCCCCATGAACTCTGATCCATACCTAAACCCACAACCACAGACCGAAACCCACAATGACCGTCTGGCATCACATCTCGTATGCACGAGACGTACGGATGGAACACTGGCGGAATGTCATACTTAAACTGTTTGATGATTCCCACGAACTCGTCCCCAATGATTAAAGGAAAACCGTGAGCATCTCGTGTCTCTTTCTTCTTAGAACTCTTTGAACGGCTTAGGCTCGCTTTGGGTTTTTGGGACCTTACAACCGACTGTTGAGAGGCCTGTGATGGAACGTACGAGCTGTGGCGAGGTTTATCGTACTTACTTTGTCGGGAACCTTCAAAGCACGTGTTTGCATCACCGAAGGAGATTCTCCTCAATTCTTCATCTATACGAGAGGCCTCGTCCAACCTTTGTTGTACCTGCTTTGTTGTTGGTCGACCACGAGTATTTTGTTGGACAACCGGTGGTTTCTTGGTAGATTTCTTTGGAGTCAACACCGCTTTAATCTTTGACATCAGGCTTTTTTGCTGAGCTGGGGGGTGCGACTCTAATTGTTGTCTAACAATATTTAGCTCTTCGACCACGTCCACGTCATCGTCTATCAATTTACAACTTTGTAAGTTAAGTTTCCGCCAGAAGACGTCTATGTCTTCGAGTTGAATCGGACGCTCTGCACGGTTAAAAACAACATTGTTTAAGTCACATGATTAACGAAAATATATCACACAAGTGTTGTACGTTTAACAATTATTACCTTCAAGCATGTACTTTTCTATCCTACAAGCACATGGCAACCCACAGCTGTGCCACATTTGGCAACCACATGATGAATGAAAGCGCTCCAAGACATCTAGCTTCCTAATTGCCTTTCCCCTCAACAAGTCAAGGGCTGTATGGGATACTTTTCCAAGTAGGTATTGAAACAACGGGTGTTTGTGGTGGGGTCACTCTTTTTTCGATGCTTTCCCGAAAAGTCTTCCTTATTTCACCGAACTATGTCTCAACTATATCCCGGACACAACCAACTACACGGTCCAGCGAGCTCCTATCTAGGACGTATCTCTTTAAGTTGGCGTGTGTCACACCCCGAATTTCCACGTGCCACCGGTGGGCCCGGTAGGGGAGTATCGTGACGTGGTTGGTAACACAATAGTCAAACAACACAATATTTAAATGCACAGCGGAAGCAAGTATAGATTCATTTCAACCAAACAATATTGTAATATTAAGTATCACAAGTAGTTGAATATAAATCCATAGGTAGATCAAAATAAAAGGAAAACAATGTTCAACAGTCTATGACATCCAATCTTGCGAGACTTATTGTGGATGCTAGGCAAAAAGCCGGCCTATTACGCGTAGTACCTGCACTTAACCTTTTTGAGAAAATACGTCAGTTTACACTGGTAAATACAATCAACCGACTCATTTTGAAAAGAGTTTAAGAAAATTAATTTAAGGCACAAGGCACAAATAATATTTTATAACTTGGGATAATTATTTGAATATAATACTTGTAAAGGATTTACATGTTACTTATGCGTTCAGTAGCCCGGATCGTGCCGGGTTAAAGATCAATAGACACACCACATTAATTATATGAAACACCGACGGGCGTACGCCTACGCCCTGTGCTTAGGTCGTGGCCATTTCGTAAAATGATGCCAGGGATATCCGGGACATGGTCATTAACCCCCCAAATGCTTTAAGCAAAAAAAACAATTTAAACGAGACATCTCAATACTTTAACCATCATACAATTAAAGATTCAATGCCCGACCAAGCGGTATTTTATATACCGTACCCAAAGTCCGTATAGGGAAAATAAGTTAAAAGTATTTACCTGAGCAAGTATAAATCAAAATCAGCGAGTGCAAGTATCTTTTACTGTTTCTCCTAATCTGGAACGAAGGTTTATAATAACCTATTAGAATCCTAACGGGTCTTTAGTTAAGCTTAAGCTTAGACCGGTTAGTTTTAAAGATACGGTTCGTACGCACGATTAAGCGAAGACCGGATAGAATGTGATTTAGACCCGACAAGTTTGAAGACTTGGTTAATATGGGTGTATTATACACATTCTAGATTTTGAGATAAAACCGATAAGGTTTGACCCGTTTCGCCTAATTTATGTAAACTAGTTACATAAACCGAACCGAACGCGCATGAAGCGTAACGGGTATCCGTAAGAGTCCTAAACAGGTTTCCTAAGTTAACATGCCTTAAATATGTCGTGATATCAGTAGGATACCTTCCATTATGCCCAAAACGAGTTTAATCTCTTAATAAGCCCCGTAGGGGTATTTTGGTCATTTTAAAGATTATAAAAGGGATTAATTTATCTTCTGTGATCCGGGTCTGAATAAATTAGTAAAATAGCTTATTTTAACAGGTTATAACATTTGGTTATAAGTCTTAGGTGGCAAAATGGTTTTAAACCCTTACTATACGTTTAATATGCGTATAACGCCGTTTTAAGCGACGTACGGGTTAAAATAGGATTCTGAGTTTTCTGATCAGTTAAATAGGTTCAAAACACATCATTTATTATTTAAAATCAGTAGCAATTGGATTGGCGTTAAAAGGATTTGTAAAACTCATTTTATGGCTTAAAAGGGCATATTCGGTATTTACCGAATTAAGGCGATAATCCTAGCTTATGATCAGTTTAAAAATAATTAAAAATCTTCAAAAATCCCAAAATATTATATTACATCAGTGGGTAAAAGGTTTGGTGTCAAAAATTGGGTTTAGATAGGCTTTACGCTAACGACGCCGTTTAATTACTAAGAAGCATTCTAATTACGTCATTAAGCATAACTCCTAATCTAGACCTCCAACTGATGTGAAAATTTAGGGACATGTTTTATAATAAGTAACAAAGATTATTGTACTTTCACATTTCCAAAATTCTCGTTGTATGGTCATAAGGGAATTATGGTCAATATTTAAGCACTTAACGGAAACGTCGGACAATTAAGGATTTAAGTGGTATAAACGCAGAGGGTTATACACACATGTAACTAGGTCCTAATGGAACTTTAAGGCATGTCTAAACCTATCTAAACTGGGTCAGAACCGAAGTCAAAGCAGAAAGTCAAACTATGGGCCCTTCGGTTCCGAATCGATCTTAAACAGAAAGTTGTCGAATCAAATAAGCTTAGACAAGTTCTTATACTTGTTATTAGATTATATGAATGATAAAACAGGTTACACGCCTTCTATATCGCTAATTACGCGTTTAATGGTTCTGTTGACTTTTTCGTAAGAAGTTTGACCCGTCATTTGACCCAGTTATATCGGGAATCAGAGGGTGCCCTTTTAAGGGTTAATTGCCCACATAATTACCAACTTATAACAACTTTCATTTCGACAAAACACTGGACCGTTTGTGTTTTATCGTTAAGTCAAACCGTAATTACGACGGTTTGACTTTTAAGCTAAATACTAAGCATAACTTAATTAGAGAAGGTTAAACATACTTACACGTGTCTAATGGATGATTAGGAAGGTCTTGGGTCTGCTGTTGTGCTCCTCAATTGATCAGAAGTGAATGCAAGAATGTTTGCAAACTTGGAGGCCTTATCTAGTGATTGTAAACACCTTAGATTGTTGACATGCAATCCTACCATTGTTACCTGATCGACCACAAGTGTCCTAGGGTCTAAAAACCATCCTAGGCAGCCCATGGTATGCAAAACTAGTGATCAAAGTCGGTTAAGTGGGCTGCAGGACATCTGTGCATTTTTTCTGATCAGACAAGGCAGTCGCGTAGCGCGACTGCAAAGGGGTTTAGTGCTCGCGCTACGCGAGCACATGGTGACCTGCCAAACAAGTTTTCATAAATTGCATTTCAGTCCCTGGTCCTCCAAAAGGTCGCTTTCTCATTGTTTCTTGCATTCTAAGCCCTTACATTTGACATTTAGGGGCTTTAAGACCTATACCCACTTTGTGAAGCCCTTGGTCACTTTGTGTTTACCCGAAAAGTCATGAATTTCAACGTTGACGCTTCTACCCCTTCGCACACGAATTTTATCATAACTTTCTCATACGATAACGAAACTTGGTGAAATTTTTATGGTACATTCAAGTGAGCATAATTAATGGTTCCAAAGCTTTGGGTTTGCTAAAAGGTCACTCAGAGGTATATCTTAAACATGTTGACACATTTAACCCCTGTAGTTTGTAATCTCTCACTTTCTTTCACAATTAGCTTCGTATGATCCATGATTTATTCGTTTAAGGTTATAAACATCATGTAGGGTTATTGTAAAGTATATTTATTCATTGTTGACACTTTGAACCCTCAAATTCACATAGTTTCTATGTTTGTCAACTTCAGTCCTTCAAGAACATTCTTTCACACGTTCAAACCTATGACACGTGTCAACACATTATAGGACGTAAATTTTCGAGGTGTTACATCCTCACCCCCTTAAAAGAAATCTCGACCTCAAGATTTACTGAAATAGATAAGTTTACTTTTCTTTCATCGTGGACTCAACCTCCCACGTATACTCGGGACCTCTACGGGCATCCCATTTGACCTTTACAATCGGTACATGCTTCCTTCGATGCTTTTTAACCTGTCGATCCTCGATTGACAATGGTTTTTCCACAAATTTCAAGCTCTCATCTATATGCACATCCGTATGTTGTATAACCAGTGATTAATCAGCGAAACACTTTTTCAGATTGCAGATGTGAAATCCACTGAGCTCTTCTGGTAAGTTTAGCTTATAGGCAACTGACCTGACACGTTCGATAACCTCGAAAGGTCCTATGTATCTCGGGCTTAACTTGCCTTTCTTACCAAATCGCATCACTCCCTTCCAGGGTGATACTTTAAGCAACACCTTGTCACCTACTTCGAAGTGAAAAGATTTACGCTTTGGATCTGCGTAGCTCTTCTGCCTATCTCGGGCAGCCTTGAGACGGTCACGAATCTGGACAATCTTGTCCGTCGTTTCAAAGACTATCTTTGGTCCTGATAATTGGACATCTCCGACTTCCGCCCAATAAACGGGCGTTCTACACTTTCTACCGTATAAGGCCTCGAAAGGCGCAGCCTTAATGCTGGTATGGTAGCTATTGTTATAGGAGAACTCGATTAACGGCAGGTGGTTATCCCAACTACCACCCAAGTCAATCACACATGCACGAAGCATGTCTTCCAACGTTTGAATAGTACGCTCACTCTGGTCGTCCGTTTGAGGATGGTAAGCCGTACTAAAATTCAAACGCGTGCCCAAAGATTGTTGGAAGCTTTTCCAAAAATGTGACGTGTATCTAGTATCTCTGTCAGAGATAATAGACACAGGTATGCCATGTAAAGCTACAATCTTATCCACGTACAACTGGGCTAACATGTCGGAGCTGTAGGTCTCCTTAATGGGTAGGAAATGTGCTGACTTAGTCAGTCTGTCGACGATCACCCAGATGGTGTCATTTCCTTTCCTTGTCTTAGGTAACTTGGTAATAAAATCCATAGTTACCATTTCCCATTTCCAGGTGGGAAGTTCAGGCTGTTGTAGCAAACCTGACGGCTTTTGATGTTCTGCCTTGACTTACGCACACGTCAAGCATTTAGCTACATAGGCGGCTACAGACTTTTTCAAGCCTATCCACCAATAATTTGCCCTTAGATCCTGGTACATCTTATCAGCTCCAGGATGAACGGAGTATTTGGAACTATGGGCTTCCTGGAGGATAACATCTCGAAGTCCTCCATAAATTGGAACCCATATTCGTCCATTCAATCTTAGTATTCCGTCCTTGCTAAGTGTTAACTGCTCCTCAGTTACCCCTAGCTTTTCGTTAGGATAGTTAGCTTCCAACACAGCTTCCTTCTGTGCAGCTAACAACCTTTCAATCAAATTGTTCTTTATTTCCATGCGCTTGGCATTGATTCGGATGGGTTTCGCCCTCTCCTTTCGACTCAAGGCATCGGCGACTACATTCGCCTTGCCGGGATGGTATCTTATTTCACAATTGTAATTATTCAGAGTTTCCATCCAACGGCGTTGCCTCATGTTCAAGTCCTTCTGATTGAACAGATGTTGAAGGCTCTTGTGATCAGAATAGATCACACATTTGATTCCATATAAGTAGTGCCTCCAAAGTTTTAGTGCGAATACAACGGCACCCAACTCCAAGTCATGGGTGGTGTAATTCTTTTCGTGCACCTTTAACTGGCGTGAAGCATAGGCAATGACTTTGCCTTTCTGCATAAGCACACATCCCATCCCGGTGTGTGATGCATCACAATAAATTACAAACTCCTCTATTCCATCAGGCAATGTCAGTACTGGAGCATTGCTCAACTTTTGTTTCAAAATATCGAAGGATTTCTGCTGCTTAGGACCCCAGTCAAACTTAATCTTCTTACGTGTCAGCGAAGTCAGGGGTGCAGCAATCCTTGAGAAGTTTTCAATGAATCGCCTATAATATCCTGCCAAACCTAGGAAGCTACGAATTTCTGTAGGCGTCTTTGGCTCATGCCAATTCATGACAGCTTCAACTTTAACGGGATCTACTTGGATACCACGCTCACTAACAACATGTCCAAGAAATTGGACTTCTCGAAGCCAGAATTCACACTTCGAGAACTTGGCATAGAGCTTTTCTTTATGAAGTAGTTCCAGAATGCAGTGAAGATGCTTCTCATGGTCAGCTTGGTTCTTTGAGTAGATGAGGATATCATCGATGAAAACGATGACGGATTTATCTAAGTGTGGCTTGCAAACGCGATTCATGAGATCCATGAACGCGGCCGGTGCATTAGTGAGCCCAAAAGGCATCACTAGGAACTCGTAATGACCATAACGAGTCCTAAATGCAGTCTTGTGTACGTCTTCATCTCTAACCTTCAGTTGGTGATAGCCTGACCTTAAGTCAATCTTTGAGAAGAAACTTGCCACTTGAAGTTGATCGAACAGATCGTCGATTCTGGGCAAAGGTTACCTATTATTGATAGTGACCTTATTAAGCTCACGGTAGTCGATGCACAGACGCATCGATCCATCCTTCTTCTTGACAAATAAAACTGGTGCTCCCCAAGGAGACGAACTAGGTTTGATGAAACCTTTGGCTAGCAAATCATCTAGCTGCGTTCTCAATTCCTTCATCTCTGTTGGTGCCAACCTATAAGGCGCCCTTGCAACTGGTGCTGATCCAGGAATAATGTCAATTCTGAATTCTACTTGCCTATCTGGTGGCAAACCAGGCAGTTCTTCAGGAAAAACTTCGGGGTATTCAGAAATGACGGGGATATCCCCAATCTTGGGCTTCGGCTCGTCCATAATCACTTGTGCCATGTAGATGACACAACCCTTCTTCAAACACTTAGAGTCCTTGAGCAGAGACATTTGCTTAGGCAGCCCATACTGGGTATCTCCCTGGATAGTAAGTGATTCACCAGACGGAGTCTTGATCATCACTTGCTTTAAGTTACAGACAATCTGGGCCTGGTTATGAGATAACCAGTCCATACCCAAAACTATGTCGAAACCGGCTAGTTTCAAAGGGAGTAGGGACGGAGGAAAAGAGTGGTTCTTAATGGATATGAAACATCCATCTAATAAGGTTGAGGTGGTTTCTAAAGTGCCATCTGCTAGTTCCACCTCATACTTCACACTTAAGGTCTTAACAGGTAATTTCAACAATTCACAAAACTTATTATCTACGAACGACTTATCAGCGCCTGAATCAAATAACACTCTCGCATAAACATCATTTACGAGAAAGGTACGTGTTATCACATTGTCGTCCTTGACGGCTTCCTTAGCATCCATCCTGAAGACCCTAGCATTGGTCTTCTTAGCCTCTTCAGGCTTCTTGGTGTATTTTGGGCAATTGGTCTTGATGTGCCCCTTTTCATTGCAACCGTAGCAGGTCGCATCCTTCATCTTTTTGCAATCCAAGGTCTTGTGTTCTTTGGACTTGCACAACCCACATGCAAAAGTTTTTGATTGTGAATTCGAATTTGATTCATACCTGCACTTCCCAAAGTGCTGTCTCTTGCAGATTTTACATCTGGGTTTTTCACCCGACTGCTGACCATCTTTCCTAAATCCTGACCCCTTCTTGTGGTCATTGTTTCCCTTATGCTTCTTGTCTGAACGTTGTGAGTTGTCATCCTCACGCTTCCTCTTTTTGGTATCGGTGTTCCTCTGCGATTTCAGCCTGACCGCATCCAAGGTAAGAGACAATGATATGTCCGCTACAGACCGAAAAGTGGCTGGTCTAGAGGCCTTCACACTTGCCTTGATCTCCGGGGCCAAACCCCCGATAAAACGAGCTATACGTTTAGGTTCCGGGGTTACTAAATATGGAACCAATCTTGACAAAGTGTTGAAACTGGTAAGGTAGGCCTGACAGTCTAGGTTTCTCATGACCAGTGACAAGAAGTCAGCTTCAATTTTCTCCACCTCATGCTGAGGGCAGTAGTTTTCCTTGATCAGCGACATGAACTCTTCCCAGGTCATATTGTACAACGGGATTTTCCCCGTAGCTTGGATCAGAGACCTCCACCTAGCTAAAGCCTCACCCTTGAAAGACTGGGACACGAATTTCACAATATCCCTATTATCGCAACCACTGATATCCACTACCGTATCCATCTCGTCCAACCAAGTCATGCAATCAACAGCTCCTTTTTCCCCAGTGAAATCCCTGGGTTTGCACGATACAAAGTACTTATAGGAGCAACCCTTATTACGGGGTTCTTGATTTAGTACGACTCTTTGAGATGGAGCACTCCTCTGGTTTGATGAGTGGTGAGTATTACTGTTATGGGCAGTGTGGGTCCTGGAGGGTGTTCTAAAGTGTGGTGCAGATCGGGTCCTTGTACGGGTACCACTGGATTCATGGAGTTGTCTATCCAACGCTCGATTAACGGCATTATCTATCATTGCCTGTAATTCTGCACCTGCTACATTTACTCGGGCATTATCAGGCCCTCCCCGTGGGTGACTGTTAATCTCGCTTGAGTCGGCCATGTAGCTTGAACTGTTACACATTAACAATAATTTATTGGTGAGTTTATTATAGAATTGTCTTTTATGGCAATTTATTAACCGTGGTAAACGTAGACCATATATGGTTAATTTATTACTCAAATTTATTTAGGATTTCTATTATGATTTATCCTAATTATAAAACAATAACAGTTTTATTTGCAGCACAAAAAGGCCAAGTCACAAGGGCAATTTAAATCATAAGCTATGATTTTAAAGAATCAAGGCTTTTAAGGTTTGAACATAGTTCATTACCTTTTTCGGACAGGGAGTCATAGCCACCACTGTCTTTTGGCTCATGTAGAAATGAGTAAGGCCCGTAGGCATTGTGTTACTAGTGTATGGTCAAAATATGATCATCTTAATTGATGATTTAAACCCATGATTCAGAGATCAATAAGTTGGGTTAGGAATCTTTTGAAGAATCCTTTTATAAGAATGACGTTTGTGATTTTGACGAATCACATCTGCCAAGAGCGTTAACATGTTTTCAGATGTTAACAGTGATTGGAATCTTTTATATAGGTCTTACCATCTTGGCCAAGTATTATAATGACATATAGGCTAGGTTTTACCTTTAAGATCTTTATTTATTATTTAATGGGCAGATCATTATTAAAAGGAATGATTTTATTTCTTTTATTTCATGTATAATATATAAATGCATAGATGACAGAAATAAAATTTTCAAATTTCACATTCCATTAATATTTACAATTAGTACACTTTGCCCTAAACGGGACTTTTCACTTAAACACTTGCCCACGCAGGAGCTATACAGATAATACATGTCCTCACAGGGACTGTTTACAAAAGTAAATGTCCACGCAGGGACTAATAGAGACAAGTCCTCGTAGGGACTAAGTACAAAGATAGATGTCCACGCAGGGACTACATACACATATAAATAAATGTCCACGTAGGGACTTGTTTTAAATTAAGGAAATACAATAATACATATTGGGATTTAACGATCCCGTTTCTTCTTTCCCTTCAGCAAACTTGCCAAACCACTCATGAATCCCTGATTCTTCCTACGCTCTTTCTGGAGGTCTCGCTCAAACTTGTCCAGCCTATGACGGAGATCCTCCTGCTCTGGCGGGGAAAACCGTGGTGGCTGATGCTGAAGTGGTGGCTGAGCAGGTACTTGATACCCACGAGCTGGGTGTCCCATTCCCCAAGGGGTTCCATATGGTCCCTCAGGGTTTTGGGCATAGTAGTTTGATGCCACTTGGTAAGGATCCTCAGCATAGTTATAGTTAGTGTATGCTGGCGGTCCGTATGGGTTGTAAGCTGCTGGAGCAGTATAAGCAGGGATAGGGTTGCCAAAACCCGGTGATGGCGGTGCAATAGGTGCCGAATTCACCTCTGATACTGGAACTGAAGGTCCACCCACCTGTGGCTCTTCATATAGTGATGGGTAGTGGCTGCCACTAGAGTGTTGAGGGGTACTGAAATGAAACTCCCCTCCTCGTGCTGACATCCGTGCGCCAGTCCTCCTACGTCTTGGTGGTTCTGGAGGCTCTAGATGAACTGGCAGCGGTGGAGGCGGTGGCGTGACTGCCACAAAGCGTGGATCCCCAGAGGGATCTTGCTGCTGCTGCTGCTGAGGCGATGAATGGTGAGATGGTGTAAAGTACCACTCACACCGGTCGAACCGTGCCTGGTGACTATCCGGACCTTGGTAGGGTGATCCGTGAAAAGATGAACCGTCAGAGACCACAAAAGGATGGTTCGGGGTTCCGGTTGAAGCCTCGACGGGATCTGTGTCCTCGTCCATATCCATCGCTTGATCACCAGAAAAGTGATCCTCCGGTCCTAGTGGGTTAAAGCCCACTGGTTCTGGTAGGTATTCTGCCAGGTTAAACCGGCCCTGAAAGACAGGAGTAGGGTCGCCGAAGGAATTGTGTGATAATGATCGCTGTAGGGGTATGCATGAAGGTTGCGGGTTGTTGGGCTCATTCTCGGACTGAGGCCCAAAGGAGTGGTGATATGGAGGCGTCGAACTATACGACGTAGATTGCCTGGCAGAATCCTCATAAGTCCTCCAAGGTTCTCGTGGATCGACACTCCTTGTAGAAGAAGGAGTTTGCCGGTGCGAAGGCCCTGCCTCGTGGTCGTTAGGGGCGCTGATTGGCCCTTTTCCTCAATCTCCTCGCCTGAATCTTGGCGGCATTGCTAAACCTGTTAATATAAACAAGGTAACAACAAGGAAAAAATGAAGGAAAAATTAAAATTAAAATAAAAACATTTTGGATTATTCCTAAGTTCTTTGTCTAGACTCGAAGATTTAGGAATGTGCAATTGTGTCATTGAGATTAAACACAAAAGGCTAGTGTTTAATTCACTCAATGTTGGCTCTGATACCAACCTGTCACACCCCGAATTTCCACGTGTCACCGGTGGGCCCGGTAGGGGAGTATTGTGACGTGGTTGGTAACACAATAGTTAAACAACACAATATTTAAATGCACAGCGGAAGCAAGTATAGATTCAATTCAACTAAACAATATTGTAATATTAAGTATCACAAGTAGTTGAATATAAATCCACAGGTAGATCAAAATAAAAGGAAAACAATGTTCAACAGTCTATGACATCCAAGCTTGCGAGACTTATTGTGGATGCTAGGAGAAAAGCCAGCCTATTACGCGTAGTACCTGCACTTAACCTTTTTGAGAAAATACGTCAGTTTACACTGGTAAATACAATCAACCGACTCATTTTGAAAAGAGTTTAAGAAAATGAATTTAAGGCACAAGGCACAAATAATATTTTATAACTTGGGATAATTATTTGAATATAATACTTGTAAAGGATTTACATGTTACTTATGCGTTCAGTAGCCCGGATCGTGTCGGGTTAAAGATCAATAGACACACCACATTAATTATATGAAACACCGACGGGCGTACGCCTGCGCCCCGTGCTTAGGTCGTGGCCATTTCGTAAAATGATGCCAGGGATATCCGGGACACGGTCATTAACCCCCCAAAGGCTTTAAGCAAACAAAACAATTTAAACGAGACATCTCAATACTTTAACCATCATACAATTAAAGATTCAATGCCCGACCAAGCGGTATTTTATATATCGTACCCCAAGCCCGTATAGGGAAAATAAGTTAAAAGTATTTACCTGAGCAAGTATAAATCAAAATCAGCGAGTGCAAGTATCTTTTACTGGTTCTCCTAATCTGGAACGAAGGTTTATAATAACCTATTAGAATCCTAACGGGTCTTTAGTTAAGGTTAAGCTTAGACCGGTTAGTTTTAAAGATACGGTTCGTACGCACGATTAAGCGAAGACCGGATAGAATGTGATTTAGACCCGAAAAGTTTGAAGAATTGGTTAATATGGGTATATAATACACATTCTGGATTTTGAGATAAAACCGATAAGGTTTGACCCGTTTCGGCTAATTTATGTAAACTAGTTACATAAACCGAACCGAACGCGCATGAAGCGTAACGGGTATCCGTAAGAGTCCTAAACAGGTTTCCTAAGTTAACATGCCTTAAATATGTTGTGATATCAGTAGGATACCTTCCGTTATGCCCAAAACGAGTTTAATCTCTTAATAAGCCCCGTAGGGGTATTTTGGTCATTTTAAATATTATAAAAGGGATTAATTTATCTTCTGTGATCCGGGTCTGAATAAATCAGCAAAATAGCTTATTTTAACAGGTTATAACATTTGGTTATAAGTCTTAGGTGGCAAAATGGTTTTAAACCCTTACTATGCGTTTAATATGCGTATAACGCCGTTTTAAGTGACGTACGGGTTAAAATAGGATTCTGAGTTTTCTAATCAGTTAAATAGGTTCAAAATACTTCATTTATTATTTAAAATTAGTAGCAATTGGATTGGCGTTAAAAGGATTTGTAAAACTCATTTTATGGCTTAAAAGGGCATATTCGGTATTTACCGAATTAAGGCGATAATCCTAGCTTATGATCAGTTTAAAAATAATTAAAAATCTTCAAAAATCCCAAAATATTATATTACATCAGTGGGTAAATGGTTTGGTGTCAAAAATTGGGTTTAGATAGGCTTTACGCTAACGATGCCGTTTAATTACTAAGAAGCATTCTAATTACGTCATTAAGCATAACTCCTAATCTAGACCTCCAACTGATGTGAAAATTTAGGGACATGTTTTATAATCAGTAACAAAGATTATTGTACTTTCACATTTCCAAAATTCTCGTTGTATGGTCATAAGGGCATTATGGTCAATATTTAAGCACTTAACGGAAACGTCAGACAATTAAGGATTTAAGTGGTATAAACGCAGAGGGTTATACACACATGTAACTAGGTCCTAATGGAACTTTAAGGCATGTCTAAACCTATCTAAACCAGGTTAGAACCGAAGTCAAAGCAGAAAGTCAAACTATGGGCCTTTCGGTTCCGAATCGATCTTAAACAGAAAGTTGTCGAATCAAATAAGCTTAGACAAGTTCTTATACTTGTTATTAGATTATATGAATGATAAAACAGGTTACATGCCTTCTATATCACTAATTACGCGTTTAATGGTTCTGTTGACTTTTTCGTAAGAAGTTTGACCCGTCATTTGACCCAGTTATATCGGGAATCAGAGGGTGCCCTTTTAAGGGTTAATTGCCTACATAATTACCAACTTATAACAACTTTCATTTCGACAAAACACTGGACCGTTTGTGTTTTATCGTTATGTCAAACCGTAATTACGACGGTTTGACTTTTAAGCTAAATACTAAGCATAACTTAATTAGAGAAGGTTAAACATACTTACACGTGTCTAATGGATGATTAGGAAGGTCTTGGGTCTGCTGTTGTGCTCCTCAATTGATCAGAAGTGAATGCAAGAATGTTTGCAAACTTGGTGGCCTTATCTAGTGATTGTAAACACCTTAGATTGTTGACATGCAATCCTACCATTGTTACCTGATCGACCACAAGTGTCCTAGGGTCTAAAAACCATCCTAGGCAGCCCATGGTATGCAAAACTAGTGATCAAAGTCGGTTAAGTGGGCTGCAGGACATCTGTGCATTTTTTCTGATCAGACAAGGCAGTCGCGTAGCGCGACTGCAAAGGGGTTTAGTGCTCGCGCTACGCGAGCACATGGTGACCTGCCAAACAAGTTTTCATAAATTGCATTTCAGTCCCTGGTCCTCCAAACGGTCGCTTTCTCATTGTTTCTTGCATTCTAAGCCCTTACATTTGACATTTAGAGGCTTTAAGACTTATACCCACTTTGTGAAGCCCTTGGTCACTTTGTGTTTACCCGAAAAGTCATGAATTTCAACGTTGACGCTTCTAACCCCTCGCACACGAATTTTATCATAACTTTCTCATACGATAACGAAACTTGGTGAAATTTTTATGGTACATTCAAGTGAGCATAATTAATGGTTCCAAAGCTTCGGGTTTGCTAAAAGGTCACTCAGAGGTATATCTTAATCATGTTGACAGATTTAACCCCTGTAGTTTGTAATCTCTCACTTTCTTTCACAATTAGCTTCGTATGATCCATGATTTATTCGTTTAAGGTTATAAACATCATGTAGGGTTATTGTAAAGTATATTTATTCATTGTTGACACTTTGAACCCTCAAATTCACATAGTTTCTACGTTTGTCAACTTCAGTCCTTCAAGAACATTCTTTCACACGTTCAAACCTATGACACGTGTCAACACATTATAGGACGTAAATTTTCGAGGTGTTACATCCTCACCCCCTTAAAAGAAATCTCGTCCTCGAGATTTACTGATCTACAGCCAGGGGATCATGTTCTTCCTGTTTTCACAGGAGAATGCAAAGAGTGTGCTCACTGTAAGTCCGAAGAGAGCAACATGTGTGACTTTCTCAGGATCAACACCGACAGGGGAGTCATGCTTCACGATCAAAAATCCCGATTTTCGATCAATGGCAAACCCATCTTCCATTTTGTTGGGACTTCTACTTTCAGCGAGTACACGGTTGTTCATGTTGGATGTCTTGCGAAGATCAATCCACTTGCCCCTCTTGATAAAGTTTGTATTCTCAGCTGTGGAATCTCCACAGGTAAAATCACACTAGTTTTGTTGGTTTTTTTTTTTAATGCAACCTAGTTATAATTTGTGTTTTTCAGGGCTAGGAGCTACTCTAAATGTCGCAAAACCAAAAAAAGGCTCTTCGGTGGCAGTCTTTGGTTTGGGAGCTGTGGGACTTGCTGTAAGTTTTCCCAAACTTGTAATTTGTATGAATGTGATTAAAATGGTAATGAATTATCTGTGAATAGGCTGCTGAAGGTGCAAGAATTGCTGGTGCTTCAAGGATCATTGGAGTTGATCTCAATGCCAACAGATTTGAGCTTGGTAAGTTGCAAGAAATCTAAAGTTAAAACAAATCAAACAAAAAATGAGTCTTGTATTTTCTTTTATCGCTACGAAAGCAAAGAAATTTGGAGTTACAGAGTTTGTGAACCCAAAAGATTATAAGAAACCGGTGCAAGAAGTGATTGCAGAGATGACAAATGGAGGAGTTGACAGGAGTGTTGAATGCACTGGTCATATTGATGCTATGATCTCCGCTTTTGAGTGTGTTCATGATGTATATATTCACCTTTATATATACCCTTTGCATGTACATTTATATATAAATTGTTTATAATATTTTGTGGTGAGTTTTGGTGCAGGGTTGGGGTGTTGCTGTTCTAGTGGGTGTTCCGCATAAAGACGCTGTGTTCAAGACAAGTCCCCTGAATGTGTTGAACGAAAGGACTCTGAAGGGTACATTCTTTGGAAACTATAAACCGCGATCTGATATTCCTTCTGTTGTCGAAAAGTATATGAACAAGGTAATTAACAGACATTAATTTCTTAATTTACAACTATTAATTAAAAAGAAGTTCTCAATCGAAGGATTTGTGGGTGATTTGTTGCAGGAACTTGAGCTGGAGAAGTTCATAACACATGAAGTTCCATTCTCAGAGATCAACAAAGCCTTTGATTTGATGCTTAAAGGTGAAGGTCTCCGTTGCATCATTCGAATGGATGCTTAAAGCAGTAGTCGTCATTCTTAAATATATGTTTGGTTGGTTCTTTAGCCGTCTTTCATCTTACATGTAAATTTGCTATTGCGGTTGTTGTCAAAGATTCTCTGTTTGCCATGAGTTACTTGAATAAGATTGATGTTCATCAGGATTTTGATTAATATATGATGAGTTTTTTTTTTTTTTTTTTTTTTTTTTTTTTTAAGAAACTGCAATATCATTCCACACGAAAGAAGGACAATTACAAAGCAATGGCAGGTAGTCGGGCAAATAGATGAACAGATCAAGCAACAATGATGCATGCATCAAAAAGGATTTATATATTTATATAATATCAATTATCAACCATGTTAGGCATTGGTTACTTGTACCTTTTGCATTATTTGTGATGTGTGCTTTCTTATGTTGAACCTTGTGTTGTTTGCGGTCTGGGCTTTTTTGTTTGGGTTTGAGCTGGACTACCACGTGTTCGTTTAAGGCTTTGTGGGGTGACACGCGTATTCATTAAGTGTCTCCCCCTTTTTTTTAATCAACTGAGAAGTTTCTCTCATTCTGAAACCTTTCATTCTCTCACTGCACTTTGAGAGCTACGTCGCCGACCCTGGTGTCTGGTGGTTGTCTCCGATCAGTAGGGTTGTGTTCTATGGTGGTTGTTCCCGATTGTTTACAGGTTACATTGGTTGATTGTGAAGTTTGGAATTGGTTTTAATTTTTAACGCGTATTGTTTACAGGTAACAAATTTCACCCTCTAGTATACAAGTACTTGTTCCTTTACAATGAGAGAATTCCTAAATCTACAGAACAAGATGCTCTTTATACTGTTTAACTATCACTAACTGTCATTAACAAACTCTAAAATAGAAAATGACACTTTACCCCCTGTACTTAGAAGTAACTAAGAAAACACCCTCAAACTTTGGTTGACTCTCTAATTTGACTTTAATATCTAACAATCCAGATTTTTCCAACACTGAACATACCCGTTATGAATCTTATTTTGGTGTTAAAATACATTGGTGGTTTTTGAATTTTAGATCAAGAAACTTTCATATCAAAAACATAAAACTAAATCGACCTAAACCAAATTAAAGTTGGGTAGGAGATTTACTGTTTGCAATGAAAGGTTTAATGATTATTCTATACTGTTCATAGATGTGTAATTATTCTAGAAATTCAACATAATGTGTATGATGATTGCTTAACGTGTTTCCGTTCTCCCCTTAACATGCTCGATTTTATTTATTGATAACTCCCCTTAGAAACTAAATTATACAATAGAGAGAATATGATTCAAATATTACCTTCTCTTTTATGGGATGACTTTTTGTGTTAAAAGTACTTCATTTATAGGATTGTTCAAAGTGTTTCAAGTTTCAACGTGTTTTGAATATTTGGCACTATACATTATACTTTATGTATGTTTTTCTAGACCATGTTCGTGTTCGTTCGTTAAGGAAATTAACATGTTTGTGAATTGTGAACTGTTCATGAACTCATACTGAACATAAGTTTATGGTCGTGTTCGTTCGTTAAGGAAATTCAGTTGTTCATGAACAGTTCGTGAACATCGGTCTCGAACACAAACGAACGCAGATAAATAAAAACGAACGTAAACGAACTTTTAACTTGAAAATAAAAACATTGTTAACCTTAAACTTTATACATAAGTAGTTAAATACAACCTTCAAATGATAAATCAAAATACAAGAAGTCTACTACAACCCCCAAACGACGAATCAAGTTTAACCAACTTAGACATAACTATTCAAAGTTTAACTAACTTAGACATAATTATCCCAAAATATGTCTTGAATGTCCAAATTTTAGCTAACTTAGAAATAAACAAGGTTTCAAGTTTTCAATATGTTTAGATAAAAGGTTTATTGTTTATTATTCTTTTAATATAATCAAACGAACACGAACAAACGTAACCAAACATATTACCGAACGTTCACGAACGCAGTCGAACGAACGAGACTTTTTTTCGTTCGCTCAGCTAACCGAACAAACATAAACAAACTTCCCGCCGAACGGTTCATGAATTGTTCGTTGAACGTTCGGTTCGTTTACAGCCCTAGGCGTTCCGTGTCGACCCAACGGGTTCCCAGAATGACCCATTTAACTCATTTATTTACTTTTTAATTTTTTTTTATAAATGTATTTCATGTAAATTGGTATGGTTTAAACATAACTGCGTAAAAATAATATATATATATATATATATATATATAGGGTGAGGATCAAATAGGAAGTTGATTTCGGCTAGGAAGTATATGAAGCAATAGAATTAGGACATGTTGCAAAATTTAAAATAAAGAGTAAGGGTATTTTAGTCAATCTTATCCTTTTCTTCTTCCTTCTTCTTCCCAGTAACATCAAAACCCACCATTTTCAAAACCCACCATCTTCAACCATTTCTTCACATTCTATCTCAATAATCACTACATTATAGTGCGATTTTCGTCACCAATCAATGATTCAAACACCCGATCAACGTGTTCTTCAGCTTTTTTTTTTTTTTTGAAGAAAACCCAGTTTAATTTCATACAAAATCTCATTTTTTTTGGTGATTTTGAAGATAATCACTCGATCCGTTCGATTCGATCTCTGATAAGTGTTTCAATCATTCAAATTTCGTCAATCGTTGAAGAAACCGACTTCGATCCATGTAAGAAATTCTTTAATTTCATTTTTATTATCTGGGTTTTTGATTTAGTTATTGCGTTTTACGATCTTGGCGGGTGTCCGGGGGCAGCGCCCCTGGTAGCAGGGTCAAAGGGGCGGCAGCCCCTGGCGGGGTCCAAGGGGTGGCTGGGGTTGAGCTGGAAAACTGCATCAGAAAAGTTAATTTTCTGTAAATTGCCTCTGGAAAACTGCATTCGTAAACTGCATTGGTTCAGACAATTCACAGCACAGACAAAACTATTGTCCTGGTTCTATGCGTTTTAGAGAGAACACTTTCTTTGGTGTTTTTAGGCCATTGCGTTTTAGAACTAAGACATTTTTATGTGTTTTCTGGCCATTGCGTTTAAAAAAACACATTTTTGAAGTGTTTTTAGTCATTGCGTTTTAGAAAAACACATTTTTGAAGTGTTTTTAGTCATTGCGTTTTAGGTAAAACACATTTTTAGGTGTTTTCAGTCCATTGCGTTTTAGAGAGAACACTTTCTTTTGTTTTTTTAGGCCATTGCGTTTTAGAAAGGAGACATTTTTAAGTGTTTTCTGGCCATTGCGTTTTATAAATAAGACATTTCTTTGGGTTTTTTGTGCATTGCGTTTTAGGTAAAACACATTTTTATGTGTTTTCAGTCCATCGCTTTTTATAAAACAGACATTTTAAGTGTTTTCTGGCCATTGTGTTTTAGAAATAAGACATTTCTTTGTGTTTTCTAGCCATTGCGTTTTACAAATAAGACATTTCTTTGTGTTTTTTGTGCATTGCGTTTTAGAAAAATGTCATTTTTTTGGTTTTTTTTTCATTGCGTTTTACGCAACTGGGATTTTTCCATTGCGTTTTACACATTTGGGTTTTAATTTTTTTTTTCGAAAATATAGCAATAGTATACTCGTTTTAAAGATAAAAAAACGCTCGTTTTTTTGGTGCAATTTTTATAAAAAAATAATGTCGTATGAAAGAGTTATTAACGTTTAAAAAATGAGGGGAATTGGAGGAGAGAGAAAATATTGCCTTGGATTGAATATAATGCCTCTAAACAAACCCACGCGCGTCTTTTCTTCTTTCAATTTTTCTCATTTAATCTTAGCCCTTGATTAACTAAATGGATGGTCAAGATTACTTCCTAGTCTTCTTAGCCAAATAAACTTCCTATTATATCCTAACCCTATATATATATATATATATATATATATATATATAGGATTAGGTTCAAACGTGAACATTTTCTCCAGCGTGAACTGCGTGAACTTATCTGGGCCCTTGATTTTGTAGATGATAGATCTTAGATCAATGGCACAATTGTAATTAAAGGTATAATAAATTTAATTTAAATTTTAATCTAAAGGGTAAAATAGGGAAATTTCATATTAAAGATATAGAAAGTAATTAAATTCTAATCCCCTAAAATCTTGTATCAGTTTCAATATATTCAACAAACACACACATACGCCGCACACACACATGTCCCTCTCACACTCTCGTCAGAACTACCGCCAGACTCCGGCAGCGGAGCCGGCGACGGCACGGCGGCCGGCCACCTTGGATGGTGGTCCGGCGAGAGCTTCCGGCACAAGAGCACGCGTACCCCCTAAATCAAGCCTTCCGAGCACAAAACAGGCATCGGTTTTTTGAAAAGAGCGACGGTGGCGGTACTTCAACCCTGGTAGATGCGATTTTCCGGTAAGTCTTTGAATCATTTTCTTTTCCTTTTTTTCTTTTAGATCTTTCTAGATCCAAGTTTGTTTGTTTGTTTTTTTATAGAGTTTGCGGATCTAGGGTTTCATATCTCAAAACTATGTGTTTCTTTCACTCGATTTGAATTTCAGTATGATTAATGTTGAGATTGGGGTTTTTTTTAGGGTTTACGAGTGGAAATGGTGACGCTACTTGAGGGTTTCTGATTAATGAACAGAGGGAGTTGTCTAGTGAATATGAGGCCACCCGGATCGAATCATTGCACTGGATTTCAACGCTTTTAAATAGACACCGTACTGAGGTAACCTTTGAATACTATTTCATTATTCAGTTTTCAATGAATTTTTTATGCATGCTCTCTGTTATATGTATTCAGATTCTTATTGGTACAGAAAAGAAAAGAAAATAAAACTAAAAAGGAAGAGGTTTATATGTGTAACAGGTCCTGTCATTTTTGAATGATATATTTGACACCCTTCTTAAAGCATTGTCGGATTCCTCTGATCAGGTAATCTTTTCATCGTTACTTCATTACCTCGGTTAAATTGTTTTATCTAACTGTATGTATATATATATATATATATATATATATATATATATATAGGATTAGAAGCATGTTGGCTACACCATATTATTGGAGGTTGTTTCCGGTTGTACAAGCATGTTGGCTACACCATATTATGATTGAAGAGGTTATTTTATCCTTTGAGTAAAATTTGACAACAATGTAGTTTATACAACATGATTACAAGCAGAAAATGAGAAAAATCTACCAACCAGACTATTAGGCTCTGTTTTTAAGGCGTTGTACACATGTGTATTCTGATTTTGCTCTGCTTTAAGGCGATGTACACATGTGTATTCTGATTTTGCTTGTTTTTAAGGCGCTGTACACATGTGTATTCTGATTTTTGCTCTGGTTTTAAGGCGCTGTACACATGTGTAATCTGATTTTTGCTCTGGTTTTAAGGCGCTGTACACATGTGTATTATGATTTTGCTCTGTTTTTAAGGCGCTGTACACATGTGTATTCTGGTTTTGCTATGTTTTTAATGCGATGTACACATGTGTATAGCGTCTGTTTTTGTGATATCTCATTTTTTTTGTGTATTGAATGTGTAAAGTTGTTGATGTACACTTGTGAATTATGAAAAGTACTAATTGCTGAGTTTTTTGTGTTATTATAGGAGACGTCGTAAACGAGGAAAGTGGAGATGGAAGGTCGATAAGGATGATTCACGTATGAGGTTGATAAGGATGATTCACGTATGTTTGTTTGCTTGGTCGATAAGGATGATTCAGCATACAACGCGGCGAATAGTTGTAAAAGACTATGTCTTTTTTATTTTTCCGATTATGTTGCGTTTATTGTTTTCACGAAACTGGAACTTGTAATTGTATGTTTTTTTGGTTTGGCAAACATTATGGAAATTGTTATTTGCTTAATATAAAATAGGTTTACAAGTTTTGTTTATATGTATGTATTATGTAGCTAATTACACATATGTACCATGCTGAGTACACATGTGTACTGTTCAATTCATATCAAAGTACACATGTGTACACCGTTGAAATATGAAGGTTATGTGAATCTTAAAAATCATAATCCGAATTCTGGTGGCGAAATCTAAAAAATAAAAATGAAATAAAAGATAATTTGGATAATGAATTTAAAATAGGAAAGATGTAACTTAATTCAATTATTAAAATAATGATTTAAATATAATTTTTTATATAATTACAATCATACCCTTAACAACTAAAAAGGAAATCAATGGTCCAGATCAGTTCACGCAGTTCACGCATGGGATTAGGTTCACGCTGGAACCCTACCCTATATATATATATATATCACCCACAATATTATAGGTGGTCAAAATTGAGATAACATGTGGTTAGGATAAGGCTAGGTAGAAAACCCTCCTTAGGTAGAAAACCCGGGAAACTCAAAGCTCCCGACATTTTTTTTTTGAAAAAAATAACACATGTAATATACATGTTTTTAAGAGTTTTGGGCCAAAAAAATCAAAAAAGCGCCGAAGGGTTTTTTTTAAAAAAAAAAAACAAATTTCAGCAACTTTCAGCATTTTTTGTCTAACACATGTTAGTCAACGAAGTTTTTGGAACTTGTTTATTTTTTAAAAAAAAAAGTACTCGGCGCTTTTTTGATTTTTTTGGCCCAAAAGTCTTAAAAACATGTATATTACATGTGTTATTTTTTTCAAAAAAAAAAAAATGTCGGGAGCTTTGAGTTTCCAGAGTTTTCTAAGAAAGATAGGGTTTTTTGTCTAGCCCAACCCCATGTGGTTATATGCTTTTGACATTCCTTCCATGCTTTTTGTTCACAAAAAGGGAGAAAAAAATATCAACCAAATTGATATACTCATTAATCTAATCGTGTGTTGAATATATAACTGACGTAGCGCTAAAACAAATAACCGATGCTGATTGATTAGGCATCCTATGAGAATAATATTTGTTAGGATACCCAAGTGTGGGAGAAGGCAAATACTTGGAGGATCTCTCTCTCTCTCTCTCTATATATATATATATAGAGAGAGAGAGAGCGATTAACATACATTACCAATAATCCTACATTGCGTACGTGACAATTCTAACCGTCCGATGAGAGTGATTAAAGCGTCATTAATTCTAATCGATTAGTAAGGGCAAAGTTGTAATTGCTCTTCCAAAAGGTTAAAAGCGTAATTTACTTTCATTATATAACCGGCATCATCGTCTTCTGAAAATCAAAATACAAGTTTAAAACCCAAAAATCTCGATCGGAATAGAAGTAAACAACGACTTAACGCTTAAGTTTTATTTATTTAATAAAAAAAGAAAAAAAGAAAGAAAACCAGGTAAAAGCCAAAACCTGGTTGCTGGTTTTAGTTCTTACCTCACACCAAACCCTCTATAAATACCCATTTCCTCACACCACATCTTCATCTCAAACAACAACTTTTTATCTCATTTCAAGAACATTCTCTGTCTGTTTCACCGATCAAACAAAAGTATGTCGACCACTACAGGCCAAGTTATTCGATGCAAAGGTAACTATTTAATTCATTCATATTTGATTATGTAATTTTTTCTATCGTTAATGAGTGTTACGAAATTCTTAATATTCCTTAAAATGCTGCAGCTGCTGTGGCGTGGGAAGCCGGAAAACCGCTGGTGATCGAAGAAGTGGAGGTGGCGCCACCGCAGAAAATGGAAGTCCGGATTAAGATCCTCTTCACTTCCCTCTGCCACACTGATGTTTACTTCTGGGAAGCCAAAGTAAGCATTTTAAATTCAATCAGTTTTATTTATTATTATTATTTTTTTTAGATCAATTATCTAATCTTGAAGCTTTAATTACTGCAGGGGCAAAATCCTATATTCCCAAGAATTTTAGGACATGAAGCTGGAGGGTATGTTCCATTCTTGTTTCTAATTAATAAAGTTATGTAACATTTACCAGTTTGAATTATATAATCTGATTGATTTAATTAACATGAACAACACAGGGTTGTGGAGAGTGTTGGGGAAGGAGTGACTGATCTACAGCCAGGGGATCATGTTCTTCCTGTTTTCACTGGAGAATGCAAAGAGTGTGCTCACTGTAAGTCCGAAGAGAGCAACATGTGTGACCTTCTCAGGGTCAACACCGACAGGGGAGTCATGCTTCACGATAAAAAATCTCGATTTTCGATCAACGGCAAACCCATCTTCAATTTTGTGGGGACTTCTACTTTCAGTGAGTACACGGTTGTTCATGTTGGGTGTCTTGCAAAGATCAACCCTCTTGCTCCTCTTGATAAAGTTTGTGTTCTCAGCTGTGGGATCTCCACAGGTACACATCTATTTAGACTACTTGATCACTTGTTTTGTTGGATTTTTTCGACCTTATTTTGACCAAAATAATTTGTGTTTCTTAGGGCTGGGTGCTACTTTGAATGTTGCAAAACCGAAAAAAGGCTCTACGGTGGCGGTTTTCGGTCTGGGGGCAGTGGGACTTGCTGTAAGTTTTCTCAAATTGTGACTTTTAAATCATGTGATTTGTATGAATGTGATTAAAATGGTAATGAATTATTGGTGAATAGGCTGCTGAAGGTGCAAGAATTTCTGGGGCTTCAAGGATCATTGGTGTTGATCACGATGCCAATAAATTTGAGCTTGGTAAGTTTTATGAAATATAAATAATATGTTTTTAAAAATGTGAATAATATAAATTGATCATATATTCTTTTATTTTTGGTACAACAGCAAAGAAATTTGGGGTTACAGAGTTTGTGAACCCAAATGATTATCAGAAACCAGTGCAAGAAGTGATTGCAGAGATGACATATGGAGGAGTTGATAGGAGTGTTGAATGCACCGGTCATGTTGAAGCTATGATCTCTGCTTTTGAATGTGTTCATGATGTACGAATTCACCTTAATTTGCTTGGATATTTATACATAACTGTTTTTTTTTTAATATTTGTTTTAACTTTTATTGAATTTTGGAGCAGGGTTGGGGTGTTGCTGTTCTTGTAGGTGCTCCACACAAAGATGCAGTGTTCCAGACCAGTCCCATGAATCTGTTGAACGAAATATTTGTAGGTGTTCCACACAAATATTTGTTTTGACTTTTGTTGAATTGGTTCTAACTTTTGTTGAATTTTGGAGCAGGGTTGGGGTGTTGCTGTTCTTCTAGGTTTTCCACACAAAGATGCTGTGTTCAAGACCAATCCCATGAATCTGTTGAACGAAAGGACTCTGAAGGGTACCTTCTTTGGAAACTATAAACCGCGATCTGACATTCCTTCGGTTGTCGAAAAGTATATGAACAAGGTAACTAATGCATATTAATTCCTTACATTACAATTATTAATAAAAAAGTAATTGAAAATTGAAGGATTTGAGGGTGATTTTTTTGTTTTTGCAGGAGCTCGAGTTGGAGAAGTTCATAACACATGAAGTGCCATTTTCAGAGATCAACAAGGCTTTTGACTTGATGCTTAAAGGTGAAGGTCTTCGCTGCATCATTCGTATGGATGCATAAATAGTTTCAAAGTGTGGAAGAGAGAGCAGTAGGTGTCGTCTATTCGTAAAGATATGTGTGTGTTTCTCGTTTATCATCGTTGTTGCTAGCTGTCTTAACCTTGATGGTAAATGTGTCCTTAAGATCTGGTTTGTTACACATCAAAGATTTTGAGTTTGAATAACATCAAAGATTTTGAGTTTGAATAACAATAGAAATTGATGTCTATTGAATCAACAAATAGATGCATGCATATTCAAAAGTAAATACTCTCAAATCCAAACAATAATAAATTTATCATAGGTAGTGTAGGTCTTGTTGGCTGATCAGATCCTTTTCAATACCATTTCTAGAAAGATAAAAAAAGAATGGAACTTCATATATCCACTAATAGAATATACTAGAATATGGATATATATGAAATGTAATTATGTAATGTGATTATGTAAATCTCTTTATGAAAATAGGAGATAGGCATCATTGTATATATATATCATTGTTAATGAATGAAGGAGGCAAGGTTTACATTCTAATATGGTATCAAACCATTAAACCCTAAAATTTTCGATCCTCCTCTCATCGGCCCACCCTCCTTCATGCAACTTCTGCCTTCTGTTCATCGCCTCCTTCATCTTCGTTCATCATGTCTTCGGCTATTCATCCAGCAGTTACGGTCACCAACATCAAAGCATTAATCCCCATCACTCTTGACGTCGAGAATGGTCATTACACAGCTTGGTCGGAATTATTCAAAATTCATTGTATCTCCTATGATGTATACGATCACCTTCAGCCGAAGAAAACCGCTGATACTTCCTCCTCAGCCGATAAAGACAAAGCAAAAGATACGACCTCTTCTTCTCCTTCGTGGGAACGACTCGATTCCATTGTCTTACAATGGATTTACGGGACGATTTCCACGGATCTTCTGCACACTATTCTGAAGCCCAACACCAATGCATACCCAGCTTGGACAGCGTTGGCAAATATTTTCCAAGATAATAAGGCCACGCGAACTATCGATCTGAATAACAAGTTTGCTAACACACGTCTTGAACAATTTTCCTCCATGACGGCATACTGTCAGGCGCTCAAAGTAATTTATGATCAACTTACTAACGTCGGCTCTCCCATCACTGAAGAACAATTGGTATTACAACTGCTCATGGGACTTACGGAAGCATATGAGAGCACTGCTACTATCATTCAACAAACCAGCCCGTTACCAGACTTCTACGAGACTCGATCGAGACTCTGTATGGCTGAGACGCGTAAAGTAAACCAAGTCCGCAATGCAGCCCAAGCTGCCGGTACCGCCCTCGTGGCAACGTCTGACTCTCGTCCGCAGCAGCCCTCTGAGAGTTCTGACTCTCGGTCCGGCCCTAGTCGATATGACGCCCGCTCAGATTCACATCGGGATCAAAACACCCGTGGAAGAGGTCGCGGTCGCGGCCGTGGCCGCGGACGTGGTGGTTTAGCAGGAAGGGGACGCGGAAATTCCTCTAATCAGTTCACGGGTCAGCCAGGGTTCCCGCAGTGGCCGTTTGGGTTCAACTCTTAGGCCGGCCCAACCACCCCCTACCCGTGGGCTCCTTGGCCTAGTGCTCCTCCATGTCCGTACCCCTCTGTTCCTCAGCGAACACCACCCAACAATGCTGGCATCCTAGGCCCACGTCCGGCTCAGTCGTATGCGGCGAGCTATGCTCCGACGGAATATGATCAGCCCGTCTACACTATGGACACAGGTGCGACTTCTAATATGACTCCCTTTTCTGACAATTTCTCTTCTTTTTTTAATAATGGCATTTTTAAAAATATTCTTGTGGGGAATGGCAATACTATTCCGGTTATTGGACAAGGCAATCAAACTCTAAAGCCCCCTTTCCACCTTTTAAATTACAACAAGTTCTCTACGCCCCTTCTCTAATTAAAAACTTGATTTCTGTTCGCCGTTTTACAACCGATAATCGTGTTTCTATTGAATTTGATCCTGTTGGTTTTGTTGTGAAGGACTTGAAGACCCAGACCCCTATCCTACGATGCAATAGTCCGGGGGATCTCTACACACTTGATCCTACACATATTACCAAGTTCACCAGTCCATCCACTTTTGCAGCCGTTTCTCAAGATATTTGGCACCAACGTCTCGGTCATCCTGGATCAAATTTACTTCAGTCTTTAAAACATTCTCAATTTATTCAATGTAGTGCGATAAAACCTAAATTTTGTCAATCATGTGTTTTTGGGAAACAAGTTAGACTTCCTTTTATTGATTCATATTCTTCTACGTGTATGCCTTTTGATATTGTTCACAGTGACCTTTGGACCTCCCCTATCCTAAGTAGTGGAGGTCATCGGTATTACGTTTTGTTTATTGATGATTACAGTAATTTTCTATGGACCTTTCCCCTTGCTAATAAATCTGAAGTCTTTTCTACCTTCTCTACCTTTGCTAATCTTATTACAACTCAATTTAATCTCAAAATTAAACAATTTCAATGTGATAATGGACGAGAGTACGCCAACTCATCGTTTCAACAGTTTTGTAATCAAAATGGCATGCAATTTCGCTTCTCCTGTCCCCATACTTCTGTCACACCCCATCCGATGGCGGAAACATCGGGATGAGACGAAGTGTGTATAGATTGCTCGAGACTTCATAACACTATGTGACAATAATTAATTAAATTCAAATTTCATTGCAAGTGCTAAATTGTCATACAACATTTAGAATAGAAATAACAACATTGTTCAAATTTTAACATAACATCAAAAGATAAATAGATTAAAAGTGTGTATCTAGTCCATCCTAACTTGATTCCTTCATGATCTTGACTATCAACCTGCAACATGTATTAAAATAAAATCAACAAAAAGTTGGCGAGTATACAAGTTTGATACATAGTATAACATAGAATAAAAAGTTTAAGTACTCGTATCCAACATGAACAACATAATACAAGTTATTAATATGCTGAAACAGTGTCACTATATGTCAAACCCAAGTTTCCAACGCAAACACCCCAAGACTCACTCAAGGGCGGAGCGTACTCCTATAGCATAGGAATTTAATAAGTATAAGAAGTCTAATAAGTCTCAGAAGTTTAATAAGTTTAATAAGGTTAATGAGCATATAGACACGAAAAGTTTACCTAACATACAAGATTAACAAGCATCAAATTGTGTCATGTTTAAAAATGGATAGAGTGTGCATATAACAAGTTCCAAGTGTTGCGTTTTTTTGAATATAGTATACATGTTGCACCCAAATGTGTTTAAAACGAAAATGGGATCGAGTATACTCACATAGGTTGCGTTGCGATTTCTTGTAAGTAATGCACGAGTAAGATTGGAAAATCCAAGAGATCGAACGGGGAAACGATTATCCCAATGATAACGATCGAGTCGAAGTGACGTGATATAATGGATGTCTCCGACAACGTTTTCGTATCCTCGGTTCGTTGCAGGTGTCTCCGATAGATCCTTCGGACTCTGGTCGTTTTCTCCGGTGAGTTATGGTCCTCTCCAGCGATGCTCGAAGCGTAACGAAAGATAGCGAAAAGGTTGGATTGTGTGAGAGGTGTCGAACAGGTTTGTGGGTTTACGGTTTGTTCTCCGATCTCCGGCGAGCTTCTAGTCGAAACAGAAAGTTGATAGTGAGAGAGATGGAGAGTATGAGAGGGTGTTTGCAAGTTCGTGAAAGGGTGTCGAGAGGTGTTGTTTATATAGCTTTCAAAAGTTTCGTAAGTATGAAAACGAGTTGTTGAATGGTCGTATATTGTGTCTGGGTTCGTAAAAAAATGCGTAAACGGCATAATGATCCCGTGAAATCAGCATGGTAATCAACAAGTAAAAGGAGACTTGATTTCCTCCGCTGTCAACTTTGGCGGCAATCTTTAAAAAAAAAGAACCGTGATTTGTGTTTACATGAAAAAGGAAGAAAAAAAGGAAATGGAAAGTGTGGCTATTTCTTCGTTGAGAATGGCTGGCAAAAGTCACAATTCTAAAGTTATATCATATTATATGATGTATGTGGTCCACCATGTATAGCAAGTTGTAAAGCATAATATGTTACATTAGTCATTAGCCTAATAAGTTTTAAAAAGGTTTTAATAAAAATTCACAAATAACACCCTTAACTATAAAAGACTTGGTTAACTAGGAGGGTTAACTTGGTTGAGTCTTATTATCTCAAACTAACTTGAACTTAACATGACTAACTAGATTTATTTTATAAAAGTAAAAAGAACTAAACATTTTTAATTGTAATATTAATTGGATTAATTTAACAAATAAATAAATAAATAACCTTATTTATAAACGATTAAATTAAAGATAAAAATCTTTCCACGATTATTTATCTCGCGAAGCTTTCGAATTTCAAGGTTAGGGTCCGAATTTTAAAACGGGTCGGATTTTTGGATATCCATTTTGACGGATGTTACAACCTCCTCTCAAAACGGCAAAGCCGAGCGGAAAATACGCACTATTAACAATCTTATTCGCACAATCCTTGCTCAAGCATCTCTTCCTAATACCTATTGGCATCATGCCTTGGAAGTTGCTACATACCTTCTTAACATCTTACCTAGCAAACTTCTAAACTATACTTCTCCTACTCAACGCTTATATCTTACGCGTCCCGCATATGACCATCTTCGCATATTTGGGTGCTTATGTTTCCCGCTTCTACCATCCACCACTATTCACAAATTGGATTACCGTTCAATGCCTTGTGTCTTTCTCGGGTATCCTCCCAACCACCGTGGCTACAAGTGCCTTGACTTAGCCACTCATAAGGTCATTATTTGCCGTCATGTTATATTCGACGAATCAACTTTCCCGTATGTTGATCGTGCCTCACCGGACCTTCGGTCCTATGATTTTCTCATTACTCACACCTCCTCTCTTAAAAGTTCACTCCTCTCCTTCTGTTTCTCAACTGTTGAACACACCCCCTAGCCCACTTCATAATTCCTCTCCTCAGCCCATGCATCACGGCCCAGCTTCTTCTACTAATGCTGGCCCAATTCCCTCCACATCTCTCCTTAACAGCCCAACCTACTCTTCAATTCTGTTTAACAGCCCATCTACTCCCACTCCAAGCCCAACCGTCGGCCCCTCCCAACTTCAGTCTAACAGCCCGCCTAATACCCCTCCACCTCCTGTTCATCCAGCCCAAACTACCCCTCTTTCTTCACATATCAGCCCACCCGATCCATCTTCGGCCCAGATTAATAATTCTCCTCCCTCGATTCACACTGATAACACCTCTCAACCTTCTAATACATCGACTACTCCACCACCATCTACCTCAACTCGCACTATGCGTACTCGTGCCATGGATGGTATTATCAAACCACGGCATTTTCTTAACTTATTCACCGCATCCGTTGTTTCGCTACCTAAAACTCCCAAAGATGCCTTGTCCGTTCCGGAATGGTTTAATGCCATGACTCTCGAGTTTAATGCACTTATTAAAAATAAGACATGGGAACTTGTCCCTCGTCAACCACACATGAATGTGCTACGTAGTTTGTGGTTGTTTCGTCATAAATACAAGTCGGATGGTACGTTAGAACGATACAAAGCGCGTTTAGTTTGTGATGGGAGTAATCAACAGATTGGGGTGGATTGTGGTGATACTTTTAGTCCGGTTGTTAAACCGGCTACTATACGTACTGTTTTATCTCTTGCCTTGTCTCAATCGTGGAAGATACATCAGTTGGATGTCACAAATGCGTTTTTACATGGTAATTTAAATGAGACGGTTTATATGTATCAACCGATGGGGTTTCGGCATAAACAGTTTCCTGATCATGTTTGTCTTCTCAAGAAGTCTCTCTATGGATTGAAACAGGCACCACGTGCGTGGTACCAACGGTTTACCGACTTTGTTATTACTCTTGGTTTTCGACAAAGTCGTTGTGATCACTCACTGTTTGTTTATCACCATGGTACTGATATGGCCTACTTACTCATATACGTCGACGACATTATTCTTACTACGTCTACGGACTTTCTTCGAGCTCATCTTATGCGTCGATTAGGTGATGAATTTGCCATGAAAGATCTCGGCCCCCTCAGTCATTTTCTTGGAGTTCAAGTTACTAGAACGGGTCATTCTATGTTTCTTTCTCAGCAACAATACACTAATGATATTATTGAACGAGCAGGTATGACTTCGTGTAACCCGGTTGCCACACCCGTTGACTGCAATCCGAAGCTCAGTGCCACGTCTAGCCCCGAGTTCGACAATCCAACTCATTATCGCAGTTTGGCAGGTGCACTTCAATATTTAACTTTTACTCGGCCTGACATTAGTTATGCAGTTCAACAGGTGTGTATGTACATGCACTCTCCTCGTATTGATCACTGGGATGCTCTCAAACATATCATCCGTTACTTAAAGGGTACTGCCTCTTTTGGGCTCACTTTGGGCTCGCCTAGTGATTTATCACTTCGTGCTTACACGGATGCAGACTGGGCCGGGTGTCCTGACACACGTAGATCCACCTCTGGGTACTGTGTTTATCTTGGATCTAATTTATTGTCTTAGTCTTCCAAACGTCAAGCTGTTGTCTCTCGCTCTAGTGCTAAAGCTGAGTATCGTGGTGTTGCTAATGTCGTTGCTGAATTGTCCTGGTTGCGTAATCTTCTATTGGATCTTCACAAACCAATGAGTCAGGCTAGCATTGTTTTTTGTGATAATATAAGTGCGGTATATCTCTCCGGGAATCCGGTTCAACATCAGCGTACTAAACACATTGAGTTAGATATACATTTTGTTCGTGAGCTAGTTCAGCGTGGACAGGTTCGTGTTCTTCATGTTCCATCTCGATTTTAGCTTGCGGACATCTTCACTAAAGGCTTGCCTCGTATCTTGTTTGATGATTTTCGGTCCAGTCTCAACATTCGGCCACCTCAAGCTTCGACTGCGGGGGTGTAATAGAATATACTAGAATATGGATATATATGGAATGTAATTATGTAATGTGATTATGTAAATCTCTTTATGAAAATAGGAGATAGGCATCATTGTATATATATATCATTGTTAATGAATGAAGGAGGCAAGGTTTACATTCTAATATCCACATGTCAACCTACATTGAAATTAAGAATTTAAAAAGTAAATTTCAAGAAAACGCCAAGAATTGTGGTTTTAAGGTTTACCTCAAAAAATATTAAGGATCTTGAATGAGGCTGTAGAGTGAAAACGACATCAGCACCCTACAAAAAAAGTTAATGATGTAAGACTAAAAGAGAGAAAAAGAACCATGAATTGATACACACAATAGTGCAATATAAATTGATGTCTATTGAATCAACAAATAGATGCATGCATATTCAAAAGTAAATACTCTCAAATCCAAACAATAATAAATTTATCATAGGTAGTGTAGGTCTTGTTGGCTGACTAAAAGAGAGAAAAAGAACCATGAATTGATACACACAATAGTGCAATATAAATAAGACTTACAATAGGGCAACTATTGTGTTCCATTGCATCTATAAAGAAAAAAACAAATAACCAAATTAGCTCTGCCCAACGAAGGATGTAGGTGAGAGTGAGAGTAATACCAGAGTCGCTCCCATCTCTATGATTTATCAGACAAAGAGATAGATGCATTTTCGACAAACCACTAAAGATGCTCTGAGCCTCAGCAGTAACACCAACCCCCATCCTTTCGACATCTATCTCTGCTTGCCTCATAATCAAATACATCACCAATCTCAATTTTCCAGACATCATAAACCATTTCACAAACACTTGGAATACTATGCTGATTTAAATTAATCATTAACTAATGAATAACCATGCTTCATTTGATTATTCACATTGGAAAACACAATCTAATCCATTCAAACATTCTATCAAACACCTTGTGGGCATTCCAGAAGTAAGTCGATTTACCCATCTGACATCATTTATGCATATCACAAACACTTAAAAGACCATGTTAATATAAATTTTATATCATCTAATGTAATAAACATGCTTCATTCAGTTAGTAACAACCAAAATCACAGGTTTCTGAAAAAAATGAGCAAATTCATTGAAACATTTCATCAAACATTGGTGGGCATTTCCTGCGGGGGGGGGGGGGGGGGGTGTTTGGTTGGGTTTTATGAAGTGTACTGCTAGTTTTCCATGGGGTTTTGAACAGTCGTTAATTTACAACCATACGAATATTGTTCATATTGGTAGACATGAATGACATCATCAACAATTCAGCATACAACAATTTTCCCTAATAACAACCCTTATATACGAATATTGTTCATACGAGGGAGGATTGTGGCGCGTGTCTGGTTGGGCTTTAAAAAGTATTTTACAAACAATATTACACAACATACAACATATATATTAGCACAAAACACACCTTATGCAAAATGTAAAACTCCCACAACACCAATATGTTGCAAATTATACTATTATATAATATGCGAGTTATTATTATTACACTTGCTCATACTTTATTACACCAATAATTGTACATTACTCATCTTTGTCCAGGATTGAATCTTTATCCTCTCCTCTAAGAGACATATGCCTCTACTAAATGGGTTAGCCCCATATTGATGAATATACGAATTATTTGTTACTCAATATGAAGTGTTTGAGGCAGTGGCGGAACTAGCCCAAAAAGTTAGGGGTATCCTAATTTTTTTTTAGGCTCAGGGGTATCCTTTATATAATAGAAACGGAGTTGTGAGGTATTTTTACACTACGAAAATAGAGTTAAGGGGTATTTTTACACTATGGAGACGGGTTGAGGGGTAGCCCGTGCTACCCCTATTTGTACTATAAGTCCGCCACTGGTTTGAGGACGACTAAATTACTAAGGGGCTGTTTGTTAGCCTCTGAATGGTCATTAAGAGGCTACCTCTTAATGGAACTATTAAGAATTTTACCAATGAGAAGGTAGAAGAATGTGACATGTGATGATTTACCATTCAGAGGTTGCCTCTTAACCATTCAGACTTGAGGTTACCTCTTATTCATTCAGAGGTTTTAAACCATTAAGATGTATCATCTGAATGGTCATTAAGAGGCTACCAAACAGCCCCTAATTAAAATTTACTCAACCGTCTTTCATCTTACATGTAAATGTACTCTTGAGGTCTGTTGTCAAAAGACTCTCGGTTTGTCATGAATAAGATTAATGTTCATCAGGATTTTAATTAAAAATTTAAGAGTTTGGAATTGACAAACAGATGAATAGATCAAGCATCAATGATGCCCAGTGACAGCCATGGGAGTATTGAACCTATTAACCATTGCCACATCAGAAACCACACTTTATTAAGATATAATTTATTTTAACTAAGAGTAAAAAATATATATCAATTCATAATTTATATGCGTATATAGATGAAATTACCATAGATTTTTAAGAGTTAGGATCTTAATTTTGACAATAAGTTTTGATAAAGAGTTTGGTATTTTACAATTTTCACCTTCTTTAGTATTAATATCCACAAAGTTTTGTGGATTATAGTCACATAAGAAACACACTTCATTAAGATATAATTTATTTGGTTTTTATACACTTAACTTACATGATATAAGTTTACTCCTAAAAAATGATAAAAGATCGACAAATTCCAAAAAACTTTTGAGTTAGTTTTGTGACTTTGCACCCTGTGTAGAATCAAGAATTTGTGTTTGAAGGTAGAAACACATCTTTGTAGCGAAAATTACCAAACTTACAACCGAAAAACCAAAACCAGCCCCGAGCAACGTATCTATACACATAGAACACTTCGCCAAAATTTAACCTTCGAACCTAGAATTAAAAAAACGAAATCAAACCTATGCTTGAAGAAATGAAACCAAATCTATGGTTGACCAAATGAAAATGAACATGCGATCGGAGAACGAACACAAGGAACCAGATCAACGTTTCTTGAAGGAGGGCCGATTTGAAAGGAGCGGTTATCTTTATAAGTTAAAAATAAAGATATAAAAATACCTATTAATATGTATTTTTCAAATCAATAATTTTGATATAATTTGTTTTTCTATTAACACACATCTTCCTATACTAATAAACAAAAATCTTTTTTGTACACGTGTCACTCTCTGGTGTCTCCTCCCTTTTAATAATAGTATTAGATATTAATTTTATACACAAAATATAATATAATATTAATTACACTACTAGAAAACTGCTATTTTTCCTACCAAAATTTCCTACGCATTTCCTACGAACGAAAATGGCTACACATTTCCTACGAAATTCCGACGTATTAAAAAGTGTCTTAGTTTTGTGACAAAAAAAGCGACAAAAGAACGACAAATTGGTTTGCGTAGGAAAAGTGTAGGAAAATTCAGACCGATCTCCGACGGAATCCGTTTTCATTTTAACCATTAGTCGGAAATTCGTAGGAATTGTTATGCGTAGGAAAAGTGTAGGAAAATTCCGACCGATCTCCTACGGAATCCGTTTTCATTTTAGTTATCGGTAGGAAATGCGTAGGAATCCAATTTATTATTAAAAAAAATTCATAATAAAATGAAATTACTGATATTAAAACATAAAGTTTTATTATTTATATCAATATATGTTATTTTTAAAATAAATTTATTTATATCCGTAGAAAAAGTGTAGGGATAAACGGAACTCGTAAACCACAAACTTGTGGTGTAAAAAACTACACCCACGGCATTTTTTAAATTTTTTTTTTTACGAATGTGTTTGTGATACACTAATCTACGTTTTCGAAAAAAAAAAATCGGTCCACCTCGCCCCGTACGGTGTGGTTCTCGCGGTTCTCATAACTCGAGGTGGTTCTCATTCTAGCGGTCCCCTGAATCCATACTATTATATATATCAAAAATATCGTTGCTTTGCACCAGCAACATTTGTTACTTTTAGGTTTTAAAGACTTTAGTTTGTTTTCTTATGTTTTTGCCACCCCAACGCATATACTCAATTTTCAATAACCAAATCTAATATAACTAGGAATAACACCCGCGCGCGTTGCCGCGCGGGTACGTCGCAAACATCGAATGAGTTAGTCCAAACGTTATGTGATGCGTTAATCATATGAAAACGCGTGTTTCGACATTTCCGATTGAACTCAATGTAACCTATATAAGCATTGTGATTGGATCCAAACATAAAGTAAATCAAATTTATACCGTACAATCATAACGTATTATATGTGACCCGACTCATACATAGAAAACGTAACACATGTAACGGAAAAGTTGACACGTATAATTAAAAGAGATTAATTAGAGCTTTTGAAAAAAACAGAAAAAAATAAACTCTGATTTGACTCCACTCGATTCGAAACAAATTTTACAAAACATTCATAAAATAAGCACGAAAACATATTATATTTGACCTGACTCGTTTCCCAAAATAGATTACGTCAAAGGATACACCAACTTGATTTATACCGAAACGTACATAAAAATATGCACCTAAAAATGGTTTTCTTATAGGAAAACGTATTATATTTGACCTAGCTCGTTTTTAGAAAAAATTTACGTCGAAACATAGAGCAAATTGAATTCATACCAACACATACATAAAAATATGCACGTAAAAAATATTTTTTTTAAGTAAAGGAGGTATAGGGGTAAACTCGAAACAAATTATTAATAGAAAGCTTAATAGGTTAAATACGTTCGTAAAATCATGCCAAGTAGCACTAATGCCACACCATTATCAGCAACCACCAACATCAGAAAAGCTCGTAAAAATAAAATAAATAAAAAGGAATAAATAACATCGAACGAAAAACAGACGTAAAATTGTTGAACCACGCACACCCATTGCGTCATGATAATGCAAAAGTTAGACGTAACGTAAAACGTGGTAAAGAATAACTAAGTCCATCTGGGACCTCCATGTTGCGATAAACTTGTCAAACGGAGAAAAATAGACGCGTTGCGACGGGGCCTGTCAAACTAAAAAAAATAGACGAAAAAACATTGAACCCCCATGTACGTTGCGGCGTGTTGACTCGCAATAAAACGAAAAACTCGTGAAAGATAAAAGTATGAGGGACTAAAGTTGAACAGAAAAAAGTGTTTGTGTTAAATTGTAAAAGATGTAAAGTTTTAAGGTTAAAAGTAAAAAAAATTCAAAAAGGTTAAAATGTAAAAGATAAAAAACTTATAGGTTGAAAGTGAAAAATTAAGGTTTTTTTTTTTTTTTGGAAACACCCTATGCATAGGGTACAAGCATATGAAGCAACAAAATGTTGCTTATTTATAGTGTGGTAATATATTTTTTAATTCAATTATCTCCAACATTACTTTTATATTTATATTGTTATTAAAAAGTAGAGAAAAATGCCCGGATAGTTTCTGTGGTTTCACCTTTTTTCACCTATAGTCCCTATCTTTCTAAAACTACTTGAATAGTCCCCAAGGTTTTCCGTTTTGTTCTCGGATAGTCCCTGGGTCTAACTTCAGTTACTTTTCTCTGTTAAGTGGGTGTTGAAATGACCAAAATACCCTTTCCTTAAAAGGCCAAACATTAGGGACTATCCAGACATCATCATCTTCAATTCATCTCCTCTGGTCGTACACAACCCCCTCACCCCCTCTGCTCCTTCCTTTCTCCGGCGAATCACCCCCGCCCTCTTGTAAGCACCTGATTTCTTTCCGACGAGCTCCGACGAACCGTGAGCAACGGCGGTCCTGGCTTCCTTCCGACAACTCCTGCGAATGTTGAAGATGGTGATGATTCGATCAGACTCGAGCTTCGGTCCAACCGGTGGTGCAACGGTTCAGCTTCGAGAGTCGTTTGGTTCGGTTCTTCTTAGAATCGGTTTCCAGATTTGGGCTCCGGATGGGTTCGAGTCAGGTCAGAGAAGGTGGTTCACTCTAAATTTGTGTTCGGGTCTCAGTTCAATTTGGTTTTGGGTTCACGACAGTGGAGGTGATCTCGGGTCTCGGGTCCGGTTCTCCGACAAAATCCCCGGTAAGCACCTGATTTCTTTCTTCATCTCGTTTCATTGCGATTCAGTTCGATCCCTCTTCTCCGGTTGATGAGGATCTTGGTTCTTCTCGGTTCTGTTCTAGGTTCAAGATCGGTTCGGGTCACCGTGTCTCCGGCAACCAACGACGACAGCTCTGGCCAACATCAGCGTCTGGTTCAGTTTCGATTTGATTTGATTCAGGTACGGGTTTGATTCTTTGGTTTGGTTTCGATTCATTCGGTTAAGCCGCGATCCTAACTTGTTCGGTTCATTTTTTTTGGTTCGAATTCATCTCAGTTCTGGAGCGGGTCGGTTCGTCTATGTTCGGCCAAACCGCGGTCAACGGGTCAGAACCGGGTTCGGGTCAGCAACGGTCAAACAGTCAACACGGGTCAAACCTGGTCAACTGACCAGGTTCAGTGAGAGTGGTGGTGATGGAGGTTTGGTGAGAGTGGTGGTGTGGTAGTGATGTTGAGAGTGGTGTAGGGTAGTGGCTAATGGTGGTTGGCCGCCGGAAAAGTTCACCGGAAAGGCGGCGGTGCCGGAATAACTCGCGTTCAAGATTTAAAGTCGCCGGAAATTAATTTCGCCGGAAAAGTTCGCCGGAAAGTGTGGTGGTGGGGTTTTTCTCTAAAAATGTAGAAGATGCCAGGATAGTCCCTATAGTTTGGCCTTTTAAGGAAAGGGTATTTTGGTCATTTCAACACCCACTTAACAGAGAAAAGTAACTGAAGTTAGACCCAGGGACTATCCGAGAACAAAACGGAAAACCTTGGGGACTATTCAAGTAGTTTTAGAAAGATAGGGACTATAGGTGAAAAAAGGTGAAACCACAGAGACTATCCGGGCATTTTTCTCTAAAAAGTATATTTTAAAATTTTGTGAAACACAGAGAAGAAATGATAAGGCGATTGAACCATGGTTTCATTTTCTGTTTTCCGCTAATGATATTGTTTCTTTTATTTTTTTGGTTTTCTTTTTCGATTGTTATATTGAGTGTTGATATCGTGCCGATAGCGTATGGGTACCATAACAAGCCAAACCCATACGGACTAAATTCCAGTCGCAACATGTGAGGAATTATTGGTTCATGTTGTTTAATGCCTAATAAAAAGAAAAATCGGTGAACAAGAAATCAAAATCTGACACTAGTATCATTATTGGTTCATGTTGTTTAATGCCTAATAAAAAGAAAAATCGGTGGTAAAAGTTTTATGTGCAACCAACAAGGAGATAGTAACATCCTAAATTTTGTATTTAAGCAATTAAGGCTTATGAAATTAAATATTATTGTTCTTTCAGAAAAAGGTTGACGTGTTAAGACTTTTTTTTTTTGAAATGTGTAGATCAATTGGAAACCCACTACCGACTGCGCTTCAACCATTTTTATCGGAAGCACAGCCACCCGGGTTCGAATGAGGGGGAATGCAGTGCAGAGCCCTTCCTCGCATCTCGTGGAAACTTAATCCCAACTGACAGGCTCACCAAAGTGGGTATACCTTACCACCTCACTTGCAGTTATTGGGGATCGAACCTGAGCCTCAATTGAGAACTCAAGCACTTTCCACCACTGGACCACAAGGTCATTGGCTGACGTGTTAAGACTTAACAAGACTTGAACTTGTGATGTTTTGAGTTGCACTAGATGCATCGAATCACTACTTTACCACCATAATCAGCACGATATTCACTTTGTGTTTTTACTCATTTTAATTTCGGTATTCCAGTATAATACTGATCTCAAACGTATGTAAATGGCTTTTACATGTACCTAGGTATGATACTCATCTCATCCCTATGTAAATGGCTTTTACATGTACCGACATCTCGGACTTCAGCGAAGTACAATTACGTACTTTGATTACTCGACGATGATGAACTCTAGATTTTTTTTTTGTATTTAACGTTTTTGTTCGCTAAATATTGTTTTGTTAGGTAATTGCTGTAAACTTGTTAATATTAGAGTTAATTACATAGTTAATCCCTGTGGTTTGCAAAAAATAACAACCTTAGGTACTAATAGTTTAGAATCACATTCTAGGGTATTAACTTTTCATTTTGTAACGTTTGAGGGTATTAGCACTGTTTAAAGGCTTAAAATCACATTTTATTAGTACCCTCAAACGTTACAAAATGAAAAATTAATACCCTCAAACGTTACAAAATGAAAAGTTAATACCCTCAAACGTTACAAAATGAAAAGTTAATACCCTAGAATGTGATTTTAAACTATTAGTACCTAATGTTGTTATTTTGTGCAAACCACAGGGACTAATTATGTAATTAACTCTTAATATTATTTGTATCTAACAAATTAAAAAATAGTTGTTGAAATTGGAGTTTTATTAAAAATAAATTTATTTTTTGTATCATCGGAATATGATTACGCACTTCATATGTTTATTCCATTCCATGATTAATCTTTAGCAACACTTTAGCATTTTATGCTTTTTTTTTAAATTTTTATATGTTGGGGTGAGTTAGCGTATAATATTCCTTAAGGTACGATACGCACAAGACGAAATTATGCACGAGATCATAACCCTAATCGCGCGCGCTAAAAAAAACCATAAATTACGCATGTTGAAAACCATAATCACGCATGAACATAATCACATATGTACAAAATCAAAAATCACGCATGGGGTAAAAACCTAATCACTCATGTATAAACCTAACTACGCATGTTATAATTTCATCTCGTACGTATTGTACGTTAAGGAATATTTTATTTAACACTTTCCCTATATATGTTTACGTGTGTGCGTATAGGCCATACATGTTCTTCTGTTCAGTGGCGCAGCTTACTAGGAACCGGGGGTGCACCCCCCCCATGTTTGGTTTAAAGTGTAAAATTTCCTATTTTTCTTTCGAAAAATTTTAAAATTATGTAGGATCCCTCCATCTCACGAAACTTTTGGTCAAGTTGTGCCACTGCTTCTATTCGTCGTATGTACATTGACACAATGGAAGAAAAATCTCTTGAAACTAAAGATCAACGCTCATCATTACAACAAGGTAATTTTGTAAACTTGCAATTTTATGTTTGTGTTTGCATAAATCGTATGTAAGATTGAAAGGTGTGGGGGCATGGATTGAGTCATCAATCGTCACGTAGGACCATTAATGGATTGTTACACCACCCCTTTGCCCCATCCACCATGGTTGCCATGGATTAAACCATGAGCCTTCTTTCCTTTTTCAATATTTCCTTTTTTTTTCACAAAAATAAATTAAAATAAGAGAATAGTGGATTGGATCATGACCACATTCTTAGGGTCGTGGTTTTGAATGATGGATTAAAAATGAGTGATATGACGCTGATGTGGAGGGTCATGATAACTCTGAGGGGCATGAGCACCAAAATAACTCCCTGATAAAAACTCGATCCTGGTAAAATTTAGAGTAAACTTCCGTTTTGCTCCCTGTGGTTTGGTCACTTTAACGGTTTTGCCCCAAACCTTTAAAAATAGCCATTTTACTCCCTGTTACGTCTTTTTCTCTAATTTGCTCCACGGGTCTAACTCCATCCAAAGTCTCTGTTAATTTGAAGGGTATTTTGGTAATATTATATATATATACACTAGGTTTTTTATATCTTTTTATTAAACAAAAATTATTAATCTCTCTCTCTTTCTCATCTCACCCTCATCTCCTCTCTGCTAACTGCGCCGGAACCCTAACGCCGCCGCCGTCACCTGACGGCTACATCAAACTACCATTCCACCGCCCTACGTTGACCTAAAACGCCGCAACAAATCTCCGTCCCAAACCCCCCCCCCCCCAAATCGTTGCCAAAACTTCCGTCCCGAAACCCCCAAATTGTCTATCTCTCTCTCGATCTCTCGGCCATGAAGGCCCGTTATATGATGACATCGGAAACAGAAAAACGAATTGACTAGTGTTGTTTAGTCACTAGAACCTTGAAAGATTTTAAGAAAAGAAAGGAAGAAGACGTGGGGGGGGGGGGGTTACCGGAAAAATGCATCACCGGAGAACTCACCACAGTCATCTTCAACCTCATGTTGTCATCAGCATCACTGCCTGACTCACCGTCGAAACCCACAGCTCACGGCGGCGCCATCGCGCGGTCCATTATTCCTTCTCCTATGCGTCTTTCTCTCTCTCTGGTCTTCCGTCTCGATCTTCGATTTCTCTCTCACTTCGTCTCGTTGCCGGAAGAAACCAGGGTGCGGGTGTGGTGTGTGTGTGCCGGTGACATGAGATGAAGGGGAGGTTGAGGGGTTTAGGTGGGTGTGCGACTGCATAAGATCCGTCGCCGGGATTACAGCCAGCACCAGCTCCGCCGGTCGCCGGAATTGCAGGAAAGTCGTGATGGCTGGTGGTGGGTTGTGAAGAAGAAAGAGAAAGAAAGCATATGCAGGAGAGGGAGAGAGGAAAGAGGAAAGAGATTGTGTGTGGGTGTTTTTTTATATAAATATAATATATTTATATGTAGAATTACTAAATTATCCTTACTCTTATAGGTAAATTACCAAAATACCCTCCAATGTAACAGACATTTCTAATGGAGTTAGACCCGTGGAGCAAATTAGAGAAAAAGACGTAACATCAGGGAGTAAAATGGCTATTTTTAAAGGTTTAGGGCAAAACCGTTAAAGTGATCAAACCACAGGGAGCAAAACGGAAGTTTACTCTAAAATTTATCAAGATTGTTCTTTAATAAAACACTTCTCTTGCATTTTTAAAAGATCAAACATTAAAGTTAATGATAGTTATAAGAGTAAATTGCCATTTTGGTCCCTGTAGTTCGGTCACTTTTGCCACTTTAGTCCAAAACTTAAACTTTTTGCATCTGGATGTTTCCGTTTTATTGCCATTTTGGTCCAAAAATGAAATCAGGTCATATTTGTCTTATAAAATCCTGCTATTTTGTCTTTTTTCCGCAGGGGCATAATGATCATTTCTTTTTAATAAATAAATACCATATTTTATAAGACAAATATGACTTGATTTGCCCCTGAGGAAAATGACAAAATTGCAGGATTTTATAAGACAAATATGATCTGATTTCATTTTTGGACGAAAATGGCAATAAAACTGAAAGCACAGGGACCCATATGCAAAAGGTTTGAGTTTTGGACTAAAGTAGCAAAAGTGACCAAACCTCAGGGACCAAAATGGCAGCTTACTCTAGTTATAATCTGGGTCCCTGTGGTTTGGGCAGTTTTGCCATTTTAGTCCAAATCTCAAACTTTTTAAATATGGGTCCCTGTGGTTTGCATTTTGTTGCCATTTTAGTCCAAAAAATGAAATCAGGTAGATTCCCCAAATTAAACCTTGATTTTTGTCCTTTTCCCCAGGGGTATTTTAGTCATTATAGTTTTATTATAACTCATTATTAATTAAAAACAAAAAACTAAATAAATCAGTTGTCATCTTCCCCAAATGAACCCAAACCCTAATTCCACAAATGTAGAGATCTCCACCACAGCCACCTCCTCCTCCATTCTCACCACTGCCACCTCCTCATCCCTTCTCACCACCGCCACCACTACCTCCTCACCACAGCCGCTACCACCACCTCCTTCTCTCCACAGCCACCATCTCCTTCTCACCACAACGTCACCGTCACTCTCTCTCTCTCTTCCGATCACTCTCTCTCTCTCTTCCGATCACTCTCTCTCTTCCAAAACCCACAACCAAGATCCATCTTCCAAAACTTCCCACCGCTTCCGCCGCCACTTCTCCGACGCCATACCACCCCCTTGCCCCTGCCATTCTCACACAACAGCAAGAGTGAGGAAGATCGACCGAAGAGAGAGAAGGAGACCGGAGAAGACAGTGGACGACGGTAGTGCCGCCGCTCACGGCGGCGATGGGATTTTCAGTGGAGTTCGGGTAAACCCTTCTTTCCCTCGTTCTTCTTAGATCCGATTGAACCAGGTTTCTTTTTCCGACACTTTTGGGTGTGGTTTCAGGAGTCAAGATGTTGAAGCTCGGAACATGAAATTAGGTTGCTGATGTTTGCTTGGGAGGTTGAAGATGATGACGTAATTTGGGAACTGACAGGGATATTTATATTTGGGGGGGGGGGGTTAATTAAGAAATTGGTTTAATGAAAATTAAATGGACAAAACTACCCCTGCAGATAAAGACAAAAAAGGATGTTGGAACAGTAAAAAATGAGAGTTTTTGAGTTTGGACTAAAATGGCAACAAAATGCAAACCACAGGGACCCAAATTTAAAAAGTTTGAGATTTGGACTAAAATGACAAAACTGCCCAAACCACAGGGACCAAAATGACAGTTTACTCTAATATAATACAATAATGATAATAATTAAATTCCCATATGCATGAATAGTTTCTTATCTTTAAACAGTGGGTTTTATGTTCAAGTTGCCTATGTGTGGATCAAAAGAAAACCAGGCAAATAAAAACCTGGTAGCTGGTTCCTAGCTCTGTTTATGAAGTAGCCTCTTGTTTACTAGATTCTACAAACACAAATCAACCACTCTCACTCGATCTATAAATACCAGTTTATTCATACTACATCTTCATTACAAAAATCTCTGATCAAGTAACAAGAAACAAAAGTATGTCGTCGACCACTACAGGCCAAGTTATTCGATGCAAAGGTAAGCCTCCTCATGTTTACCAGATTCTACAAACTCAAATCAAACCCTCTGACTCGATAAGTTTTATGCGCTCACTCGATCCTATAAATACCAGTCTTCTACTCAAGACTACATCTTCTTCTTCTAAAGCAATAATCAAAACCAATTCATCTCGTTTCAAGAATATTCGCTGTTCTAGCGATCAAGTAACAACAAACAAAAGTATGCCCACCACTGCAGGCCAGGTGATTCGATGCAAAGGTAATTAGGAATTCATTCATTCATATTCGATATATGTTTCAAAAGAGGGTTGCGGCGTAGCTTGTTGCCTTTTTATTCTTATGTAATTTTTTCTATCGTTAATGAGTGTTACGAAACTCTTAATATTCCTTAAAATGCCGCAGCCGCGGTGGCGTGGGAAGCCGGAAAACCACTGGTGATTGAAGAAGTGGAGGTGGCGCCACCGCAGAAAATGGAAGTTCGAATTAAGATCCTCTTCACTTCCCTCTGTCACACTGATGTTTACTTCTGGGAAGCCAAAGTAAGCATTTTAAGTTCAGTTAATCCTTTTATTATTATTATTATTAACTTTTTTAATTTATAAAATCTTAAATCTTTAATTACTGCAGGGGCAAAATCCTGTATTTCCTAGAATTTTTGGACATGAAGCTGGAGGGTGAGTTCAATTCTTGTATCAGATTCAAAAGGGTCTGTTGTAATCCTGTTTTAGCCTGAAATAAACAATCTGATCGATTTTGATTTACATGAACAGGATTGTGGAGAGTGTTGGGGAAGGAGTGACTGATCTTCAGCCAGGGGATCATGTGCTTCCTGTTTTCACTGGAGAATGCAAAGAGTGTGCTCACTGTAAGTCCGAAGAGAGCAACATGTGTGACCTTCTCAGGATCAACACCGACAGGGGAGTCATGCTTCACGATCAGAAATCTAGATTCTCAATCAACGGCAAACCCATCTTCCATTTTGTGGGGACTTCTACTTTTAGTGAGTACACGGTTGTTCATGTTGGATGTCTTGCGAAGATCAATCCACTTGCCCCTCTTGATAAAGTTTGTATTCTCAGCTGTGGAATCTCCACAGGTAAAATCACACTAGTTTTGTTGGTTTTTTTTTAATGCAACCTAGTTATAATTTGTGTTTTTCAGGGCTAGGAGCTACTCTAAATGTCGCAAAACCAAAAAAAGGCTCTTCGGTGGCGGTCTTTGGTTTGGGAGCTGTGGGACTTGCTGTAAGTTTTCCCAAACTTGTAATTTGTATGAATGTAATTTGATTGTTAATGAATTATTGGTGATTAGGCTGCTGAAGGTGCAAGAATTGCTGGTGCTTCAAGGATCATTGGAGTTGATCTCAATGCCAACCGATTTGAGCTTGGTAAGTTGCAAGAAATCTAAAGTTTAAACAAATCAAATAAAAGATGAGTCTTATATATTTTTTTTATCGCCGCGACAGCAAAGAAATTTGGAGTTACAGAGTTTGTGAACCCAAAAGATTATAAGAAACCGGTGCAAGAAGTGATTGCAGAGATGACAAATGGAGGAGTTGACAGGAGTGTTGAATGCACTGGTCATATTGATGCTATGATCTCCGCTTTTGAGTGTGTTCATGATGTATATATTCACCCTTTGCATGTACATTTATATATAAATTGTTTATAATATTTTGTGGTGAGTTTTGGTGTAGGGTTGGGGAGTTGCTGTTCTAGTGGGTGTTCCACATAAAGATGCTGTGTTCAAGACAGGTCCAATCAATTTGTTGAACGAAAGGACTCTAAAGGGTACCTTCTTTGGAAACTATAAACCGCGATCTGATATTCCTTCTGTTGTCGAAAAGTATATGAACAAGGTAAGTAATGCACATTAATTTCTTAATTTACAACTATGAATTAAAAAAAAGTTCTCAATCAAAGGATTTGTGGGTGATTTGTTGCAGGAACTTGAGCTGGAGAAGTTCATAACACATGAAGTTCCATTTTCGGAGATCAACAAAGCCTTTGATTTGATGCTTAAAGGTGAAGGTCTCCGTTGCATCATTCGAATGGATGCTTAAAGCAGTAGTCGCCATTCTTAAATATATGTTTGGTTGGTTCTTTAGCCGCCTTTCATCTTACATGTAAATTTGCTATTGCGGTTGTTGTCAAAGATTCTCAGTTTGCCATGAGTTACTTGAATAAGATTGATGTTCATCAGGGTTTTGATTAAAAAAATGATGAGTTTGGAATCGACAAATAGAAGAACAGATCAAGCAACAATGATGCATGCATCTGAAAAAAGTGACAGTCATAAAGGATTTATATATTTATATAATATCAATTATCAACCATGTTAGGCATTGGTTACTTGTACCTTGTGCATTATTTGTGATGTGTGCTTTCTTATGTTGAACCTGTGCTGTGTTGTTTTGCGGTCTGGGCTTTTTTGTTTGGGTTTTGAGCTGGACTACCACGTGTTCGTTTAAGGCTTTGTGGGGTGACACGCGTATTCATTAAGGTGCTGTTTGTTTTTGCTTATATTGTCTGTAAAGAGCTTATGTCTGCGGGCGGGCAGACATAAGCTCTTGAAGACTGTTTGTTTAAAAAAAAAAAGATCTTCAAATAGCTTAAAAAAAAAGCTATGAATTATAGCTTCAAGATCTTCACACACCACCCACCCTTCTTCTTCTTCCTGCCACCACCACCTCCGCCACCACCATCGTCAAAACCCACCACCACCAAACCCATCAATTTAGGGAGACCGTAGAGAGAGAGAGAGAGAGAGAGAGAGAGAGAGATCTGTGAGAGAGAGAGAGCTGTGAGAGAGAGAGATCGGTGAGAGAGAGAGAGAGAGATCTGTGAGAGAGAGAGACCGTAGAGAGAGAGAGAGACCTGTGAGAGAGAGATCTGAGAGAGAGAGAGAGACCTGTGAGAGAGAGAGAGAGAGGCGGTGGTGTGATGGCGGAGGTGGTGCGGTGGTGGTGGCAGAGGTGGTGCGGTGGTGGTGGTTGTAGAGAGAGAGAGAGTTTCTAGAGAGAGAGAGCTTGTGTGTAATGTGTGGTTGAAGTTGTTTTTGAAGAAAAAAAAAACAAACACTCTTCTCCTTGCAGACTGCAGACATCTGGCCCACATCTTCTCTTGCAGATGCCTGCAGATGTGGTTCGCAGACTACAGACATTTTACATCTGAAAAAACAAACAGCACCTAAGTGTCTCCCCCTTTTTTTAATCAACTGAGAAGTTTCTCTCTCATTCTGAAACCTTTCGTTCTCTCATTGCACTTTGAGAGCTACGTCGTCGACCCTGGTTATATAATATCAATTATCAACCATGTTAGGCATTGGTTACTTGTACCTTGTGCATTATTTGTGATGTGTGCTTTCTTATGTTGAACCAGTGCTGTGTTGTTTGCGGTCTGGGCTTTTTTGTTTGGGTTTGAGCTGGACTACCACGTGTTCGTTTAAGGCTTTGTGGGGTGACACGCGTATTCATTAAGTGTCTCCCCCTTTTTTTAATCAACTGAGAAGTTTCTCTCTCATTCTGAAACCTTTCGTTCTCTCACTGCACTTTGAGAGCTACGTCGTCGACCCTGGTGTCTGGCGGTTGTCTCCGATCGTTAGGGTTGTGTTCTATGCCGGCTGTTCCCGATTGTTTACAGGTAACATTGGTTGATTGTGAAGTTTGGAATTGGTTTTAATTTTTAACGCGTATTGCTTAACGTGTTTCCGCTCTCTCCTTAACATGCTGGATTTTATTTATTGATAACTCCCCTTAGAAACTAAATTATACAACAGAGAGAATATGATTCAAATATTACCTTCTCTTTTATGGGATGACTTTTTGTGTTAAAAGTACTTCATTTATAGGATTGTTCAAAGTGTTTCAAGTTTCAACGTGTTTTGAATATTTGGCATTATACATTATACTTTATGTATGTTTTTCTAGACCATGTTCGTGTTCGTTCGTTAAGGAAATTAACATGTGTTGTGAACTGTTCATGAACTCATACCAAACATAAGTTTATGGTCGTGTTCGTTCGTTAAGGAAATTCAGTTGTTCATGAACAGTTCGTGAACATCGGTCTCGAACACAAACGAACGCAGATAAATAAAAACGAACGTAAACGAACATTTAACTTGAAAATAAAAACATTGTTAACCTTAAACTTTATACATAAGTAGTTAAATACAACCATCAAATGATAAATCAAAATACAAGAAGTCTACTACAACCCCCAAACGACGAATCAAGTTTAACTAACTTAGACATAACTATTCAAAGTTTAACTAACTTAGACATAATTATCCCAAAATATGTCTTGAATGTCCAAATTTTAGCTAACTTAGAAATAAACAGTGTTTCAAGTTTTCAATATGTTTAGATAAAAGGTTTATTGTTTATTATTTATTATTTATTATTCTTTTAATATAATCAAACGAACACGAACAAACGTAACCAAACATATTACCGAACGTTCACGAACGCAGTCGAACGAACGAGACGTTTTTTCATGTTCGTTCGCTCAGCTAACCGAACAAACATAAACGAACTTCCCGCCGAACGGTTCATGAATTGTTCGTTGAACGTTCGGTTCGTTTACAGCCCTACGCGTTCCGTGTCGACCCAACGGGTTCCCAGAATGACGCATTTAACTCATTTATTTACTTTTTAATTTTTTTTATAAATGTATTTCATGTAAATTGGTATGGTTTAAACATAACTGCGTAAAAATAATATATATATAGGGTGAGGATCAAATAGGAATTATTTTGGCTAGGAAGTATAGTAAGCAATAGGATTAGGACATGTGGCAAAATTTAAAATAAAGAGCAAGGGTATTTTAGTCAATGCGTTTTAGAAAGGAGACATTTTTAAGTGTTTTCTAGCCATTGCGTTTTATAAATAAGACATTTCTTTGTGTTTTTGGTGCATTGCGTTTTAGGTAAAACACATTTTTATGTGTTTTCAATCCATTGCTTTTTATAAAACAGACATTTTAAGTGTTTTATGACCATTGTGTTTTAGAAATAAGACATTTGTTTGTGTTTTTGGTGCATTGCGTTTTAGGTAAAACACATTTTTATGTATTTTCAGTCCATTGCGTTTTAGAAAGTACACTTTCTTTTGTGTTTTTAGGCTATTGCGTTTTAGAAATAAGACATTTCTTTGTGTTTTCTAGCCATTGCGTTTTACAAATAAGACATTTATTTGTGTTTTTGGTGCATTGCGTTTTAGAAAAAATGTCATTTTTTTGTTTTTTTTTCATTGCGTTTTACGCAACTGGGATTTTTCCATTGCGTTTTACGCAATTGGGTTTAAATTTTTTTTTCGAAAATATAGCAATAGTATACTCGTTTTAAAGATAAAAAAAATGCTCGTTTTTTTGGTGCAATTTTTATAAAAAAATAATGTCGTATGAAAGAGTTATTAACGTTTAAAAAATGGGGGGGAATTGGAGGAGAGAGAAACTATTGCCTTGGATTGAATATATTGCCCCTAAACAAACCCACGCGCCTCTTTTCTTCCTTTCAATTTCTCTCATTTAATCTTAGCCCTTGATTAACTAAATGGATGGTCAAGATTACTTACTAGCCTTCTTAGCCAAATAAACTTCCTATTATATCCTAACCCTATATATATATATATATATATATATATAGGGGAAGGTTCATTTGAGAAGAAAATTTTGTTGAGAAGAAAAAGAATAAAAGGGTACAATTGTAAAACATTAAATAGTTTTTTTTTCTCATCTCATTTGTTATTATGTTTGACTAATTAATTAGTCATTAAGACTATAATCCTCCACACTAAATATTTATGCCTACACACATCAAAAGTTATCCTACACATTTCGAAATTTATCCTACACATATTGAAATTTAATTTTACACAATTCGTAATTTATCCTACACGCCTCGTATTTATCCTACACTATAAATGAATTTTTATTTTTATTTTTTGTGAAAAATATATATCTTAAAAATAAGTTACAAATTTAATATAGTTAGTTATTAAAGATGAAACTACCAATTAATAATGTATGTAAGTTACTAATATACCCTTATAGTTACATTAAGTACAAATATTAAATGAAGTCTAATGAAGCATTTCTATTGGTTGAAATTTCTTCTTTTTTCTTCTTACAAAGAATTTCTTCTCATTTGAACCCTCCAATATATATACAGGGTAGGGTTCCAGCGTGAACAACCTCCCAAGAGTGAACTGCGTGAACATATCTGGACCATTGATTTCCTTTTTAGTTGTTAAGGGTAGGGTTGTAATTATATAAAAAATTAGATTTAAATCATTATTTTAATAATTGAATTAAGTTACATCTTTCCTAATTTAAACTAGTTGAGAACCGGTATTTTAACCGCATAATGACATAACTATATACACTAAGAAACATTCATAATGAATATGTAGTATATGATAATGCAAACAATAAAACATTCATAATGAATACGTAGTACATGATATTATAAAATAAAATGCAAATTTAGCTCTAACGCTAAGTAATTTAATTAATTTTTTGCATTCTAAAAAAAAATTATTTGTTTAAATAAGAGCTAAATTGCGTGGAATTTAGTCCGTATTCATAAAGTGTGGAATTTAAGTCCATGTTCATTAAGTGTCGAAACAATTTAAAGAGTAAATTACTTTTTGAGTTCTTGTGTTTTAATTGTTTTGACTATTTGAGTCCAAAATCAAAATGTTTAACGCCCTGAGTCCCTAGACGCTTTTTTTTATAACCATTTGAGTCCTTTTGAGTTGAATTTTTAACCTTTTGAGTCCAATTTTTTAATAAAATTGGACTCAAAATGTTATAAAATAAACGGTTAGGGACTCAAGATGTTAAACTTTTTGATTTTGTACTCAAGTGATTAAAACCACCGAAACATAAGGGCTAAAAAGTAATTTACTCCAATTTAAAACTTGGTGCGTGTAGGTAGTTACGTAGACCATGGGTTGCTATTGGGTCGAATAGGAGTAGCAGGGTAATCTAGTAATAAACACACGAATCTTGGTAAGTCGGGTCATCCATACACAATTGAATGACAACCCATTTTAAAGTGCAGTTGTTATTAATTTATTTTTCTTTCTCTCATCGCTCTAACCTAGGGTTTCATCCACTTTTCTGCCGCCGTGTAAACTCCGGCGAAAACCCAAGATCATCAAAGATCTACTCCGACGATGGTGGTTGTTCCATGTTTGATCGGCGCTGCATGTTCTTCTTCTTCTCTCTCACTCTCTCTCTCTGACATTTCTTCCCAAACAACTGTAGGGTTATTTCCGATGTTGTTAGGGTTTGCGGTGTCAATCTGTGCGTTGCTTGATAAACACTCGAATCGTCACTCTCTGCTCGTCTTACTGTATCCAGATTTACCCTAACATCATCGAAACTCACTTCATTTTGGCCCTCGGTAAAGGTATCCATTGATTTTCCATCTGATTGCCTTATATCATTGTTGTTAGTTGTTTATTTTCATAAACTTTTCTCGGGTAATTGCAGGGATATCGTTTCTGGATCTGGTCGAACAACAGGGGACCAATCTTCGATGTGTGATAATGTAATTTATAAGGTGCCCATTAATTTTACATCTAATTGCTACAGTTGTTAATGCAACTTGCTTACAATCTTTGGTTATCTAATTTGGTTTGTCTTATGAGAAATTAAGAACACTTTGGATTGCTTCCATATATTTGAAATCTCTAGTGTCTTATCCATGCTGAAATCTATTTCTGTTAGTCCAATCACATCAGGTGTTATGTGTGATAATAGTTTTAAAAAAATCTTTTTCCTCAACCCATTAAGGATTAATCATTCAGCTTATTGTAAAAAGATAGTATTACCTTTTTTGTAATCAGTCATGTTGAAAATCTTGAGCTTCGTGTACACACCCCAAAACCTTGTTGGTCGAACTTGATTAGGATTTTGCAATAGACTGATTGGCGTCACAATCCAGCCATCAGCCTGCACAGATGACCACAATAAAAATTAATTAGCGTGTGGTGATATGGAGAAAAAGGAAAAAAAAAAAAACAGTTGCAAAAACACATAAAACGAAATTTCTACGCATAACATAGAAACATCAAACAGTTGCATACTTCATTTTGACATCATTGCTTAAACCTGATTAGGAGGGTCAGGCGGATTGAGTAAAGAGTCAAAGGGGTAGGCTTTTGTATGGGTCAAAATTGGTTATGTTGAGTTGAGCTGAAGTACCATTTTCTCAATGTATTTAACCTTACCAGCATTGTTGTCGACTATGACTACAAAAACTTAATATTTGATTAATTATGCATTAATTTAATCAAAAGTTTCTATGCATTAAAAGCACAAACTGGACACCTTTCGACCCGTTCGACCCATTTTCATGTTAACTTATTTCTTTGATTTTCCTCTATTGAATTAATAAGAGCCAAAATAAAACCGAAATCAGTAGTGAATGCCTGAATGGCTCAAAACTACCACTTCTAGCTTTATCATGATCATGTAACATAAAAATGAATATCATGCATAATGCTTATATGTCCTGTTGTCTGTCATGTTATTTTAGTTTAAGGATAAGCTGGGAAGGGATTCATGGCTGGAAAAGATGTTAAAGGTACTTTTCAGTAATGAACTCACTAGTCATATCAACATGTTTTGTTTTGTAATGTTTCCACAATTCCACATAAACATCTGTAATCACCTAACTCTATACATACTTAGAATTTGAGGAGCATCAACACAAAATCTCTTTACTCAATGAGCTTATGAGCCTACACATATCATGTTCTATAATCCCAAACAATAAGTTCATTACCCATTTCATTTTCTTAGAAAGTTATATATCATAAACTACCCATATTTCAGTTCTTTTCCTTTTAACTCTTAAACATAGTTGTTGAAGGCACGAAGCGCACTCAAGGCAAAAAGGGTGAGCCTTGGGCCTTAGTGCGAGGCGCTCAAAAAGCGAGGGATTTTTTAGGCAATGTGTATAAGATAAAAATACAATCTTTAAAGGTTTCTGACATATAGGTAAACACATGCATTTTTTATTTTTAAGTCTATTGATAATCTGTCTAGTTTTTTTAGATATAACTGGGGATATGGGACATGATTCAAATAAAAGGGATTTATCCTAACCCACTCCATGGTTTCCTAATTAATAGGCAGAATGTTTACAAAAAACATGCTTACTTAAAAGGGATTAGAAATTTTTTTAAAATCATATCAGCCTTTAATTTAGGGCCTTTAACTTCCCTTTCTATCATTGTAATAATATTTTTAATCCTCTAATTTAGATCTAAAGATATCAATAACCTCAATATTTTGTTTTCTCTTTCAAAAACTCGATCCTAAAACTGGTTAATTACCGAAAACATGTGCATAAGTCACAAAAATATTTTACCTCACACTAAACTCATGATGCATTTGAAATTTGTATTGACTAAAATGGCAATCGTACTCAATGATTTGCACATCATTACTATTTACCTACAATTTGAAAAAAAAAACGATTAGTTAAGAAATAATAAAAAACCAAAACAACTTTAGATACAAGTAATTTAGCTATACCTTGATGTCATCAGGCGTAGGATCTGTTTTCTGGTGAAACTATTAGTGGTACACTATTCTGGCTTGAAATTCGAATTTGTGACCTAAGAATTTAGGTGTTTAATGTGTTTATTATAGGAAGTATAAACTGTAAACAATAACTTAAAAAGTTTTACCTTTATAACTGGTGACTACACGAAGCAAGAAATTGATTAGAGAATTACTGCTATTTGTTAATTGCATATTCAATCTTATTAGAATTGACTGTGGACAATTATCTCAACACTGTCAGAATGTATCAGACTTTACAATACATAATTTATGTTAACGAAACAAAACCAATACTTACCTTCACTTGTAGGTCATTTATTCCATCAGTTTGTTGCTGTTCAATCATAATTGATGACTACACGAAGCAAAATACCGATTAACGACGTGGCCTGTAAATCAACACAAAGCAAGAAGATAATTGGTATGTACCTTTTCAGTCTGCTATTCTTGCTCCATACGACTTCGTGTTTATCAGATGATAATTCTAATAAGAACATCACTCTACCCTAGTTATATAGGAAACTAAAAAATCTGGAGTTAACATATGTATAACATTGTATGTGGTTTAGTATTAACTTGATTGTATAGTTGGCTGCTTCGAATAGGTAGTAGTTATCCATTAGGCTGTAGTCATCCATGGCTGCAAATCTTTGCTGTCCGAATGGAAATGATATGTAATATAGAAGTGTGGGGTACGTATTATATAATCATCATACTGGGTAGTTACACCCTCCACTACTCCACTAACTTGCTAAAATAAAGGAACTTAAACCGTATTTTGTTTTTTTCAGTTTTTTATTCTGTATTTTTTTAACAAATTACAAATACACCATTTGCCATTCGATCTGATCCGATCCTGTTTAAATAAAAAAACAGAAAATATGAATCTTTAATTACATGTCTAAAGATCAAATGGTAAACTAAAAAAAAGAAAGTACACGAACTTGAGTTCACCTTCGATTTATCATGTTCAGCCTCATCTTCTAAACCTGTTTAAATTAAGAACAGAAAATTTGAACTTTTAATTACAACTTTAAAGATGAGATTGTAAATTTAAATAAAGAAAATACTTGACTTGAGCCCGCCTTGAGTTTATCATGCTTCGACATCATCTTATAATCCTGTTTACATAAAAGCAGAAATTTGAACTTTTTAAATACATGTTTAAAGATGAGATTATAAACTAAGTACTTGTACAATGAATGAAAGAAAGTACATGAATACAAGTTCATCTTCGATTCACCATGCTTCACCATCATCTTCGTGTCCTTTTTATGTTAAGAGTTTCAAAGCTGAAAGTGTAATATGATGGAAAGATTACCTTGGCCAACTGATTTGTGTTTTTTTCTATGATGATCTTCCATTTAGACAGCACAGGTAGTGTTTTTTAACCCCATATCTTCCTGTATGTTCCAAAAAGAAAAAAATATACATGAGAACAAATCAAACTCATTACTAACATTTTTAAATATAATTAACCTACACTTTCAGGTCATAGGGTAAGTCGGATGTCAACGGACTGGTAAACGGGTTGCAGGTCTCAACGTTCTCATCAGTTGCAAGGCCTTTTTTGGCTCAATCTGGTATGAAATGAAACTCTCAAATTAGTAGGTGAAAGTATTAAAACAATTTATCAAGTTAAATACCCTGGAAACTCTCAAATTAGTAGGTAAAAGTATCAAAACAATTTATCAAGTAAAATACCCTGGAATTTAGATCTGTTGCTTTCATCTTTATCTGCTCCATTGGAATGCATAAACTTTGGTAGCATATATAATTAAAAAAATAAATGGAACCTGTATTATATAGCCAGCAAACTATTCAGTTAAGTGTCCACTACCCCCACTAAGTTCCTGAAAATAAGGAACACCCTTTTAACCGTCAATTGATAACTTGCACTTTTTTAGGACCCATCTTCTAATAATGCATTCTGATTGGTGCATCTTGATAAACTGCAGGAAACTGCAAGATCGTGGGTGAGAGAGTGCTGAACTGCCGTTAACTGCCGCTTCTAGAAGGAATTTAGAGACTTTAAACGGCTGAGATTAAAAGTTGATGACTTTCTACGGCTGTAATTAGCCCAAATAGCAGTTACAAACAACGGGAACAATATAATATAGAATTCATTATCCACATTATGTTTTATTTATTACTAAGATAATTATCAAAACAAACAACAAATCACCATATTTCAATTTTAATTTTTATTTCAGATTCATCACCAGAATTCGAATTTTGATTTTTAAGATCCACGTAGCCTTCATATTTCAACGGTATACACATGTGTACTTGGATATAAATAGAACAGTACACATGTGTACTCAGCATCGTACATATGTGTAATTAGCTACATAATACATACATAGAAACAATACCTGTAAAACTATTTTATATTTAACAAATTACAAGTTCCATAATGTTTTCCAAACCAAACAAAAAAACATATAATTACAAGTTCCAGTTTCGTAAAAACAATAAACCCAACATAATCGAAAAAACAAAAGACATAATCTTTTACAACTATTCGTCACGTTGTATGCTGAATCATCCTTATCGACCAAGTAAACAAACATACGTGAATCATCCTTATCGACCTTCCATCTCCACTTTTCTCGTTAACGACATCTCCTAAAATAGCACAAAAAAACTCAGCAACTAATACTTTGCATAATTCACAAATTTACATCAACAACTTTACACATTCAATACACAAAAAATTATGAGATATCACAAAAGCAGACGCTATACACATGTGTACATTGGGATAAAATTAGAGCAAAATCAGAATACACATGTGTACATCGCATTAAAAACAGAGCAAAATCAGAATACACCTGTGTACATCGCGTTAAAAACAAGAGCAAAATCAAAGAATTGAACAAAAAAACTCAACAACTAATACTTTGCATAATTCACAAGTGTACATCAACAACTTTACAAATTCAATACACCAAAAAAACTGAGATATCACAAAAAACAGACGCTATACACATGTGTACATCGCATTAAAAACATAGCAAAGTCAGAATACACATGTGTACATCGCGTTAAAAACAGAGCAAAAATCAAAAAATTGAAATCCAAAAAACTTAAATCGGAACACTAATAGTCCAGCAGACCAGTAAAAAAAAAAGTTACCGGTTGCAAAATTAACGATAACCCACAAGGTATCAAAGCTAAAAGGGATTAAAACATGAAACGCTAAGTTGTACCTTAGGCACGCAAGTTTGTACACACCATGAAAGCATGGAGTCAAGCATTCAAACAATAGTCATCCTCTTTCATTCACAAACAGTTATACGTTCAAACATTCCTTTCCTAGATTTTATTATTCAAACAGAGTAGTGACTAGCAACAATCTTCATCATCATTCACAACGACCAACAGGTTTCATTATTTCAACCCGGAAATCTTCACTTAAAATCACAAATCAGAAAACAGTATTCGTAACAAATAGCCACCATCGTAATCATCATTATTTCAACAGAATCCCTGAGTCATTGTTTCATTCATAAACGACCATTCACAATATGCATGACCAGGTTGTACCTATTGCATAAATAGTTGTACATTCATACGAAAACCTAGTTCATCATCAATGTGAACAGAGCAAACGTTAATCATCTTATGACAAGAAAGTTTCACACGAATTCATCATTCATCAGTGTTTGTATTTGACATTTATTCATGTATAATATGCATAACATCTATCACACAAAAACATCATGTTTCAATCATGGTGATGTACTAACCGTAGGGATGCACATAATTTACACTTGAATCATCTGTACTTCTTTGACCCCTAGAAAAAATTCCACTGGCCAATCTTGTCATGAACCCTAGAGCCGCCAGGGGTATAGAAAGTGCACCATTTGTTTGGCCAATTTTCTCCGTTAGGAATTGATATAAAATTGAAAGAAATTGTTGAATAAAATTGAATAATAGAGATTTAATACTGAAACTGCTATACTTTAGGAATTGATATATTCGAGAACTTATGGAAACTATTCAATTTCCTTGGTTTGAATTCTATGATGGTGTAATTACACATGTACCCTTATTCATTTAATTAAAGAGTAACAATTAATTAATTAATTACCATCATGCCATTCAATTTAATAATCAAGATCATAATAATCAATGGTCCAGATCAGTTCACGTAGTTCACGCTTGGGATTTTGTTCACGTTTGAACCTAATCCTATATATATATATATATATATATAGAGAGAGAGAGAGAGAGAGAGCGGTTAACATACATTACCAATAATCCTACATTGCGTACGTGACAATTCTGACCGTCCGACGAGAGTGATTAAAGCGTCATTAATTCTAATCGATTAGTAAGGGCAAAGTTGTAATTGCTCTTCCAAAAGGTTAAAAGCGTAATTTACTTTCATTATATAACCGGTATCATCATCTTCTCAAAATCAAAATACAAGTTTAAAACCCAAAAATCTCGCTCCGAATAGAAGGAAAATTGGAAAAGAGATCAATGACGATTACGGCATTTGGAGGTAAACGATTAGATTTGCTAAAAATTTTCATCCTTTTACATCTATTTTTAAGACATTTGATCTTCGAGTGACGATACTGAGTGTGTGTTTCATGGTGAAAATAACTTAGCTACAAGGGAGAAGAGGAGCAAGAAACGAAACGATCCGGAGTTGATGGCGAAAAACATACCAGGTTTTCACTAAATCCCCATTTTTAGGGCTTGAATTTTTGGCATTCGGTTTAGAACTTTTCAACTTGCGTTTAGTGAAATTGAGTTTGGAAACATTCATTGTTGTAATTTGATTAGGGCCAACAATCGTTTTTTTCTCAGATTGATCCGAACCAACAAGCGTCATTATAAATTGGGGATTTTTAACAAGCGTCATTATAAATTGGGGATTTTTAACAAGCGTCATTATAAATTGGGGGTTGTTAACAAGCGTCATTATAAATTGGGGGTTTTTAACAAGCGTCATTATAAATTGGGGGTTTTTCAGTTTTAGAGAAACTGGTGCGGTATTATTTGAGAACATGCGTTATTTGTCAATGTATTTAGATTTATGTTTCATTTATTCATAGACTTATGATTTATATAATTTATGTTTCTTTTCAACTTATATTGAGTGGGTTACTGGAATCTGGGTTTTTTGCTATGATTAGATAACTTTATGCAGCATAGGGCATAAAGATCAACTTGAAGTATTGATAAAAGATTCGAATTTTTGTATATGTCTGAGTTTAGTGAGAGAGCCGTGAGTGAGGATGATGTTGTTGTTTGTTTAAAATGATAAAAGGGGTGTGGGGAAAAAATTGATCAACATCTTTAGTTGGTAGTTTCAACTTAGATTGAGTGGGTTGTTGATTGTTTAAAATGATAAATCTGATGATCCTACGTGCTGTATTATTTGAGAACATGCGTTATTTGTCAATGGGTGCATTCAAACACATGTTTATCCAATTGAAAATTGATATCATCTGATGATTAACCTACGGCAGTGCCTGTATTGTATGTGTTTATTATTAGAATTCTTTATGATTTGCGTGATTTTTATTTGATTTGATTCCTATGTATGCAGAGGTTGCTGACGATGATGATGATTTTGAACCCCCAATTGAGCAGACAAAAAGACACATGCCTCCAAAGTTAACTAAAGGATCAAAGAAAGTAACTGATGTAGATGATGATGATTTTGAACCACCTATAGAATATTTTAGAAAAAAAAGGGACAAAACACAAAAAAGAGGCCAAATAATAGAATTGATGAAGATGATGATTTTCAGGAGCCTATAAATATAAAGAAGATGAGAGTGGGGAAACAAGATAAGGTTCGTGACACTACAAAGCCTACAAAGACAATTAAGGTACCAGAACCAATGAGGGTGGAACGGAGACCATTCTATGCTTATCATCACGAAGCATTAAGTCTAAGGTGTAGTCCTTCTTCTTTCTTGGAAACAATAAGAAAGTTTACTCAAGCACAAATAGCCGATGTTAAAAGATTAGGATTTGGACCAGTTCTTGATATAAATGTTAATTACATATGCACCCATTTGGGATATTGGCTCGTACGAAACTATTACTAGCAAGACAGCACGTTAGACATCGGAAATCATAGGATAAGAATAACACGTGATTCGGTACATGATGTGTTTGGTATTCCGAAGGGGCCAAATCCGGTTATCGAAAAAAATAAGCCTCGGAAGGGTGCAATAGTACAAAAAAATACTGCTACTAATGGGGTAGAAACAACCATAGATGAGTTCAAAAACCAGTGGCCCGATAAGAACAGGATCACTCATGGATTGGTTGCAGACGCAATGCATCTACAACCAAATGGTGGAAGGTTATTCAAGTTAAAATTTTTAGCGTACTGGAACACCTTATTTGTGGAGATTACAAAGTCAACCATAGTGAAACAAAGTTTTTTTGCTTGCAATTGACAAAGAGGAAGACATACCGAAACTGGACTGATGCTCGTTTGTTCTAGAATTTCTTAAAAGAACTAGACAAGGTTGGAAAAAATTTGATTAACAATATAACGGACCTGTTGCTTTTCTGACGGTACGTTTTTCATAACATCTTGATAAATATCAAGTAGAAAAGTCGATTGTTACTAACATTTCAAACTTTTGATTTTCATGTCTATGCAGCTCCTATATGCGCACGAATACAACAAAAGGCACCATTTTTTCAAGGAAGTTATCGAAATTCCTGTCATAAAGTATATGACACGGATTATGGTTGACGACTTAGAAGAGCATATATACAATAACGGGCCGCTAATAGATGTTGAAGATAATTTTGAATATGCTGAACAAAGGGATCAGAATGAAACCCAAACGCATGGGGATGACCAGGCCCAACAGCTTCAACAGCAAGATCAACATCCGCCACAGGTTCAAGAGCATCCGGTAGCCGCAGACAACAACGACCATGAGCAACAAAAGGCTGCGAAAACGTCAACATAAGTCCTAAATAAGTATGCTCAACATCCTTCGACATTATTGGAAGACCTTTTCCAAGACAACATCCCAGTACACGAGGCTGCAGCAGTAGAAGGAAACACCGTTCGATTAGAAAAGATGGGTGACCCTATAACAGATGAGTTCACATTACCACCTGTTGATATATCAAAGGTCTACAAAAGGCGAAACGAGCGTGAAAAAGATCCAAACGACGAATGTTACATACCATCAACATCTGATTTTTTATGACTGGTATGAAGTTCGTGATATTTCAGAGTTGAACCTAGTTACGGGCATCGGGACCCAAACGCAAAAACTTATCGACTACTGCAGCACACCGATTCAGTTGACAGGGGTACCTTGTGACGAAGGAGCGCGTGAAGCCTCGAAGAAAAATAAGAAGGTACACTATTTTGAAATAATCATGCACGATGCATAATGATATCTGACATAATGATGCTTGATATATGTATAATAACTATTGTTTTAAAAATTGATAAAATAATGACGCTACTTTAGTTTAAGGAAAAGCTAATGTGAATATTGACATTTAAATCCTTTAGGTATTGTTGAAAAACATGGACCGTAACATAAATAAATACATTTCTCTCATTACGCAAATGAACGAAATCGTTAATGACGCCAAGCAAAAGTATTTCTGGGATCTAGAAATAATGAGAATGTGTAAACGGTGGGATGATACAGTGAAGGATACCGTCTCAACAGCTGATCATAAAACTTGTGGTAGTGATGAAGTTCCTTTAAACAAAGATGTAGAGGATGCAGCTAATATTCAACAGTTCGTAGGCAATGAAGATGCAACAGTACAAAAGGAAAACACCGAAAAGACAAAGACAACAGGTAGACAACTTTTTGTGAATTTTTTTCTAATATTATCAGCAATTTAAGTTAAATTATGATAAAACGTTTATGTTTTATAAAGGTTGTGAGGATGATGAGATTGTGAATGAAGAAGATGGGGGTATTTCATACACATGTCTGGCATAATTACAAACTGTAGAACCAGGTGTATACAGACACCCTGACCAGACGAGAGAAGGTAACAAATTTAATCATTACTATAGTAGTTACTGTCTTGTTACTGATGAACTTTATCATACAAACAGTGATTGACGCCGCGACAGCTATGGAACAAGATATAGAACAAGAGGTAAATATAGCAGAGTGTAGTCAACAAAAAACACCAACGCAAAATACGGTAACCACCTCGATGTTGAATGGACTAGAAAACATAAACCCTGAAGTGTATGGTAAAAAAAATACATCCAACACATCCGCTGAAGAAACAAATGATGAAGTAACGGATGCAGAAATGCAGTCGGTGGAGACGCTTTTAAAATTGGCTCCCATCCTACAAACAACTTCACCGGGGAGTAGTGTAAATAAAAAAATATTGAATGAAAAAGAAAAGGATGAAATAGTGAGGGCGCATATTAAAAAGATTAAGGCTATGAATGAAAAACGAATGACAGAATTAGGTGATGCATACCGATCACCTTACTGCAACGGGATAGCAAGCTTATATGAGCCACTCTTGGATCGTGACAAAACGATCATCTCATACCTCTTATCTCCGATCGGTGATATTGGGTAAGTTCTACATTTTGTTTCTTTAAAACACCTAAAAAATATACACTAATTGACTTGTTGATTTTATGAAACAGGTCAGTGATGTACAAGTCAGAAAGTGGGTTGGAAACCTTCAAAATAATTTTTGAAAGTTTCCACCCATCACAATTCGTAGCTTCTAATGGAGTGGACGCTTTTGTAGATGTGTTAAACTATGAAGAAAAAAAAGGGACAAAAAATCATAACCGTACAGGCTGTTCTTGCCAACTTCAATGATTGTAAGTTAATCACGCATGTCATTTATTTGAAACAATTAATAATGCAGGTTCAACTTCCTTTAATCACACATGTTATCAAATAATTACGCTTGTTTAAAAATATTCACGGAATATGTGTGGTAATAACGCACGTATGATCATTATGTATTAATCACGCACGTCATAATTGAATTAATCACGCATGTTATAATTGAATTACGCTTGTTTATAAATATGTAGATATTATACTTACCGGGTACATACTCATTTTTGTAGCCTGAACCAATTTATGGGCCCGAGTACAATGACAAAACATGATTGAATGTATTTGCATCGAACCTTGAAGATACACTGGTTAAATATGGGGTGAAGAATCTTGAAACAGTGGATCTTATCTTCATTCCAGTACTGTTATCTCAACATTTCTTCTGTATATGCTTTCACTTAAAGAAGGGCGATATTGAGTTAATTGATAACTCTAGGATCAAACAAGCGTTTGGTAAACGTTACCGTGGGCGTCCCGAAATACTGGTAAAACTGCAGATTTCATCTTTATATACTATAATACATAAGTACTAATATGATTTTTATCCGATTATAGCGTAAAGCTCTCATTCAGTACCTAAAAAACAAGATACGACAACAAGAGTGGATAAAAAAATTGGAAAAAGCAACAATAATAAAGAAAGAAATGGATTGGAGGACTCTTGAAAATGGGGTTGATTGTGGTGTCTTCACTATGAGGCATATGGAGACATACAAGGGCAAAACACCATGGAATCCGGGGTTTGTCAACAAAGATAGAAAAGCCGTTCAAGATTCACAGCTTCGGTTCTTGAGGTATCGCTTATTGTCGGAGTACAATCTTATAAGAAAACAAGTCTTTGAAGCAGCTAAGGAATTTGAGAAGAACTCGGCCAAAGTGGATATGTTGAAAGATCTAGATAAAAAAAATCAGTCAACGATTAGATGAGTTCTTTAATCTTAAAAAAAGTAAACAAAAATGTTATGTATTTAAACTGTTTTTGGTACAGTGATATGTGAACAATAATTTTTTTATTATTGCTGTGTTTGTAATTATTTTTTATTCAGATTTTTCTTGTTTTGATGTTTAAGTATACTTATACTTATACTAATAGACGACATTAATAACAAAACACAACGCCTAAGTTTCGTTATACAAAAACGGGTACAATACATAGAAAACCACTTAGATAAACAAAAAAAAACATGGTTAAACTACTCGAAAACATACACCAAACACACATACTTAGACAACTTCAAAAGAAGGACTGTAAAAACTTGATCTTGGTGTCCATAGAGCATCTTAAAACGGCTATTGCATTTGAAAGCTCCTTTAGCTGTTTCTCATCGCGCTCTCCTAGATCAACCATGAACATCATAGCTACCTCTCGGACACTGGACTCTTTCATTCCGGACAGCAAGTTGAATATTTCTTCTCTCCTCTTCATGTTCTCTCTTACCCTAGAAACGTTAGTCTCCAACAAGTCTTTACAAGACCTGTCTTCAGCAATTTGTTCCTGGATCCTCTTTTTGAGGTAAAGACTCATACCAGATGATGAAGAAGATCCAGTAGATGAATTGAGAGAATCTGACATCTTTGAAGGTAATATTGAAATGTTGTTTCAATGAAATTTAAAATGAAAAACCCAACAGGATGACATCTATTATTATAAAGCATACCAATTATTGGATTAGAATACACTGTTGGTGTTTTTTGGAATTTTATTGGTCCAGTACAGATATTTATAAAAACTACACATGTTAGAATATTATTGAAGCTCAATAATAACGCACGTATGTATGTGCCTAAGCATAAAAAAATTACGCATGATGTAGTACTTCAAATTGACTGATCAAATAAATTGGGGCCGGTCAAAAATTACGTATTTTGAAAAAATCACGCATGTGATACATAATCACGCATGGTTTTAAAAAATGCAAAATGCATATTCTGCCTAAAAAAAATGAAACTTGTACATTGAATGAGTGAAATTAAGTAGGTTGGATATCTTATTAATATTAAGCAACTTGCAAGTTGATTTTAAATAAAAAATTGTTACTAACCATTATATCTACAAATAGGCTTCCAATCGACAAGACTGGTAATTAAGTAGCATATTCAATTTTACTTACCAAATCTTCCCCAACTACCCTATTAAATCAAAGTTTTCATACATATTATATAACCACCATTCCATTTTTGGCAAACATAACAACCCTAACTAAGTAAAAGCAATGTCGAGTGACCAAGCAAACACAACAATCAAGGAGCTCCTCTCAAGACGCAGCTTGACAGAGCTTGCATCTAATGTAAACTCCACTAACAGTATTTTTGATGTGCAGAAGAAGGTCCTAGAACAACAGAAGATGAACCAACAAATCCGGGGAAAGCTACTACAAGAGCCAAAATCTCGGTTGAGGGACGAAGGCATAAACCTCATGATGGATCAGTCATCTGCTGCTCACTTGGTTTACTCGTACCTGAAAGATGCAGTGGAGACGGTTTTTGGAATGTACGTTTTTCGAAACTAGCGTCTTTTGATGATTTTTGGGATGTTATAATGATGGTATTTGGAAAACTTACATTTTGTGGTAGTATTTGGCAATCGGAAATGATATGTGGATAAGTTTAGGAATATCGTTAATTATTACATGTTTGATACGTTTGGCCGGATGTTTCAACAGATAACTAAAAGAAAAAGGGAAGGTGAAACAATTACGCATGTTAATATCTAATTTTAATGCTAGTTGAAATACATTAGCTTGTAAAAATCATGCATGTAAACTTTAATAACGCTAGTTAGGAGAAAAAATTTGACTTCTGAATCTTACTTATTTGGTATAAAAGGCATAAAAAATGAAAAAATGAATGCAATCACTCATCATCATCGTCTTTAAGCTCTTCCCACTCATCGTCATAAAAATGAATGAAAGAAATTCGAAACGACCAGGCTGGGGAAAAAAGGGTCAGCTGATGTAAATGCTACAGAATGTTATATATAATGACGCATGCTATGAGAAATAACATAAATCACGCAAGTTTGGTGTTAAAATAACGCAAGTTATGTGTCAAGATCACAAAACACCGAATGTTATTTAGTAAAAAAGGCATAAAAAACGATGTTCAAATGTATGCAATTGTAGTTCAAAAATCACTCGTCATCATCGTTAGCCTCTTCCCATTCAGAATCACTATCGTCGGCTTCGTCTACGTCATCATACTCTTCCTCTCCCTCACCAGTTTCTGCCTCCTCGTCATCTCGTCTAATAAACCAGGATCAGTATCTAACTGAACTGCTCTTCTTTTCTTCCCCTTCTTGTCGGCAGCACTATCTTTACCCTTTAAAACTTCACAAGTTCGGATATCATGACCTTTGGTATTGCAAACACTGCATGTACGACTTCTCTTGCCTTTTAGACTAATTATCTGTTTTTTTATTTGATCCGCTTATGTGAACCGCGTCCTTTGTTTCTAATACCGGTTGGCACGCAACCTCATACGCATTATCTCATACGCAACCTCATTGGCCTTTTTATTCCCATCATTATCATCAACTTTTAAATCAAATGTGTTATTTAGATCATTTGGTACCACGTCTTTGGTCCATCTCCTCATAACATACTTGTTGGGAATTTCCTTCAATTTGAACATCTTGAACACAAAGTATATATGTTTGCACAACAATCCATATTGTTCAAACCTGCGACAACTGCATGATGCAATTACATCCTCCCCCTTCTTGAAGCAAACCTAAATAAAAAAATTGAAAATTAAAAATCAAGGAAAAAGCGCAAGATCTTATGTAATAACGCATGTTAGCTGGTCTAGATACTGTTACCTCTAATAAACCGTCACCGTGCGCTTTCCAATCCTTCATACTTATCTTCAAGAACGGTTCCTCTATTTTAGTCTCCATAGGAAGGCACTCAAACAGTGTTCCATATAACTCTGCCTGTTGATCAGCAAAGACGGACCTGGTCTAAATTTTCATAGCATCATCCTCTAAGGTAGCTTCAGTTATGTTATCTGGGGTTGTGTTTCTAGAAATATGGTCATTTTTCCGATGGTTGAATCTTTGAACGTCCATTGCACCATCAAAATGGTTAAAAAAACTCAACAAGGGCAAGTTAAGAATTCGCGACCTGACAGAAAAAATGGTTTTCGCTCTCTGATCTGGAGGTGGTCCGCATGAGCCCAGACATAGGCTCATGACGATAGAAAGCTGGAATCCATGAAGATCTCATTCCAAACATATCGTCAATCCATTTATTCTCGGTTAGACCGAATTCAATCATTATCAATTTCCATTCTCTCTCAAACGTTTCTGGAGCAATCGAATCAGTCCACACTATATCACACATACGTCTTTTGAAGTCTTCATTGTTACACAACTCGTATCCAACCTATTAAAAAAGGATTTGGGATGAACAAAAATAATAAATCTCTATAATTATTCACGGTTTTTGAAAAAAAAACTGATTGTATGAAATAATAACGCATGATGAACATTTTGTAAAAGTGCATATAAAAATCAGAAATCTTCATACTTATTACGCAAGTTGTAACAATAATAACGCATATTGAAGTTGAGTCTAACCTTATCGGCAAATTTTTTCATTATGTGCCACATACATAATCTGTGCCTGCTCTTATCGAACACTGCCTCGATAGCTTGTTTCATCGCCGGGTCCTGATCAGTGACAACCACCTTCGGCTGCTTACCAAATGAGTCCAAAAATGATTGTAACAACCATTTGTATGATTCAATGCTTTCAGATGCTAGCAACCCGGCTCCAAGCGTCACATTCCGACAGTGGTTATCGATACCAGTAAAGGGTACAAAAACCATATTATACCTTCAAAATGATGAAATAACTTGAATAAAAAAACAACAAAATTAAACAAGAAACAAAAAGGAGGTTAAAAAACTATAATTAACACTAACTTGTTGGTTTTGAACGTAGCATCAAACGATATGACATCTCCAAACTCAGCATAGTTACGTTTGCACAAACCATCAGCCCAAAACAAACCAGAGAATCGCTTGTTTTCATCAACTGAATGTACAAACGAATAATCAACCATAAACTGCTTTTTATCGGTCAGCCTATTGATAACCATATCGGCATCATACTCTCCTATATAGCTATGTATCCTAGCTCTAAAATTCTTACAGTCATCTTTAGTTGCGCCAACATTTTCAAAACCTCCATATCTTTGTCTCATAATATTGAAGGCTTTCACTGGCCCAAGGTTTAATGTACCAAGCTCCCATATCATCTCTTCTTGTGTTTCAGAAAGATGTCTATAAGCCGGTAATAAATGCATATCTTTAGGGCAAACAAATGAATGATTATGCGCTTGAACAAACTTATCAACCTTATACAACACCCCATCCATCGAACAAAGCTTAATTTGCGCTTTACACCCAGTTCGAATAGTCGGTCTGTTCCTACTTTTATATGGCTTAGACAACTTTGAATAAGAATCATCAAAAGCCTGTGGTTTATGCCCCTCCTTTGAACACACAAAGTATTTAGTCTTTATAATACCACCACTATGATGTTCACCTCCTTTTCGCGCAGAGAACCCTGCCTTCTTGGCATATGTCTGATAAAAAACATATGCTTGCTCTATGGAACTGAATTCCATTCCTATAACCGGAACACATGATGAAGCTACCTCAGGAATATACAATCTTTCATCTGCAAATATTGAAATAACAAAAAAAAATTGAGCTCTAAAACAAGACACACAATCACTCATCTATGAAATAAAAAAATAAATCACGCTAAGAAAAAAATCACGCATGTTAAGCTCATAAAATCACGCAGGTAAAAAAACCAGACAAAACTGTATACTTTAAAATAATAACGCAAGTTTGGTGGGATTACACAAAACATGCGTGATTTATGACGGATTCATTTCAACAAAATATTTATCAAATAATGATGAACGATCAAACACAAAACATCAGCCACCTATACTTTCGATGATTTCTGGAAATTAAAACGAATTAATTGACAACTTACTGGTCTGATCGTCTAATATAACGGGGTTGTCTGATGTCGGATTCATCAAATGCTCAGCAGCATCATGAACGGCATGGACTTCAACATCTTCAATTTCAATATCATCTGTATTTTGTGCGTTACTGCTCTGTGGATCCATTTCAAACAATAAGTGATTGTAACCCTAATTGAACACCTATAACCGCTAATTTGATACTTTGAAAAATGGAAAATATTTGAAATTGATTCAACTCGTAATTACCAGGATGCAGGAGATAACGAACTCACATTATTCTCTTGATGTTAGTAAATGTCTGAATTACCCTGCCTCAAGAACGTAAAATGTCTAATTTGCCCTTAATGAGAAATCTTAATCAGTGCCACTCGTTCAAATCTCCATGTCGCGTACGTGAAGTATGATTAGGGTTTTTGTACATTATACTTTCTCTCTCTCTATATATATATATTTAGAATTTTACAGTCTTAATATGCAAAAAAATATAAAATAATTTTTCTTTTCTGCCATTTAAGTGTTCGTGACAACCTGTGAATGCACGATTCGGGTTCGATTTCATGTGTGTTACAATTTTCGGATTCTTGTTGAGTTCAACTTGCCAACTCGTAAACAGACCCATTTACTGGTGTTGACCAAAAATGTAATTGGTGAGTGAAATTTTGAATTATGAAAAAGTGAATTTTGGAGACATAAGGACCATCCATTTGATTTCTTCTTTATTTTAAGTTTTCAAAATAGTGAATTAATGTTCTTGAAAAATATTATATGTTATATCTTATACGTTTATTTAAACAAAGAATAAAATTGAATAACCTGGAACATGTTAAATCCTTTTTAAGAGTTTTAATAAAACTTTTAAATGCTAATTCAATAACAGCTACTTGAGGTGTACACACATTGAAAAAGTTATAACAACTTGTGTAGTAATTAGTAAAATAATAAATATATAAGCATCTTTTTTATTAGGAACCCATCAAACCCAAAACCTGGTTCCTGATTTCTAATTCTGGTTTAGCCACTTGATTACTAACTTATTCAACTCACAAAACACTTTTTCTAATCATTAACATAATTTATCCTTCCCTATAAATGCCGAATTCTGCATACTATTGCTTCATCTCAAACAATAAACAAATAAGATAACAAATTGTTTTCAGTTTCTTTACACCAATCAAGTTAAAATAATGTCGAGCACTAATGGTCAGGTGATTCGATGCAAAGGTAAGCGTTTTCTTCGTCGTTTCAGGTGTTTTTATAAGCTGATCATGGATGTAAACATGTAACTTTAAATATTGTTACAGTTGCGGTGGCTTGGGAAGCCGGAAAACCGCTTGTGATCGAAGAAGTGGAAGTGGCGCCACCGTAGAAAATGGAAGTCCGAATTAAGATTCTCTTCACTTCCCTTTGCCACACTGATGTTTACTTCTGGGAAGCCAAAGTAAGCATTTTAATTAATTTTAGGACATGAAGCTAGAGGGTATGTTCCATTCTTGTATCTAATTCATTTATTAGTTTGAATTAGTAAATTTGATAGATTTAATTAACATGAACACAGGATTGTGGAGAGTGTTGGGGAAGGGGTGACTGATCTATAGCCAGGGGATCATGTTCTTCCTGTTTTCACCGGAGAGTGCAAAGAATGTGCTCACTGTAAGTCCGAAGAGAGCAACATGTGTGACCTTCTCATGATCAATACCGACAGGGGAGTCATGCTTCACGATCAGAAATCTCGATTCTCAATCAACGGCAACCCATCTTCCATTTTGTGGGGACTTCTACGTTTAGCGAGTACACGGTTGTTCATGTTGGATGTCTTGCAAAGATCAACCCTCTGTCCCCTCTTGATAAAGTTTGTGTCCTTAGCTGTGGGATCTCCACACGGGTACGCTCACCCTTGTTTTCTTGGATTTCTTCGACCTTGTTAATGTCATTTTTGCCTAAACACTTCGGGTGTTTTTCAGGGTTAGGTGCTACTTTGAATGTCGCACAACCAAAAAAAGGTTCTTCAGCGGCGGTTTTTGGTCTGGGAGCAGTGGGACTTGCTGTAAGCTTTCTCAACTTGTAGCACATAAATCATGTTATTTGTATGGATATAATTATAATGCCAATGAATTATTGGTGATTAGGCTGCTGAAGGTGCAAGAATTGCTGGTGCAAGAATTGCTGGTGCTTCAAGGATCATTGGGGTTGAACTCAATGCCAATAGAGTTGAGCTTGGTAATTTGAAGGATATCTGAATATTTTGTAGTTAAAATTGAGAAAAAAATTAAACTAATCATATATTTTTAAACAACAGCAAAGAAATTTGGGGTTACAGAGTTTGTGAACCCAAAAGATTACAAGAAACCAGTGCAAGAAGTGATTGCAGAGTTGACAAATGGAGGAGTTGATAGGAGTGTTGAATGCACCGGTCATATTGATGCTATGATCTCTGCGTTTGAATGTGTTCATGATGTATGCTTATACCCTTTGCTTGAATATTTATACATATCTATTTTGTATAGTAGTTGTTTAACTTTTGTTGAATTTTGGTGCAGGGTTGGGGCGTTGCTGTTCTTGTAGGTGTTCCACACAAAGATGCTGTGTTCAAGACCAGTCCCATGAATCTGTTGAACGAAAGGACTCTGAAGGGTACCTTCTTTGGAAACTATAAACCGCGATCTGATATTCCTTCGGTTGTCGAAAAGTATATGAACATGGTAACTAACAGATACAAATTGCTTAATTTGTAGTTATTAGTTAATAAAAGAAACTGAAAATTGAAGGATTTGTGGGTGATATGTTGCAGGAACTTGAGCTGGAGAAGTTCATAACACATGAAGTTCCATTTTCAGAGATCAATAAAGCCTTTGAACTGATGCTTAAAGGTGAAGGTCTTCGTTGTATCTGAAATGCTTAATCTCTACACATCCAAAGTGCAAGGGTTTATTAGTTATTAGTATAAAGTTAGTTATATGGCGGTTAAAAGGTAGTTATATGGCGGTTACAAAGTACAGGGACTGAAGTTGACAAAACAGAACTTGTCAACCACCACCCTAAAGGGTGCAAAACCCCTAGGGAGGCATCCATTCGCAATTCGCAGCCATACAAGGATGAAGGGACGCGACTTTTGGATCTTAGAGACGCACCTCTTCACGTTTAATTACAACCACAAGATCTAGAGACACATCCGTTCATGAAGGGACATGTCTCTACACTCGTACCCATTAGATTAGTACAAATAGGGATAGATAGTTTCATTTGTAATCATTCCATTGTATTCAAATTTCAGTATTCAATAAAGTTACGTTTATCATTTGCGATCTAGAGATCAAAGATCATTTTGGGCAACAATTGGTATCAGAGCATCAGGCTCTAGGCATCGCAGGGAATTCGCGATCAGGTTTTATTATTCTTTCTCAATTCGCAATTTAGTTTATTTTCGGATCAGGGTCAAACCAGGGGTTAGGAATCTAGGGTTTTGATTCCGGGGTTTAGTGGGAATTAGATAGATTGATTGTTACGCGTTGGGTTATACGCGGGGGTTAAAGGATTAGAGGTTTGTTGAAACCAAGAAAGATAAAAGTTTTTGAAAGTGAAGATTGTTCGGCCGGTAGACATGTCAGGAGCAACCGGACCAAATTCATAAGTCATAATTCAGAAGGAAGGAAGTTCTCTTTCCCAATTCCAGTGTCCTACGTTGAAACCAACAAACTATACGGTTTGGGCAATTCGCATCAAAACGATTTTGGAAGCGAATGGACTTTGGGAAACGATTGAACCGGCAGAAAATACGCAAACGGATGTTAAGAAAGATAAGGCGACAATTGCTTATCTGTTCCAAGCAATACCGGAGGATGTTGTATTGCAAGTTGCAAATTGTAAAACTGCAAAGGAAATTTGGGAAAATCTCAAGACAAGACACGTTGGTGTTGATCGGGTACAGAAGGCTCGTTGGCATACACTTTTATCAGAATTCAAGTTAATGCAAATGAGGGAAGATGACACTATAGACTCCTTCACCGCAAAGATAAACAATGTAGTTACCCGGGCAAGCTAATTAGGGACAACACTGAGTCAACCGACTCAGGTACGCAAACTCCTAAATGCAGTGCCAGATAAGTTTACTCAGATTTTCGCCTCGATGGAACAGTACTCCGATCTAGAAACAATGACGCTAGAAGAAGCGGTTGGAAGGTTAAAAACGTTCGAAGAAAGACTTAAGCAAAAGAAAGGAAGCCCAGGAGAAAGTCAAGACAAGTTGATGTTTACACATCACGACAACAACTCAGGCAGAGGAAGACAGTTTGGAAACCGCGGGCGTGGCAGGTTCAACCAACCGCGTGGAAACTGGCGAGACAATAAAGACAAGCAAGGCACTAAGTATGAGGGATCTTCGTACAGACCTAGAGGTGGAAAGTCTAAGAATTGGAGGAATTTTGGAAAAAAACCAAACAGACATAAGTAAGATCCAGTGCTACAAGTGTCAGAAGTATGGACACTTCAAGAAAGACTGTCCTGAGAAAGATGTTGTACAAGAACATTCAAATCTCGTCGAGGAAGACGAAGCACCCGTATTGCTAATGGCAATACAAGAAGAAAACGTTGTTCAAGAAAGGGTTCTACTAAACGAAGAACGCATAGAAGCAGCAAGTTACGCCACAGAAGATGAAAGTCTATGGTATTTAGACAACGGGGCCAGCAACCACATGACAGGAGTGCGAAGTCACTTCAGAGAATTAGATGAAAAGGTGACAGGGCAAGTTCGGTTCGGTGAGGGGTCGCACGTAGAAATTAAAGGCATAGGTTCAATACTACTGGAATGTCTGAACCAAGAACAAAAGATTGTCTCTCAAGTATACTACATTCCAAGTCTGAAAAGCAAAATACTGAGCCTCGGACAACTTACAGAAATCGGTTGCAAAGTAGTTATGGACGGAGACTTACTAACAGTCTGCGACAGAAATAAAAAGTTACTAATGCGAGTCAGGAGAATGAGGAACAGGTTGTATAAAGTAAAGTTGAAGATTGGAAGGCCAATCTACCTGCTCTCAAACACAGAAGATTTAGCATGGTTATGGCACACAAGGTTAGGCCATTTACACTTCGATGCTATTAAGGAAATGACTCGAAAAAACTTGGTACATGGAGTTCCTCAAATAAGTCATGCCAATCAAATATGTGACGCATGCTTATTAGGAAAACATACTAGGACACCATTTCCAAATCAGGCAAAATTCAGATCTTTGAGACCTCTGGATTTAGTCTATGGAGATTTGTGTGGTCCTATATCCCCACCAACACATGCTGGGAAGAAGTATATATTTCTACTTGTAGATGACTGTACTCGCTACATGTAGGCATATCTACTAACTTCCAAGGATCAAGCATTCGAAACTTTCAAGCGGTTAAAAGAAAAGGTGGAGACAGAAACTCGAACCAAGTTAAAAATGCTAAGGACGGACAGAGGAGGAGAATTCACGTCGGCTGAATTCAACAAGTATTGCAAAGATAATGGCATAGCGAGACAGCTTACAGTGCCATATTCCCCACAGCAAAACGGAGTAGTGGAAAGAAGAAACAGGACGATGTTGTCAACTACTCGAAGTATGTTAAAGGCAATGAACATGCCACAAAATTTCTGGGGAGAAGCAATAAGACATACGTTTTATTTATTAAACCGGATTCCAACGAAGGCTTTGGTAAACAAGACCCCGTATGAAGCATTGAAAGGAAGAAAGCCGAATCTGGAACACTTAAAGGTTTTTGGCTGCACAGCATACGCTAAGGTATTACCACTTCAACAAAAGAAGTTAGATGATAGAAGTGCACCTATGGTTTATCTTGGAATAGAAGAAGGATCAAAGGCATACATATTATATGATCATGCGAAGAACAAGATATGTGTCAGTAGAGATGTAAAGTTTATGGAAGGTCAGTTATATGGAAACGGTAGATTCAGGGAATCCCGAATGGACAAACTTTGTCATTCAAGAAGATGACAACCCACTAGAGTTAGAAGAAAATGAACCAAGTAGTCCTGGTAGTAGTGGGCCACATCATGATGATCCAGGAGTAGATCAGACAGAAGAACCAAACTCCTATGTAACCCCGCCAGCACATTCGTACAATCAAAACTCATCAAGGAGTTCAAGCAGATTATCAAGTAGAGGTCCGTCTACCTCTAAAAGTACAACGGAGAGTATTAGTGACACTCCAGTAAAACTGAGAAGTTTTGAAGAACTGTATGAAGAGACGGAGGAAATTCAAGTAGATCCACAAGAATTACTACTTGCTGAAGAAAAACCAAGGAATTACAAGGAAGCATCTAGTGACAGAAAGTGGATTGAAGCAATGAAGGCCGAGTTAGACTCGATAAACAAGAATAACACTTGGAGTTTGACAGAATTGCCAAGAAATCACAAGGTAATAGGTTTAAAGTGGGTATTCAAGACCATGGTTGCAAAAGTCGCTAGGCGCTCCCTAGTCGGATTCGGGAGTACTCGGGAAGTACTCGGCTTAGGCGGAGATTACTCGGGGAGTAATTGGCCTGGGAGAACAGTACTCGTGCCTCGGCAGCCTACCTTGTAGCGAGTACTCGGGCAGTACTCGGAGCCTAGACGGGACTTTTACAACCATGTTCAAGACTAAGAAAGATGCAAATGGAAACGTGGTCAGACACAAAGCAAGGCTGGTTGCAAAAGGATATGTTCAGCAACACGGAATAGACTTTGACGAAGTCTTTGCACCAGTAGCGTGCATAGAGACAGTTCGACTAATGTTGGCTTTAGCAGCATATCAAGGTTGGGAAGTACATCACTTAGACGTGAAGTCTGCATTCTTACACGGAGATCTCAAGGAGGAAGTCTATGTCTCACAACCAGAAGGATTTGTAAAGCCAGGAGATGAAGGAAAGGTTTATAGACTATCAAAAGCACTGTATGGATTAAGACAAGCACCAAGAGCTTGGAATACGAAGTTAGATCAAACCCTGAAGTCACTTGACTTCAAGAAGTGCACTTTAGAGAATGCAATCTATACAAGGATGAGTAAGACTTCTACACTAATAGTTGGAGTCTATGTTGATGATTTGATAGTCACTGGAACATCAAGGAAGGAGATAGATGTTTTCAAATCTCAGATGAAGAACAAGTTTGAAATGAGCGATCTAGGATTGCTAGCATATTATCTGGGAATAGAAGTTATTCAAGCAGGGGGTGAGATAGCCATCAAGCAGACAGGCTATATCAACAAGATACTCAAAGACGCTGATATGTTAACCTGCAATGACACAAAGATTCCCATGAATCCAGGAACACAATTAACGAGGACTGAAGAAGGAGATCTAGTAGATGCAACACATTACAGAAGCCTGATAGGTTCTCTCAGGTACTTATTGCATACAAGGCCAGATCTATGTTACCCAGTCAGTCTGCGTAGTAGATTCATGCAAGAACCAAAGGAGCAACACTTGAAAGCAGCGAATCAAATACTACGTTATATCAAAGGAACTAAAGAGCATGGAATCATCTACAAGAAGCAAGGAGGATGTAAGATCACAGGTTATAGTGATAGCAGTTTTGGAGTTAATACAGACAAAGGAAAGGAACAACTGGTTTGGTATTCTATTTTGGAGAATCACCTATAACCTGGTGTACACAGAAGCAACAGACAGTGGCATTATCATCATGTGAATCAGAATTCATGGCAGCCACTGCAGCAGCATGCCAAGCATTATGGCTTAAAAGACTATTAAGTGAAATTACAGGCTGGAAGGAAGAGAAGACAACACTCAGAGTGGATAATGTTTATGCAATAGCACTCATGAGAAATCCAGTCTTTCATGGAAGAAGCAAGCACATTGATACACGCTATCATTTCATAAGAGAATGCGTGGAGAACGAACACATCAATGTGGAACACATCAGTGGAGAACTACAACGGGCATACATACTAACAAAGGCACTAGCAAGAGTTAAATTTGCTACAATGCGAGAACTGCTCGGAGTTCAAGATCTGCAACAACTTAAGGATGTTCGTGATTAGGGGGTGAATGAAATCCTTAATCTCTACACATCCAAAGTGCAAGGGTTTATTAGTTATTAGTATAAAGTTAGTTATATGGCGGTTAAAAGGTAGTTATATGGCGGTTACAAAGTACAGTGACTGAAGTTGACAAAACAGAACTTGTCAACCACCACCCTAAAGGGTGCAAAACCCCTTGGGAGGCATCCATTCGCAATTCGCAGCCATATAAGGATGAAGGGACGTGACTTTTGGATCTTAGAGACGCACCTCTTCACGTTTAATTACAACCACAAGATCTAGAGACGCATCCGTTCACGAAGGGACATGTCTCTACACTCGTACCCATTAGATTAGTATAAATAGGGATAGATAGTTTCATTTGTAATCATTCCATTGTATTCAAATTTCAGTATTCAATAAAGTTACATTTATCATTGGCGATCTAGAGATCAAAGATCATTCTAGGCAACAGTATCATTCGTATGGATGCTTAAAGCGGCAGTTGTAATTCTAAAATACGTGCTCGGTTACTATTTACGTTGTTAGCCATCTTTCATATTACCTGTAAATGTATTCTTGAGGTTTATTGTCAAAGATTCTCGGTTTGTCATGAGTTATTTGAATAAGATTATGTTCAACAAAATTTTAAATAAAATTTAATGAGCTTGGAATCAACAAATAGATGAATAAATCGAGCAACAGGGTGGCAACTCTTGACACAACACGGAAAATAGGCTTTTGGTCGTCAGTAATTATGAATACATATCGGAATTATTTAGATTGGTTCCTGATACAAGCCCTAATTTGACGTCGTCGGTAGCGGAATCGTTATCAGGTTTTGTTTAACGGATGAAACGATGAATCTAGGGTTTAATCTAGATAAGAGATGATGAATCGATGAACTTAGGGTTTAAACTGAATGATTTGGTTGCAGGATTTGATTGCGATGTGTGCGTTTGATTAACGATTGTGAATGAAGGATTTAATTGCGATTATGAATTGTTCAAATTTGTTGGAAGCTATTTGGGTGAAGAGGTGGAGAGGGATGATTTAAAAACTCAATTCAGGGCAATTGTTACCACTATGTTGCTTATTTTGCTACCGTGTGTTTCCGTAACAAATTATGGTGGCAGTTGCCCGTGTATTGTGTAGTAGTGTGTTCACTATCGATAAGTTCTTAGAAGTTTAGTTATAAATAGCCAGTTCTTAGTCATTTATATGAGAGCTTGCAAGAGCTAGAGAGAGTGTAGAAAGAGAGTATCAGATTGCTTTGTATGTTCGTAATTTGTACCGTGTTATGTTCCTAAGACTAGGCCCACGATGACTTAGCCTTAGCACATGCACTAATGGATAATCTGAGAAGCTTCCAATGTTTTGTTGGCGAAGGCCCATGATCATCATCTTCATCTCGTTGCATTTTGGAATACTTGACAACGGAATTATTAGACATGATTGAATGAATGTTTGAACGAATAGAACGAATGGACAAAACAAGAACGCATAGTTTTTGAATGTCTTGGTACCGGAAAATGTTGCCGGACCATTCTTATTTATACTAATGTACATGGCGGTTAATTTGAGTAGGAGAAACTGCCGGTGGACAGTTTTCGAAATTACCCGCTTATCACACACACTATAGCTTATCATCATGTTCCGAATCCTAAAGTAAATAAGTATAAATGCACATACATATCATAAATATAATTAAGTTTAATAAATACTTCTATTACTTCCCCTAAACTTAATGACGTTGAGCAGCGAATTTGAGTACACTTTCATTGGCTTCATCGACGGCCTTCCGGGCTTCCTTGAAATCGAACTTCCTTCGTCTCTTGTGCATGTTCCATGCCCCTTCCCAGTCGTTGCCCGCATAAAGTGCATAATGGTCCATTGCTGTCACGTCCTTGATCACTTCTGCACTTGCACTTCTTCCATGGCTGCTTTCCGGCACCGCTTCCTTCTCTTTCATTCTTTCTATATCACATGCTTTCTCTTGAATATCTTTGAACCTGTAGTAATAAACTAAAACATCCAAGTACATGGCATAAACTATCCTCATGTACTCTCCATCCTTATACTCATATCCCATATCTTTGGCAATTATCGGCCAAAGATTATCTTCAGTTACACTCCGGTAACCTCCATCTCTCTCTACAATCATATATAGACTCAGTAAGTCTATCTTCCTGTTGTCGATCATCATCGGTGGAATTGGCCTTGTGGTTATGCCTAATTTAACTATGATGAACCAGTGTAACATTTCTTCGAATTTTTTTTCTAATTCATGTTTGTAATGAAACACAAACTTCCCATCTTCCAGCATATTCAGTAAGATTTTACAATCACCGAAATTCTTGAATTCCAAAGCCCTTATGATCATAACACTCCAATCCGTTTCACAAGAGGAGACATGCAGATCCTCAAAATATGAATTCAGACACTCTTCCTTATATCTTTCGCTAACATCATTCAGACTTATCACCTTTTGTTTTTCTTTTAAACCCAATTCATCTTCCTTGGACAATCCAGTGATTTCATTTACTGAATTTACTACCGGAGGAGAGAACATGGGAAATATCTTGCAAGTATCACCGGCCTTATTGACCGTGAATCCTTGCAAAGTCAATTAATTTATGCTTAGTACGTTTTTGTCTAACTCAGGCGTATAGAAAACGCTTTGTATCATTAATCTTTCATTATTTGACTTAATTTCTACAGCCCCTATGCCCCGCATAAATAGAAATTCATTCTCCCCAGAATTCGTTTCAACACCCACTAAATGTTTTATCCGTTTAAAAACATTTATGTTACCGGCATAATGATGTGAAAACGAATTACTAACATACCATATGTCTCCCCACATACCGCCTTCTGTCCCAGTCACTATCATCTCGTTCCGATCTTCTGAAGATATTCTTTGAGTTTGGATTCCAGCATTTACTGCTTGATTTATGAGTTGTGTAGTTTCATCATTTTCTTTCGATTTACACTCGTAAATATGATGTCCTGGTCGGTGACAGTAATAACACAATCTTATTCTTTGATTTCTTTTCTCCCTCTCGCTTTGTTCTTCATGACAGTGTTGACATGGTAATGTTGATGAAGTGGCTCTGATACCACATGTTGGCGAAGGCCCATGATCATCATCTTCATCTCGTTGCATTTCGGAATACTTGACAGCGGAATTATTAGACATGATTGAATGAATGTTTGAACGAATAGAACGAATGGACAAAACAAGAACGAATAGTTTTTGAATGTCTTGGTACCGGAAAATGTTGCCGGACCATTCTTATTTATACTAATGTACATGGCGGTTAATTTGAGCGGGAGAAACTGCCGGTGGACAGTTTTCGAAATTACCCGCTTATCACACACACTATAGCTTATCATCATGTTCCGAATCCTAAAGTAAATAAGTATAAATGCATATACATATCATAAATATAATTAAGTTTAATAAATACTTCTATTATGTTTTAATGCCTCTTTTTATTTCTTGTATTTCTTAGTATCTTTTATAATTTTAGTGTGAGTGGTTCCTAAAATAAAGGGAGATATTGGGGATGCCCATGATCCCATGTTTTCGTAAGTAGTGGTAGTGGTGTTTAGAGTTCTTGTTTGTTTATTGTCTGTATCCCTATAAAAGGGAAGTTCATGAGTTTATTAAAGATATGGAGAAAATTAGTCTCAAGTATCTCTCTAAAATTCTATCAAGTTCCTTTCTTTTTTAATTTCTTAGGCCAATCGATTACCGGTTGGAACCACAACATACCGAAACTCTGTCAAAATCAATACACGAAATCGTTAATTGTTGATATCTTTGCGTATTGTTCATCTCTGCTCAGTTTATGGTGTAGCTTGGATCCGCACTCGCTACGCCATCCGAAACAAGAAATCAATGTGTTCGAGATCCTGAAACTGGACCTATAGAGTTCATCCATCCTTAGAAGTCCTTAGGTGAGATGCCCTTGCACAAGGGCATGCGTTTGCCTCGGTACATGCAATAAGGTGGGCCCAAAGAAAAAAAAAACGTATTATTTAAATATTGTGTATAATGTGTAGGTGGTAAGGTGAAAATTAAGAATGGTAAGTATATTTGTAGGGTTGGAGATGAAATTAGGGTTTTATGGATTTGTAAGGATATTATGTGACATGGTACGTAGCATTGGAGATAGTCTAACAAACATACTTCATTAAGATATAATTTATATTATACCTTTCTTGTGTAGTTGTGTTTGGTTCTTATTTTCGGTGTTAGCAGTCTTCATGTAAGGCTGTAAATGTGTTCATGAGATTGCCTGTCAAATATCAGTTTGTAATGAGTTATGGTAAATTCTAGAGGTTTTTTTTTTCAGATTGTATCCTTGCTGTATTCTGGTCCTTCTTAGCTCTTTGCTAGGGAGGCCAGATGTGGTTCGATGATAAATTTTGTTTCATTGGCCGTTAAAACAAATAAAAAATTCTAGAGCAATTTGAATATAAATATTAATGTTCATCATGATTAAAAATTGATGAGTTTGGAATCGACAAATAGATGAATAGATCGAGCACCAATGATGCATGCATCTGCAAAAGTGTCAGCCAAGGCATCATCAAGAAAAGAAAAAATGTATAAACCTATTAAACCATAGCCACATGAGAAACACAACTCATTTTTTTTACAGGTGAACTTCTTTTGTGGTTATTCACATCCCCAAGTCGGGGACCATAACTAAGATCTGACCCAGACTACGTTGTCTTAATCGTGCCCGCGCTGGGTGTAGTCAGACTTGGCTACGACTATCGCCCGGAACCGTACCACCTCCACACGAGATACCTCGCTGGAGTAATGGCCGGATAAAACCGGGGCGGCTCAGGCTTGAACATGCGCAACATTGGCTAACAAGCGTTTAGCATCATTGCCAGGTCCCCACACCTTTCGCTACGCCCGGGAGTCGAACCAGAGTCTCCAAGAAAACCAACCGGCCCAACTCCCAACTGAGCTGGGGTGGGGGATAGAAACACAACTCATAAAGATATACTTTATTGTACAACTTTCTTTGAAAAACCTTTTTTGAACATCAATTTTTTTTTTTAATTCTGTCGTCTATTGGAATTGAAGTTAAGACCTTTACCACCACCTCATTGATACAACTTTTTTGAAAATGTTTTGTAGTCTCTAGATGCCAAAATCCAAATTTACTTGCATTATATAATTGATATTAATTTATATCTATCTAGATATATTATCCGGATGAAAATCATCAAAAGCATCTCCAACTAACTATTTTTTATATTAATTTTTATCGGCAAATCTATAACCATGTTTAGGACACTTGTCATCATATTAGGCTATGTACTCTATGGATAATTATCATTTAGTTTAATATCTTTTAATTAATTATAGATAATCTCCTACGAAATATTATTTAGTTTAATCACTTCTACCTAATTATAGATAATTATTATTTATATCTATACAAATAATAATTAAAACCTATCTATACATATAATAAAGTAAATCATTGGGTGATATGTGTTGTATTATTATGCATTCTCAAAAAAAATTTCACCGCCCTTTTTTCTCTAATTTAGTTAATATCCTTAAATAACTCATGATCTTTTATTTTTCTAAATAGGTAATTCTTTTTCCACAAAATAATTAAAAGATAATTATACAATTGCATTGAATTTAATATAAATTTAATTATTAATTTTACACTCACACACAAAAGTTTATCCCTATTATAATAAATTAAATAAGTATGGTCTAGAAAAAAATGTCGTTATTGCATTACGGTAATATTTATTAATACATTGTATGTGTTTCATAATGCTAAATATACATTTAATCAGTATCATTTTTAGGATGGTTATTAAATATCATGGATTTGATAGTATAAATTTTATATAAATATCATTGGTTTTGTATTTTTTTTCTAAACGGCAAATTTCTTTACACATGACGTCTTTAGGACTTGAACCCAAGACCTCTCCCTCTCTAAGTGTTTAAAGTTTTGTGTTTATCAATTGACCGTGTTCTTTATGTTTAAGTATTATTTGTATATTTTCTATTTGATAGGTGTAGCACACGGGTACTTAAACATGTTATTTATATATTTCCTAACTAAGTTCATAAAAGATAGCCGGCTTATAGCCTAGCGCTATCATGACGTCTAATAAACGTGTTTCTACAGAGCTGCATAAAATAATGTTTCTACAAATTATTTACAAAACTGCATAAAATACTTTTATTATTATTGTTGTTATCATAATTATTTTGCGTCATATGTTATAATTTAGTGAGCCAATATTTATTTGCCCTCTTATTTTACTCTGTTTCGGATTTTATTATTATTCAATTTTAAAATTTTTATTAAAAAAATCAATAATATCTTATCACAAAAACCATTTTATCATATTTTAATCTTCATTATTAACTATACTTATTTTATTTAACCCGTGTAATACACGGGGTTCTAACCTAGTCTATCTACTATAATAAAAGAAACAAAGTTTTGGACACGTGTCATTAATTGAAGACATCCTCAAATATATACTTATCTTATATTAACTAAATAAATAAATAATAAATTAATATTAAATCTTATCATACTTTAATAAAATATTATACTCAAATCTAAATTATTAATTTAATATATTTTTAAAACAAATACCTCTCTTTCCTACTTATCTTATATTAAATATATAAATAATAAATTAATATTAAATGTTATCCTAATTTATTAAAAATATAATTTTTTTATTATTTGGTATACAAAATTATATTTATTCAGCTCGTGTAAAACACAGGGGTTTTAAAAATTTAACTTTTATTATTTACTATACAAAGTTACATTTATATAACCCTTGTAATACACGAATTTTTTAAAGATATAACTTTTTTATCATTTGCTATGTAAAATTAGATTTATTCAACACGTGTAATACACAGGGTTTTTAAGGATATAATTTTTTTATTATTTAGTAGATTTTTCAATCCGACTATACACGGGTTTTTTAAAGATACAACGTTTTTAGTATTTAATATACAAAATTACATTTATTTAATCTGTGTAACACACATGATTTTTAAAGATATAACTCTTTTTTAGATCTATTCAACACGTGTAATATACGGGGTTTTTAAGGATGTAATTTTTTTTATCATTTGGTAGATTTATTCAACCCGATTATACACGAGTTTTTTAAAGATACGACGTTTTTAGTATTTAGAATACAAAATTACAAATTATTTAATCTGTGTAATACACATGGTTTTTAAAGATATAACTTTTTTTTTTATTATTTGATATATAAAATTACATTTATTTAACCCGTACAATATGTGAGTTTCATAAAGATATAATGTCGCAACCCCCGATCCCTATTACCCCGGGAACGGGCGGTCGCGAGCCAGTTTCGGTGGTATTGCGTGTTTAGTCAATTTTGGCAGCGGAATTTACATCAGGACCGTAGTTAGGAAATATTTTATCAGAGTAAAATACCACACTTTCATAATATTAAACACATGGGATAAAACCCAAGTTTTAAGTACACACGTTTTCATAGGAATAAATCCTATTTTTATTTAATAAAAACATCTATTTCTTTTTAGGTAACTTTATTGCCACTTTTCCAAGCCTTCAGTGCTGTCCAGTTGGCTTCTATTTGGCTTTCATATTTTGTTACCTGAAACACGTTTAAAAATATTTTGTCAGTGGGAAAAACTGGTGAGTGAATCCCAGTTTAACTAAGTTTAAATAAAATCCATTGTACAGTATTGAGGGCGATCTCGCAATTACATTTGTTTCCAAGTTATATCAATTAACATCCATGGTACTGTCAGACACGACTTGTGGAAATGTTACCCCTCGCAAGGCAGTAACATAACTTTGTATACAAAATCCCAGCATACTCATGATAATTGTATTCTTACAAATACTCAATAACTGTTTAATATATAATTAATCGTATGAGGTTTTGTAAAAACAATTTACAAAAAGGAGATTACTCACATTGCTGTCTTAGATTATCCTTTAGGGTTTCCCGGTGACAATCTATAATTTACACAAATGCACACGTGTTAGTATAATAACCCATTTTAACATTAGTAATACCCTCCCCGAGACGGCATTCCAACGACTACGTCGGGCAGAACCACGACAGCCGTTACGGAACCCTAGATCAATCGGGCAGAGTATCTAATACGTATCCAGGGGTTATGATACTTACAACGGAGCAGAACTTCGTTATTTAGGGGGGGGTATTATACCTGAGTATAGCTTCTACTATTAAGAAATTGAGTGAGAAAGTCAAAATTTGAACGACGTAAACTGAAGGCCCGAAGCCCTCTTATATAGGGCCTGATTTTGGGCGTCAAAGATGGTCAACGGTGTAGCTGATCCGGGTCATCGGGTGTCACTGCGTTCTCGACCGCTCGCGGCTCGCGTAAGGGTTGAGGGGTGGCTTACACGCCCCGCCTCAAACCCAAAAATTGAATTTTTAATTATTTTTAATAATATTCAAGGTATTCGGAGTCCGTTTTCGCGTATGGGGTGTATTTTAGGACATATTGGGATATTTTAAATATTTTTAGGGTGTCGGAAAATTTATGAGGGTATCAGTTTTCTTTAGGGTTGTTATATCCTCCCCACCTTGTTTTAGAGCTCGTCCTCGAGATCTACTGGAACAAGTGTGGATATTTGCTTCGCAATTCTGATTCAAGCTCCCATGTGTACTCAGGTCCTCTTTTGGAGTCCCACTTCACTTTGACCAGAACTAATCTCTTGTGCTTGAGATTTTTAACTTTCCTGTCTTCAATCTGTAGAGGCCTTTCTACGAACTTGAGTTGTTCATTTACCTTTATATCCTTAAGAGGTATTACCAGTGATTCATCGGCTAGACATTTCTTGAGATTAGATACATGAAATACATCGTGTATTCCTGCCATCTCCTCTGGCAGTTGTATCTGATAGGCTACAGGTCCTATTCTTCGAATAATCTCAAAAGGTCCAATATACCTGGGACTTAGCTTTCCTCTTTTGATGAATCTTACCACTCCTTTCCAAGGAGAGACTTTTAACAACACTTGGTCCCCTACTTGAAATTTCAATGGTTTCCGTATGTTATCAGCATAGCTCTTCTGTCGATCACGTGCCGCTTTCAATGTCGTTCCTTGACTTGAATGATCTTGTCAGTTGTTTCTTGCACTATCTCAGGTCCAGATAGTTGCTTTTCCCCAATTTCTGCCCAACAGACTGGGGTTCGGCACTTTCGTCCATAAAGTGCTTTGAATGGTGCAGCATTGATACTTGTGTGATAACTATTATTATAAGAAAATTCTATTAAAGGTAAATGGTTGTCCCAATTACCTCCGAAATCAAGTACACAAGCTCTAAGCATGTCTTCCATTGTCTGAATTGTCCTTTCGCTTTGTCCGTCTGTTTGAGGATGATATGTTGTGCTTAGATTTAACTTGGTTCCCATTGCTTTTTGAAAACTTGACAAAAAATGAGAGGTAAAACGGCTATCCCTATCAGAAACAATTGATAAAGGTATTCCATGTAATGAAACTATTTCATTTACATATAATTTAGCTAACTGATCCATACTGAAAGTTTCCTTCATTGGTAGGAAGTGAGCTGACTTAGTTAGTCTATCTACAATCACCCAGATTGTATCATTACCTTTCTTTGTTTTGGGTAATTTAGTAACAAAATCCATTGTTATCAATTCCCATTTCCACACTGGCATTTCTAACTGTTGTAACAAACCTGAGGGTTTCTGATGTTCAGCTTTAACTTGTGAGCAAGTTAAACATTTAGAAACATAGGTTGCTATGTCCTTTTTCATTCCTATCCACCAGAAATTCTTTCTTAAATCCTGGTACATCTTATCACTTCCTGGATGCATCGTATATTTAGACTTATGGGCTTCTTCTAATATACGATGACGTAGGTTTCCTAATTTAGGTATCCACATTCTCTTTTTATGTTGGTGCATAGATGTATGTTAACTTCGTCTTTATAGAGTCTTGAGTCTAGATAGGATTAACCAATGCTCAGCATGATAGAAATTAGGGTTTGTATGTAAAAGGGGTATTTCGCACGAAATAGCAATGTTGATTTCGCACGAAATAGCTAGTGTGGTTTCGTACGAAATTGGCTCTCCTATAAATACCTGAGCTGGTTATTCATTTGTAACTTTACGATTTCAGAGCCGAGGTGCTGCCGATTTGTCAAACGATCTGTAAAAGCTGTGAAATCAATAATAAGAAGATAATTAGAGAGAATCAAGCTGTATAAAGTTAGAATCACTGATTCCGCCTTTGATTCTGACTCAAAACTCTTCTGATTGACTCGTTCGGGTCACACGACGATCCAACAAGTGGTATCAGAGCTCAGGAGGAAGAGTTCATACCAATTCAGCTTGTTTTCATCATATTTTCTCACTTCTACTCATTCTTTTAAAAATTAAACGAGATTTTATGGTAAAATGGCTTAAATTTCACATATATCACGTAAAATATAGTATTAACTAATCCTTGAAAGAATTGGACCTAAATTCGACGTAAAACCGGATCAATTGGACAAAAACTTGGCCAACAGTGCTGACGTCATCTGTATTCCGCACGAAAACAGCATCTTATTTCGCACGTAGTCAACTTTGAGGAGCTCTATTTCGCACGAAATCAACATCTGGACCTCATTTCGCACGAAATCAACATCTGGACCTCATTTCGTACGAAATACACCTTGATTTCGTACGAAAGTCGCTATTTCGCATCAAAAGTATCTATTTCGCTTGAAGATGGTGATTTCGTTTGGCTATTCCGCACGAAATAGTCATTTCGTGTGAAAGCTCATTTCGTGTGAAAGCTCATTTCGTGTGTAGACTATTTCGTTTGAAACCGGCATTTCGTGTGAAAGTTTATTTCGCGTGAAGTCATTTCGTTTGAAGACTGTTCATTTCGTTTGAAACTCATTTCGCGTGAACCATTTCGTTTGAAATTGTTTTAAAATCCAAAAATTTTTCTAAGTGTTTGTTGATTATTTCAGGTACTTGAAGATGGATGATTTTCTGAATCCGTTTAGTGACGCTTTTGCTTTCACGGGAAGCACAGGCGATGATACATCAAACAACACAAATGAAAATGTTCCAAATCCGAGTGCGAAGAAAACCCTTTCTGATGCTTTGAGTGTAGAAAGTGCCTATGGCACATACAACAAACCGCCCAAGCTGATGGCGATTGAAGAATACAACAGATGGGCTAAAAAGTTTGAAGAATGGCTAAAAGCTTTTGCATATCTCAGTTGGAAGAAAATGAAGAATGGTTTTGATATGGGAAGAACGGATTATGAAAATATAGCGGATAATGAAGTTGAAAATTTTGTTGCTGAACAAAAAGGCATTGCTTTACTTCATCAGTCCGTGAGGGATGACATAATATCGTTGATTGAATACACAAATTCGAAAGATCTATGGGAGAAACTGAAAGTAAAATGTGTGGGTAGTGCCGAAATTGTTAAAAACAAAAATAAGTTGTTAAGAAAATAATTCAATTTGTTTGGATGTTTGAAAAACGAATCAGTGTCAAAGATGATTGAAAGATTCGGGCATTGGAAGCTGGAACTTGCAAGACACGGAATTGTGTACATGATGCGTGTTAGGTGTATATATAGGTTTAAGTATATTTTAAGCCCTTTTACACTTTCTTTAGCCAAGTTTTAAATTTATAAAACACGATATTTACTAACACTAAACACACATATGGGCAAGTGCACCCATCGTGAGCCTAGTATAGTGTTGGTAAGATACCGAGGTCGTCCAAGGACACAAGAGCTTTTAGTACCGGTTTATCCTCAACGTCCAATCAAATCAAAAAGTTTAGAAAAATGTTTTAAGCTAAGAAAAATAAAAACTAATTAAAATGCTGAAAAATAAAAATAAAAGAAAAACAGATAGACAAGATGAATCACTTGGTTCCGACTCGTGTATAGTGTAACCTTTGATTATTTCCGCACTTTTGCACTTATTTAAGAGATTATCTTAGTTATTGTAGTAGGCCCCTCTTTTGAAGGTGACGTTACCCTCAACCCAGTAGTTTGAGTCAGCAAGGATACAATCCTAAAGGGTCGGATTATTGAAAGATAATGAATTAAGTTATTAATGCAAATTATGGTAGGCCCCTCTTTTGGAGGTGACGTTACCCTCGACTAAGTAGTCTGAGTCAACAGGGATACAGTCCTAAATAGCCGGGTTATAGTATTAATAGTAGTTTAACTTATGAGGGGATCAAAGAGTTTGGACCCCCGCCATCCAATGTCGTTAAGTATTGAAGGAGGTCCTACTAAATTTGACCCAGGTCCATTGCAGGACCTCTAAACGCTGAACAATGGCAAGACTCTTACCAAACCGTTCCCTTAACCCCCGACCAGGTAGCCAACATACCTCCATATAGACCGTGGAGATATGAATGGTGAAAATCTTTTATTTTATATAGACAGTAAAATAATGCCAAGACACCACGGACAAACGATAAGGAAGAATCACCTTCAACATAAGAAACTAGTTATTAAAGTCATTAATACAAAACCAAGTAAAAAGTGTGAAAAGATTAGAAATAAAAAGTATTACACTAGACACTTGTCTTCACCAAGTGATGTAAGAGACTTAGGCAAACATGGCCTTGATTGTCAAGAACTCTTACGATCAATCTTGGATCCCGAGACGACTCACACACTCTATGATGGACAATGGATGATGGTGGTGGATGATGGTGTTATGGTGGTGGTGGGTGGTGGGTGAAGTGTGAGAGAAGTGGTGTGCCAAGGGATGGTTTGAGCTTGAGCCAAGCACTCCTATTTATAGGCTGAACAGAAGCTCGGGCACGGCCCCGTGTCCACATCCTTCTCTTTCTTCATTTAATGCAGCTTGTCTTATTAGAGAATATGAAGAATCACAAGAAATATTCCCAGCTGAGCCTTCTAGACGTCAATATCGAGCTTCCAATGACGATGAAGCCGGTCCTAGTAATGCTGTAGAACATGATGATATTTAGCAAACTCTTGATAATCAGACGGCAGTCAACGATAATCTAGAATCTGATAATTTGCCTATATTCGATTATGGTGATTCAGATTCTGAGGGGGAGCAGATCCAGATATCAAGTCAAACAATTCCAGTCAGTGAACAAGGTGCAAATCAGAATGTCACAAATTTGGAAGGCGAGGTAGATGTTCCAGGCGTGGTGATGCCGAGAACTCTTTCGTACCATCCAGAAGAGCTGATTATCGGAGAATTACAATCAGGCGTTCGCACTAAACGACAAATTGACCAAGGCCTTACTTGTTTTTATTCTAAAGTTGCTCCTTTACAAACAGAGTTTTAACATAGTTGTTTTATTTCGCAGATTGAACCGCGAACATATAAGGAAGCACTAACTGAAGATTCTTGGGTCAACGCGATGCAAGAGGAGCTGAGTCAGTTTGAGAAGTTGGGAGTGTGGAAATTGGTAGACTTGCCTGATGGTCACAGGAAGATAAACACCAAGTGGGTGTTCAAGTGTAAGAGTGACGATCGAGGGATTATTATTCGTAACAAAGCTCGACTCGTAGTCCAGGGCTTTAGTCAGCAGGAGGGTATAGATTTCACTGAAGTATATGCTCCGGTTGCTAGACTTGAAGCAATCAGAATCTTCCTAGCATTTGCATCTTGGAAAGGTTTTAAAGTTTATCAGCTAGATGTTAAATCGGCGTTTCTCTATGGGAAGGTAAAAGAGGAGGTATATGTCGGACAACCACCGGGCTTCACCGACCCAATCCACAAAGACAAGGTCTATTTACTGGATAAAGCGCTGTATGGTTTACACCAAGCCCCGAGAGCCTGGTATGAGACATTGTCTCAACATTTACTTGCCAACAGCTTCATCCGAGTAAAAGTGGATGCCACTCTCTTCACCAAAGAAGTCGACGGACATCTTCTGATAGTTCAAATATACGTGGATGATATCATATTTGGGTCAACAAATGAAAATCTGTGCAAAGATTTTGAAAGAGTTATGAAGCAAAAATTTGAAATGTCATCGATGGGTGAGATGAAATTCTTCTTGGGACTTCAGATTGATCAATTTCCTAAGGGAATTTTCATACATCAAACGAAGTATGTTCATGATATCTTAGAGAAATTTGGGATGTCCGGGACTACTCCAGCTTCCACCCCATTAGGGACGAACCATGGGATAAACCCTGATATCACCAGAGAGAAGGTAGATGAAACGATGTATCGTTCCATGATCGGATCGCTGATGTACTTGACAGCTTCAAGACCCGATATCATGTATCCAACATGCCTCGCAGCAAGATTTCAGTCTAACCCCAGAGCTTCGCATATGGTGATTGTGAAACGGATATTACGCTACCTGAAAGGAACTCCATCACTGGGGTTGTGGTATCTAAGAGAAGGCGATTTCACGCTCGAAGGGTATTCTGATTCTGATTCCGGATGCTGCAAAGTTAACGCTAAATCAACAACAGCGGGGTGCTAGTTTTTCGGACCACGATTGGTTACCTGGCAATGCAAGAAGCAGACTTCTGTAGCTTTATCCACATGTGAAGCTGAGTATGTATCTGCTAGCAGCTGCTGCTCTAAGATCTTGTGGATCCAGCAACAGATGAGAGACTACGATTTGCAATTTCTTAACACCCCTATCTTTGTTGATAGTGAGGCAGCGATAAACATTACAAAAAATCCTGTTCATCACGCTAAAACGAAACACATTGAAATTCGTCATCACTTCATCCGAGACTGTTTCGAGAAGAAGTTGATACGAATTGAGAAAGCTGGAACTTGCAAGACACGGAATTGGAAGCTGGAACTTGCAAGACACGGAATTGTGTAGATGATGCGTGTTAGGTGTATATATAGGTTTAAGTATATTTTAAGCCCTTTTACACTTTCTTTAGCCAAGTTTTAAATTTATAAAACACGATATTTACTAACACTAAACACACATATGGGCAAGTGCACCCATCGTGAGCGTAGTATAGTGTTGGTAAGATACCGAGGTCGTCCAAGGACACAAGAGCTTTTAGTACCGGTTTATCCTCAACGTCCAATCAAATCAAAAAGTTTAGAAAAATGTTTTAAGCTAAGAAAAATAAAAACTAATTAAAATGCTGAAAAATAAAAATAAAAGAAAAACAGATAGACAAGATGAATCACTTGGTTCCGACTCGTGTATAGTGTAACCTTTGATTATTTCCGCACTTTTGCACTTATTTAAGAGATTATCTTAGTTATTGTAGTAGGCCCCTCTTTTGAAGGTGACGTTACCCTCAACCCAGTAGTTTGAGTCAGCAAGGATACAATCCTAAAGGGTCGGATTATTGAAAGATAATGAATTAAGTTATTAATGCAAATTATGGTAGGCCCCTCTTTTGGAGGTGACGTTACCCTCGACTAAGTAGTCTGAGTCAGCAGGGATACAGTCCTAAATAGCCGGGTTATAGTATTAATAGTAGTTTAACTTATGAGGGGATCAAAGAGTTTGGACCCCCGCCATCCAATACCGTTAAGTATTGAAGGAGGTCCTACTAAATTTGACCCAGGTCCATTGCAGGACCTCTAAACGCTGAACAATGGCAAGACTCTTACCAAACCGTTCCCCTAACCCCCGACCAGGTAGCCAACATACCTCCATATAGACCGTGGAGATATGAATGGTGAAAATCTTTTATTTTATATAGACAGTAAAATAATGCCAAGACACCACGGACAAACGATAAGGAAGAATCACCTTCAACATAAGAAACTAGTTATTAAAGTCATTAATACAAAACCAAGTAAAAAGTGCGAAAAGATTAGAAATAAAAAGTATTACACTAGACACTTGCCTTCACCAAGTGATGTAAGAGACTTAGGCAAACATGGCCTTGATTGTCAAGAACTCTTACGATCAATCTTGGATCCCGAGACGACTCACACACTCTATGATGGACAATGGATGATAGTGGTGGATGATGGTGTTATGGTGGTGGTGGGTGGTGGGTGAAGTGTGAGAGAGGTGGTGTGCCAAGGGATGGTTTGAGCTTGAGCCAAGCACTCCTATTTATAGGCTGAACAGAAGCTCGGGCACGGCCCAGTGTCTATTGGGCATGGCCCTGTGTCCACATCCTTCTCTTTCTTCATTTAATGCAGCTTGTCTTATTAGTTGACCACGCCCCCGTGTCCGCTGAGCACGACCCCGTGTGCAGAAGAATCTTTGTACTATGAAGATTTGCCTGGATTGTGCGAATCTTATAGTTGACCACGGCCCCGTGTCCGCTGAGCACGGCCCCGTGGTGGGAAATAGAAGCTTCTACCACTTTGTCTTTTCTGCTGACGCTTGGGCACGCCCCCGTGCTGGCTGAGCACGGGGCGTGTTCAGTCTTCTGTCTTCTTGTTTTGCTTGGTAAGATGTTGTCGTGGGGTCGGGCATGTCACATTTGTTCCTTTTCTTGTATTTATGTTAGATTTTGCTGTCTTTTTACTTCTTTTATTAATTTGAGCTCATTTAATCCTGAAAATACAAAAGGAAGACAAAAGCACACTTTTTCCAACATTAGTACTAAAAAAGGGTTAGTTTTATGCCACAATTGATGTAATTTATATGTTGCATTTTGCGCACATCAAATACCCCCACACTTGAATCTTTGCTTGTCCTCAAGCAAAACTCTTTATTATGTGGCTTTTACATTCCCAAATGGAATGGGTAGAAAAGAAGGTTTTTGGGCTTGTCATAGAGTGTCGGAATTTCCAAGATTCTTTATTTAGTTTTATTTTTATTTATTTACAATCCTATTCGTCATGATTTATTTAGAACTTTTCATAAGATAAATTACTTATTAGGGCATAACATGCCTCTTTAAAATTCTATTTATATACAAGTTCACATACCTCACGGGGGATCACTCAACACTCGGCCGAAGATGTATTTTAGTGGATCACTCGAGAGCGGCATGGAACTTACTCCTACCATATGCTTGCCAAGCAATCAATCCTCCTCCTTTTTAACTTATATACCTTTGTAAATATCAAGAGGACTTTTTGGGTGAAGGGTTAGGCTTGGGTTAAAGGTAGGTGGTTGGGTTGGTGGTTAGTGGTTACTAGAAAAAAGGCAAAAAGCGTAACAAGCGTCGGTTTTCGTAAGACTTTATTTTTGCAACTTTTTATTTTGATGAAGCTATTATTCAAACAAAGTCATTTTTTATAAACTTGTTTGTTTATTTTCTTTTGCTTCATAATCAACACAATTTTTTTTTTTTAAAAGTCATATAAAGAACCGAGCTAGTTACTAAAACAAAGGGTTAAAAATGAAAAAGGTTTTGGTGGGTGAAAGGGTGTTTGTTTGGGTTATGAAATGAAAAGGTTTAGGCTCAAAGGGGCTAACTAGGGGGATTTTGGGTAGGTGGTAAAAAAAAAGAAAAATAATGGTGTAGAAATAAAAAAAGGGTTAGTCCTAATGCCTCCATCATTTACTTACTCGGGTTTAAGTTGGTAAGGACCATGAATGTATCGTAATGGCAAGTTCTAGAGTCGTAAGAACCAAGCGGCTATTCACACCAGAAACGAAAAATGAGCATTTAGTTTAAAGATATGTATTTGTATGCTCAATAAAGGCTCAAAACTCACTTTTGTGGGAATGGGTTTTTATGTGATCAAGTATATATAATTAAATTTTAACTAAGCTTGTCATGCCTTTTCATAATTTTCTTATGTTGGTTCTTTTTATCACGACGCTATCGGTTGTAAATTCGTAAAAATATAACCTTTTTAGAACTTGAAATTCCCAAGTTAAACCTAGACAAGTAAAAAAAAATGAAAATTTTTGAAAAAATTTGGGGTGGTTAGCGGTTCCAATAGAGTTTTGTGTAAGGCTTATATTTAGGACTTGCAAGATTCAAGGTTTTAGCATCCCCCCCACACTTAAATTACACATTGTCCTCAATGTGTCCCAAAAATAAGTTTTTAGGTTGATTGAATGTGTAAAAAGGGTGAAAAAGCAAAAATTTTATGTTACTGGGCGCTGGACATGGCCCCGTGTTGTCCGGGCACGGCCCCGTGTTCAAGTGCTAGTAACAAAAATTAAACAAAAGAAACAGAAGCCTGGACACGGGGGCGTGTTGGGTGAACACGGCCCGTGTCCAGTTACCTGAACTGGGTCTTTTCTGCAGACTGTGCAGCACGGGGCCGTGTTGGGCGGACACGGCCCGTGCCGAACCTACTGTAAACGAAGAAAATCGTCGGATGACTCTGTTTTCCTGCATGGGGTGCTGGTTCAAACTTCCCTTGTTTCCTTTGCTACCTCAAGTGAGTTTTATTCATTTCAACACCATCCAAACACCAAATTAACTAAAACCATCATTTATTGAGTCATAGAGAGAATTACATAATAGTCCTAAAATTAAAATATTAGATAGTTAGGTCAAAAACACAAGAAATCTTAAACCAAGAAGTTCTAGCCTACTATTTATTCTACTAGCAAAATTTCCGAAAAGAAAAATCTCTCGGTTAAAAGTGGCTTGACAAACTTCTTTCTCCGGGTATGGGTTCCTCACACGTCGGCGAGCCATTCTTCGATCTCCCTAGGGAGAAGAAAAGCGGGCTCATTAGCATTAGTTTGAGGAGGTGCAACTTCCACCGGGATTTCTTGGAGTTCTTCAAGAGGAGGTTCCGCCGGAATGTCGTCCCAACCGGTAGGATTTTGGATTCCAAGTGCTAGGTTCCAATCCTCTTGAGGGAGGATTGGTTCCATGGGAGGTGTTACAAGAATGTTTAACCTCTGGTGCAAGAGGTTTATTTCTTGAAAACTGTTTTCCAACCCCACCGAGAGATAATTTATACGATCTATGAGGACCTCCTCTACCGAAGTCATCTCGTCAAGGGCTTCACGTAGCGCCATTACGTATCTTACGAGAGTTGCTTCAATCGATGGCCTCCTTTCCCTTCGACTGTTCCTGGAGTGCGCAGAAGAGGTTCCACTGTTTTGGCTAGACATTCTACGAAAACAAACCAAAAATAGTTCGTTTTAATGAAACAGTACCACGGACACGGCCCCGTACTCAATGAGCACGGCCCCGTGTTCAACTTTCTTCAGTTTTTTAGAACAAGGAATCTTGGAGTTTCAAATTATTTTCTCAACTTATGAAGTATTTTTGAACAAAAATAACTTAAAACAATGTTGTGTAACTTATTTTTAACAAGATTCCTTGAACAAAAACTCAACAATCATCACAATGAAGCTTGAAATCAAGCTTCAATGGAGGTGTTGTTGCAAGAAAGGTGAAGAAGAAGGTAATGGATAAAAGAGGAAAGGACAAGATGTTTGTTAGAACCTTCTTTTAGAACATACCTAGGATGGTAAGTTAGAAAATCCTTTCAAATCTCTGTCCCTGGATGGTCCAAATGTGTAGGATTCTTGGCTGCATTTATAGAAAACGACAGCATGCTGGACACGGCCCCGTGTGCAGGCAAGATCCTGACACATTTTGTGCGTATTCTGACAAAAGTCAGAAGGGAATCTTTCGGTGGACACGGGGGCGTGCTGACCTGGATACGGCCCCGTGTCGGAAGGCTGTTTTATGAAGTGTGTCTATTTTTAAGGAACTTTTCCGGATCGGGTGGTTCCTTACTGGATGGAACAACCCCAAAGTGCCTAAGATACCTTAATTGCTCTAGATTAAGACGAGAACGCAAGAGGTTGTCGGTGAGGGTGATTCCTATGCTATATGTAGGTGGACAAGTCCAACCCTTTTCCGGGCTCTCGTTAAAGAAGGTGTGTGTCGAATCGCTCAGGTCTATGTATGCATCGAACGAAGTCGATGGGGAGTCCTTCACGGTACAATCGACACAGGGACGACTATCGCTCAAGTCCTCACTAGAGTTAGAAGTATCGTCGGAAACAACGAAGTTGTTTGAATGCGGTTCCAACCCTTCTTCTTGGCTATTGTCCTGGAAAAGATCATTGAAATCTTTCCTAAGTTCTTTCAACCAATTAAGAATTAGATCTTCTAATTGAAATAATTCATCGAGAAGAATTTCTCCTAGAAAATCTGGTTGGGAGCATTCAAGGGAGAGATAGTGATTATTTTTACTTTCGCCCCTCTTAAGGATACAAGGAAATGATGGGTCTATATAGTGGGGCTTATAATTTAGAAAATAACATTCTAATTCCTTATGGTTACCACCACATAATTGACACCACGTAGTACCATAACAGTGCTGAAAGTAAAAAGTATCAGTATCACTCATGTTTGTGTTAGAAATTACCAACCGTCGGGATCTTACGGTTCTGTTTTCAGTAACTGAAACTTAGGCACGGGGGCGTGTTGAGTGGGCACGGCCCCGTGTTCAGCTTACTGTCTGACTTAAAACATGATTGCCAGTTCCAATGATTGGGCACGGGGCGTGTTCAGCGGGCACGGCCTGTGCTGAGTTCTGCAGAAGCTGAAAAACTAAGAAAAATCCTAAAAAAATGAAAAATAAGAAAAAACGATTAGGCCGTTGATTCCTAACTTTCTTAAAATCCTTGTGTCCCCGGCAACGGCGCCAAAAACTTGATACGTGTTAGGTGTAAATATAGGTTTAAGTATATTTTAAGCCCTTTTACACTTTCTTTAGCCAAGTTTTAAATTTATAAAACACGATATTTACTAACACTAAACACACATATGGGCAAGTGCACCCATCGTGAGCCTAGTATAGTGTTGGTAAGATACCGAGGTCGTCCAAGGACACAAGAGCTTTTAGTACCGGTTTATCCTCAACGTCCAATCAAATCAAAAAGTTTAGAAAAATGTTTTAAGCTAAGAAAAATAAAAAACTAATTAAAATGCTGAAAAATAAAAATAAAAGAAAAACAGATAGACAAGATGAACCACTTGGTTCCGACTCGTGTATAGTGTAACCTTTGATTATTTCCGCACTTTTGCACTTATTTAAGAGATTATCTTAGTTATTATAGTAGGCCCCTCTTTTGAAGGTGACGTTACCCTCAACCCAGTAGTTTGAGTCAGCAATGATACAATCCCAAAGGGTCGGATTATTGAAAGATAATGAATTAAGTTATTAATGCAAATTATGGTAGGCCCCTCTTTTGGAGGTGACGTTACCCTCGACTAAGTAGTCTGAGTCAGCAGGGATACAGTCCTAAATAGCCGGGTTATAGTATTAATAGTAGTTTAACTTATGAGGGGATCAAAGAGTTTGGACCCCCGTCATCCAATACCGTTAAGTATTGAAGGAGGTCCTACTAAATTTGACCCAGGTCCATTGCAGGACCTCTAAACGCTGAACAATGGCAAGACTCTTACCAAACCGTTCCCCTAACCCCCGACCAGGTAGCCAACATACCTCCATATAGACCGTGGAGATATGAATGGTGAAAATCTTTTATTTTATATAGACAGTAAAATAATGCCAAGACACCACGGACAAACGATAAGGAAGAATCACCTTCAACATAAGAAACTAGTTATTAAAGTCATTAATACAAAACCAAGTAAAAAGTGCGAAAAGATTAGAAATAAAAAGTATTACACTAGACACTTGTCTTCACCAAGTGATGTAAGAGACTTAGGCAAACATGGCCTTGATTGTCAAGAACTCTTATGATCAATCTTGGATCCCGAGACGACTCACACACTCTATGATGGACAATTGATGATGGTGGTGGATGATGGTGTTATGGTGGTGGTGGGTGGTGGGTGAAGTGTGAGAGAGGTCAATCTTGGATCCCGAGATGACTCACACACCCGTGTCCACATCCTTCTCTTTCTTCATTTAATGCAGCTTGTCTTATTAGAGAATATGAAGAATCACAAGAAATATTCCCAGCTGAGCCTTCTAGACGTCAATATCGAGCTTCCAATGACGATGAAGCCGGTCCTAGTAATGATGGAGAACATGATGATATTCAGCAAACTCTTGATAATCAGACGGCGGTCAACGATAATTTAGAATCTGATAATTTGCCTATATTCGATTATGGTGATTCAGATTCTGAGGGGGAGCAGATCCAGATATCAAGTCAAACAATTCCAGTCAGTGAACAAGGTGCAAATCAGAATGACACAAATTTGGAAGCAAAAATTTGAAATGTCATCGATGGGTGAGATGAAATTCTTCTTGGGACTTCAGATTGATCAATTGCCTAAGGGAATTTTCATACATCAAACGAAGTATGTTCATGATATCTTAGAGAAATTTGGGATGTCCGGGACTACACCAGCTTCCACCCCATTAGCGACGAACCATGGGATAAACCCTGATATCACCAGAGAGAAGGTAGATGAAACGATGTATCGTTCCATGATCGGATCGCTGATGTACTTGACAGCTTCAAGACCCGATATCATGTATCCAACATGCCTCGCAGCAAGATTTCAGTCTAACCCCAGAGCTTCGCATATGGTGATTGTGAAACGGATATTACGCTACCTGAAAGGAACTCCATCACTGGGGTTGTGGTATCCAAGAGAAGGCGATTTCACGCTCGAAGGGTATTCTGATTCTGATTTCGGATGCTGCAAAGTTAACCCTAAATCAACAACAGCGGGGTGCCAGTTTTTCGGACCACGATTGGTTACCTGGCAATGCAAGAAGCAGACTTCTGTAGCTTTATCCACATGTGAAGCTGAGTATGTATCTGCTAGCAGCTGCTGCTCTAAGATCTTGTGGATCCAGCAACAGATGAGAGACTATGATTTGCAATTTCTTAACACCCCTATCTTTGTTGATAATGAGGAAGCGATAAACATTACAAAAAATCCTGTTCATCACGCTAAAACGAAACACATTGAAATTCGTCATCACTTCATCCGAGACTGTTTCGAGAAGAAGTTGATACGAATTGAGAAAATTCACACTGACGAACAAAAAGCTGATTTACATACCAAAGCGTTTGATAAAACTCGTTTTCAATATATTTTAAAATTGAACGGTATGAAGCTTTTATCGGTGTCAGAGGAGATTTTTGGCGTAGATGAAGGTACCACTGTAGATGATGTTGAGAAGCAATCTGCAATGGTTTGTCGATTTTTTACTTGTTTTGGTATTTAGGGGGAGTAGGTTATATTTTCAGAAAATACAAAAACAGTAAAAAAATTTCAAAAACCCAAAAACATGAGATATTTTCAAAATACAAAAACAATAGAAAACCGGAAAAGAGCTTGTGTAAAAAGGGAAAATGATAGTACATCGGCTTGACAGTTACGGTATGCTAAAGATATGTAAAGTCTAAAAGTGTTAAGCAGTCTCGCTGATAATGTGCCGATAGGTTTTTACACATTTAGTAGGTTTGTTCGGGATATAAACTTAAATTCAAACTTGCTTGTTTCGTGGGGAACACTACTTGGATATATAGGTAACCCCTGAAATCTCGTTTGAAGGACCCCTCTTTCTGAAATACTAGGTCTTTATACTCAGTGATATATGGGGTATTATCCCGGGACTTCTGATTTTGCGGAAGCAATGGCCTAGTCCCCGTATAATACTTTACTGCTGCTTGCAATAAAAGCCCGCCCTCAGCATAAAAAATGATGAAACATTGAAAAATGCTAATCATGTGCTGTTGTAAAAAAGATCCTCTAAAGGGGACCCACTTAAAGTCGAAGCCATCAACTCTCTGATTTTGCGGAAGCAATAGCCTGAGCTCTTATGGCCCTCGCATTTAACCCCTTACAGATATCATCTGTGGTATACTCACCTGTAAGACTGAATATTGGGATCTGGATACGAGAGTATATTCAAGAGGTGGGACACATGAATGACTTTAAGTTCTTAATACACCTAATTAGTATCCTGAACAGATTGAAATTTGTGTGAGAATTTAAGTGGATCAGTATATCGACAATCTAAGCGAATTGTTTAATTCTGAGTATGAAATCAAAGCTTAACGGTACTTGTGACTTGTCGACAGCTGATATGATTCCCTAACACGCTCACCAAAAATTTGTTTGTAAATAGTTTACTTACTGCTTTTCATTTCTGTTTAGCATTCTAGTATAGAAACTTTATTAAAAATCCAAAAAGATTTTACATTTCTGCTTTATGTTTCCGACAAACCAAAATGGAAAGCTGATCTTCAGATTCATAGTTTGAAGAAGATGCAGGAAGTTTCTGAGCTGGACAGAAGAGTTGGGAGCTTAATATGTTAAACCAATGAAAATGAAAAGTCAAAAAAAGTTCATTAAATTGAAACTTTTAATTTTCAGAAAAATGTTTTGAAAAATTTTGAACAAAAGTCAGTTTTTGTTTTGTCTCAAGTCAACCAAGGTCATTTAGTTGGACTTGGTAGACAAATTGAGTACTCAGGGTCATTAGTTTGGACCTGAATACTTAAGTGGATTATTAAAAAACTGATAACAACTTTAAATATAGTAAAAAAGGAGAATAGATTGTAATGTTATATTCTTGAGAAACAGGAAACAAGATCCCCATGGCAAAGATAGTGTAAAGTTTTGAACCAGAATTCGAGCTCCAGCATATTGAAAGGGGGAGTCTACATTCTGGATCAACATTCAAAGGGGAGTTTGAAGATAGAGATTGAAGGATGCTTACAGTGTCAGACAAATTGGACAGAGTGAGAAGATAGATAAAGACTAAAGACTGAAGATTTGATGCTAAAGACTTCGTCAACATCCAAGGGGGAGTCTGTTGGTGCATAGATGTCTGTTAACTTCGTCTTTATAGAGTCTTGAGTCTAGATAGGATTAACCAGTGCTCAGCAGGATAGAAATTAGGGTTTGTATGTAAAAGGGGTATTTCGCACGAAATAGCAAAGAGCTATTTCGTACGAAATGAAACATTGGTATTTCGCACGAAATAGCAATGTTGATTTCGCACGAAATAGCTAGTGTGGTTTCGTACAAAATAGGCTCTCCTATAAATACCTGAGCTAGTTATTCATTTGTAACTTTACGATTTCAGAGCCGAGGTGCTGCCGATTTGTCAAACGATCTGTAAAAGCTGTGAAATCAATAATAAGAAGATAATTAGAGAGAATCAAGCTGTATAAAGTTAGAATCACTGATTCTGCCTTTGATTCTGACTCAAAACTCTTCTGATTGACTCGTTCGGGTCACACGACGATCCAACATTTTATGGAATCTCCAAATTCCATCTGTTCCTTGTTCTAATTCCTTAATCATTCCTTTTAATTTTTCAGTATCATCCTGGATTACTGATTCTTGTGCTTTTCTAATTTGTTCATTTAAATCCACTTGTAGATTTAATTTAAGAGAACGTACCCTTTTTGGCTTTTCATGATACTTTCGGCTTAAAGCATCTGCCACTACATTTGCTTTTCCTTCATGATACTGGATATCATAATCATAATCACTAATCATCTCCATCCAGCGTCTTTGTCTCATATTCAATTCTTTTTGCCCAAAAACATATCTTAAACTTTTATGGTCAGTGAATATGGTAAACTTACTACCATAAAGGTAATGTCTCCAAATCTTAAGGGCAAAAATTATTGCTCCTAATTCAAGATCATGGGTTGAATAATTCTCTTTATGATTCTTAAGTTGCCTAGATGCGTAAGCTATAACCTTTTGGCGTTGCATTAATACACATCCATAACCTAATTTAGAAGCGTCACAATAAACTACTAAATCTTCAGTTCCTTCTGGTAACGCTAATATGGGTGCATGGGTTAATCTTTACTTAAGAATTCTAAAGGCTTCTTCTTGCTTTGGTCCCCATTCAAACTCAACGGATTTACAGGTTAACTTAGTTAAAGGAATGGCTATTCTAGAAAAATCTCGAATAAATCTTCTATAATAACCGGCCAATCCTAAGAAACTTCTAACCTCGGTTGGTGACTCAGGGGTTTTCCATTTGGTAATCGCCTCGATCTTTGTTGGATCCACATGAATTCCTTCATGATTGACTAAATGTCCAAGAAACTGTACCTGCTCTAACCAAAATTCGCACTTTGAAAACTTAGCATAAAGTTTTTCCTTTCTTAATAGGCTTAAAAGTGCGTGCAAATGCTTTGCATGTTCCTCTTTACTTTTAGAATAGATGAGAATATCATCAATAAAAACAATTATGAATTTATCCAAATATGGCTTGCATATTCGATTCATCATGTCCATAAATGCGGCTGGGACATTGGTTAAACCAAATGACATGACAGTAAATTCATAATGACCATACCGCGTTCTAAATGCGGTTTTAGGAATGTCCTCTTCCTGTACCTTTAACTGATGATATCCTGATCTTAAATCGATTTTTGAAAAAAATCGAGCTCCTTGCAATTGATCGAACAGATCATCAATTCTTGGTAATGGGTACCGGTTCTTAATTGTGACCTTGTTCAATTCACGGTAGTCAATGCACATACGCATTGATCCGTCCTTCTTTTTAACGAATAAAATTGGTGCTCCCCACGGCGATGAGCTTGGTTGTATGAATCTCTTCTCTAATAATTAATCTAACTGTTTCTTTAGTTCCTACATTTCAGCGGGTGCCAAACGGTAGGGTGCTTTGGCAATTGGTGCTGTTCCTGGTAGTAGATGAATTCTGAATTCAACTTCTCTCTCCGGCGGTAGTCCTGGTAATTCTTCTAGGAACACATCTGCAAACTAAGACGCTACTGGGGTGTCCTTTAATTCTTTTCCTTTAGTGTTAGTGATTATGGAAATCAAATATACTATAGATCCTTTTCTTATATAACTTGCAGTTTTCATCACAGAGATGAATTTAGTGGATCTAGATGGTTTATCACATTTAATTGTGATCTTTTCACCCTTTGGTGAATTTACTTGAATTTACTTTTGATCACATAAAATATTAGCTTTATTGGCTATTAACCAATCCATTCCTAATACGATATCAAATCCTGCCAGATTCATTGGGTAAAGATTTGCAATATACTTTTGGTTTAAAATTTCTACTCTTGCTCCCTGCAAGATTTCAGAAATCCTAACCGTTTCTCCATTTGCCGTCTCTACTAAACATTCTTGTGGAAGTTTAGTTAATGATTGATTAAGAAGTTTGCAAAACGTAGTATTAATAAAACTTTGGTTTGCACCAGTGTCAAATAATACTTTAGCAAATATATCATTAACTAAAAACGTACCGGCTATCACATCCGGAATCATTCTGGCTTCATCTGCTGTTAGAACAAATGCTCTAGCATTTTTAGTGTTCTTGTTGTTCGGAGCTGGAGCCAATTTCGGACAGTTTGGCTTGATATGACCTTTTTACCCACAGTTGAAGCATAGTCAATTACTGGATTTCCTTCTTCAATCTTCTTCCTTGTGTCCTGGTAACTTACAGAAATTGCAGTGAGCGAAACATTTTCCCGAATGCTTCTTCTTGCAAGTCTTACAGTAAGGTGTAGAGGTAGAACCTATATTCATACGGTTGGAATTCCCAGAACGGAATTCTTGGGTAAGCCTCTGTGCTAGGTTTTTCCTCTGGTCTTCTTCTCGTGTACGGACTAATTCATCAGTCAAGGTGTTTGCTAGTTCTACAGCTTCTTCTATGGTTTGAGGTCTAGCTGCCTTGACTACATGTCTAATCTCTCCAATTAATCCCCAGATATAACGGGAGATTAATACTGGTTCAGGTGATGCAAGGGTTGGTACTATTCTAGCATATTCAAAGAATGTAGTAGTATAACCCTTACTATCTACCCCGATCATCCTTAGGTTCAGAAACTTATTCGCTATCTGTTCCTTTTCATTGGGAGGGCGGAATTTTCTTTCTACTGTATTTTTAAATTCCTCCCACTCCATGTTGTAAATCCTGTCACTTCCTCTTGACTGGAGGATAGTGTTCCACCATTCTAAGACTGAGTTCTTAAACAGATTAGAAGCAAACATTATCTTGTCTTCTTTAGCACACTTGCTTATTTTTAAAATAGCCTCAGTCTTTTCTATCCAGCGTAGAGCTGCAATGGGTTCTTCATTGCCCAAGAATTCTATCGGTTTACAGGACCAGAATTCTTTGTAAGAACAACCATAAGGCATGGTTCTTCTTCTTTTGGGAATGGGCACTTGAAGTACAGGTCCATTGTTTACACGGTTTTCCGGTTCAGTTGATCGCTTACTGCTATGATTACTTTTATTTTCCGCATCCTTAACAGTTTGAAGAATATATGGCATTGCATCTATAATTCCTTGTGCCACTATGTGTTGGATAGCACTATTATCCACTTGGTTTTCATTGTTATTGTTGTTGTTCGGATTCTCATTAACCAAGTTAATGTTACTCTGATTATCGTTATTCAGATTTTCTTGATTTCCTTCGTCGGCCATCTGAATTTTAAACAGTTACCACGTATTAATATCACAAAATAATATTTAATATAGTCAATCACATGACACGCACTTTGGTCAAAAGAGTCGATCATTGCGACTTTACTCTATTCATATAATTTGCATCTATTACATACCAGTACTGAAATTAAAATTACAATACCGACGGAAATTTAAAGTTACACTACTAATAATAGGCATCCGTAGTTTTTTTTTCTTTTCATACACATACACACATATCATATTATTTTTTTATTAATATTATTATTACTACCATTTCCACCATCACATTCATGGATATGGATTCATCCAGAAATCCATATTGCGCTCGTCGTATTTCCAGACGAGTCGCTCTCCCACCTGTTGCATCCTTTCACTACTCTCTAAAATTTCCTCACCAAATGTCCTAAGTTCTTGTACATTGTCTGCACTCATTGGGGGTGTAGGTTCTAGGACTGGGTTCAGAATCTGGGGTGCGGGATTATGGTACGGAGGTATAGGGGCCTGGTATGGGTAAGGATTTTCTAGAATCTCCCTGATGAATACATCATTATCATAATAGGGATCTAGAGGATCCAACCCTGGGTAGGCTCCTAGGTTTGGCATGGGTATGTCTTCGTGTATCGGTAACGTTGCACATAGTCCCTATTGTCATCCCACCATGGGTCATAATTTGGGTCTAATGGATTTGGTGCTGGTACCCTAGGTATTTCCTCCGGATCAAAATCATGCATTTCTACTTGATTTTCAGGGTTTTCTATTTCCATCGGTTGGTCAGGAATTGGTGGTTGGGGTGCTATCATTTATTCCAGGTTAGGGTCAGCTGCAGTGGTTGCTAGGATGTGGATGTTGGCTATACCCCTATTAATCATGTCCTGGGCATGGGCATCGGTTTCTCTTTTAGTTGCTGCTAGTACTCTCTGGTCTTGTAACTTTTTCATACGCTTCCTACACTCATGTGCCCCTCGACTGAACCATCCTCTCTTTTTCTGAGGGAATGGCTCTTCGGACTGAGCTTTAAACACGAATATTCCTTCTTCTGTATCAGCAGAATACCCTGAGAGGGCAGGCTGAGAAGAGGCACCTTCGCTTCTAGGCGAACCAGACAATTGACGGTACGCATCAGATGGTCCTTGGTCGCTCATACTGTAAACTAACAAATAGTCAAATAACACATAACAAGAAATATAATTATGCACGTATTCCCGTAATTTATTTCCTAACAATTTAAATTTTGATGTCAGCAGAACACTTCTGTGGCTCAATCAGTGGCTTAGCTCTGATACCACATTCTGTCGCAACCCCCGATCCCTATTACCTCGGGAACGGGCGGCCGCGAGCCAGTTTCGGTGGTATCGTGTGTTTAGTCAATTTTGGCAGCGGAATTTACATCAGGACCGTAGTTAGGAAATATTTTATCAGAGTAAAATACCACACTTTCATAATATTAAACACATGGGATAAAACCCAAGTTTTAAGTACACACGTTTTCATAGGAATAAATCCTATTTTTATTTAATAAAAACATCTATTTCTTTTTAGGTAACTTTATTGCCACTTTTCCAAGCCTTCAGTGCTGTCCAGCTGGCTTCTATTTGGCTTTCACATTTTGTTACCTGAAACGCGTTTAAAAACATTTTGTCAGTGGGAAATACTGGTGAGTGAATCCCAGTTTAACTAAGTTTAAATAAAATCTATTGTACAATATTGAGGGTGATCTCGCAATTACATTTGTTTCCAAGTTATATCAATTAACATCCATGGTACTGTCAAACCCGACTTGTGGAAATGTTACCCCTCGTAAGGCAGTAACATAACTTTGTATACAAAATCCCAACATACTCATGATAATTGTATTCTTACAAATACTCAATAACTGTTTAATATATAATTAATCGTATGAGGTTTTGTAAAAACAATTTACAAAAAGGAGATTACTCACATTGCTATCTTAGATTATCCTTTAGGGTTTCCCGGTGACAATCTATAATTTACACAAATGCACACGTGTTAGTATAATAACCCAATTTAACATTAGTAATACCCTCCCCGAGACGACATTCCAACGACTACGTCAGGTAGAACCACGACAGCCGTTACGGAACCCTATATCAATCGAGCAGAGTATCTAATACGTATCCAGGGGTTATGATACTTACAACGGAGCAGAACTTCGTTATTTAGGGGGGTATTATACCCGAGTATAGCTTCTACTATTAAGAAATTGAGTGAGAAAGTCGAAATTTGAACGACGTAAACTGAAGGCCCGAAGCCCTCTTATATAGGGCCTGGTTTTGGGCGCTACGCGGCCCGCGTAAGGTGTAGCCAAGAGGCTACGCGGCCTGCGTCAAAGATGGTCAACGGTGTAGCTGATCCGGGTCATCGACTAGCCTTGCCACAATGATGACACGTGTCATCACCGGGTGTCACTGCGTTCTCGACCGCTCGCGGCCCGCGTAAGGGTTGAGGGGTGGCTTACGCGCCACGCCTCAAACCCAAAAATTGAATTTTTAATTATTTTTTATAATATTCAAGGTATTCGGGGTCCGTTTTCGCGTATGGGGTGTATTTTAGGACATATTGGGATATTTTAAATATTTTTAGGGTGTCGGAAAATTTATGAGGGTATCGGTTTTCTTTAGGGTTGTTATATATAACTTTTTATTATTTAATATATAAAATTACATTTATTTAACTCGTGTAATACACGGGGTTCTAACCTAGTTATTTTTATATAATAAACTATTTTTATATTCTTATTTTTTAAAATAATAGAATATATTAAATTTAATTTAAATTTAAATAACAGTATAAATATATATCATAAGTGAAAATTATATATTACCTATATTTAGGCCGCTTAATACCAACATATTTATGCACAATTTGTCATCTGAAGGTTCCTAAGTTTTATTAAGGGGTATTCCAAAGAGAGAGAGGGGGGTTGAGTTGTTGGCCAGGGGCGGACCTATAGCTTATTAAGGGGTGGCGTCCGCTACCCCTTGGTCGGAAAATTTTTGGAAAAATTAGTGTAAATTTTGGAAAATTTTCACTTTTTTCGATTTCGTTACGGCTTATTTATAAAACGTTACCCCTTGGTCGGAATCCTAGATCCGCCACTGTTGTTGGCTGAAAATGTGGTCATACAACTTCAACATGTGTGGGGCGGACGGGCCCAACTTGGTTAGGCCTGTTGTGTACAAGGCTTTCATGCTTGCAGGAAAAGTTCGCCCTTAATTAAGACAACCAGAGAGATTTTAGACATTTGATGACAAGTTTTAGTTTTGATTTTACTTTTCCTTGCCATATGCACATTGGTTTTTTTTGCTATAGTTTTCTAGCCTAAAGTTGAAACTGAATTTATAAATCTCAAAGTAAAGTTAGTTTTATATTGTTACTTTTGGAAATCCTTAACAATCGATTCTCTACCCTATTTCAGTTTGTTTTATATTAGTCGCTTATATGCTTAGGTCGTTTATCCTAGTTGTTCCTATATCAAATGCATGTCCATAAATTTGGTGGAGCTGAGACTCATTGGAAGGTAGGAAACCGGATTTCATCATACAAACATTCATAAACAAGATGGAATACAACAACTACAATCAAACACAATTTATACCGGTCTCATCATCTCTTATACGCTCATATACAACACTTTGAAAATCATTTATTTCCATTTATGCATCCATGCGAATGATGCAACGAAGACCTTCACCTTTAAGCATCAGATCAAAGGCTTTATTGATCTCAGAAAACGGCACTTCATGTGTTATGAATTTCTCCAACTCTAGTTCCTGCAACAAATCAAACAACTCGCTTGTTGTCGTGCTTCTTTTACATATTCTCATTATTTTATAAATAAATGGACTTTGAATGTATGTGTTACCTTGTTCATATACTTTTCAACAACAGAAGGAATATCAGATCGCGGTTTATAGTTTCCAAAGAAGGTACCCTTCAGAGTCCTTTCGTTCAACACATTCAGGGGACTTGTCTTGAACACAGCGTCTTTATGCGGAACACCCACTAGAACGGCAACACCCCAACCCTGCACCAAAACTCACCACAAAATATTAAATAAAACTATGACGAATGTTAAATAAATAAGCATGCGAATGGTATATAGTAAGTCCATACATCATGAACACATTCAAAAGCAGAGATCATAGCATCAATATGACCGGTGCATTCAACACTCCTATCAACTCCTCCATTAGTCAACTCTGCAATCACTTCTTGCATTGGTTTCTTGTAATCTTTTGGGTTCACAAACTCTGTAACCCCAAATTTCTTTGCTATTGTAACAAAAACAAAAGTAAGTATGATTAGTTTATGTGTATACACATTTTAGCTGCAATATACGTACATTTTTTAAAACTTACCAAGCTCAAATCTATTGGCATTGAGATCAACCCCAATGATCCTTGAAGCACCAGCAATTCTTGCACCTTCAGCAGCCTAATCACCAATAATTCATTAGCAACTAAAATACATTCATACAAATTAGATATTTTAAGAGTCACAATTTGTGAAAACTTACAGCAAGTCCCACAGCTCCCAGACCGAATACAGCCACTGAAGAGCCTTTTTTCGGTTTTGCAACATTCAAAGTAGCTCCTAGCCCTAAGAAACAAAAAAATATTTTCTTTAAGGTAAAAAAAATCTAACAAAACAAGTGATCAAGTAGTCTAAATAGATGTGTACCTGTGGAGATCCCACAGCTGAGGACACAAACTTTATCAAGAGGAGCATCAGGGTTGATCTTTGCAAGACATCCAACATGAACAACCGTGTACTCGCTAAAAGTAGAAGTCCCCACAAAATGGAAGATGGGTTTGCCGTTGATCGAGAATCGAGATTTCTGATCGTGAAGCATGACTCCCCTGTCGGTGTTGATCCTGAGAAGGTCACACATGTTGCTCTCTTCGGACTTACAGTGAGCACACTCTTTGCATTCTCCTGTGAAAACAGGAAGCACATGATCCCCTGGCTGAAGATCAGTCACTCCTTCCCCAACACTCTCCACAACCCTGTGTTGTTCATTTTAATTAAATCAATCAGATTATATAATTCAAACTAATAAATGTTATACAACTTTTTAATTAGATACAAGAATGGAACATACCCTCCAGCTTCATGTCCTAAAATTCTTGGAAATACAGGATTTTGCCCCTGCAGTAATTAAAGCTTCAAGATTAGATAATTGATCTAAAAAAATAATAATAATAAATAAAATTGATTGAATTTAAAATGCTTACTTTGGCTTCCCAGAAGTACACATCAGTGTGGCAAAGGGAAGTGAAGAGGATCTTAATTCGGACTTCCATTTTCTGCGGTGGCGCCACTTCCACTTCTTCGATCACCAGCGGCTTTCCGGCTTCCCATGCCACCGCGGCTGTTATATCAGTTAAACTTACATGTTTACATCCATGATCAGGTTATAAAAAGACTTGAGAGGTTGAAGAAAAGTAGAAAACGCTTACCTTTGCATCGAATCACTTGACCATTAGTGCTCGACATAATTGTAACTTAATCACTGTAAAGAATCTGATAAAAGTAGTAATTGTTTTTGTTTACTGTTTGATATGAATCTACAATATGAAGATTTGGGTATTTATAGGGAAGATATAAAATAATTTAATGTTTTTAACAGCTATTTTGGTAGAATAATGAACTAGAGAAGTTGTTATTTGTGAGTTGAATAAGTTAGCAATCAAGTGGCTAAACCAGAAACTAGATACCAGGAACCAGGTTTTGGGTTTGTTGGGTTCTGAATAAAGAGATGCTTATATGCTTATTATTTTACTACACAAGTTGTTATAATTTTATCAAAACTTACTTCTTATTTTACAATGTATATAAAGAAAATCTGAAAAGCATAAATTCTTTCGAAAAGTTTTTATTCAGTATTTGAAAACCTAAATATATTATTTAAAATCTAATTCAATAATAATATAAAGGAGACTGAATAATCAACGAATGATCTTTTTAAAAGATTCAGATTATAAATCTACATCTTTAATTAGTGTTATAAAAGGAATGCCCGATAAAGTAAAAACAAAACAAAGTGCATTAAACTAGATATAAGACCACTGGGTGTGGGCATAGTTTGGTGGCGTTTATGCCTTTCCACGCTGCACACACCACCCCAGGAACGGCGTTGTGTGTGGGGCGGACCGTCTTTCACCGGCATTGAGGCAATAGTTGGGTCGACGTGGCGTTTGTCTATTGGCGTGGCTAATAGTGACTAATAGCCACCAGACCCCAACGGCATAAATTTAAAAAAAAATGTCTATTGGCGTTTTTCTTTAGAACAAACTAGAAAAGTCAACCGTCGCTTGTATAAGAAGCAATAGAAAAAAATAAAACCATTTTGCTGTTAATATTTGCCGGTGCTTTTGTATTAGTTAACTTATGACCCTTCCTAACCATGGTAATTTTTCCAACATTCGTTTGGCTGATAATTTGGCATCCGCTAACTCATTGACTAACTTCGAATTCATGATCTCCATTCTTAGCCGGCCTTTTCGTTCTCGACTTAATTCCGACTTTACATCATCAATAACCGCAGGAACCTTTTCATGTTCACGGCTCCGCCATGCGGCACGTTCTTCGTTTAACTTTTTTAAACATTGTTCAAGTTTCTTTTTTGAATCTCGTCTTTCCGTTTCAAGATCATGAATACGGGCCCGGGCCGATTCAAGTTCTGATTCAAGCACCGACACTACCCCAGCTTGTTCTTCTAGAAGCTTTGATTCACCATAGATTCGTTTTGCGTCTTCTGAAGCTTTCCATGAATACGGGTCCCAGTTGGTTGCATCCTCCATCGCAGAGTTGGAAAAATGGAATGTTGGTTCAAGCTACAAGATTATAGAAATCAAATTTAACAAATTATCAAGATATTGGTTTTTCGAAACGCGCATCCAAACGCCCCTAAACTTGCATTGCCGACCAAATATAACATCATAGTCATACAAACATAGTTCTGTCCATTTATATCAGTTTTCCTTCGTAATCTTCATTTTGGGTCCAAAACATAACCCATAAAAAATATACGTATTAAATAGTCGAAACAAATAGGACCAACGGTTATGTACTTATGTTCATGTTAACTGTCATTTACGATTACTGGACATACTTCGACTTTAAATGTCAAACAAACTACTTTTATTTTTCTAATTTCAAAATAGAACTTTGTGCCGACATATGTACCAAAAAATCATAATTTTGGAAAATATAAGTGACATTCAAAGTCAAAGTACATTACTAAGTGATCAAAGTATACCTTGTGATGAAGCATATTCCTTGAGCCAGTAACAGAATTCGGGCTTTGTGGAACTTCTTTCATATGAAAATCAAATGACTTCCTATTGTGTCAAGCAGGGGAATGAATCCCCGGATGATCGATCGCGGGCTGCAAGTAATAGATCATTCAAAGTCAACTTCAAGATTCAAGTGATTTTCTAAGTCAACATCAATATTCAAGCTTTTTAAGTTTTCTACTCAAAGAATCAACTTTTTTTGCTCAAAAGTCAAACATATACTTTTTTAAGACATGAAAAAACAATGGTTCTTCCCAAATTTAGAATTCTTTTCTTCTTTAATTTAAAGATTCAAAAAAAAAAAAACAAAGAAAATCAAAATGTGAATCTAAAACTAATATGAAGTAGCTTAAGTGTTGGTCAAAATGAAACAATTTGTAGTTTTTGGTAAACATAATCTCCAAAATCCAATGATATGTATGTCTTCGATAAAGACATGTCATCTTCTTCGGCATCCACCTTTTGCTCACCACGTCCATGTCCACCTCTGCCTATGTTTGTCATCCTCTCAAAATCTTTACTTACTCGGTCGACACCTTCATCTACCGTTCATCTTTAGTCGATAACATTTTTAATGTTTAGAAAAAAATATTGAAATATAAATACCAAGTCAAATACCTTAAACCTACATAATGAAATCTAGAAATCTATCTAATGGACCAGTACCGGATCTAAGTTTGAAGAATGAAACCCAATTGATGAAATGAGTTTAATTATAAATCGATAAGCTAAACAACCAAAAACATAAGATCAATGTTGTCGAAAGATATTAATAACGTTAACCAAGTTTTGTACCTAATATCCCAAAACCCATTTCTCACTTTCTAATTTCTATCTAAACCAAAATCCTTTCCTGCACACAACCACCAACCCCATCTATCTCTCACTTCTGATCCATCACCCCCTTCATGAACAGAAAACGACGTCGTTCTTATCGACTGTTTCGCCATAAATCCATGCGGCGGGAACCCTTTTTCCGGCACCGTTGTACTGAAATTCTTCAAAATCGGCTTCTTGCCGCCGATTTTCACTCAAATCTTCTTTCAGTATCTTTGACCAGTTCGGCACATTGTCACTACTATCGGCTTAATGTAGGATACAAAATTGATAAAAGGATTGAAAAATTTACCGCGACATTGTCGGATCTTCCACAGCCACAGAGGATGATTGCCGATGGCTTCTGCTTCGTTGGATGCGTTGATTATTGCCAGACCTTTTCACTACCAGTTTACGAATCACAAAAGATTAATATTAGAAAACAATACATTTACTGAGGAATATTAAATATATTTGTATATCCCCAAAAAGAAGTACACACAGCAAAAACCTTCAACCTTACAGATACAAACCGTCGGAAACACTCCATGTGTCCGTTTTTCTTGTAATCTTCATATTTTCCGGCAAGATTTCGCCATCGGATAAAAACCTTTTAAAACGCTTCTTTTTGCGGAGCCTCAAATCCCTCAGTGCTGAACCCTCAAATCAGTTCTAAACCCTTAAATCCCTTCTTGTTGTTGCCACTGTTGGGGTTGAGACGTTGACGATGACTGTGACACCAGCGCGGCGTCGAAGCGGTGGAAGGGTGAAGCTAGGGTTTACTATCGCATGTCTTGTCACACCCCCAAAATCCACCATGCGGAGTATCACCGCTTGGAGGCGTGACGTGACTAGGATTGAGCCACCAATCATATTGAACAACATACTTAAGTAAATAAAACCAAACACAATACGATTGGTGACCAAAAGGAAGTAAACCGATTTTAGGTTAACAGCGGAAGCATAAAACATAAGTTCAAAACGTAAGTCCATAGTTCATAAGTTTAAAGTCCAAAACGTAGGTTTAATAAGTTCATGAAGTTTATTTATTAAGTACGGGACATATCAGTTCGCATCCCACAACGACCACCTCCATATGCAAGCTCCATAGCATCTAATGACCTGCAAAGCATGTAATAACGAGTCAACAACAAAGTTGAGTGAGTTCACGGTTGGTTGTCCATTTTAGAGTTGTTTCCAAAAACATAGTTTAATCTCATTCGGCTATCCAGCGGTGGGGGTTACCCCATAGTTCAAAAACGTTTATTAGTTAACCATCCCATGTTCACCTTCCCTGGCTATCCAGCCCGGCACTTTGGCCGTGGGGAGCTACCCCAGTGTTTTAAACTACCAGACTCGTTTATCATATCGACTACTAACAAAAGAAATCAATTGTGCCCTAGCGTCGGTGTTCTATCACCACCGACGTGCCATAGTCCATTAGTACACACTCGTCCAACTGGCACGGTGTGCGGTTTGTTAAACCTAATAGCGCTATTAACTAATGACCCGCTCGCCATAGCCTCGGCGATTAAGTCGATACAAAAAGGGAGGGACTTCGCTGATAGAGTTCTAGTCCAGTAAGTCTAACACGTCCCAACAGGACGAGGAATTTACATTCCTGAACACGTCTCAAAGGACGAGGAATCCCTATTCCTGTACCCATTCTCATTCCCACCAGGAATTTACCATGCTTTGTAGAAAAGTGTGAACTCACCTCGGTTTGCTCGGTTAGATTCTCAAATATAGTTAACAGTCAAGGTCGGTCAATCACGTCCTAATAAGGTACGAATAACAATCAGTTTCTCATGCATAACACGTATCCTACGTATGGTTTATTTGCACATTACTTCTACCACATAACAGGTACACACTTTAACGATTTATGCCCATATAAACTTCCCATCCATTCCCCACTCATAAATAAACATACGATATTGCACGTAACACATATAACATGTTAGATCATTCACCGATAGCATACTCGACATTTAGACACGCAAGTCACAACTTATGTCAATTCAGCATTAATATTCAAAACCGGCTGTTTTCGGACATTTAAATAAAATAGTTAAATTATTCCAAAAATTCCCAAATTTTTTACAGGATGTCTTAAACGTTCCATATTTTATTGTGTAAAAATATCGGGGTCCGGTTCATTACCAATATTTTATAAAAATTCATATTCCGGACTAAACTCAGATTTATGTATTTCTGACCACAGTCCACGGAACAATTTATTAAAAATTCATCGAGTGTCCGATTTACGAAATTCCAGTGGGGTAGTTACAAATGCATCGGTTGTCATCTACTGTACAAATTTCATGGTCCGATTCATCACAAAACTCAGGTTATGACTGAAAGTATGACACCCATTTATTGCTGTCAAAATTCAGCTTAAGTTGCTGTTACAAATTAACACTTTAAAAATAGTAAACGAAGTCCAAAAATTACGATTCCGGTGCCATTAGAACCGTATTTCATAATAACATATTTTAGATTCAAAATATCGGTTTTTCGTTAAGTTTATGACCTGTTTACAGCCAACTGAAGTTGGCTGTAAAAGTTGGACAGATTCTGATTTTCAGTGTTTAACCTTCTAAATCGTGTTCGATCGATTCCGTTAACAAGTTTAGTGACCACAACAACATGACACATTAATATTAATCAGTAAAACATCAGATAATCAACCAATAATCATAATCACACAAGATCTACATGATTTACACTAATATTCATCCATTAACCACCTTGTTCATCACTTTAGTAGACTTTTAGTTGGTGATCTTATATGTTAGTGATTCTCAACCGACGAAACTCTTATTAACCACTTTAGAATAGATCAAGAAGATGTTTAGAGTCACTTACTACTAGCTCGAGGCTAGGGAAGATTCAAGGCGAAAACTAGGTGGTTAATAGCGAATGGAGAAGGTCCTTCAACTTCCGAGCGCACCAAGCTTCGTTGTTCACCTTCTTACACCTTAAGGAGTGTTTAGATTGTGTTGGAGGATCAAAGAAAGATGGAAGTGAGGTTAGGGGGTGTTGGCCGTGAGCTTGTTGGGAGGGAGAGAGAAGAGTTGTGGGGATGTGTAGAAGATGGGTACTTATGATCCAATATATATTTTCTAAACTCTTTTGTTCATAGGGTATTATGTCTAGTTAGTACATGACAATATCTTTCACCAAATCAAAATGAATCTACTAGGATTGTGAGAAGATTACATAAATCTTCTATTTAGGCATGTGGGCCGATTTTGTGAAGATATGGGGAGGGGTCTAAGTGTAAACTTTAATCAATAAGAAATCTAAACAAAATATTTTCAAGATCTTATCATATCCAATCAAGATCTCATGGAAGATCACTAGAGATTTAGGAAGATATTAGGAAATATTTGTAAATCTTTGGGTGGGGTCCATAGGACCAAAAATCGGTTGGGGGGGGGGGGGTTCTTGTTGCAATTTTTCTAACTAAGTGGTAATTGATAGTTAGAGTGCAAGTAACTTGATAGTATATGTTTGTGTGATAATTTTTGGTGGGTGTTATGGTATTCGGGGATCACGACTAGTCAAGAATAATTAAATAATGGTTTTGACAATTATTTGGTGTCCCGGGTAATGTCCGGTTGTTCGGTCGGATACTGTTTCGTTAAAGTGTTTAATTGTTCCGTAGAGTGTCTTATATGTATATTTTTGTAACACAATTAATTCCTAACACTCAGGAAAATATTCAGGACCATTTAGTCAGGTTTTCTGCATACTACTAGTATGTTAACACGCACATGTGAATATAACACAGAAATCAGAGAGCAGTTAAATATTTCCACACAGTCGTCAAGCACTTTAATTATCATTAATGAATTGTACGGAATACATGGGATTTTGAGGGTTGTCACATTCTCCCCCTGTTAAGAGAATTTCCTCCCGAAATTTAGCGCGTGGTTACTGAGGAAGCTAGTTAAGTTGCGTTGTTTTCCAGATTTTCCTGGGGTGTCACATCATCCCCCCGTTGATTTGGAATTTCGTCCCGAAATTCTGCAGTAGCTTCAGCCTCAGTAGTGTTTGCGTTTTTCTTAAACAGCTGGGGATACTTGAGTTTTATTTGGTCTTCTCGTTCCCAGGTATACTATGGGCCACGACGAGCATTCCAACGAACTCGGACCAGAGGTATCCTGGTATGCTTGAGGATCTTAACATCTCGATCCGTAATCTCTACTGGTTCCTCGACGAATCGCAGCTGGTCGTCGATTGTGAGTTCCTTAAGAGGAACTATGAGGGTCTCATCTGACAGACACTTCTTCAGATTCGATACATGGAAAACATTGTGAACTCCGCTGAGTTCTTCAGGTAGATTCAACCTGTAGGCGACTTTGCCAATTTTCTCGGTGAATTCGAATGGTCCGACATATCGCGGGTTGAGTTTGCCTCGTTTACCAAAGCGGACTACACCTTTCCAAGGTGAGACTTTGAGTAACACTCGCTCCCCAACCTGGAGCTCGAGTGGTTTTCTTCCCTTATCAGCATAGCTTTTCTGACGGTCACGAGCTGCCGCCATTCGCTGTCGTATCTAAGCAATTTTCTCGGTGGTATCTACCACAAGTTCTGGGCCAGTGATTTGGTTGTCACCAACTTCTGCCCAACAGAGAGGTGATCGGCATTTGCGTCCGTACAATGCCTCAAACGGAGCGGCTTGGATGCTGGTGTGGTAGCTGTTGTTGTACGAAAACTCCACTAGCGGGAGGTGCCTTTCCCAGCCATTACCAAAATCGATTACACATGCCCTAAGCATGTCTTCAAGGGTTTGGATGGTATGTTCAGATTGCCCATCCGTCTGCGGGTGATAAGCGGTGCTCATATCTAAACGTGAGCCAAAGGACTTGTGCATTGCTTGCCACAGTTCAGAAGTAAAACGTGCATCACGATCAGATATAATAGAGGTTGGCACTCCGTGCCTTGATACCACTTCCTTTAGGTAAATGTCTGCAAGAGTAGAAAACTTATCCGATTCTTTGATAGCCAGAAAATGTGCAGACTTGGTTAATCGATCTACGATCACCCAAATGGTATCGTTTCCCCGTTGAGATCTGGGCAGGCCGGTAACGAAATCCATGGAAATTTGCTCCCATTTCCATTTCGGGATCTCCGGTTGTTGAAGTAGGCCTGATGGTTTCTGATATTCAGACTTGACTCTCGCACAAGTCAAGCACTTGCTGACGTAGGTTGCTATGTGGGCTCTCATGCCAGGCCACCAGTATGTGGTCTTTAAGTCGTGGTACATCTTATCCGAACCAGGATGTACTGAATAACGAGACTTATGTGCTTCATCCATCACAAGCTCGCGTAAGTTGCCATAGAGTGGAACCCAAATACGCCCTGTTACATAGTAGGCACCGTCTTCCTTTTGTTCTAGTCGTTGCCTCGATCCTCGTAGGGACTCAGCCCTGATGTTCTCTGCTTTCAATGCTTCGACCTGGGCATCTCGAATTTGAGCGGGAAGGTTGGATTGGATGGCAAGCTGTAAAGCACGTACACGCCTAGGTATGGTATCCTTTCGACTGAGGGCGTCGGCCACAACATTGGCTTTACCCGGATGATACTTGATTGCGCATTCATAATCGTTCAAGAGCTCAACCCATCGGCGTTGACGCATGTTTAACTCCTTTTGCTTGAAGATATGCTCGAGACTCCTGTGATCGGTGTAAATGGTGCACTTGGTACCGTACAGGTAATGTCTCCATATCTTAAGCGCGAATACAACTGCTCCCAGCTCCAGATCGTGAGTAGTGTAGTTCCTTTCGTGAACTTTAAGTTGGCGCGATGCGTAGGCAATGACCTTGTCACGTTGCATCAATACGCAACCCAGTCCTTGGATGGAAGCGTCGCAATAAAGCACGAAATCATCGGTGCCTTCGGGCAATAAGAGGATAGGCGCGCTACAAAGTCTATCCTTTAGATGTTGAAATGCGGACTCTTGTGCATGACCCCAACGATAGATGACACCCTTCTGAGTCAGCGAAGTGAGAGGTTGCGCAATCTTGGAGAAGTCTTTGATAAACCTTCTGTAATATCCTGCCAAACCCAAGAATTGGCGGATCTCTGTTGGTGTGCGGGGTGCAGGCCAGTTCTTGATCGATTCAACCTTAGATGGATCCACATGAATTCCATCCTTGTTTACCACATGGCCTAAAAAGTGGACTTCGCGAAGCCAGAAGTCACATTTCGAAAACTTGGCATACAACTGCTCTTTTCGAAGAAGTTCCAGCATAAGTCGTAGATGCTGCTCGTGTTCCTCCTGACTCTTGGAATAGATCAGGATATCGTCGATGAACACAATAACGAACTTATCCAGGTAAGGCTTGCACACTCGGTTCATGAGATCCATGAAGACCGCTGGTGCATTTGTCAGCCCGAATGGCATAACCAGAAACTCGTAATGGTCGTAACGAGTTCTGAATGCTGTTTTGGAGACGTCCTCATCTCGGACTCTCAGCTGATGGTATCCTGATCTTAAATCAATCTTGGAGTAATAGCTCGACCCTTGCAGCTGGTCAAATAAGTCGTCAATACGTGGAAGAGGGTAACGATTCTTCACGGTCACCTTATTAAGTTCGCAGTAGTCAATACACATTCTAAAGGTACCGTCTTTCTTCTTCACGAATAGTACTGGAGCTCCCCAGGGCGAAGAGCTAGGACGTATAAAACCCTTTTCCAAGAGTTCTTGTAGTTGTGTGGACAGTTCTTCAAGTTCTGATGGAGCTAGACGATATGGTGCTCGAGCTACTGGCGCTGCTCTAGGAGCTAGCTCGATTTGAAACTCGACTTGGCGATGAGGCGGAAGACCAGGTAATTCCTCAGGAAATACCTCGGGAAAATCGCGCACAATAGGAATGTCCTCAATTCTCTTCTCTTCCGCTGATGTGTCAGTAACGAGTGCTAAAATGGCAGTGTGGCCCTTTCGCAAACACTTCTGGGCCTTAAGGAAAGAGATGATGCCTTCGACAGCACCACTCTTGTCGCCACGAATCACGATGGGTTCTTTATCAGAACGAAGAATGCGGACGATTTTCTCCTTGCAAACAATCTCCGCTTGATGATGAGATAGCCAATCCATCCCAATAACGACGTCGAAACTACCAAGTGTGATAGGAACAAGATCGATAGGGAAAGTCTGACCAGCTAAGACGAGGTTACAACCTTTAACTATGTGTGTGGCTTCAAGACTTTTACCATTAGCTAGTTCTACCGTGTGTTTGGTGTTCAGGAGTGTTGGAGTGCGCTTAAGCATTTGGCTAACTTTTACGGACACATAACTAGTATCGGCACCAGAATCGAATAAAACAGTAACAAAGAAGTCGTCCAGGAGAAACTTACCCATCACAACGTTGGGATCGTTCCTTGCGTCACCCTGACCAATCACGAAAGCACGACCTCTTGCCCCATTTCCATTGTTGTTTCCTCCATTGCCGTTTCCATTCCCCTGATTGTTGTTGTTCTGGTTCTGATTTAGCTGGGGGCAGTCTTTCTTGAAATGGCCCTCAGCACCACATTGAAAGCACCCTTTGTTGTTACCTTGTTGTTGCCGCTGCTGGCGTTGATTGGGTGGGGCTTGCTGTTGCTGCCAGTTCTGATTTGCCGGATGCTGACTCCTGCAGTCCCTTGCCATGTATCCAGGCTTGTTGCATCGATGACAGTTGCCTTTACCACATGGCCCACTGTGGTGCAAGTTACAGCGATTACATTTGGGGTGATTTCCCTTGTATCCACCCTGACCTTGATTCCTAGAAGACTGCTGACTGGGGCTCCTGTATTCATCTGTCTTTCGCTGCTGGAACTGAGCTGAAGTAGAACCTTTGCTTGAATTCCCATCCCATTTTCGCTTGTTATCATTGGGTGCGTCAGCAGTAGCAGCACCAATACGCTTGGGCAGTTTGTTTTGTTCCACAGCTTGATCGGTGAGACGATGGGCTAACTTAATGATCTGCTGAATGGTACCCAGGTTAGCCGAAGTCACGTGACTCTGAATCTCGGGTACAAGGCCCTTGAGGTAAAGCTCAATACGTTTGATGGGAGGGTCCACCATCGTAGGGCACAGGATGGCCAGTTCATTCGACCTCTTGGTATACGCCTCAATCTCAGACCCCGTCATCTTTAGATTGAAAAATTCCACCTCTAGTTTGTGGATGTCATCCCGACTGCAGTACTCTTCCTTGATCAGTTCCTTGAAACCGTTCCATGGGGTGGCATTAGCAGCAACCAACCCCAGCAGCTGAACCTGAGCGTTCCACCATGTGAGCGCTACCCCTTCAAGTGTTTCGGTAGCGTATTTCACCCTACGGTCTTCGGGGCATTCGCACATCTCGAAAACTGACTCGAGCTTTTCAAACCAGTGAAGAAGGCCCACTGCTCCTTCGGTGCCACTGAAAGTGGTAGGTCGGCAGTCCATGAACGTCTTGAACGTGCACACAGGAGGTTGAGCATGTTGACCTCCTGCAGGAATAGCTGCGAGTGCCTCAGCAACTCGCTCGTTGATCAAAGCCGTCAACTGGGCTTGAGTGAGGTTGATACGTCCTCCGCGTCCGCTCATGATCTTCATAACGAAGCAACGTAGGTGAGAAAAGTGTCGCGAAAGTGCGTAAGTGTCGGATGACAATAGAGAGTAAGCACACAAGGTTCAAATAGCAACTACCATATCATCTAATGCACAGTGAGAACTATCTAACCGACAATATTACATAAATCATACCACTTATGGTGTCGAGTCTTGCACGTGGAGCGTAGCGTCGTTGTGGATCGTTGAGCACTGTACTGGTTATAGTCTGGTTTTTATCAAAAAAATTTCCCCTTTTAAAAACCAAGTTCACTATAACCAATGGCTCTGATACCAATCTATCACACCCCCAAAATCCACCATGCGGAGTATCACCGCTTGGAGGCGTGACGTGACCAGGATCGAGCCACCAATCATATTGAACAACATACTTAAGTAAATAAAACCAAACACAATACGATTGGTGACCAAAAGGAAGTAAACCGATTTTAGGTTAACAGCGGAAGCATAAAACATAAGTTCAAAACGTAAGTCCATAGTTCATAAGTTTAAAGTCCAAAACGTAGGTTTAATAAGTTCATGAAGTTTATTTATTAAGTACGGGACATATCAGTTCGCATCCCACAACGACCACCTCCATATGCAAGCTCCATAGCATCTAATGACCTGCAAAGCATGTAATAACGAGTCAACAACAAAGTTGAGTGAGTTCACGGTTGGTTGTCCATTTTAGAGTTGTTTCCAAAAACATAGTTTAATCTCATTCGGCTATCCAGCGGTGGGGGTTACCCCATAGTTCAAAAACGTTTATTAGTTAACCATCCCATGTTCACCTTCCCTGGCTATCCAGCCCGGCACTTTGGCCGTGGGGAGCTACCCCAGTGTTTTAAACTACCAGACTCGTTTATCATATCGACTACTAACAAAAGAAATCAATTGTGCCCTAGCGTCGGGGTTCTATTACCACCGACGTGCCATAGTCCATTAGTACACACTCGTCCAACTGGCACGGTGTGCGGTTTGTTAAACCTAATAGCGCTATTAACTAATGACCCGCTCGCCATAGCCTCGGCGATTAAGTCGATACAAAAAGGGAGGGACTTCGCTGATAGAGTTCTAGTCTAGTAAGTCTAACACGTCCCAACAGGACGAGGAATTTACATTCCTGAACACGTCTCAAAGGACGAGGAATCCCTATTCCTGTACCCATTCTCATTCCCACCAGGAATTTACCATGCTTTGTAGAAAAGTGTGAACTCACCTCGGTTTGCTCGGTTAGATTCTCAAATATAGTTAACAGTCAAGGTCGGTCAATCACGTCCTAATAAGGTACGGATAACAATCAGTTTCTCATGCATAACACGTATCCTACGTATGGTTTATTTGCACATTACTTCTACCACATAACAGGTACACACTTTAATGATTTATGCCCATATAAACTTCCCATCCATTCCCCACTCATAAATAAACATACGATATTGCACGTAACACATATAACATGTTAGATCATTCACCGATAGCATACTCGACATTTAGACACGCAAGTCACAACTTATGTCAATTCAGCATTAATATTCAAAACCGGCTGTTTTCGGACATTTAAATAAAATAGTTAAATTATTCCAAAAATTCCCAAATTTTTTACAGGATGTCTTAAACGTTCCATATTTTATTGTGTAAAAATATCGGGGTCCGGTTCATTACCAATATTTTATAAAAATTCATATTCCGGACTAAACTCAGATTTATGTATTTCTGACCACAGTCCACGGAACAATTTATTAAAAATTCATCGAGTGTCCGATTTACGAAATTCCAGTGGGGTAGTTACAAATGCATCGGTTGTCATCTACTGTACAAATTTCATGGTCCGATTCATCACAAAACTCAGGTTATGACTGAAAGTATGACACCCATTTATTGCTGTCAAAATTCAGCTTAAGTTGCTGTTACAAATTAACACTTTAAAAATAGTAAACGAAGTCCAAAAATTACGATTCCGGTGCCATTAGAACCGTATTTCATAATAACATATTTTAGATTCAAAATATCGGTTTTTCGTTAAGCTTATGACCTGTTTACAGCCAACTGAAGTTGGCTGTAAAAGTTGGACAGATTCTGATTTTCAGTGTTTAACCTTCTAAATCGTGTTCGATCGATTCCGTTAACAAGTTTAGTGACCACAACAACATGACACATTAATATTAATCAGTAAAACATCAGATAATCAACCAATAATCATAATCACACAAGATCTACATGATTTACACTAATATTCATCCATTAACCACCTTGTTCATCACTTTAGTAGACTTTTAGTTGGTGATCTTATATGTTAGTGATTCTCAACCGACGAAACTCTTATTAACCACTTTAGAATAGATCAAGAAGATGTTTAGAGTCACTTACTACTAGCTCGAGGCTAGGGAAGATTCAAGGCGAAAACTAGGTGGTTAATAGCGAATGGAGAAGGTCCTTCAACTTCCGAGCGCACCAAGCTTCGTTGTTCACCTTCTTACACCTTAAGGAGTGTTTAGATTGTGTTGGAGGATCAAAGAAAGATGGAAGTGAGGTTAGGGGGTGTTGGTCGTGAGCTTGTTGGGAGGGAGAGAGAAGAGTTGTGGGGATGTGTAGAAGATGGGTACTTATGATCCAATATATATTTTCTAAACTCTTTTGTTCATAGGGTATTATGTCTAGTTAGTACATGACAATATCTTTCACCAAATCAAAATGAATCTACTAGGATTGTGAGAAGATTACATAAATCTTCTATTTAGGCATGTGGGCCGATTTTGTGAAGATATGGGGAGGGGTCTAAGTGTAAACTTTAATCAATAAGAAATCTAAACAAAATATTTTCAAGATCTTATCATATCCAATCAAGATCTCATGGAAGATCACTAGAGATTTAGGAAGATATTAGGAAATATTTGTAAATCTTTGGGTGGGGTCCATAGGACCAAAAATCGGTTGGGGGGGGGGGGGGGGTCTTGTTGCAATTTTTCTAACTAAGTGGTAATTGATAGTTAGAGTGCAAGTAACTTGATAGTATATGTTTGTGTGATAATTTTTGGTGGGTGTTATGGTATTCGGGGATCACGACTAGTCAAGAATAATTAAATAATGGTTTTGACAATTATTTGGTGTCCCGGGTAATGTCCGGTTGTTCGGTCGGATACTGTTTCGTTAAAGTGTTTAATTGTTTCGTAGAGTTTTTTATATGTATATTTTTGTAACACAATTAATTCCTAACACTCAGGAAAATATTCAGGACCATTTAGTCAGGTTTTCTGCATACTACTAGTATGTTAACACGCACATGTGAATATAACACAGAAATCAGAGAGCAGTTAAATATTTCCACACAGTCGTCAAGCACTTTAATTATCATTAATGAATTGTACGGAATACATGGGATTTTGAGGGTTGTCACATGTCTCCCTCTCTCTCTCTCTCTCTCTCTCTCTCTCTTGAAAAAGGAAGCGGTGGTTGGACAATAAGCAGTTGCTTGGAAAACCTATAAAGTAATGTACAACAGCCTAAAGCCTGGAACATCATCTATGCCATATGTACAACATCCATTGCACATAATTGTTGAAAATTAGAGTATTATATAATGGGTGTCGGACCCCATAAATCACAATGTATCAAATCCAAAGCATAAGATGAACTTTTAGAATTAAGATCAAAAGACAAACGTTTTCCTTTTGCAAGTTGACGAGGGCTGCAAATATCCGGTTTCAGTAACAACCAAGTAATAGATAAAGCACCTAACTTACTTAAAGTGGAAATAACATCAAAAGATACATGGCCTAAACTAGCATGTCACAACTCGTATGAAGCCATATTCGAACATCTAGAAGTAACAACCAAAGCTTGTGGATCATCCTTTAGCACATAAAGTCCGTTTTTGCAAACTCCTTTAGCGAGCATTATTTTTGTGTTCCGATCCTGAATATGAAAAAGTGATTGAGAAAAAAGAACATCGACAGGATGGTCCTTGGTCAGTTTGCTAATTGAGAGAAACTTCTTGGTAAGATGTGGAATAACCAGAACATTGTTTAAAGAAATATTATTAGTAACATTTGATAAGCCTTTATGAGTAATTGAAAGCTTCTTATTATTACGAAATATCACTTGACTTTTACCTTCTTAGGGTGATGCATGATTGAGATCGTCACAGTTGGGGGTCATGTGGTCGGTCGCGCCCGAATCGGCATTCCAATCGGGAGTGTCACATTTGTAACATGACTATGAGCATGAAACACCTTAGAAAAGGATTCGTCTGATGAGGAAGCTTGAGAAGCATACGAACGAAGACTAGGACACGTGGATGCGTAATGACCATTGTTCCGGCAAAGTTGACAATGGGGTGGCCTACGACCACCTTGACCACGTCCCCGGTCACTATTGTTATACCCTTGAGTATTATTACCTGAGAAAAAGAGGCACGACCATGCCCTTATGAAGAATTATTTCTTGTATTTTGGGCATGAAAAGCTACAGTGGGAGTGTTCGTGCCATGCAAAGATTGAGAAAACATTTCGTGATTTTCAGCTTGTGCCACCAAATCTCTAAACAATGGGACTGGTTTCGTGACTCTAATGGCAGTAGAGAATGCTTGAAATGAGGGGCCCAAACCACATAAAAACCAATGAAGCCTATCGATATCGACAACGGGATGACCAATAGCGGCAAGCTGATCACATATAGTTTTAAAACAACGAGAAAAATCAATAAGTTATGTCGTACCTTTAGAGATTTGTCAAAGAGATTCTTGTAACGAGTGAACATGTTCAATAGAAGCATTGCTATAGGTCGTTTCAAGTGCTAGCCAGATCTGACGAGCAGTTTGGAGACCGAGAATTTCATTTCATTCTAAGCGAATTACATTGTTTTTGAAAGGTAAAGATACAATATCTAGCAAGTTGATCATAACGACATAAAAGAAAATACATAAAATTAAAATGGTGTGTTTCTAAGTCCATCCTAGTTGATTTCTTGCATCGTCTCATCATCAAATTCCTGCAACACATTAAAGTAACGGTCAACACATAAAGCGTTGGCGAGCATACAAGTTTGATACTAGCATACGTCATAAAAGATTGTTTCAATGCAAACATAGCATAAAATGTATACTAAGGCCTAAAATACAAGGCTAGCATGCAACAAATACAAGTGAACCCAAAGTGTCCACTAGCGTAATCTTATCGTCGCAACGATAAGACCGTAAAGAATGAATACTTAACAATGACCCACAAAACAGGCGGTGTGCTACTCCTATAGCGCTATACATGTTAAGGTAGACTCGTGAAGTCAATGACAAGTATAGTGCAAGAATGGCTTCTAGCATGCATGTATCATAAGCATAACATAATAGCATGTATAATTGGATTGGTTGATTGAATAGTATGATTACATTTGTAAGTGTGAGTTTGATATTTTACATATGTTACACCCAAAGTGTATTAAAAATAGAAGGGGGTCATGTATACTCACGGTTTGCGTAGAAATTCCGCGAAAGTGAGTTTGGCAAGTCTTGAGTTTTGGAACACCGAAGTCACCCTAAGATGGGGGAAACGAAGGTGTGTGAGTTGTGGATTCGATTGATGGATTAGATTCGGAATTAAAAGATATAAATTATATGTTTATAGTTATAAGGTACCATGAAATGGTCATGCAAGGAGGTAGGATGATCAACTTCCATTAGACCTCATTATATGATTCACCAAATCACAAAATCATCAACTTAGTTGATGATTTCGGCTGATCATGCATATAGGCTAAAATTGAAAGTACATAATTTAGTAAGTAGCCAAATGAGGACAACCCAACGAGTACATACCCAACATGGCAAGTGTTGAAGACGAGGTGGGGTTGGTTCATTTTGGTCCATGGAAGCTACTTGGAACATTGTATCATCTAGGTCACCAAGCAACCAAGTGATCTCAAACTAGACTAGTGCATTCCAATCATGGAAAATGTTTGGAGACTTGCCGAATATATAAATCTCAAAGTAAAGTTAGTAATACAGACAACATAAGGGACAATTTGTTACTTTTGGAAATCCTTAACAATCAATTCTCTACCCTATTTCAGTTTGTTTTATATTAGTCGCTTATATGATTAAGTCGTTTTATTCTAGTTGTTCCTATATGAAATGCATGTCCATAAATTTGGTGGAGCTGAGAGTCATTGGAAGGTAGGAAACCGGATTTCATCATAGAAACATTCATAAACAAGATGGAATACAACAACTACAATCAAACACAATTTATACCGGTCTCATCTCTTATACACTCATATACAACACTTTGAAAATCAGTTATTTCCATTTATGCATCCATGCGAATGATGCAACGAAGACCTTCACCTTTAAGCATCAGATCAAAGGCTTTATTGATCTCAGAAAATGGCACTTCATGTGTTATGAATTTCTCCAACTCTAGTTCCTGCAACAAATCAAACAACTCGCTTGTTGTCGTGCTTCTTTTTCATATTCTCATTATTTTATAAATAAATGGACTTTGAATGTATGTGTTACCTTGTTCATATACTTTTCGACAACAGAAGGAATATCAGATCGCGGTTTATAGTTTCCAAAGAAGGTACCCTTCAGAGTCCTTTCGTTCAACACATTCAGGGGACTTGTCTTGAACACAGCGTCTTTATGCGGAACACCCACTAGAACAGCAACACCCCAACCCTGCACCAAAACTCACCACAAAATATTAAATAAAACTACGATGAATGTTAAATAAATAAGCATGCGAATGGTATATAGTAAGTCCATACATCATGAACACATTCAAAAGCAGAGATCATAGCATCAATATGACCGGTGCATTCAACACTCCTATCAACTCCTCCATTAGTCAACTCTGCAATCACTTCTTGCACTGGTTTCTTGTAATCTTTTGGGTTCACAAACTCTGTAACCCCAAATTTCTTTGCTATTGTAACAAAAACAAAAGTAAGTATGATTAGTTTATGTGTATACACATTTTAGCTGCAATATACGTACATTTTTTAAAACTTACCAAGCTCAAATCTATTGGCATTGAGATCAACCCCAATGATCCTTGAAGCACCAGCAATTCTTGCACCTTCAGCAGCCTAGTCACCAATAATTCATTAGCAACTAAAATACATTCATACAAATTAGATATTTTAAGAGTCACAATTTGTGAAAACTTACAGCAAGTCCCACAGCTCCCAGACCGAAAACAGCCACTGAAGAGCCTTTTTTCGGTTTTGCAACATTCAAAGTAGCTCCTAGCCCTAAGAAACAAAAAATATTTTTGTTAAGGTAAAAAAAATCTAACAAAACAAGTGATCAAGTAGTCTAAATAGATGTGTACCTGTGGAGATCCCACAGCTGAGGACACAAACTTTATCAAGAGGAGCATCAGGGTTGATCTTTGCAAGACATCCAACATGAACAACCGTGTACTCGCTAAAAGTAGAAGTCCCCACAAAATGGAAGATGGGTTTGCCGTTGATCGAGAATCGCGATTTCTGATCGTGAAGCATGACTCCCCTGTCGGTGTTGATCCTGAGAAGGTCACACATGTTGCTCTCTTCGGACTTACAATGAGCACACTCTTTGCATTCTCCTGTGAAAACAGGAAGAACATGATCCCCTGGCTGAAGATCAGTCACTCCTTCCCCAACACTCTCCACAACCCTGTGTTTATTTTAATTAAATCAATCAGATTATATAATTCAAACTAATAAATGTTACACAACTTTTTTAATTAGATACAAGAATGGAACATACCCTCCAGCTTCATGTCCTAAAATTCTTGGGAATACAGGATTTTGCCCCTGCAGTAATTAAAGCTTCAAGATTAGATAATTGGTCTAAAAAATAATAATAATAAATAAAATTTATTGAATTTAAAATGCTTACTTTGGCTTCCCAGAAGTAAACATCAGTGTGGCAAAGGGAAGTGAAGAGGATCTTAATTCGGACTTCCATTTTCTGTGGTGGCGCCACTTCCACTTCTTCGATCACCAGCGGTTTTCCGGCTTCCCATGCCACCGCGGCTGTTACATCAGTTAAACTTACATGTTTACATCCATGATCAGGTTATAAAAAGACTTGGAAGATTGAAGAAAAGTAGAAAACGCTTACCTTTGCATCGAATCACTTGACCATTAGTGCTCGACATAATTGCTGTAAAGAATCTGATAAAAGTAGTAATTCTTTTTGTTTGCTGTTTGATATGAATCTACAATATGAAGATTTGGGTATTTATAGGGAAGGTATTAAATAATTTAATGTTTTTAACAGCTATTTTTGGTAGAATAATGAACTGGAGAAGTTGTTATTTGTGAGTTGAATAAGTTAGTAATCAAGTGGCTAAACCAGAATTAGATACCAGGAACCAGGTTTTGGGTTTGCTGGTTCTGAGTAAAGAAATACTTATGTATTTATTATTTTACTGCACAAGTTGTCATAATTTTTTCAAAATTTACTTTTATGTTTTACGGAACATGTTCTTTAGAAAAGTTTTTATTCCACTATTTGAATATTTAAAAATATTATTTAAATATAATTCAATATTAATATAAAGGAGACTGAAAATGAAAAATCAACGAATGATCATTGTAGAAAATGCAGGTTTCAAATATACAGTGTTATAAAAAGGAATGCCCCGAGAGGGTAAAAACAACAATGATCATTTTAGGTAAAAGAATATATATCATATTATTTTTCTCTCTACACTATCCATGAAAGGTGTTACGACCTATTTGTGCGCTTGCAAAACTGAGTAGAGTCAAGTCGGCTTGTTTTTCTTAGCGAGCTAAAATATTGGGTTTCGGCTTAGCTTTTCAAAAGCTGAGTTAGCTTGTGGCTAGTCAAGCCAATTCATTTATTATTACCCTTTAAAAAAAATTGGCAGATGCAAAGAAAGTAAAAATACGGTTATTAGTGTTGTTTTTCTTTGCTATTTAACACTTATAGATTTTTTTGGTTTTTATTTCTATTTTTATTGTTCAATAAAACTGAATTATATGAATTATCGGAGTTGTTTTCAATTAAAAATTAGTATATTAACTGTTAGAAACTAAGGTTTAAAATTATGTTTTATATTTAAGTAATAACTAGTAACTGTCAGTTTACACTGGTAAATACAATCAACTGACTCATTTTGGAAAATGATTGAAAATTGGTTTGGAGGCACGTGACATAAACATTTTATTTTTAACTTGTGAGAATTATTTAAATATATAATCTTGTGAACGAATTACATGTTCCTTGTGCGTTCAGTAACCCGGATCTTGTCCGGGTTAAAGATCAATAGACACACCACAATATTCTTTTGTGCACTGACGGGTGTACGCCTACACCCCGCGCTTAAGTCGTGGCCATTTCGTAAAATGATGCCAAGGATATCCGGGACATGGTCATTAACCCCCCAAAGGCTTTAAGTAACAAGACTGTTTAAACGAGCCGATCAAATTATTCAATTAACCACCCAACGATGGAAGATTTGATGCCCGATCAAGCGGTATGCTATATACCGTAACCCAAGCCCGTATAGGGAAAATAAGTTAAAAGTATTTACCTGAGCAAAGTATATATCACAATAAGCAAATTGCAAGTAGCTTTTACTGTTCCTCCTAATCTGGAATGAAGGTTTATAATAACCTATTAGAATCCTAACGGGTCTTTAATTAAGCTTAAGCTTAGACCGGCTAGTTTCAAAGATACGGTTCGTACGCACGATTAAGCGAAGACCGGATAGAATGTGATTTAGACCCGACAAGTTCAGAGACTTGCTTAATATGGGTATTTCATTCACATTCTGGATTTTGAGATAAAACCGACAAGGTTTGACCCGTTTAGGCTAGCTTATGTAAACTAGTTACATAAACCGAACCGAACGTGTAATAAGCGTAACGAGTGTTCATGAGAGCTATTTACAGGTTTCCTAAGTTAATATGCTTCATATATGTTGTGACATCAGTAAGATGTCTTTTATTTTGCACGAAACGAATTTAAACACAAACTATGCCCCGTAGGGGTAGTTTGGTCATTTAAAAGGTTATAAAAGAGTTTAAGTATTTACCTGAGTTACAGGTCTGATATAATCAGCAAAAATAGTTATTTTACCAATTTATAACAGTAGGATAAAGTATATATGTGAAATTTACCAATTATAACCAAACTATGCCCCGTATGGGTATTTTGGTAATTTCACATAAGCCGAAAAGCTCAAAACTGAAGTCTGAGTTTATCAACCTTTGCTTACTGTTAAAACATTATAATTTGCCTCAAATATCAATAGGTATCAACCCTTGTATGTTTATTATAGTTATAGCACATACTATGCGTTAAAAACGCTTAAAAAGGCGATTAGAGGCCATTTCCGGGTTCGATACATAAATCTGATATTTTTATATTTCCAGAAGGCTTAAAATAATGTATTTTTCATATGTGATCAGTAGCAAAAGGTTTGGAGTCGTTTAGATATGTAAAACTCATTTTATAGCCCGTAAGGGCAAAATCGACAATTACCGGATTAAGCCTACGACTACAAGTTATGCTCAGCCTAAAATTACTTAAAAATATTCAAAAATCCCAAAATAATATATTACATCAGTGGGTAAAGAGATTGATATCAAAAAGTATGTTTAAGTAGGCTATACGCTAAATACGCCGTTTAATTAACATAAAGCTTTAATTTTACGCTAACGAGCATAACTCTTATCCTACACCTCAAACTGATGTCAAATTTTGCATACAAGTTTATATATCAGTAATTAAAGTTTCTACTCTTTTACATTTTCAAAAATCACGTTTTAAGGTGAAAAGGGCATAATGGTCAACATATGAGCAATTAACGGAATCATGCGTATTAATTGGATAACTAATGATCCGAGGTGTATAATCACAGAGGGTTATACTAGCATGTAACCTGGTCCAAATAAAGCTCTAAGGCATTTCTAAAACATACCATAACGGTTCAGAACTGAAAGTCAAAGTATAAGTCAAACTATGCGACTTTCGGTTCCGAACCGGGTCTAAACAGGAAATTGTCGGGTTGAACATGTTTAGACATGTCCTTACACTAATTACCAAGTTATATTAATGATCAAACAGGTTATATGTGTTCTACATTGCTAATCATGCATAAATTGTAATTTAAACTTTCTGTTGACTTTTTAATTACACGTTTGACCCGACATTAGACCTAGTTAGAGTGGGAATCAGGGGGAACCCTTTTAAGGTTTTATTACCCACATAATTACCTACTTAAAGGTACTTTTGATTCGACTAATCACTGGACCATTAGTGATTAATCTTAAAGTCAACCGTTAATTACGACGGTTTGACTTTTAAGCTATAACTAAGCTAAAACTTAATTAAGAAAGGTTAAGCAAACTTACAAAAGTCCTAAGCTTGATTAGTGATCACTTGAGAGTGCCTTGGAGCTCCAGAAATGATCAGATTGCAAGAGGAAGGTGTGAAGAACAATGGTTGCACATCATGGCCTTTTATAGTGAATTAATCACCACAAATCTTTGACACATGAGTCTACAACCCACCACAACTGATCAACAAGTGTTTCTAGTGCTTAGGGGGTGCCTAGGGGTCGTCCAAGATGAGGCAAAACGGTTAAAAGTCGAACACAAGGGCCATGGCAGACAAAGAAGCAAAGAATTCGGACCAGACATGCCTAGGCGTGACGCGAAGGACCCCCCCCCCTTGGGCCTCGCGTCGCGCGACCCCTCTTCTGACTCAAATCCAATTTTTGATTTTTATGTTTTGATCCTTGTCTCTTCAAACTTTGTTTAGCCATCAATTTCTTGCACTTTGAGCCCTCTAAATTGATGTTTAGGGGCTTCAAGACATATACCCATTTTGCTAAGTCCCCGGTTAACTTTATTGTTACCCGAAAAGTCCTAGCTTTCAACGTTTACGCTTTAACCCTTCGCACACGAATTTGATCATAACTTTCTCATACGATAACGAAACTTTACGAAATTTAAATCGTGTATTCTAGTGAGCATAATTAACCGTTACAAAGCTTCGGGTTTGTCAAAAGGTCACTCAGAGGTATAACTTAAACATGTTGACACATTTAGCCCCTGTAGTTTGTAATCTCTCACTTTTAGCTCCGTATGATCCATGATTTATTCGTTTGAAGGTATGAGCATCTTGTAGGGTTAATATACAATATATTTATTCACTGTTGACATTTAGAATACGTATATCCACATACTTTCCATGATTGTCAACTTTAGTCCTTCTATAATATTCTTTCACACGTTTAAACATTTTACACGTGTCTACACATTATAGGACGTGAATTTTCGAGGTGTTACATCCTCACCCCCTTAAAATAAATCTCGACCCGAGATTTACTGAAATAAATAAGGGTACTTTTCTTTCATCGTGGATTCAACTTCCCACGTATATTCGGGACCTCTACGGGCATCCCATTTGACCTTTACAATAGGCACATGCTTCCTTCGAAGCTTCTTAACCTGACGGTCTTCAATCGACACAGGTTTTTCAACAAACTTCAAGCTCTCATCTATATGCACATCTGTATGCGGTATTACCAGTGATTCGTCAGCGAAACACTTTTTCAGATTGCAGATGTGGAACACATTGTGAATTCCACTGAGCTCTTTAGGTAAGTTTAATTTATAGGCAACTGACCTGACACGTTCGATAACCTCGAAAGGTCCTATGTATCTCGGGCTTAGCTTGCCTTTCTTACCAAATCGCATCACCCCCTTCCAGGGTGATACCTTAAGTAATACTTTGTCACCTACTTCGAAGTGAAAAGCTTTACGCTTTGGATCTGCGTAACTCTTCTGCCTATCCCGGGCAGCTTTGAGACGGTCACGAATCTGGACAATCTTGTCCGTCGTTTCAAAGACTATCTTTGGTCCTGATAATTGGACATCTCCAACTTCCGCCCAACAAACGGGCGATCTACACTTTCTACCGTATAATGCCTCAAAAGGCGCAGCCTTAATGCTGGTATGGTAGCTATTGTTGTAGGAGAATTCGATTAACGGTAGGTTCTTATCCCAACTACCACCCAAATCGATCGCACATGCGCGTAGCATGTCTTCCAATGTTTAAATAGTACGCTCACTCTGGCCGTCAGTCTGAGGATGATAAGCCGTACTAAAATTCAAACGTGTGCCCAAAGATTGCTGGAAACTCTTCCAAAAATGTGACGTGTATCTAGTATCTCTGTCAGAGATAATAGACACAGGTATGCCATGTAAAGCTACAATCTTATCCACGTATAACTGGGCTAACATATCGGAGCTATAAGTCTCCTTGATGGGTAAGAAATGTGCTGACTTAGTCAGTCTGTCAACGATAACCCATATTGTATCATTGCCTTTCCTTGTCTTAGGTAACTTGGTGATAAAATCCATAGTTACCATTTCCCACTTCCACGTAGGAAGTTCAGGCTGTTGTAGAAAACCTGACGGTTTCTGATGCTCGGCTTTGACTTGCGCACATGTCAAGCATTTTGCTACATGGGTGGCTACAGACTTTTTCAAGCCTATCCACCAATAATTTGCCCTTAGATCCTGGTACATCTTATTAACTCCAGGATGAACGGAGTATTTGGAACTATGGGCTTCCTGGAGGATAACATCACGAAGTCCTCCATAAATTGGAACCCATATTCGTCCATTCAATCTTAGAATTCCATCCTTGCTAAGAGTTAACTGCTCCTCAGTTACTCCTAACTTTTCATTAGGATAGTTAGCTTCCAACACAGCTTCCTTTTGTGCAGCTAACAACCTTTCAATCAAATTGTTCTTTATTTCCATGCGCTTGGCATTGATTCGGATGGGTTTCACCCTTTCCTTTCTGCTCAAGGCGTCAGCGACTACATTCGCTTTGCCGGGATGATACTTGATTTCACAATCATAATCATTCAAGGTCTCCATCCAACGGCGTTGCCTCATGTTTAATTCCTTCTGATTAAACAGGTGCTGGAGGCTCTTGTGATCAGAATAGATCACACACTTGATTCCATAAAGATAATGCCTCCATAGTTTTAGTGCGAACACAACGGCACCCAATTCCAAGTCGTGGGTGGTGTAATTCTTTTCATGCACCTTTAACTGTCGTGATGCATAGGCAATAACCTTGCCTTTCTGCATAAGCACACACCCCATGCCGGTGTGTGAAGCATCGCAGTAAACTACGAATTCTTCGATACCTTCAGGTAATGTCAGCACAGGAGCGTTGCTCAACTTCTGCTTCAAAATATCAAAGGACTCTTGCTGCTAAGGGCCCCAAACGAACTTTACTTTCTTCTTAGTCAAGGAAGTTAGGGGTGCAGCAATCCTTGAAAAATTTTCAATGAAACGCCTGTAATATCCTACCAATCCCAGGAAGCTACGAATCTCTGTAGGCGTCTTTGGCTCTTTCCAGTTCATAACTGCTTCAACCTTAGCGGGATCCACTTGCATACCACGCTCACTCACCACATGTCCAAGGAATTGGACTTCTCGAAGCCAGAATTCACATTTAGAGAATTTGGCATAGAGTTTCTCATGATGTAGGAGTTTGAGAATACAGCGAAGGTGTTTCTCGTGGTCAGCTTGGCTTTTCGAATAGATAAGAATGTCGTCGATGAAAACGATGACGAATTTATCTAAGTAAGGCTTACAAACGCGATTCATGAGATCCATGAATGCGGCAGGTGCATTAGTGAGCCCAAAAGGCATCACTAGGAACTCGTAATGACCATAACGAGTCCTAAATGTTGTCTTATGCACGTCTTCATCCCTAACCTTCAGTTGATGGTAACCTGACCTCAAATCAATCTTCGAAAAATAACTTGCTCCTTGCAATTGATCGAACAAATCGTCGATCCTAGGCAAAGGATACCTATTCTTGATCGTGACCTTATTAAGCTCACGATAATCGATGCACAGACGCATCGATCCGTCCTTCTTCTTGACAAACAGGACTGGCGCTCCCCATGGAGACGAACTAGGATTAATGAAACCTTTGGCTAGCAATTCGTCTAGCTGTGTCCTCAATTCTTTCATCTCTGTGGGCGCCAACCTATAAGGTGCTCTAGCAACTGGTGCTCTAGCAACTGGTGCTGCTCCGGGGATGATATCAATCCTGAATTCCACTTACCTATCTGGTGGCAAACCAGGTAGTTCTTCTGGAAAAACTTCAAGATATTCAGAAATGAAAGGGATGTCTTCTATCTTCGGTTTAGGCTCATCAATAATCACTTGTGCCATGTAGATGACACAACCCTTCTTTAAACATTTTGAAGCCTTGAGCATAGTCGCTTGCTCAGGCAGCCCATACTGGGTATCTCCCCGAATGGTAAGTGATTCACCAGACGGAGTCTTTATTACCACTTGTTTCTTGTTACAGACAATTTGGGCCTGGTTATGAGATAACCAGTCCATACCCAAAACTATGTCAAAACCAGCCAACTTAAAGGGAAGTAGAGACAGAGGAAAAGAATGGTTCTTAATGGATATAACACATCCATCTAACATAGTTGAGACGGCTTCTAAGGTGCCATCTGCTAACTCTACCTCATAATTTATACTCAAGGTTTTGACAGGTAATTTCAGCAATTCACAAAACTTATTATCAACGAAAGACTTATCAGCGCCTGAATCAAATAGTACTATAGCATAGACGTCATTTACAAGGAAAGTACCTGTAATAACGTTGCCGTCTAGAACCGCTTCCTTTGCGTCCATTCTGAAGACTCTAGCATTAGTCTTCTTGGCCTCTTCAGGCTTCTTGTTGTATTTAGGGCAGTTGGTCTTAATGTGCCCCTTTTCATTGCAACGGTAGCACGTTGCGTCTTTCATCTTCTTGCAATCCAAGGTTTTGTGATCCGTGGACTTGCATATACCACAAGCATAGGTTTTTGACTGAGTCTGTGAGTTCGACTCAAGTCTGCACTTTCCAAAGTGTTGCTTCTTGCAAATTTTGCATTTGGGCTTCTCACCAGAATTATGCCCATCTTTCCTTGACTCAGGTCCTTTCTTGTTGTCACCGTTCCCACGGTGCTTCTTGTTCGACCCTCGTGAACTATCATCTTCACACTTTCTCTTCTCAGCCTCCTTATTCCTCAGCGATCTCTGCCTGACCGCATCCAAAGTGAGGGACAAGGAAATGTCAGCTACGGATCTAAAAGTAGCTGGCCGAGAAGCCTTAACGCTTGCCTTGATCTCGGGGGCTAAACCACCGATAAAACGAGCTATCCTTTTTGGTTCCAGGGTTACCAGGTATGGAACCAACCGGGACATCGTGTTGAAGCTCGTTAGGTAAGCTTGACAGTCAAGGTTTGTCATCACCAATGATAGAAAATCAGACTCTATCTTCTCCACCTCATGCTGAGGGCAGTAATTTTCCCTGATAAGGGCAACAAATTGATCCCATGACATATTGTACAATGGGATTTTCCCGGTGGCTTGAATCAGAGATCTCCACCATGCTAAAGCTTCACCCTTGAAAGACTGCGACACAAACTTGACCACGTCTCTCTCAGCGCATCCGCTGATATCCACAACCGTATCCATCTCATCCAGCCAGGTCATACAGTCAATGGCTCCTTTCTCCCCAGTGAAATCCCGGGGTTTGCAAGAAACAAAATATTTATATGAGCAACCCTTCTCACGGGGTCCTTGGTTCAATACAATATGTTGAGATGGATTACTGTGGTGGTTTGAGGAGTGTCGATCATCGTCCTTCTTGGGTTCGTCCTTCTTGGACGGTGGCTTTGAATGCGATTTAGATATGGTCCTACTTCGAGTCCCACTGTACTCTTCGTACTGCCGCTCCAAAGCTTTTGTAACTGCGTCGTCTACCAACGCTTTCAATTCAGCACCCGTTAAATTAACTCGGGCGTTATCAAAATTCTCCACTGGATGGCTATTAATTTCATCTGAGTTAGCCATTTTAATTGAACTGTTGCAGAAAACAAGGACAATAGTTTATTTGGGAGTTTATTATGGAATTGCCCCTTAGGGTAATTCATTAACCATGGTAAACAGAGACCATATTTGGTTAATTTATTAATCGTATTTTAAATTAGGATTTCAATTATAATTTATCCTAATTATAAACAATAACAATATATTTTAGCACATAAGGCTTAGTCACATGGACAATTTAAGTTATAAGCTATGATTTCAGAGAATCAAGGCTTTTAAGGTTTGAACATAGTTCTTTACCTTTACCAGACAGGGAGTCATAGCTACCACTGTCTTTTGGCTCATATGGAAATGAGCTGGGCCCGTAGGCATCATATTACCACGTATGGAAAAAATATGATCATCTTAATTGATGATTTAACCCATGATTCAGAGATCATTAAGTTGGGTTTGGAATCTTTAGAAAGATCCTTACATAATAATAATGCGTGTGATTTTAAACGAATCACATCTGCCAGGAGTGTTAACATGTTTTCAGATGTTAACTGGGATTTGAATCTTTTTAACAGGTCTTACCATCTTGGCCCGGTCTTTTAATTGACCCGAAGGCTAGGTTTCACTCTTAAGATTCTCATTAAAAATTTACTTAGGCAGCTTATTTCAAAAGGAATGATTTTAATTTATTTATTTCATATATAAATTATTTATGCACATAAGGCAAACATGAAATTTATAAGACAAACATTCCATTAATTTGTTAAAATATTACACGCTGCCCTGAACGGGTCTTTTTAACAAACAATTACCCATGCAGGGGTCAAGCAACAAACATAATAGTCCACGCAGGGACTTACACAAATAACATACCCTCGTAGGGGTTTACAGAAAGATAGACCCACGCTGGGGTCAAAATAGACAACATACATACCCACACAGGGCTAATACAGTAAGATATGCCCACGCAGGGGCTCAATTGCTACAAGGAAGTTACAACAAACAATTTAAAGGATTTAGTGGTCCTTCTTGCCCTTCCCCTTGATCAAGCTTGCCAATCCTTGGAAGAAGGTTTGTCGCTCCCTTCGTTCCCTGTGATATTCTCGCTCTACATGGTCCAACCTCTGTAGAATTTCCTCCCTTTCTGGGGGAGAAAACCGTGGCGGCTGCGATTGCGTCCGTATAATAGGTCTTGGAGGTATCTGGTACCCATGTGTTGGGTAACCTACTCCCCATGGAGCTCCGTACGGTCCTTCCGGGTTCAGGGCGTTGTAATTTGCCGCTACCATGTAAGGGTCGGCCTCAGCGTAACCGTAGTTGTTGTGAACCGGCGGCTCAAACGGGTTGTATGCCATAGAACCCATATATGCTGGAATTGGGTTATCAAAACCCATCGGTGGTGGCTGCGGTACAGCTGGGTTAGAAGGTCCACCCATTTGTGGGTCCTCCTGGTGTGGCGGATAGTGACTGCCACTGGATTGATGAGGGGAGCTGAAATGAAAATCTCCTGCTCGTCCAGACATGCGTGCACCGATTCTCCTACGCCTTGGCGGTTGCGGAGGTGCTGGCTGCACTGGCGGCGGTGGAGGTGGTGGCGTGACTGCCACAAATCTTGAATCCACAGAGGGATCCTGTTGCTGATGAGGCGACGAATGATGAGGAGGTGTATAGTACCATTCGTGCCGGGTAAACATAGCTTGGAAGCTATCTGGACCAACATAGGGTGATCCGTGGAAAGAAGATCCATCCGAAATCTCGATCGGATGGATCGGTGTACCACTGGCGGGTTCGACGGGATCCGTGTCCTCGTCCATATCCTCCGCGTTGTCTCCCGAGAAGTGGTCCTCCGGGCCCAATGGGTTAAAACCCACTGGTTCTTGTATATAATTGGCCGGGTTAAACCGGCCCCGAAAAATTGGTGTAGGGTCACCAAAAGAGTTGTGCGATAAAGATCGCTGTAATGGTATGTATGAAGGTTGAGGGTTGTTGGGCTCATTTTCCGAGTATGGCCCATATGAGTTATGCACGGGAGGTGTCGAACTGTGTGAGACCGACCGTCTAGCTGGCTCGAAGAGGTTTCTCCGGTTCTGCCGGGGATCATCACTCTCCGTGGTAGATGGAGCTCTCACGTTCAAAGGTCCAGCTTCATTATCATTGGGGCGGTGATTGGCCCCTTGCCTCTTCCTCTTCTCCTGAAGAATATTGGCGGCATTTTGTTAATCCTGTCAATATAGCATGATATAACAAAACAAAAATATATGCAAAATAAAGGACAACACAAACAAAGTGGATTTTGTCCTATGTTATATGTCTAGACTCGAAAGTTTAGAATGTACAATTGTGTAACTGAGATTAAACACAAAAAGGCTAGTGTTTAATTCACTCAGTGTTGGCTCTGATACCAACCTGTCACACCCCGATTTCCACGTGTCACCGGTGGGCCAGGTGGGGAGTATCGTGACGTGGTTGGCAACATAATAGTCAAACAACACAATATTTAATATGCACAGCGGAAGCAATTTAAAAGATATAATACAACCGAATTTAATATTGTAATATCAATTGTCACAATATTCGGAAGTTTATCCACAGATGGATCGGAAATAAAATGGAAACAATAGTTCAACAGACTTCAGGCATCTTAAGTTTGCGAGACTCTTTATTGATGCTAAGGAGACAATCCAGCCAATTACGCTTAGTACCTGCATTTAATCTTTTTGGGAAAATACGTCAGTTTACACTGGTAAATACAATCAACTGACTCATTTTGGAAAATGATTGAAATTGGTTTGGAGGCACGTGACATAAACATTTTATTTTTAACTTGGGAGAATTATTTAAATATATAATCTTGTGAACGAATTACATGTTCCTTGTGCGTTCAGTAGCCCGGATGTCACACCCCGACTTTCCACGTGTCACCGGTGGGCCCGGTGGGGGAGTATCGTGACGTGGTTGGCAACGTAATAGTCAAACAACACAATATAATAATGCACAGCGGAAGCAAAGGATAAATATCATTACTTTTTCGAATATAAAGTAATATTCAATATTACAACGGAAAGTAAAGGATCCACAGGCGGATCTTTAAAACATATCATTTGTTCAACAGACTTTAGACGCCTAGAACTTGCAAGATTCCTTATTAGCGCCCTGAGCTTCCAGCCAATTTCGTTTAGTACCTGTCACTTAACCTTTTTGGAAAATACGTCAGTTTTCACTGGTAAATACACTCAACCGACTCATTTGAAAAGAGTTTAAGAAAATTGATTTAGATGCACCAGGCACAAAACCTTTTGACACTTTGATTAAAAATGCACAAAGGCAAAATTAATCTTTTATACTTGGGAAAATTAATTGTATATAATCTTGTATACAGTTTTATTTATTTGTCATCCATTCAGGGCCGGTTTGTAGGGCCGGACTCGATTAACTGACACGCCACAGGTATAATGCCCACAGGCTATCATCCCCTAAGTGGATTACCAGTTCCGGTATAATGCCCACAGGGATGATACCTTCGAGTGGATTACCAGTTTTTACATAATGCATCTGTCAGGTGTATGCCTACACCCCGTGCTTAGGTCGTGGCCATCTCGTAAAATGATGCCAAGGATATCCGGGACATGGTCATTAACCCCCAAAGGCCATACACCAAATAATAATAAAATAATACATATTAAACAGGTTATGTAAGTACATCAATCACAATCCGATTTAAATGACTACATACACCCGACCAAGCGGTACTTTTATAGTACCGTATCCCAAGCCCGTATAGGGAAAATAAGTTAAGAGTATTTACCTGAGCTAGCTCCTGTCTTAAATAGCAAGAATCTAATAACTCAGCCGTAGTTGCTTTAAGTAAGCGTAGGTACAATTTACCGGAAGTGCTCTAGTCTGGAATGATGGTATAAGCAATTAATTAGAATGCTAACGGGTCTTTAATTAAGCCTAAGCTTAGACCGATTAGTCTTATAGATATGGTTCGTACGCACGATTAAGCGAAGACCGGATAGAATGTGATTCTGACCCGACAAGTTTGAAGACTTGTTTAATATGGGTTCATTATTGACATTCTAGATTTTGAGATAAAACCGATAAGGTTTGACCCGTTTCGGCTAACTTATATAAACTAGTTATATAAACCGATCCGAACGCGAATAACGCGTAACGGGTAACCGAATAGGTCACGAACAGGTTTCCTAAGTTAATATGCCTTAAATATGTTGTGATATCAGTAGGATACCTTCCATTATGCCCAAAACGAGTTTAATCTCAATTTAAGCCCCGCAGGGGTATTTTGGTCATTTACCTAAGGCATATATACTACCTGTCATACAACTACTCGAACGATGTGACCATAAGGTCACTTAATGTGTTTGGTCGGATCCTAATGATCGACCAAACGGGTCGGGTTCGAAAGTATAAGCGATTGTTTAGATCGCTTACCTTCACGACCCTATATAAGCACTAAACTAAAAGTGACGAGCTAAGCATGTTAAAACATGCTTAACTAAGTTAGAAAACAAGTTTGGTATCAAAACAAACGGTTTTGATACCCATAAGTAGTTTGGTTACAAAATACGCAAGAATACGTATTCTGGTCGAAACTACGGCTCGTCACTGAGCCTAGATAACGTGGTAATCAGTAGGTATAGTCACTAGGGACTATAACCATCGTGATCACGCTCACGTTATGAAGTTCAAACGAACTTCGCATCGACCATAAACTGGTCAATGCAGAAAGTCAAACAAAGTTTGACTTTCGGACTCGAAAAGCGATAAAAGAACGAAAGAATACTTACGAAGGGTCCCCGAAAGCTCTCGATCCGATTTACCTTCAGGTATGAAGTATAACTTCAACTTAGAAGGCTTAAAATCAGATCAAGTGTGAGAAATGAAGTGAAATGTGATGGGTATTTATAGATTTCGGTCCACCGTTAGGATCGTTTCTTGGAAAAGGGGAAACGATCAAGGCCGTACACTTGTCGGAAGGTTATGGTGTCTTAATTGTCACTAACCATAGGGTATCAACACTTGGCAAGGGATTAGGGAGTGCAAAACAGCTGAAAACAGGCTGTTAAGTACTCTGCATCTGGTCTGAACTTGCTTTACGGACCTCAAAGCTGCCAATGTTGAGGTCCGTAAGGTAACAACTTTGGCAGATTTACAGTTTTGGTCCCTGCAGCCCCTAAACTTGGTTTTCAATGCATTTTTGACACGTTTAAGGCCCGTTAACCCCATTTCAAAGCTCTAAAATGAAGTTAAAGTATAGGGAACTTAAAATGTGCTCAAAAATATCTCGGATGTCGGTTCGTTTGGCCGTACGGTTGCGATGTTCGCTTAATTACGACGGAATGCGCACAAGCGCGAAAAACGATCCAAATGATGCGACGAATGGATTTTTCTTATGGCGAACACTAAAATATAATATAGTCATGCTTACATAAATTTTTGGATGTCCAGATGTACTCAGAACGTAGGTTATGCGCGAAAATGCAAACTTATGCACTTTTTGACGCTTTTAGTCCCTGATCCTTCTACACTTGATCTTAACATGACTTCTTGCACTTTGAGCCCCCTAACTTGACTTTTAAGGACCTTAAGACATAACCAAACTTTGTTAAGTCCTTGGGTAACTTTATGGTTACCTGAAAAGTCATAAATTTCAACGTTGACGCTTTTAACCCCTCGCACACGAATTTGATCATAACTTCCTCATACGATAACGAAACTTTATGAAATTTTAATTATGCATTCTAGTGAGCATAATTAACCGTTACAAAGCTTTGGGTTTGCTAAAAGGTCATTCAGAGGTATATCTTTAACATGTTGACACATTTAACCCCTGTAGTTTGTAATCCCTCACTTTTAGCTTCGTATGATTCATGATTTATTCGTTTGAAGGTATGAGCATCATGTAGGGCTAATGTGCAATACATTTATTCACTGTTGACATTTAGAACTCGTATATTTACATACTTTCCATGATTGTCAACTTTAGTCCTTCTAGAACATTATTTCACACGTTCAAACATGTGACACGTGTCAACACATTATAGGACGTGAATTTTCGAGGTGTTACATCCTCACCCCCTTAAAATAAATCTCGGCCCGAGATTTACCGAAATAAAGGAAGTATTCTCTGCCTAATAATGGCAACTTACAGATGATTAGGAATTTGTGTGATAATATTTGTTGTTTCCAATGCAACTTTCAGGTCTTGAATATTGGACTTACAAATCTATTGTCCTAACAATAGATGTTTAACATTCCATCCTTACAAGGTCTCCAAGGAGCAGCCTTGACGCCTTTATTCTAGCTATTATAGAATAGCTTATCTCAAGGTGAGATGGTTATTCTTAATCGTTGTTAAAATAGGGTTGCGGTAATTAGTGCATAAGCAAAATGAACCGTCTTTCTTATCAAACTCTTAGAATATCGAGTTAGACTATATGAATCTCCTATCTAAAAATTTACTTAATCAGGTTTTCGGTTCTCCCAATTATGGTACTATCCGTCTTGGAGATTTCCTAATAATACAGCCTTAATGGGATATAAATCTTAATTCTACCTGCCTCCCTGGGGTAAGCAAGGTAATCTTAGGAGAAGATAATCGAGGTACAAGGAGGTTACAGAGATTCCATATCTCAGGCTCTAATTCACTCAACAACGCTTGTGCCTATTAAGTGACATATTTATGTTATGAGTCCACATACTTCTTTACCAGGGAATATGTATTTGGACAATTCTATTTTGGATATTTTCTTTGAATACCATTAGTTGACTTTAGTACCATATGATCATTGAGATATCTTTGTGGTTCCATGTATTAAACCTCCATGCTGATCAGACATGGAAATAATCTATGGGACACACTAGGATACGCCAATCCTCATATGACACTTTTATCAAACATAATTTGGCATTCGCAGGCGATAGAAAAACAATGAAGAAAATAATTAAAATAACATATGTTGTCGCACTCTATGCAAAGAAAGAGTGCTCTTAGATTTTCGGAAGGATTCCTTGCCGATCTATACGAATCGGTTACTATGGTTTCCTTGGTAGTTATACCTTGTGGATAATAATAAAGGTTTTGCTAAGTTTATGGTTCATGAAGATTTATTATTGCCTGTATTAAAAAAAAACAGGACACTTAGCAGAAATTATCATTGATAGATGATAAGGAAGTTTATTGTGCAAGTGCTTATATTTAATCCATAATGGAAGTTTCACAAACTAGGCACCTAGCTCAGTTGGCTAGGCGCGCGAAAGGGTGCGGCCGGCCTAAACCCAGGTTCGATTCCGGGGACGGCCAGTCCCACCATTTTTTTATGTTTAATATTAATTAATCGAACGGACACGTGTAATTACGAGGGTTGTCTCATAAGGAGTCTTGATAATTAATTGCTTCTTATCATTCACAATATGGACTTGATTTTTAAGGCAACCAATCGATTTTTATCACTATATTGAGTCCCTAAGTATGCAATCAAAAGTTTGCTATAAGGATATTAGAAAAAGTGATTTCTAATAGATATTAATATCAATATGGAATTCGTTGGAGCATTTTTGACGTAACATCGTCACTTTCTACCGGTCATTAAATGACCGGAGTCTTAATCAGGTGGAGACAACAGTTCTCAACCTTTATCATTCATAATATATTTATACGTGCCAGTATCAATAAGTTTCTACATAAACTGTTTGATAAGGAAAGGTACATATTATACTATTATTATTCTGCATCATCTCTTGGGCGTTCCTCCTGATAATTCGTGCGTTTGTTCTCTTGGCCTACTCGGGGTTCCTCGCGTACTTAGGGCAGTTGGTCTTTATGTGCCCTTTCTCGTTGCAGTTGTAGCATGTAGCATCTTTAATCTTCCCGCAATCAACAGTCTTGTGCTCCCTAGACTTGCATATCCCACATGCAGGTGGTCCTGATTTAGAATTGGACTCCATTCTGCATTTTCCGAAGTGGCGTTTTTGGCAAGTAAAGCACCTTGGCTTTTCCTCTGTCCGCTGACCATTCTTTCCAGACTTAGACCTCTCAGAGTCAGTGTTTCCCTTGTGTTTCTTCTCAGATCCTCGTGAGTTATCATCCTCACGCTTTTTCTTACTTTCTTCAGATTTCTTTAGCGACCTTAGTCTGACCGCATCTAAAGTAAGGGACAGAGAGAGATCAGCTACTGACCTAAATGTAGTAGGTCTTGAAGCCTTAACACTGGCTTTGATTTCTGGGGGTAAACCCCCAATGAAGCGTGCAATTCGCTTGGGCTCTGGTGTTACAAGGTAAGGGACCAGTCTGGACAGGGTGTTAAAACTGGTGAGGTAAGCTTGACAATCTAAGTTTGTCATCACCAAAGATAAGAAATCTGACTCAATCCCCTCAACCTCGTGTTGAGGGCAGTAATTCTCCTTAACGAGAATAACAAACTGTTCCCATGACATGCTGTAGAGCGGAATCTTCCCAGCAGCTTGAATGAGAGACTTCCACCATGCCAGTGCCTCTCCTTTGAACGATTGGGATACGTACTTCACGACATCCCTTTCAGCGCAACCGCTGATATCGACAACTGTGTCCATTTCATCCAACCAAATCATACAATCAACTGCCCCTTTTTCCCCAGTAAAATCTCGGGGTTTGCAGGAAACAAAGTACTTATAGTTACAGGATTTGGTATGAGGTTCATTATCGAACACTATCTTCTTGAATGGAACACTGTGTTCATTAGATGAGTGTCGATCGTCATCTTTCTTTAACTCATCTTTCTTTGAGGGCGGCTTGTTATCAGGCTCTGGAGGAGTTTTAGGGATGGATTTAGGGTGGGGTACAGATGAGGCTTTACTATATGTCTCACTATACTCCTGGAATTTCTCCTTCACAGCTTTAGATACAGCTGAGTCAATCAATGTACGAAGTTCTCCTCTGGTTATGTCAATCTTTTCATCATCGCGATTTTCCAGAGGGTGACTGTTCCCTTCCTCCGACCCAGCCATGTAGTTTTAATTGCTACATAAAAATTAAACAAGGACAAGGTTTTTACGGAAGTTTAAACAATTTTTATCTTTTTGAACGATTTATTAACCATGTTTTTAATACACATATTGGTTAATTTGATAAATATATAATTATTCAGGATATTTATTATATTCCTAAATTATAAGTTAATAATAGCACCAAAGGCCTAGTCACTTAGACAAGTTTAATTTATAGGCCTTGATTTTATAGAATCGAGGCTTCAAGGTTTGCATCAAAGTTCATTACCTTTTCTTGACAGGGAGTTGTAGGCTACCACTGTCTTTAGTCCCAGAGGACGTTAGTTATAGCCCGTGGGCACTTCATCCATACGGAATGATTATATAATTAAGGGAATTTAGTATATCCCAAAATAACTTATGTGATTTTATCATATCACATTTTGTCGAGCATGTTATTATGCTTTCATATGTTTAATAAGGATTTGAATCTCTTGAATAGGTTCTACCATCTTGGCCTTGTATGCCGTGACACTTAGGCTAGGTTTACCTTTAAGATTCTTTTTAATAATCAACGCAGAGCAATCCTAAATTGAACTGTTAACAAGGATCTGAATCTAATTATGGAACTACCATCTTGGCCCTGTCTTAATGTGACACATGGCTAGGTTTTGTCCTTTTTAAATTTTGCCATTTTATTATAATGGTAGATCTTATAATATAGGAATGATACTTTAAATATAATCGTTCCTTTAAAATATAATAAGTATATGGTTGCCCTAAACGGGACTTCTATAGCAATTGACTTGCCCATGCAAGGGCTAATCAGAAAAATAACAAAGGAACCAAATAAGGTAAAATGAAACAAATTTGGATTTTTCCTATGTTCTTGTCTAGACTCAAGAATGTGCAATTGTGTAACTGAGATTAAACACAAAAGACTAGTGTTTAATTCACTCAGTGTTGGCTCTGATACCAACCTGTCACACCCCGACTTTCCACGTGTCACCGGTGGGCCCGGTGGGGGAGTATCGTGACGTGGTTGGCAACGTAATAGTCAAACAACACAATATAATAATGCACAGCGGAAGCAAAGGATAAATATCATTACTTTTCCGAATATAAAGTAATATTCAATATTACAACGGAAAGTAAAGGATCCACAGGCGGATCTTTAAAACATATCATTTGTTCAACAGACTTTAGACGCCTAGAACTTGCAAGATTCCTTATTAGCGCCCTGAGCTTCCAGCCAATTTCGTTTAGTACCTGTCACTTAACCTTTTTGGAAAATACGTCAGTTTTCACTGGTAAATACACTCAACCGACTCATTTGAAAAGAGTTTAAGAAAATTGATTTAGATGCACCAGGCACAAAACCTTTTGACACTTTGATTAAAAATGCACAAAGGCAAAATTAATCTTTTATACTTGGGAAAATTAATTGTATATAATCTTGTATACAGTTTTATTTATTTGTCATCCATTCAGGGCCGGTTTGTAGGGCCGGACTCGATTAACTGACACGCCACAGGTATAATGCCCACAGGCTATCATCCCCTAAGTGGATTACCAGTTCCGGTATAATGCCCACAGGGATGATACCTTCGAGTGGATTACCAGTTTTTACATAATGCATCTGTCAGGTGTATGCCTACACCCCGTGCTTAGGTCGTGGCCATCTCGTAAAATGATGCCAAGGATATCCGGGACATGGTCATTAACCCCCAAAGGCCATACACCAAATAATAATAAAATAATACATATTAAACAGGTTATGTAAGTACATCAATCACAATCCGATTTAAATGACTACATACACCCGACCAAGCGGTACTTTTATAGTACCGTATCCCAAGCCCGTATAGGGAAAATAAGTTAAGAGTATTTACCTGAGCTAGCTCCTGTCTTAAATAGCAAGAATCTAATAACTCAGCCGTAGTTGCTTTAAGTAAGCGTAGGTACAATTTACCGGAAGTGCTCTAGTCTGGAATGATGGTATAAGCAATTAATTAGAATGCTAACGGGTCTTTAATTAAGCCTAAGCTTAGACCGATTAGTCTTATAGATATGGTTCGTACGCACGATTAAGCGAAGACCGGATAGAATGTGATTCTGACCCGACAAGTTTGAAGACTTGTTTAATATGGGTTCATTATTGACATTCTAGATTTTGAGATAAAACCGATAAGGTTTGACCCGTTTCGGCTAACTTATATAAACTAGTTATATAAACCGATCCGAACGCGAATAACGCGTAACGGGTAACCGAATAGGTCACGAACAGGTTTCCTAAGTTAATATGCCTTAAATATGTTGTGATATCAGTAGGATACCTTCCATTATGCCCAAAACGAGTTTAATCTCAATTTAAGCCCCGCAGGGGTATTTTGGTCATTTACCTAAGGCATATATACTACCTGTCATACAACTACTCGAACGATGTGACCATAAGGTCACTTAATGTGTTTGGTCGGATCCTAATGATCGGCCAAACGGGTCGGGTTCGAAAGTATAAGCGATTGTTTAGATCGCTTACCTTCACGACCCTATATAAGCACTAAACTAAAAGTGACGAGCTAAGCATGTTAAAACATGCTTAACTAAGTTAGAAAACAAGTTTGGTATCAAAACAAACGGTTTTGATACCCATAAGTAGTTTGGTTACAAAATACGCAAGAATACGTATTCTGGTCGAAACTACGGCTCGTCACTGAGCCTAGATAACGTGGTAATCAGTAGGTATAGTCACTAGGGACTATAACCATCGTGATCACGCTCACGTTATGAAGTTCAAACGAACTTCGCATCGACCATAAACTGGTCAATGCAGAAAGTCAAACAAAGTTTGACTTTCGGACTCGAAAAGCGATAAAAGAACGAAAGAATACTTACGAAGGGTCCCCGAAAGCTCTCGATCCGATTTACCTTCAGGTATGAAGTATAACTTCAACTTAGAAGGCTTAAAATCAGATCAAGTGTGAGAAATGAAGTGAAATGTGATGGGTATTTATAGATTTCGGTCCACCGTTAGGATCGTTTCTTGGAAAAGGGGAAACGATCAAGGCCGTACACTTGTCGGAAGGTTATGGTGTCTTAATTGTCACTAACCATAGGGTATCAACACTTGGCAAGGGATTAGGGAGTGCAAAACAGCTGAAAACAGGCTGTTAAGTACTCTGCATCTGGTCTGAACTTGCTTTACGGACCTCAAAGCTGCCAATGTTGAGGTCCGTAAGGTAACAACTTTGGCAGATTTACAGTTTTGGTCCCTGCAGCCCCTAAACTTGGTTTTCAATGCATTTTTGACACGTTTAAGGCCCGTTAACCCCATTTCAAAGCTCTAAAATGAAGTTAAAGTATAGGGAACTTAAAATGTGCTCAAAAATATCTCGGATGTCGGTTCGTTTGGCCGTACGGTTGCGATGTTCGCTTAATTACGACGGAATGCGCACAAGCGCGAAAAACGATCCAAATGATGCGACGAATGGATTTTTCTTATGGCGAACACTAAAATATAATATAGTCATGCTTACATAAATTTTTGGATGTCCAGATGTACTCAGAACGTAGGTTATGCGCGAAAATGCAAACTTATGCACTTTTTGACGCTTTTAGTCCCTGATCCTTCTACACTTGATCTTAACATGACTTCTTGCACTTTGAGCCCCCTAACTTGACTTTTAAGGACCTTAAGACATAACCAAACTTTGTTAAGTCCTTGGGTAACTTTATGGTTACCTGAAAAGTCATAAATTTCAACGTTGACGCTTTTAACCCCTCGCACACGAATTTGATCATAACTTCCTCATACGATAACGAAACTTTATGAAATTTTAATTATGCATTCTAGTGAGCATAATTAACCGTTACAAAGCTTTGGGTTTGCTAAAAGGTCATTCAGAGGTATATCTTTAACATGTTGACACATTTAACCCCTGTAGTTTGTAATCCCTCACTTTTAGCTTCGTATGATTCATGATTTATTCGTTTGAAGGTATGAGCATCATGTAGGGCTAATGTGCAATACATTTATTCACTGTTGACATTTAGAACTCGTATATTTACATACTTTCCATGATTGTCAACTTTAGTCCTTCTAGAACATTATTTCACACGTTCAAACATGTGACACGTGTCAACACATTATAGGACGTGAATTTTCGAGGTGTTACACCGGATCTTGTCCGGGTTAAAGATCAATAGACACACCACAATATTCTTTTGTGCACTGACAGGTGTACGCCTACACCCCGCGCTTAAGTCGTGGCCATTTCGTAAAATGATGCCAAGGATATCCGGGACATGGTCATTAACCCCCCAAAGGCTTTAAGTAACAAGACTGTTTAAACGAGCCGATCAAATTATTCAATTAACCACCCAACGATGGAAGATTTGATGCCCGATCAAGCGGTATGCTATATACCGTAACCCAAGCCCGTATAGGGAAAATAAGTTAAAAGTATTTACCTGAGCAAAGTATATATCATAATAAGCAAATTGCAAGTAGCTTTTACTGGTCCTCCTAATCTGGAACGAAGGTTTATAATAACCTATTAGAATCCTAACGGGTCTTTAATTAAGCTTAAGCTTAGACCGGCTAGTTTCAAAGATACGGTTCGTACGCACGATTAAGCGAAGACCGGATAGAATGTGATTTAGACCCGACAAGTTCAGAGACTTGCTTAATATGGGTATTTCATTCACATTCTGGATTTTGAGATAAAACCGATAAGGTTTGACCCGTTTAGGCTAGTTTATGTAAACTAGTTACATAAACCGAACCGAACGCGTAATAAGCGTAACTAGTGTTCATGAGAGCTATTTACAGGTTTCCTAAGTTAATATGCTTCATATATGTTGTGACATTAGTAAGATGTCTTTTATTTTGCCCGAAACGAATTTAAACACAAACTATGCCCCGTAAGGGTAGTTTGGTCATTTAAAAGGTTATAAAAGAGTTTAAGTATTTACCTGAGTTACAGGTCTGATATAATCAGCAAAAATACTTATTTTACCAATTTATAACAGTAGGATAAAGTATATATGTGAAATTTACCAATTATAACCAAACTATGCCCCGTAGGGGTATTTTGGTAATTTCACATAAGCCGAAAAGCTCAAAACTGAAGTCTGAGTTTATCAACTTTTGCTTACTGTTAAAACATTATAATTTGCCTCAAATATCAGTAGGTATCAACCCTTGTATGTTTATTATAGTTATAGCACATACTATGCGTTAAAAACGCTTAAAAAGGCGATTAGAGGCCATTTCCGGGTTCGATACATAAATCTGATATTTTTATATTTCCAGAAGGCATAAAATAATTTATTTATCATATGTGATCAGTAGCAAAAGGTTTGGAGTCGTTTAGATATGTAAAACTCATTTTATAGCCCGTAAGGGCAAAATCGACAATTACCGGATTAAGCCTACGACTACAAGTTATGCTCAGCCTAAAATTACTTAAAAATCTTCAAAAATCCCAAAATAATATATTACATCAGTGGGTAAAGAGATTGATATCAAAAAGTATGTTTAAGTAGGCTATACGCTAAATACGCCGTTTAATTAACAAAAAGCTTTAATTTTACGCTAACGAGCATAACTCTTATCCTACACCTCAAACTGATGTCAAATTTTGCATACAAGTTTATATATCAGTAATTAAAGTTTCTACTCTTTTACATTTTCAAAAATCACGTTTTAAGGTGAAAAGGGCATAATGGTCAACATATGAGCAATTAACGGAATCATGCGTATTAATTGGATAACTAATGATCCGAGGTGTATAATCACAGAGGGTTATACTAGCATGTAACCTGGTCCAAATAAAGCTCTAAGGCATTTCTAAAACATACCATAACGGGTCAGAACTGAAAGTCAAAGTATAAGTCAAACTATGCGACTTTCGGTTTCGAACCGGGTCTAAATAGGAAATTGTCGGGTTGAACATGTTTAGACATGTCCTTACACTAATTACCAAGTTATATTAATGATCAAACAGGTTATATGTGTTCTACATTGCTAATCATGCATAAATTGTAATTTAAACTTTCTGTTGACTTTTTAATTACACGTTTGACCCGACATTAGACCTAGTTAGAGTGGGAATCAGGGGGAACCCTTTTAAGGTTTTATTACCCACATAATTACCTACTTAAAGGTACTTTTGATTCGACTAATCACTGGACCATTAGTGATTAATCTTAAAGTCAACCGTTAATTACGACGGTTTGACTTTTAAGCTATAACTAAGCTAAAACTTAATTAAGAAAGGTTAAGCAAACTTACAAAAGTCCTAAGCTTGATTAGTGATCACTTGAGAGTGCCTTGGAGCTCCAGAAATGATCAGATTGCAAGAGGAAGGTGTGAAGAACAATGGTTGCACATCATGGCCTTTTATAGTGAATTAATCACCACAAATCTTTGACACATGAGTCTACAACCCACCACAACTGATCAACAAGTGTTTCTAGTGCTTAGGGGGTGCCTAGGGGTCGTCCAAGATGAGGCAAAACGGTTAAAAGTCGAACACAAGGGCCATGGCAGACAAAGAAGCAAAGAATTCGGACCAAACAGGCCTAGGCGTGACGCGAAGGACCCCCCCCCCCCCCTTGGGCCTCGCGTCGCGCGACCCCTCTTCTGACTCAAATCCAATTTTTGATTTTTATGTTTTGATCCTTGCCTCTTCAAACTTTGTTTAGCCATCAATTTCTTGCACTTTGAGCCCTCTAAATTGATGTTTAGGGGCTTCAAGACATATACCCATTTTGCTAAGTCCCCGGTTAACTTTATTGTTACCCGAAAAGTCCTAGCTTTCAACGTTTACGCTTTAACCCTTCGCACACGAATTTGATCATAACTTTCTCATATGATAACGAAACTTTACGAAATTTAAATCGTGTATTCTAGTGAGCATAATTAACCGTTACAAAGCTTCGGGTTTGTCAAAAGGTCACTCAGAGGTATAACTTAAACATGTTGACACATTTAGCCCCTATAGTTTGTAATCTCTCACTTTTAGCTCCGTATGATCCATGATTTATTCGTTTGAAGGTATGAGCATCTTGTAGGGTTAATATACAATATATTTATTCACTGTTGACATTTAGAATACGTATATCCACATACTTTCCATGATTGTCAACTTTAGTCCTTCTATAATATTCTTTCACTCGTTTAAACATTTTACACGTGTCTACACATTATAGGACGTGAATTTTCGAGGTGTTACATCCTCACCCCCTTAAAATAAATCTCGACCCGAGATTTACTGAAATAAATAAGGGTACTTTTCTTTCATCGTGGATTCAACTTCCCACGTATATTCGGGACCTCTACGGGCATCCCATTTGACCTTTACAATATAGCAGCTGTAAAGGGCCGAAAAACACCACTTCGAATATTTTTTACGACCGTCTTTTAACGTTTTAATCTAGAGGTGTGCAAAAAATGGGGGTAAAACTCGCACGGGAAAGCCGATCGAGTTCTCTAAGTTCTCACAACTCGTAGGAGTTTTCTCTTGATCTGAATCCATAATTTGTATATGTATAAAAAAAATTAAGGCTAAAGTATATTCAAGCTAAACGGACGAACCAACAAGCCAGCCACAAGCCGAGCTTACCTTGGCTCAGGCTTGACTCATATACAAGCCAAGCCGAGCTGATGGCTCGTTTAGATAACCAAGCCGATTTCGAGTGAGCAACCAATTGTTGCATATGAGGGTTTATCTTTTCATTTGTGTTCTTGGTCATCTCATATATGTTTAACAGTAGTTGTGATAGATGGTGTTTACTTGTTTTCAAATCACTAGAATTTGTTTGACGTATTTGTCGACGGTCTTACTGGAAGCAGTCTCTCTATTCGCTGGGATAGAGGTAAGGCTTGCCTACATCCTACCCTCCCCAGACCCTATCAATAGCTTCGCTATAGGTGGGATTATACTGGGTATGGTTGTTGTTGTTGTACTATTGTAAACCGGTAGCTTTTTTTTACTGTTTTAATAGTTTTAAGTCATTTTATTCTAGTCTGATTTAATTGTATTTTTACGGAGAGAATTAGATATGTTAAATTATAAAGAAATTGGTTTTTAGTAATTTATATACATGTCAAATATCATAGGTTTACTAATGTTTATCACAACATACGTGAATATCAATATCAAGGAATGGGATCAAATACAAACACTTAAGTTTGTAAGAACCGTAAGAACCAACACATAATTGACAAGTGTCCATTAATAAAAAATTAGTTTAGGGGTAATTTAGACCTTTTGACCATATTTATTTATAACTAATTAAAAATAATTACAAAAAAATATAATCAGCACAACACTATATAATTAGCATAACATCCTTAATCGTTCTCCATTATCAGCACATCGTCCTCAATCGTTCTCCATTATCAACATAAACGACATTAACACAACATCCTCAATCGTTCTCCATTGTCAGCACACCAAATGTGCTGATTATATCTACTTTTGGTGTTTGTTTGTATTATTTTTGTAATTAACACATAATCAGCACGTTATCAGCACAATTATAAAACACCTTTTGTTAACGTTTTTTAAAAATCACTTTTATAAATACAAAAAAGGTATAGCAATATGGTACTGATGACTGTCGTAAGGGTCAATCAAAAACCTAACTAAACTACGTAGATAGCATAAGTAGGGTATCGTATCCACGGGGAATTTGTGGTTAGTGTTTAGCTAAATTAATTAATTAACTATTACTAATCTAGAATTGGGGGTTTTGATTAATTTGAAAGAAAACTTTAAACTAATTAAGAGATAAGGTATCGGATTTATAAGACGTAACTTCCTCCAAGTTTCAGGTTCTAGGTTTACACAAGATTAGCTAGTTATTTGGACACCACATAGACATAGTGTTGGAAAATTCAGTTAATGTGGCAATTAAAATAGTTTTTGTCATCAAACCATATGATTCAATTACCCAATCTACCTATATCAAGTCAACCCTCTTTAGTCACCCAACCCGTTCCTAAGTTTTGTCATCAACCGAACGCAATTGTAAAGAAAGAACTCAAAACATAGATAAATTGTTTCAATTAACTAATACATCAATCTGATTCATAAAGTTTTGTCAGAACAAGATCAGATCCAATACATAACTAACCAAACAAAGTGTAAAACCTAACCGAACCGTCCGCCTAGAGGAAGCCACGAAGAAGCCTAGCCGCTCATGGTTGTCTTCACAGCATCGGTTGTCATCCCGAGTTGATCAAACATTCCACACCCTTGAGAAATGTGAAAATAAAATATATAATTCGTTCCTTCTAATGCAATATGACGGCTGAGGAAGAATAATATTATCAAAAGCGATGATGATGTTTTATATCCTCTTTTTACTTTGTCCGTTGAGAGTATTGATATGCTGCCCCCTTTTATTTTTCGTGGATTCCCTCAAGTCCAACATGTCAGCGCCAAATAAAACCCAGCCCACATGTGCCATCGGTTTGGGTTTCAACCCATTACAAACAATTATCTTGCATGTCCACAAAATCTGCCCAATGTCACGTGAATGATTCTTATAATATTGTCATCCTCCAATTCCAAATAATAATAATCAACTCCACTTGTATTCTTGCTTCCCCAATGTTGGCTAGTGATGATTAATCAATATTATTACCAACTAATGTTCCTCCGCTTCGTCCCTTGTGCTGTAGCCTACACCCCATGTTGACTTATCAAACCCGCTTTTAACTCGTTTACTCTCATTACCCATTTTAGTACCTGTTAAACACAAATAACGCCAATACACAATAAGTATATAACACGTATGAATTAACATATTTAACATACTAATACTCAACATAAACTAATATAAAACTTGACATATTTTGACTCGACATCAGGTACTCATATTAAAGATAAAAAAATACTTGATTTTATGTTATATATTTTTTTTTAAATAATGAAGTATATAAAAGTTATTTTAGTTTAAAAACCTTGGTGGAATTTGTATTTAATGGAAAATGGTCAAATGACTAGCAATTTTACAAAATTACCCCTAACTTGTTAGTACTGATTTTTAATTATAAGGGTCTTATTTATAATCAACACCAACCCTTGATTTAAATTATCAATCGCTCAGATCTATTCTTACGGTTCTTATAGTTAGCACTGTTTGTATAGGATCTCAACTCTCAATATCAATATAAATAAAAAATACATGTTCCAATAGTAAACTATTTCAAAAACTGATATTCATTCCTTGAAAAATGATATTCATTCTTTAATATGATAGTCATAGGAATTATGGTTTTTTAGAGTTAAATGATCGGATAGTTATGAATTTCGCCTTTCAAAAAAAAATGATCGGATAGTCCCTGTGGTTTGGCCTTTTTTACCTTTAGTCCCTAACTTTCTTGGTGTGAAATTACCAAAATACCCTTATTATTAAAAACCCCAAAAGACATTTTATCTTCTTCTTCACCAGCACAACTTCACTCAGCCATCACTGCCACAACCACCCCCACCACAACCACCACCACCATCATCATCACTGCCACAACCACCCTCCGCCACAACCAGTTTATGGCCCGACCCGTTCTTGATACCCATGGTTGGGACCATGATTGTGGTTATGATGGAGTCAATGTGGAACAAACCCTAGCCATCGCCAACCGTTTTCCGGCTGCAATTACCGTTCAGGTTACTAAAGATTAAAAAGACTTCGGCATCAATATGGATTCATCAATTTCCGCTAAACACGGGGATAACATCTCTACTATGGCCGATTTTGACATTCAACCAATCGGGAAACAACTGGCTTACATAGTTAGAGGCAAAACCAAGTTCAAGAATCAGAACAAGAACAAAACTGCTACAGGGGCTTCACATTTCTGGGAGAAAACGTTGTAACTGGGTTTAAACTCGGGGATCAAATTACACTTGGGAGACGATACTCGATCATCGGGAGTGCAGGTACGGTTCGATTCCAATCCGATTCAGTTCACCCTCTGCTCTCTCCTCCTCTACATCGATGCCCCTTCATTCAGTTCATCCTTTCCTCTCTCCTCCTCTAAATCCTGTTTCGTCTTTGACTATTTGGAAACAATCATCGATTCTTTGACTGACTATTTCTTTAAAGGATCATCAATCATCATCTTTTTAGTTTACTGTTGGTTCAATCTTCTTCCATGCCTCAAAAGAAAGTTGATCAATCAAACTAAAGATTCGGAGGTAAATGATGGTCTATATGTATTTTTTGTGTCTGATTTCTTTTAGTAAACTTGATAGATGGCGCGTTTTGAATTTCATTCTTCTGGTACTTGTTAGGCCTTTGGGTATACTTTAACCTAACTTAACTCCACCTAAGTGACACATCAACTTTTTTTCCTCATTTCACTTTGTCCCACTCTAAGGAAATGGTTTAACATGTTAACACATAACTCATTTAATGCACTTTAACATTGCTTTTTTGTCTAAAAAAAAGTAATAATTAACTCAATCTCTTAACATTGGGTTAACATGTTAACACATAACTCATTTAATGCACTTTAACACAAAGAGGGAGTGGTTTGCAATGTTAGTTAACATGCCATGTCATTGTTAACACTCTAGATGTTAGAGTACACCCCATGGCCTTAGTAGTTAGTTAGTATGTGGAGCTTTATTGTTTGTGTTGTTTTGGTTCATATCTTTTTGAAATAGATACCCGGATTTTCTAATTAAAATTGATTGAATCTCATCAGTTTTCTTCTTTCTCTAATCTGTATTATGAATTTATGGTCCAATTTTTTTTATTTATGGCAAATTGCATTTTAAACTATAACCACCGGCAGATAATCACTCTTAACTTTAATTATTATAGATTTATGAGTAATTTCCATTTGTATTCGCTCACAGTGATGATTATTGATGAAACGAGGAAATTTACATTCCTTGTAAGCTAAATCGAGTGATAATTATGCCAGTGGAATTGCCTTTACATTCCTGGTGGGTTTTAGAGGGAGAGAGAGAGGGGGGGAATGAAGAAGATGAGGGTGGGCCATTTTTATTTTTTAAGTGAGAAAGGGTATTGTTGTCATTTCACACCCTATTAACTAAGAAAACTAACTGATGTTAGGCACAGGACTATCCGGAAACGGAAATTTAAAAGTTGGGGACTATGGCTGTAATTTTAGAAAGTTAGGGACTAAAGGTGAAAAGGGGCAAACCACAAGGACTATTCGTGCATTTAACTTTTTTTTAAGTCAAACTTGGCACGAGTTTACTTATTAGATCTGATTCTGGCCGAGGTTAACCGTATTTGATCGATTCTGAGTGATTATGTGGACTTGAAGAAAAGACTATTTTGCCCCCTGCTACAATATATTTCGTGAGGGACATAACGAAATACACTAACGACAATTGGCCTTAGGGACTAACGACAATTGTAGACTAATTTTATAGAGTATCATAATTACTCTACAAATGATCTTGTATGGTAATTTTGATCTTGTAAGATAATTTTGATCTTGTAGGGTAATTTTGTAGAGTATCATAATTACTCTACAAGTGTATCAAAATTACTCTGCAAGTTTCAAAATTACCCTACAAGAACGTTTTACAAAATTACCCTACAAGATCGTTTGTATAGTAATTTTGATAATTACCCTACGAGCAAATAACTACGAAAATGTTACCGTAATTTTTTTGTTTTTTCATGTATTTCGTGCGTTTTGTACGATAAGGCTGTTTCTACGTGAACTTAACTCTATAACTAGGGGTGTAAATAAGCCCAGATGCTCGAGAGCTGCTCGTTATCGGCTCGGTTAAAAGCTCGAACGAGCCGAGCTTTAACGAGCCCGAGCTCGAGCCTGAAATAGAGCTCGTTTAGTTATCGAGCCCGAGCTCGAGCCTGAAATACAAAGCTCGTTTAGGCTCGCGAGCCTAAACGAGCCAAAACAAAAATTTATTTATTTTTTATATAATATAATAATAATGGTGATAACATTGGCGAGCCGAGCTTTGGCTCGTTTAAGCAATACTGAAGTGAGCTCGAGCCGAGTTTTTAGCTTGTCTAAGGTTGTTCTTAAAATAGCTCGAGCCGAGCTCGAGCTTTGGGTTTTACTCGCGAGTCGGGCTCGAGCTCAAATAAGTAGGCTCGAACCGAGCCGAGCTCGAGCTTCAACAAAACATGACGAGCCCAGGCGAGCTCGGGCACAGCCCGGCTCGTTTACACCCCTGTGACTATAACTAAAATTCCAAAACAATTTAGTTCAAGGGTAATTTCGTAATTTCATTATAACTAGATAGCCAAAACGACGTCGTAGACCCTTTCTTCCTCCAAATCTTACTTCCACATACAGTCGAACTTAACCTGCTTTCACTCTTTAACCAATGGGGAGCACAAGCAACATCAAGAGCAGACTCTTCACTCCCCCATCTTCCACTCCCTGCACTCGCACACACCAGATCGGAGCCCTAGCTCTCATCGCCATCACCTTCTTCACCACCAGACTGTTGGACCAATCACTCACTCCTTCCACTTCACACTTCAACCAATTCCAATCCGACGTCGTTCGGTTCTCCGGCAACGACGACGGTTCCGTACGGTGGCCCCGCCGTGGATACGGTGATGAGATCGATCTCAAGATCTATGTTTACGATGAGAATGAAATTGACGGCGTTAAAGAGCTGTTGTACGGACGTGACGGTAGGATAACGCCGGAAGCGTGTCTCAAAGGCCAATGGGGCACTCAGGTAGTCTGATTTTGTATTTTGAGTTAATTTAAGTTTATAGATTCGATACGTCGTCGTTTTGTTTTGATTTGTTTGTGTTGCTGAAGGTGTTTAGGTTAAAGTTATTGTGATTTGTTATTTTGGTGATGAGATTTGAGTTTACTTGAGTTTATAGATTCAATAAGTTTGTTATTTTGCGAAATTGAAGTCGATTGATTGGATGATTATGTTGCTGATTGTTTACTGATGCTAAGGTGTTTATGGTTTATCGTTTTGGTAATGAGATTTTACGCCCGCTTGCGGTATGCGCATATAATGTATATATCTGTGGGCGCTCGGGTGCAAAAGTGAAAGTGCACTAATTTTAACGTTATTTTACTTATTTAGTGAAAATAACATTAAAAGAGGGGGATGGTTAATCATGCATCATGTGGTGGCGTTGATAGCCGAAAGACAAGGGAGTGCATGCTCTAATCGGCCGTTGTCTTAATTGCTGAGTGTTATGTGCCTTATGTCCAAGGCTTGATGCAAAACTATTGAGCCGGAGGTCTCACTGGAAGCAACCTCTCTATTCCTATGGGGTAGAGGTAAAGCTGTCTACATCTTACCCTCCTCAGACCCTACGTTAGCTTTGCTATTGGTGAGATCTACTGAGTATGATGATGAGATGATGATTTTGGTAATGAGATTTGGAAAGTTAGAAGTTGTAAGGTAAACATATTCATATGTTTGATTCTGAAGATGAATTTTGTAGGTTGTAGTTACTCGATTTGATTTGCTTAAACGGTGCTTTTATTTTAAAGTAAGGGAACTAGTTTATTGGATATAAGGCTGCAGTTTGTGTTAGTTTTTATTTAAGAAGTGCAAGGTTTGTCTTTTGGTTTGAACTGTGATTGTGAATGATACATAGATGATACCATTACTATGTCAAACTTTCAGCAAAGCTTGGCATTTCAGCAGATGTAAATCATGTAAGAAGTGTGGAACTTTATAAACCAATGCTGCAATTTGTAATGGAAGGCTATTTTTTTCTGATCAAGACGAATAACCTTTTATATTTATTGATATATGATGTCTGCTTGGTATGTGGTCAAGGAGCATAGGCGCACTCAAGGCGTATAGGCCTAGACCGGAGCCTAGGCGCTTAAAAAGCGAGGGCTTTTTTTAAGCTAGACGCATAGTATAAAGTAACATTTTTAGGGGAGTTTTAGACTTGTTTTAGGCTAGTTTAGGCTATTTTAGATTAATATCATTCTTATTTTGGTTGTTTATTTTTTACCATTTTGGCCGGAAAATGCTCTGAACGTGCAGTGAGTGATTGCAACCATGCCTTTCAGGGCGCAGCGCATATGGTGTGCTGGGCTGTGCTTCAGTGCCTATAACATGATTATAACATAGGCTGCATGTTCTTTCAACCTTTCTGAGATTATAACAAGTTGACTTTTATATGTGGGTGAATTTCTGTCAGGTGCATGAATTTCTGCAAGTGTCAATTTCTGTCAATAATGCATTTATGCCATTGTATTGTATCAGGCTCTGTAAATTGCTACAGTGTTACGATTAGCATGAAATGACCTAACTTTCTGCCCATGATGTATATTTAAAGGGATATAGAAAGTAGAATAGGGATCATCCTTAATGGTTACAATTTACAGAGCTTGATACAATACATTGGCATATATTGAATATGAATATGGTCGGGTTGGGTTTGACCAACCCGCCAACACATTTCTGTCAATAGTTAAAAAAAGTTGTAGATATGTAATATACTAAAATGATTACAAACCTATAATATCAAAATAACAATCCAATATTTCTGTACAAACTGTTTCAAGAAGCTGTAAGCATTTGAATGCAATTTGGCAACGTGAGACCCTGTTTGACCCATTTCCTTTGAGCTAAATTGTTGATAGTTTACCAACTTAACCAGTAAGTAATAGAATAAAAACCCAAATTAACCCTTTTCCAGATAAATGATCTTTGTATTCTTGTAGCCTATTTTTGTTTAAAGGTATGCTAATTTTTCTCTTATGACACTGATATTAAATTGTAGGTCAAGATACACAGACTTTTTCTTAAATCAAGGTTTCGTACACGCAACAAAGGAGATGCAGATCTGTTTTTTGTTCCATCTTATGTTAAATGTGTTCGAATGATGGGTGGTCTTAACGATAAAGAGATTAACCAGGCTTATGTGAAGGTACAGTGTAATTATTGTCTTGTGTAATTTGATTACGTAAATTGTACTTCATATTAGGTTGACTGATTCCATGTCATCATTTTTGATAGTTTGTTCATGTCTTATTGCTTTCAGGTATTAAGCCAAATGCCGTATTTCAGATTATCAGGTGGTCGTGACCACATATTTGTCTTTCCAAGGTGTGATTGCTTACTTTTTATAACTAAGCTTTACCATTTTTACTATTTATATTGTTACTAACAACTTGTACTGCATGGCAGTGGCGCAGGGGCCCACTTATTTAAATCATGGGCCACTTATATAAACCGTTCGATAATTCTAACTCCTGAGGCTAGTGCTCTTTCCCTCCTAATGCATAAATGTAAATGAATTGAAAGTAACGCTTGCACAAAGTTCATTTTTTTGTGTATCCTTTTAAACGATCAATTATGTATATCCTTTTATACTTCATATTTATCCTTTCAAAACACTAAAAAATATATATAGATCCATTTCATATTAAATAAAAAGGTAAAATGCCATTTTCGTCCCCGAGGTTTGGTCAGTTTTGCGACTTTCGTCCAAGGTTTACTTTTCCGCATCTGGATCCAAAAGGTTTGAAATCTTGCCGTTTTCATTCGACTCTTTAACTCCATTCATTTTTCTCTGTTAAGTCAAGGGTATTTCCGTCTTTTTTGTTAACTTAAAGGGCAATTCGGTCTTTTTCACTTTATGTAAAAAGACCGAGCACCCCTGAAAAAACGAATTGCTCTTTAAGTTAACAAAAAAGGCAGAAATACCCATTGACTTAATGGAGAAAAATGGATGGAGTTAACGAGCCAGATGAAATTGGCAAGATTTCAAACCTTTTAGATGCGGAAAATGGATGGAGTTAACGAGCCGGATGAAAATGGCAAGATTTCAAACCTTTTGGATCCAGATGTGGAAAAATAAACCTTTGGACGAAAGTCGCAAAACTAATCCAAACCTTAAGGATGAAAATGTCATTTAACTCTAAATAAAATCACTTTATGTAAAAAGACCGAGTACTCCTGAAAAAACCGAATTGCTCTTTAAGTTAACAAAAAAGACAGAAATACCCATTGACTTAATGGAGAAAAATGGATGGAGTTAACGAGCCGGATGAAATTGGCAAGACTTGAAACCTTTTGGATCCAGATGCGGAAAATGGATGGAGTTAACGAGCCGGATGAAAATGGCAATATTTCAAACCTTTTGGATCCAGATGTGGAAAAATAAACCTTTGGACGAAAGTTGCAAAACTAATCCAAACCTTAAGGATGAAAATGGCATTTAACTCTAAATAAAATCAGTTATGTTGGAAGTCTGTTACACTGAATGAACAAATACAAAAACGTCATTGCATCGAGTCATCTCACTGCATAACGTTTTCTTCATTATTTAGTGAACCGGTCTGTTATTATAACAGTTTTTTTGAGTAACTTGTGTATTTTTTTTTTTTTTTTTAAAAGGGTAAATATGACACTAAGAAAGATATGTATGAACTTTTGAACCTTAAGGATATGTATAAAGTTGCGATGATTTTCTGTTTTCGTCTTTTTGAGTTGCATGTGTATGTTCCGGTTACATCTTGTTACAGGGGGACCGAACAGATAAGCGGGACACGAGTGCATTTAATACATGGAAAGACATAATTATCCCTGGGAATGTTGATGATGGTATGACAACTAACGGAATTCGGCTTGTAGATCCGTTGCCGTTATCAAAGCGGAAATATTTGGCTAATTACTTGGGCCGTGCACAAGGAAAGATTGGGCGCCTTCAGTTAATAGATCTCGCTAAACAATTCCCAGATAAGGTATTGATTAATAATAAAAATATTATTATGTAATTTTGCCACCTCAACTTTTAACATATACTTGTTATGTGATGAAGCATAAAATGAAACTCAATGACTCTGTTATGTGTTTATGTTATTAACATGTTATGTTTATGTTTGTTTTGTTGACAGTTGGAATCTCCAGAATTGAAGTTTAGCGGGCCCGAAAAATTGGGAAAAACTGATTACTTTCTACATCTACGCAATGCTAAATTCTGTTTGGCTCCGCGTGGCGAGTCATCTTGGACCCTTCGCTTTTACGAGTCCTTTTTTGTGGTCTCTCTCTCCCCCTTTCTATCTATATATTTACATACACATATCTAGAGGGAGATTCAAATGAGAACCGTTAAATAATTAGAAACCAAAGGAACCACTTTAGTTCCTAACTATCTGGTGTTTCTCATTTGAACTCACCCGTAGGCTGCGAACGAAGCAAACGTTCAACAAACAGTTCCTGAACCGTTCGGCGGGAAGTTCGTCTGTGTTAGTTTGTATAATAAAGGAACGAACACGAACAAGAAATTTCGTTCATTTATGTTCGTTCGTTTATGCTCCTTTGTGTTTGTTTGTGTTGATAGTTAATTAGGGTTTTTAAATATTGTATTTTTATTTAAATACTTCAAAATTCTCACTAATTAAATATTTAATAACAATTAGTGTATTGTATATTACATAATATATATTCATACATATGTACCTACAAAATTTAATACATGTTCGTTTGTTATTGTTTATGTTCACGTTTGTGTTCATTACCTAAAATTAACGAACGAACACAAACAAACACGAGCACGTTGATTTCGTTAATGAACGAACACAAACAAAAAATCTCATTTGGTAAGTGTTCATGAACAGTTTGTGAACACATTTATTTCCTTAACTTCGTTGGGTTCGTTTGCAGCGTATATAGGGGTGAGATATATAGAAACCACCAAATATATTTAGGAACATATACATATTCACATGTGAATATATTTGGTTCCTAAATATATAGTGGCTCTTGTTTAAATCCACCCTCGTATGTACGTGTGACGTGTGTTTTATTGCATTCACAAAATGGCTCATTGTCTGAACCAAAATTTTATGCAAACAGGAGTGTGTTCCCGTGCTTTTATCAGATCATGCGGAGTTACCATTTCAGAATGTTGTAGATTATTCCCAAATATCAATTAAATGGCCATCTTCAAGAATTGGTACTCAACTTTTGGAGTATTTAGAGTCCATACCAGGTTTGTTTTTCAGCATTCAAGTTAATTGGTAATTCACTTTATTGATAAAGTAAAGTTTTGGACAAAAGGTGCATCGGGTCAATTCGACACACATTACATTTTAATGTAATTAACCCTTTTGGTTATAATATGTACAGATAAACGTATAGAGGAAATGATAGCTCGTGGCAGAAAGATAAGATGCTTATGGGTGTATGGTCCCGATTCAGAACCCTGTTCTGCATTTAGCGCGATATTGTGGGAATTACAAAGGAAAACACGGCGATTTCATCATTCACCTGAAACATTTTGGTTGCATAATGGATCTATTGTTAATAGAGACTTGGTTGAATTTTATAAATGGAAACCACCCATGCCTTTGCCTTAACATTATGCTTCACTTTCTTGTTGTTGATGCTTTGTTAATGGGTATAAATTATATAGTACACAAGTTGTAATATTTTTGGCACATTAAATTTGATTTAAAAAATTTATTGAATAGTGTTAGTTTTATTGGTTTGTGGTATCATAAACTGCTTGCTTATGATTTTCATCCTTCTTAGCATTTATTTATTGAAAAAACTTTCTTAATTTGGCCGATAATAATCCAAACTCAGTTATTTGCCGATAAGAATCCGAACTGGTCCACTTTTGGCCGATAATAGCTTGCGTTAAAAATAGCTTAACGAAGTTAAGTTTTTTTTTTTTTTTTTTTCGAATTACAAACCGATGTTTTAGGGCTTTTGTTTAGAACTAAGTTACGAGTTGATTGATGTAAAATTTACTTCGAAATACTATCCCAAACGATGAAAACGGTGCTTCAATTCGGGTGTTTAAACTTCCAATTAACAAAAATCAGGCCGTTTCGAGGTAAGTTTTACACAAATCGACTCGTATCCTTGTTCTGATCAAAATACCTAAAACATCGGTTTGTAATTCGGAAAAAAAAAAAACTTCACTTCGTTAAGCTATTTTTAACGGCGGACTATTATCGGCCAAAAGTGGACCAGTTCGGATTATTACCGGCAAATAACTGAGTTGGAATTATTATCGAATAAATTGAGAAAGTTGGGATTATTTTATTATAATTTGTCTTATTTATTCATTAATTATATTCTATATCTTACATTTTCAAGGAAGATGTACAGTAACTACAAGGTGGCAATCTCCCATTTACTATTATTTAGTATTTTTAACTTTAATTATTTTTCCTTTGAGTTATTTTATCTCTTATTAGTTATTTGACTTATTTCATTTGTATTATTGTCTATATACTAATTATAACACATTATTAATGTTTAATATAAGATAAACTAATCATCAAGTAACTATATAAAACAATTAATATTATGATATTATCTAATTCCATTTCTCTTTTTATTTTCTCTCAATATACTAGTCATAATATATGATTTGATTAAAATAAGAAAAAAAGCTATATAATTATTTTTAGAGATAAATACAATGCATTATTTCTCTAAATATCTTTTATGATTTCACTTTTAGTTTTTTATACTTTATATTTATTTATAAAGTTTAATGCGCCACAACGAGTTAGTTGAAGCTTTCTTATTGTTAACTAGGTTAAAACCCCATGTATTACACGGGTTGAGTAAATATAATTATATGTAATAAATAATAAAAATAATGTCATATGTTAATACAAACAATCATCAAGATTTATCTTTTAAAAATGAACATTGATATGATGTACTATTTACTTATTATAATTTTTTTTTTGTTTTTTATTTTGCATAAAGGTAATTTTATATAATAAATTATAAAAAGATATCTCTTTAAAAAAAAAACTCGTATATAGCACGTGTTTAATAAAATATAATGTCATATGCTAACATATACAGTTGTCAAGTTTATCTTTTAAAAATGAACTTTAATGTACTATTTACTTATTATAACATTTTACTTTGTTAAATATGTATTTTTGACTAATTTTTTATTTCAAATTATTATTATTATTATTTAATATAATCAAAATAAAAATAAACATATATGTTCTTATCTAATATTTTGTGCAAAATTATTATTATTATTATTATTTAATACGATCATAATAAAAAATAAATGTTTATCCTTATCTAAATATTTATTTTTATCTAATATTTTGTTTAAAATTATTATTATTGTTATTATTATTATTATTATTATTATTATTTAATATTAGAGATAAATAGGAAAATAAGGTGAGAAATCACTAGAAAGTGACACGTGTCCTTAAAAGATTTTCATTTATTAGTATAGAAATATTTTGTTTGTCTTTTTAAGTTATAAGATTATAAAACCTCTTAAAGACTAGAGTATTATCTTTTTACCAACACTACGTGTTTCTATGGAATTCATGGTTTTTTTTCCGCTTCAGTTTTACTTTTTACACTCTACTTTATCTTTGTTGCTATTTTCATTTGGTGGGCAAGAACATATAAAGGTCATACTCATATTTGATTCATGCTCTTTCGTCATAATTTTTTTTCTTAGAGTTAAGGGTATACACGAACTAATTAACTAGCCAAACCGCAGCGCAACGCGGGTTCCATTACTAGTTATATTATAAATATGCTATGTTGGTTTTGTTGTTTTGTGTAGTTTTTTTTGGTTATGTTGTTTTGTGTAGTTTTTTTAAAGTTTCAATCTAGCCCATATAATTTAAGTAATATACACTTTAAACCCAATAGTTCTATTCTCATGTTCGTTAGTTTTTTTTAGAATAGGGTGTTATAGGAACTAGTATGAATACTCTTTTTTATGATTTTCGATCGATAAAACACGACTTTATTTTTTGAGTTACATCATGCAACTTTATATAGTGAAACCATTGTAAATAAACTTATATTTTGTAGTCCTAGAAACCGAGCCTTACAAATTTGAATATCCCCGCCGCAACGCTTAGATTATAAATATTGGTGTTTACAATGAATCAAACATGTGTAGATATTGTTTTGGGTATGTTATAACTTTTTTTCTTCTTTACTTTCTGTAGTATGTGTCGGTACCATAACAAACCAAATCCACACCGCTCGAATTTCTATCACATCCCTGCAACAATGCGCTGGTTAAATCCTGCTAATTTATTAATAAAAGGGCCAGGATTCTTTTTGTATTATATATATTTTTTTTGAACGGCGATATTCTACAACAAACGATAGGTGTCGCACCCGCTTAGCAGGCCCTCCACCCCACTCTGGCACAAGACTATGTTGTCTTAACCGGGCTCACGCTTGGCATCAGAGCCCACCGACATCCCTGGCAGTTGCATCCTCCACAAAAGTCAGGACTCTCTGGAGTAAATGCACTGTAATAGAAAACTCGGATGTGCTCCAAGATTCAAACTTAAGACCATAAGGTCCCAAACCTTATCCCTTCATTGCATAACCACTGCGACAAGTCCCAGGGTTTTTTGTATTGTATTTAGTGACTCAAATATGATATAATTCTTACACAATTCTTTTTATGTTTTCCAAAATTGATGTTTATAGCCACAATTTAATTATTGAACACTTAACCAAGACTCTAGTTCTTTCTTAGCAATCTGGCATCCAACCAGAATCAAACACGTGGCCAATTCCAAGCCAGATCAATCTCTTTTACAGATAAATGAATTTCAACCTTGCAAAATTCAAACACAACAAAACCATAAAAACTAAAAATAACTTAATACATTATGCATAAAACATTGTACCTTAATCAACAAAAAACAGAAGTACAAAACAACACAACACAACTAAAACACACCCTCAAATCTTCTCTCACAACATTTCATCTAACTCAATCATCAGCCATTAAAGATCTTACAACCCAAATGGGAACAATTGGATTTGCAAATTTTGGGTTTTGTTTAAAACCCAACAAGCAAAAGGTTCATGCAACACATTCTGTTACTGCTGCAACAAAGATTGATGCAGATTCAGAAGAAAATGTTAAGGTTTTGGGGAGAAGAACTGCACTTGTTTCTGGGGTTTCATTGGTTTCTTCAGCAACTTTGTTTGGGTTTCCAAAAGATGGATTGGCTGTTGTTAAACAGGGACTTTTAGCCGGTCGGATTCCGGGCTTATCTGAACCTAATGAACAAGGTTGGTTGTTTTCTGGTTGTTTTAAATGTGAAATTACCAAATTATGATATAATGATTATGTAGATTACTTGGTTTATAAAGATGCTAGGCGTAGGGCTGCAAACGAATCAAACGTTAGGTGAACAGGCGGGAAGTTCGTTTGTGTTTGTTTGTTTATTAAACAAACGAACACGAACAAGAAATTCCGTTTGTTTAGTTAAATGGATGGATGAACATGAACAAAGATCGCGATCGTTCATTTATGTTCGTGAATGTTCGGTAATGATGTAGCGTGTGAAATACTGAAATGATAACGAAAAACATATCACGTAGATTCTACGAATACCCGTGATGATCTTCCCCCAACCCCCAAAATCCAACCCAAAGGGCAAAGAATTTGAAGTGAAAATGGTTATTTCTCCAAATTGAATTCTGACTATCCAAATTACAAGAGAAAGATATAAATAAAGACATAAATTCGAAATGGGCCACAAAAGGCCATGGGCCAAACACAAGCCCAAAAACAAAATGCATAAAACACCAAAAAAAAACATGAAAGTGTCCAAAACTGCCATTAGAACACGTTTTTTGGGCCAAAACGTGGACAAGGCCCTTCTGGGTCCTTGCCACGACATGCTCCTCGTTTCAAGCTTCGATTTGACTGGTCGAATGCCTAAAACGGAGACCCGTAGCCAAAGTTATGCTCGTTTTCGTAAATCACCCCTGGAAGCTCGATCATGGGCCTCCAGAAATGTCATGGCTCGATCTTCTACACTTGGGCCTGCATCAGGTAAAGTGTTCGTTTGTGTTCAATGGTTCATTAGTGTTTTTAGTTTTTATATTTTATTTAAATGTTTCAAAACTTCGACAAATAAAATATTTAATAAGTGTTCGTGTATTATATATGTTATGTTCATGAACGTTTGTTTGTGTTCATTTGTGTTCATGGACATTAGTTAGTGCTTATTATTTGTGTTCATCAACGTTCGTTCCAAAAATTAACAAACAAACACAGACGAACACGAACACGAACAAGTTCATTTCCTTAACAAACGAACACGAACGTAAAATCTCGTTCGGTAAGTGTTCATGCTCAGTTTGCGAACACATATATTTCTTAACAGACGAACACGAACAAGGTTTTGTTCGTGTCCGTTCGGTTCGTTTGCAGCCCTAGGCGCTTCGTTGCGTTTTGATCCCAAAAGCCAATACGCAAGGCGCGTGCATCATGTATGTGAGGCGTTCATTATTAAAAATTACTAAGAAATATAATTAGTTAATATTTTGAATTGTTAAGTTTTTAACTGTAAAACAATAGATGATCCAATTTGTTCAAATACCCAGTCAGATTTGAAAATTCGGACTCATTGCAATCGATGATGTAATAACATGTCAAATACTCGTCAACTGCATAAGGCACAACGTCAGCCCACAACCTGCGTCGCATCAAGTGCATCACGCATTATGCGCGCCTGATGCGATTATCGTGATTGTTTAATTGTGTATGTTATATTTACCAAATTGGGATAATTGTAAAGAAATATCTGCAAACATAGCTGATTATTGCTATAAATGTAAATTTAACTGAAACCGCTTACTGAAAATGTTTCTCTGCTTATAAAAAAATGCAATAAGCAGATAAGTTGTTTAAACAAACAATCGTTTAAACAAACACAATGACATGTAATTGTTTTATCCGTTTTTTCATTCGTCATCTTCACGAGGTTAAAACGATAATCAGACAGGTTGGAGGACTTATAGGAGACCGGATGAGAAATCAGGAGGACATGGAGTCGGGTGGAGTCCTATTATCCCGTATATCTTTCAAGTACCTGATGGTTGGGAAGAGGTAATACTGTATTCCAAAATCTTGATTATATTATCAACCTATTTGCTTAAAAATAACTGATATTAGTTAAGTTTTTTTTTTATGTCTAATAGAATAGATTATAAAATAAGAAAAAAAAAGTTATGAACAATGGTTTGAAAATTGACTATAGTGTATCTGAACTAGTGTTGGAAGAATCGCTAGGCGCTAGTCAACCAGTGGGGTACAGTGGCGGACCCATGATTTTTTTCCTGGGGGTGCGGAAATTTTTTAAAGATTTTAAACCCCTAGCTATATAAAAAAATCGGTTCATAGCGGGTCGGATCGGGTCGGGTCATGTAAAACAAGTAAAAACAAACAAACAAAGTTTAATGGCGGGTCGAATCAGATCGGGTTGGGTCCATTTCAATTCTCAAACAATCAAACTCTAGTTCCTAACTTCCTATCACATTAACAAATAAAAAAACATCAAAGTTCAAACCATCCCTACTTTTATTTCTCTTAATCATTCAATAAAAGAACAAAAAAACTTATCTATAACATACCTTGGTCTTTAATTAGAATAATCCGGCGAAAAAAAAGTGGTTCAACCCCTTTCCTCTTGAGAAATCGCGGCATAACTTTCCTACTCATTGTTCATTCCTAATCCTATCACATACAAAATAAACAAGGATCTTCAAGTGTTCAACCATAGCCCATGTTCCGTAATTTTCAATTTAAAATTTTGAATTTCAAGCCCTGGTAATTATTATTTGCCAACCAACAATCATATAATCAACAAACATGTTTGCCAAGTGAGGCAGAGGGAGGGCGGGAGTCGTTGGCAAGTGGCAGCGATTTGGGTTTTTTTTAATTACGTGGACTGATTTGTTTAACAAAACTAGTAGTTGGGTTGGGCTTGAATGGGTATTAAGTTATTGGGCTTGATGGAATTTAAGTTTTATTAAAGGGGTTAGTAGGCTAACTTGTTTACATAATTTGATCGGGTTTCAATCCCTCAATTTTTTTACATAAATTCCTAACATTTTTTTCTAAGGGGTGCGGTCGGAATTTTTCAAGGGGTGCGGACGAAAATTTCCAAGGGGTGCGGTCTGGATTTTTCGCGAAAAATACCACTAAAATTTTTTTTTTAAAGGGGTGCGGCCGCCCACCCACCCCATAACTTGGGTCCGCCCCTGGTGGGGTACCAACTAGCGATTTATCAGATTGAGATTGTATATGTAATTTTAGATTTTATATGCATATACACACATTTTTATATGTATTTTTTTAAGTAGACATGTTTTAACACCTTCTTCGACCCTTATTTTGAAGTATATAGGATTAATTACCGAAATTTACAGGTTTTGGCCAAAATTTGGCCGGAATCACTAGATTGCCACTGTTTTTTTGCCGATTAGGACCGGATTTGACCACTGTTGACCACCTAGCAATTAATTGGCTGATTAGATGAAAATTACTCGGTGAACCGAGGACTAGCGGTTAATCTGTCGGAGGCTAGACGTGATTTTTACAACCATGATTTAAACGATTGCAACCTCCTGAATAGGTTTTATTTGAAAAAAATATAGATTAATATTTTGATAACATTTTTTCAATGGGATACTATATTTATATTATATACATGTTTTTTTCAGACACCGGTATCAATTGCTGATCTCGGAGGAACAGAGATCGATCTAAGATTTAGTAACACAAGCGAAGGAAGACTTTTTGTCATCGTTGCACCCGTCTTAAGATTTGCAGATTGTGAGTCTATCATTTAACAAAACCAGCAGTTCAAGATTCTTGTTATTCAACTAAAGATACATTATATATTCTCATAAACAGATCTAGAAGATGATGCGCGGATAGAAAAAATCGGGCCTCCAGAAAAAGTGATTAACGCGTTTGGGCCAGAGGTAATCGGAGAGAATGTAGAGGGTAAAGTGGTCAATAGCGAAGTTAAAGAATATTCTGGAAGAAAGTATTATCAGTTCGAGTTAGAGCCGCCACACTGTTTGATCACAGCAACTGCTGCTGGAAACCGTCTTTACCTGTTTAGTGTACTTGCAAATGGTAACGAACCCATAATTGTCTTCACAGTTGTTGTTCGAATGTATGCATATGAAGTTATGAAATCTGATATGCAACATGAATGTTTCGATGTTTGCAGGTTTGCAGTGGAAGAGACACAATCAGGACTTGAAGAAAATAGCGGATTCTTTCAGGGTTGTATAGACGCGATTACATACAGTTGATAATATAGACGCTCTATTTGTTATAAAGCAATGCGTTATTGCGGATCGTTTAAAACATTTAATGTGTGAATTTTGGACATGATTTAGAAACTCTAGTGTCAAGAAAGTGACTATTATAATCTTGATATTAATGTTCAAGATGACAATGATGCTTCTTGTTGAAACTCATAGTTTTTTTCATACATTTTGGTTTGTTTCATGTTGGTTTAAACATAGATTTAGATTTTTGTGGTCAGTCTTATTGCTTTTTTATTTTTGTAGTCAATGTTTCCTTAAGTATTTAGGCTCAAACCAGATTGAAGACCAATTCTTTCTTTCTTTCTTTCTTTCTTTCGTAAGTTGTAAATTTTGTTAATATTATGATTTATTCTAAAAAAGACAATATAACCGGTTAAAGTAAATAATCGGACCAGTTAAAAAAATAACTTGTTAAAGTAATAATTGGTTAAATCATTAACTGGTTAAAGTCAAAAAGTCAAATTAACTGGTATAACCGGTTATTAAAATTAACCGGTTTGTGCACCTCTAGTAGTTGCACTACCCGAGCAACCCGAAGGGTGCCTATAGTACCCTTACTATCCACATCATGTTTTTTTTATTTTTTAAAATGGGTTTTGAAAATTTGAGGGCCTAAAAAGGTAGCCTGTTTTGACATAAAGGTGGGCCGGCCCACCATACATCCTAACCAAAATTCTCGTACACATTTTCCACATGTTATGTTTGGACGTTGCTAAATTCCAACTAATTTTTCAAACATACCTATGAAAGTCCAACATCAATTGGTTTAGGAGTAGGTAATCCTAGTGGTGCATAAAAAACCCGAACCCGGACTCGGAACCGAAAAAAAAACTCGGAACCGGGTATTATAAAACCCGGGTTTTTTATACCCGAACCCGACCCTACCCGTAAGGTAGGGACCAGGTATGCATATTTGATCTAAAACCCGAACCCGGAACCGGTTTTTTTTATACCCGGTTTATACCCGAAACCCGGTTTTATAAATACCCGAACCCGAACCCGGAACCGGGTTTTATAAATACCCGGAACCGGGTTTTATAAATATCCGGAACCGGTTTTTAAAAAAGACCCGATTTTGATGTAATCTTGTTTAATTATGTATGCACTTTGATGTAATCTTGTTTAATTATTAGGTTTCTAATGATATTTGCCACCGCTACTTAATTATTTAGTATATTTCATTACAAGTGGAAACAAATATGTCAGTATATGTTGGCCCTTCTATTTTCTTTGTTTGTTTAATATCATTATTAGTTTTTGTATTTAATAAATTGTGCCTCTTTTTATAAAGTTCAAGAATAACCACATAAAGAACTATAAATTGTGCCTCTGTTTATAAATTGTGCCTCTGTTTATCAATAGATTTGATGTCTATGTGTGAGAGTTATGTTTGATACATTTTATAAGCATAGTTCCGGTCGGGTTTTTTTAATACCCGGTGCGGGTTTTTTCCCAACCCGATGCATACCCGAACCCTACCCGATGAATACCCGAACCGGACCCGAACCCGGAAATAGGGTATTATAATACCCGGGTTTTATAAAACCCGACCCGAACCCTACCCGAACCCGGGTATATAGGGTATACATTTTTGGTAGAGAACCCGGACCCGGACCCGACCAAGTTTTTAAAAAAACCCGATTTTGTAAAACCCGATCCTACCCGAAACCCGGTTTTTAAAAAAACCCGATTTGTGCACCACTAGGTAATCCTATGATCTTTCAATGTGAAGGTTATAGGTTGAAGTCCTATTTTGTGCAATTCGTTTGCAATTTGTTTTAGGTGGGCAATGGGTTTCATTATAGTGGGCCTTCTGTAGGTGGGTTTCCCCTGAAATAGAGGTGTTCAAAATAACCGGTTAATTAACCGTAACCGGTTATTAACCGAAACCGTAACCGGTTAATAACCGATTTAGGAATAACCGGTCCAGCCGGTTATTTAACCGTAGGTTAGTAACCGGTTACAAGTTTTTAGTATAATAACCGGTTATTAACCGGTTTTTTTAAACCGGTTTTTTAACCGATAGACTGGTTAACCGAAAAAATAACCGAAAAATTCAAAAAAAAAGGCAAAAAAACCGGTTTTTAACCGAAAATAACCGGTTAATTAACCGGACCGGTTAAAGTAATTAACCGGACCAGTTAAAAAAATAACCGGTTAAAGTAATAACCGGTTAAAGCATTAACCGGTTAAAGTCAAAAAGTCAAATTAACCGGTATAACCGGTTAACCGATCCGGTTATTAAAATTAACCGGTTTGTGCACCTCTACCCTGAAATGGTGGGCGGCCCTGAGCTTGGTCACTAACATTGTCTGTGTACGACTAAGTAGGGGGTGGTGGCATTTCGTCAATGGGTTTGCCCGAATGACCGGGCTTGTATAGTATTCGTTGGCCCGTAAAAAAAAGTTTCATATTAATTTTTTTAAATGATTTTTTACTAGACTTGGTGCAAATTACACATATTTAGATGTAAATGTTGTTACTTTCTTTTACATTTATCTGTATAGATTAATTATGTGAAACTTTTTTTGCTTACAAATTTTAAAATTTTCTTAGGAGATGAGATACGGTGCTCTACTTCTTGTCTCGGGGTGAGCAGAAAAATTGAATAATTAACATAAGTAAAATACTAAACTAATAGAGAAATGCATAGTTCGATCATGGTTGTATGTTTTATAATTAATAACCGAATGAACCGACACCAAAACCAAAACCAAACTTCATATATTTTTTTTTTCACTTTTTATAAATAATGTGTTATACATCATATATTTTTTTTTTGTTATTTACTTTTTATAAATAACATATTAGTTGTCGCTTATTCTGCTTATAAATAAAAATTATCACCTTTTGTCCCAAAATACAGTTAGCTTTATTAGTTGAAATTAAAGGGCTGTTTGACAACATCTGAATGGTTAAGTGCTGAACCAGTAAGAGGTCTAAACCATTAAGTGCTGAATCAGTAAGAGATTTGAACCATTAAGAGTCAGTATAATGCTTAACCGTTCAGAGACAAATGTCTGACCAATTCAGATTAGAGGTCTTAACCATTTAGACTCAGTATAATGCTTAATCATTAAGAGGCAAATGTCTGAACCATTCAGACATCTGCTCGTGAAACAAACAGTCTGAACCATTAAGTGCTGAACCAGTAAGAGATCTGAACCATTAAGAGTCTCATTAAGAGTTAAACAAACAACCCCTAACTTGACTTGAATCGACCCACGTCCAAAGCGGAAAAGTAGGTTAACCGAGTTAACCAAACCGTAAATAAAAAATGATCAATTATGAAAATCCAAAACCGAGCCAGTGTTAATAGAATATGTTTGGTTTTATCCCATAAGCGAACTGTATACTATATGTATGCATATTAATGTTACGTTGTAGAATAAAATGTATTTGGTATAAAGATTAGACAACAAGTGAAACCCGATATTCAAATTGTGTTATATTATCCCTTGATAAGAAATTAAGAATTATCATTTTTGTATTTGAGAAAAATAAAAGTAAGCGATTTCAAATGGTTGAGTTAATGATGAGTTTATATTTAAAAATAAATTAATAATGGTATTATGTTGTCAACGTATGGTGGCACGAAGACTTTAGTAAATTTTCAAATGGTTGAGTTAATGATGAGTTTATATTTAAAAATAAATTAATAATGGTATTATGTTGTCAACATATGGTGGCACGAAGACTTTAGTAAATTAATTCGAAGTTTCGTTCTGGATCGTGGGGTGTACGACCTTATCAACCCCGCTTAGATGTCATACCCTCGGATTTCAATAAAATTACAACACTATCCAACAAGGACGGTTTAGATAAGAAGTCGTAATAACGGTATCAAACAGACTACGATTGACCTCATTCAAGCGGCATTGAAATCGTCTCATCGAAATCTATGATGTGAGATTTTATTTTATATTATTGTGTCTTTTTATTTATTATTGTGTCTTTTCTATATTTAGGTCATTGTGTCTTTTTACTTTGGCATTGTGTTATATTTTGCTCGACATTGTGTTATATTTCATTATGTCTTTGTACACTTTTAATTTTTAAGGAGTCTTTATAGAATAACTTTACCTATCGAAAGTGATGTAAATGTTCTTTTTTTTTAATTATAGAAAAATCAACAATGGATTAGAATCCGGTTTAAAATTGTGAATTGACTGTCTTTTATGTGACTTTAGGAAAAATGTTCTAATTACTATTACTATCTATCTTAAAGTACAAAGTTGGTGGCCTTTGCCACCGACAATTTACATTTTACCCCTTCTACTTTGCTTTGATTATTAGCCTTGGTACATCCTCCTTTTTTTAAATTTCTCTCACACACACTTAACCCACTGGCACTCTACATGAGTTGGAGGAAACCATCGGCATCGCTACTTCAGCAGTTAGTATTGGAAGTTATGAAGACAGGAAGTTCACGTTGGCATGCATGTGTGCATGGGAGTACATCTTAGAATATTCCATTATTCTAAGTTCTTTTTATTATTTCTGCATTTGTTTATGGGTCAAATAAACCGGGTCTTTAGGACTCTACTTGTTTACGTTATAATATAGTGGGTAGGCTAAGTCGTTGTTTTCTGTTGAGTCTTCCTAGTTTTTCGTTAAAGTTGTTTATGAACGTTGTATTCTGTTTTGCTATTTAAGCCTTGGTTTCTCAGTTAATGAAGTATCCATTCAGGAAATATTGTGTTTTGTATGCACTTGACACTTCAAGTGGTATCAGAGCGCAATTGTGAGATCCATTAGAGAGTGAGCGTGATCATTTGTTCGAGAAGAGGAAGAGCTGCTGCACAAGAACGATGACAGAAGAGAGTCATTTCCAGGCAACCCATGTACCGAAGTTTGACGGAGATTATGACCACTGGAGTATGGTCATGAAGAATCTCATTCAATCAAAGGAATGTTGGAGTGTAGTAGAAGATGGGTATGCAGAGATCAAGGCCGGAGAACAAGCAACAGCCACCCAGAGGAAGAACTATGAAGAAAACAAGCTGAAGGATAGGAAAATCCTGAATTACTTGTTTCAATCAATTGATAGATCAATTCTGAAGACAATCACACAGAAGGAGACATCCAAGCAGATTTGGGATGCTATGAAGACCAAGTATCAAGGCAGTGCTAGAGTAAAGAGAGCTCAATTACAAAGACTCAGAAGAGTTTTTGAAACTCTTGAAATGAAGCCAGGAGAGAGTGTCAATGATTACTTTGGAAGGGTTATGATCACTGCAAATGAGATGAGGACATGCGGAGATAACATGACAGATGTCAAGATTGTTGAGAAGGTGTTGAGAACCCTCACAGAGAACTTTAACTTCATTGTGTGCTCCATTGAAGAATCTAAAGATACTGATGAGATGACTGTAGATGAGTTACAAAGCTCCCTCTTGGTTCATGAACAAAAGTTGTTGAAAAAGACAACTGAAGATCAAGTATTGAAGGTGGAACAAGAAACATCTTATGGCAGAGGAAGAGGTAGAGGAAGATCATCATATGGTAGAGGAAGAGGCAGAGGACGAGGAAGGAGTTCATTTGACAAAAGTGCAGTTGAATGTTACAAATGCCACAAGATGGGCCACTTCCAGTATGAATGTCCTACTGATGAGAAAGCACTAAACTATGCTGAATATGATGAGAGTGAAGAATTGCTGCTGATGGCTACAGTCGATGTTGAGAAATATGAACAAGAAGAGAAGGTGATAAAAGCAACTCATGATTCTGTAAAGTATGGAAAAGAGAAGGTATGGTTTTTGGACTCTGCATGTTCCAATCATATGACAGGAGATAAATCTTGGTTCACTAAACTTGACATGAGCTTCAACCACTCAGTCAAGTTAGGGAATGACAAAAAGTTAGAAGTGAAAGGAATTGGTGATGTGAAATTGAGAGTTAATGGAATAACTCAGATCATAACTCAGGTGTACTTTGCACCTGAGTTAACTTCTAACTTAATTAGCGTGGGACAACTTCAAGATAAAGGGATAGCATTTGTCTTTAAAGAAGGTTATGGCAGAGCTTATCATCCAGTGAAGGGATTGATCATAACTTCTAAGATGACAAGAAACCGAATGTTTCATGTCCTGGTTACTAGAGATGAATCAAGTAGTTGTATGCTAATCACCACAGGAGATGATTTATGGCATAGGAGGTTTGGTCATGCAAATCACAAAGCCCTTAGAATTATGCAATTCAATAACCTGGTTGATGGTCTACCCAAGGTGGCTCAAAAGACACAAGTGTGTGAAGTTTGTGCCATTGGCAAGCAGAATCGAGTAGAGATTCCAAAGCAAAGTACATGGCATGCATCAGAGAGGTTGCAACTTGTGCATACAGACATTTGTGGGCCTATAAAACCAATATCTCAAGGCAACAAGAGGTATGTACTTGTTTTCATTGATGATTATTCAAGACAGACTTGGGTTTATGTATTGGGTACAAAAGGCGAGGCATTTGAGTACTTTAAAATTTTCAAAACATTAGTTGAAAATGAAACTAATAATAAACTCAAATGCCTAAGAAGTGATAGAGGGGGAGAGTTCACTTCTCAAGAGTTCAAAGAGTTCTGTGAAAAAGAAGGAATAAAAAGGCAACTTACAGCTGCTTACACACCCCAGCAAAATGGGGTGGCAGAGAGAAGAAACAGAACTCTTATGAACATGGTAAGGTGCATGCTCAATGAGAAGAAAATGCCCAAATATTTTTGGGCTGAGGCTGTGATGTGGGCTTGTCATGTTCTTAACAGAACAGTTACTCGGGCCTTGGATAAAAAGGTTCCTGAAGAACTGTGGTCAGGTGTCAAGCCTAGTGTGAGACACTTCCGTGTATTTGGAAGCATTGGTTATGCTCATATTACAACTCAGTTAAGAACAAAGTTGGATGACAAGAGTCACAAGTGTATCTTCCTTGGTGTGAGCATAGAGTCAAAAGCTTATAGACTTTATGACCCATCAACTAAGAAACTTGTGATAAGTAGGGATGTTACTTTTGATGAAGAAAAGAGTTGGGATCGGGTGATAGACACTTCCGTGTGAGACACTTCCTAGTGTGAGATGTTACTCGGGTGTTTAAAAAGGAAATAGAAGAAAAGTTGATTATTGAGGAAGAAGCTGTGATAGCTGGCATGAGTGAACCTGATAACAACACAACACAACCAGAAGAGACACAAGCAGAAGAAGCAAGTGAAAATAATGAAGAAAATCACTCACAGACTGATGAAGAAGAAGGCAGTGATCATGAAATTCCAGAAAATGACAATCCTGCCCCTGAACAATCTACTGCAGCTGCAACCAGCAGAGTTAAGAAGACACCAGCTTGGATGAAAGATTATTATGTCAGTTATGCTGAGGAAGACATAATGGCCCTATACAGTTCAATAGAAGATCCTACAAGCTATGAAGAAGCTGCTCATGATAAGAAGTGGATAGTGGCAATGAAAGCAGAAATTGATGCAATTGAGAGTAATCAGACTTGGGAGTTGGTTAGAGCAGTTCCAGGGATAAAACCAATAGGGGTGAAATGGCTGTACAAAACAAAGTTGAATGAAAAGGGTGATGTAGAAAAATACAAGGCCAGGTTGGTGGTTAAAGGCTATGCTCAAAAACAAGGTATAGATTATAATGAAGTCTTTGCTCCCGTTGCTAGATGGGACACAATAAGAGCCTTTCTAGCAGTTGCAGCAAGAAAATAATGGCTGGTGTACCAACTTGATGTAAAGAGTGCTTTCTTAAATGGTGAGTTGAATGAGACAGTTTATGTCGAGCAACCAGAAGGCTTTGTGAAGAAGGGAGAGGAAGAAAAGGTGTATAAACTTAAGATAGCATTGTATGGGTTAAAGCAGGCTCCAAGAGCTTGGTATCACAGAATTGAAGCATATTTCAAGAAGGAAGGATTTAAAAAGAGTGATCATGATCACACATTATTCATTAAACGGTCTGAAGCAAAGGTTTTGATGGTGAGTTTGTATGTAGATGATCTAATTTATGCAGGAAGTGACAAGAGGATCTGTGAAGAGTTTAAAAGATCCATGATGAAGGAGTTTGCAATGACTGACTTGGGTCTCATGAGGTTTTTTTTTAGGAGTTGAAGTGAAGCAAACTAAGGATGCTATAGAGATAAATCAGAACCAGTATACTAAAGAAATAATACGGAGATTTGGCATGGAAGAAGCTAACTCAGTGTAAATCCCTATGGTTCCTGGAGCAGTATTGACCAAGCTTGGATCAGGGGAGGATGTGGATGAGAAAGTATACAAAAGTTTGGTTGGAAGCCTCATGTATTTGACAGTTACAAGACCAGACATTATGTATGTTGTAAGCCTCATCTCTAGGGGTGTTCAGAAAAAACCGTAACCAAATAAAAACCGTAAACCGAACCGTAACCGTAACCAAATAAACCGATCCGAATAACGAATTCGGTTTTTGGTTTTTGGTTTGGTTTCTAACCGAAACCAAATTGTGAATATGGTTTTTGGTTCGGTTTATTTGGATAACCAAATAAACCATTTAACTTAATTATTTATTTAATAAAACTAATAATATTTTATAAATCATATAAAATTTATCATATACAATTTTTTAGCCCAAAATAGTTATTTTTATGCAGCCCAAATACCAAATGTAAATCTAAAACCCCAACTGAAACCCACTCATTTCTAAAATAATAGAACTTAAGACCTATATTTTCTTGGAGAAAGACTCATGTTTGAAGATTATTTATATTTTGTGTCATTAGACTTGTTAACTATTTATAGTTTCTATGATCTTTGTTTTGAAGCTTTAACTTTGTGGTTGTGTCTACGACTACTTTATGGATGTGTTTGTTTTATTTCACAATAAAACTTTCTTTTATTCATATATTGTTAGGTGTAAATTAGTTGCAATGTTCGAAAGTTGGAACACAAACATAAATATAAATTAGGAAAAAAAAAGTACTTACTACAATTTGGTTAGATTTGGATTATTTGGTTTCTAACCGAAAGCAAACCGAATTGAATTTGGTTTGGATCGGTTTGCATATTCCTTATTTGGTTTGGTTTGGGGTACAAAATTTTGAAAACCGAATAAACCGAACCGAATAAACCAAATAAACCATAAACCGAACCAACGAACACCCCTACTCATCTCTAGGTTCATGTCAAAGCCGAGGGAGGATCACTATCTAGCTGCAAAAAGAATCCTGAGGTATGTGAAAGGTACTTTGAATTATGGGTTAAAGTATGACTAAAGGAAGAAAGAAGGATTAATGGTGTTCACAGATAGCAATTATGCTAGAGATAATGAAGATAGAAGAAGCACTTCTGGTTATGTGTGTCTATTGAGTAGTACAGCTATATGTTGGTGTTCAAGGAAGCAAGAGATAGTCACTTTGTCTTCAACTGAGGCTGAATATGTAGCAGCTGGGATACGTGCGTGTCATTGTGTTTGGTTGAAGGGTCTCCTTGAAGAAATGGATGGAAAAGTGGGTACAGTCAAGATTAATTGTGATAATACTTCTACAATAAAGATGTCCAAAAATCCAGTCATGCATAGAAGGACCAAGCATATAGATATTCGCTATCATTATTTAAGGGAACTAGTTGTGAAACAAGTGGTTAAGCTGGAATTTTGTGGAACAAAGCAGCAGTTAGCTGATGGGATGACCAAGCCAGTCAAGCAAGAGGCATTCAATGAGATAAGAGAGGCCATGGGAGTATGTGAAGTTAAACAGGATGCTTAATAGAGTTCCTGTTTAAGGGGAGGATATTGGAAGTTATGAAGACAGGAAGTTCACGTTGGCATGCATGTGTGCATGGGAGTACATCTTAGAATATTCCATTATTCTAAGTTCTTTTTATTATTTCTGCATTTGTTTATGGGTCAAATAAACCGGGTCTTTAGGACTCTACTTGTTTACGTTATAATATAGTGGGTAGGCTAAGTCGTTGTTTTCTGCTGAGTCTTCCTAGTTTTTCGTTAAAGTTGTTTATGAACTTTGTATTCTGTTTGGCTATTTAAGCCTTGGTTTCTCAGTTAATGAAGTATCCATTCAGGAAATATTGTGTTTTGTATGCACTTGACACTTCAGTTAGGTCGCAGTTCGTTCCTGTTCTTCACTCCTATCGCAATTGGTCTGAGATTACAGCTATGCTTCAGATTAGGGATCCAATTTCAGTGTTCTTCACCCGTATTTTGATGCTTCAACAGGTACGCTTCAACAAATTAGGGCTCCAGTATCAATGTTCTTCACTTATCATTTTCTTTGTTTGGTTGTCTGGTCTTTCTTACGTTCAATGGTCCGCTTTCACCATTGCAAACAGCCGCAACCATACCACTACACGACTGCCTGTTAAACCATTGATCCATTCCACACATGACGGTGCTTCTTAAAGACCATAAATAAGGTTGTTGCGTCGACTGTGGCCTTCGATTCCGACGAGACGAAGCAAGCGTCGAGAGAGCAATTGCGGCGGTGGTGGGAAGGGAGAGAGAGACTCGGTCTCGAGGCTCAAATGGAACTATTTTCGCTGCCAAAGTGTCGAATGTAACATTTTCCTATATTTTTAGGCTGATGACGATTTCAAACGGTGGTGGAGGGCGGCAGATCGCGGCGGGAGGTGGTCTATGGCATGAGCAGCTGTTGGTTATTAACGGCGTCACCGGCTACAACAGACAATCTGATTGAGTTTTCGTTCTTTTATTTGATAATCGTTCGAACGAATTTTTTCTAGGGCTTTTGGCGTTGCATTATCTTCACATATATTTCTCATCAATTGTGATCAAGGTTCGTTTCTTCTTGCTTTTGATTGCTTCAGTTTTGCATTTGCATGTTTCTAATTTGTTGCGATCGTGCTATTATGTCTAGCTTTATAGTGTTGTGTTCTCTTGCGCTCTGTTCTGATATTTGATTTTGATGTCCTCTGTTTTTCTCGGTAGGTCGATGATGATTCGTCTGAGATATAAGTCCGATGTTTATGCTATTTGTTTGCTTGATGACGGTGGTTCCGTGCTCTAAACAAACGAACATTTCTTTCTGTTGTTTATGTTACATAGTTAATTTTAAACTCGATGATAGTGACCATAGGTTCATATGAGAGGTTTTTGTCGATCTTTTATCTGAGGGTTACATTTGTAGGCAAAAGATCAAATACAAATAAACTTAACCTACTAAACATACAAATTGAAGGAAAAGTTAAAAAGACAAGGTGGCATTTTTGTAATTACCACTAACTATCAAAGTTACTATACAAATGTGAACTCAACCAAAAATACCTAAAAAAACACAAATTTTTTAAATATTTTTTAATAAAAAATCGCTACGTTTTGTAAAAAAAAAAAAAATTTTGCTAGTAAAAGTTTTTTTTTTTGGGGGGGGGGGGGGGGGGGGTTAGGTTTTTTTAAGTTTTTGGGGGTGTGGGGGTGGGGGGTTTAGGTTTTTTTTTGGGGGGGGGGGGGGGGAGGGGTTGGGTTTTTTTTTTAGGTTTTTTAGATACATTTGTAGAGTAACTTTGATAGTTATAGATAATTACAAAAATGTCACCTTGTCTTTTTGACTTTTTCTTCAATTTGTATGTTTATTATGTTAAGATTATTTGTACAAGAACTTTCCCCTACATTTGTAAACCGTAATTTTTTATGCTGGGGAAGAAAGTTGATTGCAAACTCAATGATGATGACTTTAGGTCCATCTGAGAGTTGTATCGCTATGTCATCTGTTAATGGTGAATAAAAATGAATGCAAAGTCGATGACGTTGACCATGAGTTATCAAAGGTTGTTTGGATCAGTGATCTCACGCTTGGTTTTACCCCTTGCTGTCGTTTCCTATTTTACCTATACGACTTCTTCCCTATATCGTTATTAATCCGACCAAAAAGGCTGTGATGAAGTCATAAAAATGTATCTAATTCGTTGTTATGGTGTGTGACAACTGGCAAATTTACATGTTTCCGTACAATTATTAAATAATGATTTGTGCTTAATGACTGTGCTGAATTACAATTAAATGCTTGTATTGCTTTCTGATTTATGCATCCTACTTACATGTGCATCACATATTGCATAATGTCACATCACTTTACATACAAACTTTATTGACATGCATGATGCACCAAGCACAGTTAACGGATAATTCAGGAATATGCTGACGGGGTTCAGTACATAGACAGACAGTGATTTGAGACCCAGTATGAGCCAGGAACAAAGCATCACACTAGTGTAGTGTGTAGGGAAGTGAGGATCACAAAACTGCGTCACTAGGTGATAGTATAAGTGCCGGAAAGTGCCTAAAACCCACTCATAGTGCAGAATTCTGCATTAATCAGCAAAAATCAGCATTTTAACATGCTAGTAACATGCAGAAAATATGGCAAAATGCTCCTGTATGCTTTCCTATGTGTCGGGAATTAAAAGTGTCACAAAAAGTTACATAAAGGACACTATACGGTATAACTTAGCACTTTAACGAACCGGTATCTAACCGAACAACCGGACATTACCCAGAACACCAAAATATTGCTAGAAGCATTGTTTTACTTTTTCTGAGCTAGTTATGGTTCCCGAACACCCTAACATACTACATAGTGCATCATACACTTAAAACACTAGACTCTTACACTTAACCTCCAATTAATTACCTACATTTACCATCAAAGTTACAATTTACCCCCCCCCCCCCTTTGGTATTTACGGCCCAAGGATGGCCCACCCCAAATCCTCACTAAATCTCTTAAGATTACCTTGATCTTGATTATATTTTGGAAGATATTGTTTGTACTTCCAAGGACACAAGAACCATTGGACATAAGGGTTTAAAGATTATAAGTAGGACATAAGCATCACCATATTCACCACAACTCACCCCTCCCTCTCCTCCCCAAGCTCTCGGCCGAACACCCTACACCCACACCACCATTGTTTCATTCAAGTTCAAGCATTCCAAGGTTATCTTGAGGTGTAAGAAGGTCACTAACGAAGCTTGGAGCTTGTGGATCATCAAGGACCTCTTCCGTTTGCTTTTATCCACTCCATTTTCATCATTGTTCTTCCCTAGCTTAAACCTAGTAGTAAGATCCTTTTTAACCCTTGTTTACTTCCATTTTGAGTGGTTAAAAGTTGTAGTATGTTAAAAATCATAAGATCACTAAAAGACATACACTTGAATCATGAACATAAAGCTTACAAATGATGAAAAATGGATGAAATGATGTTGTTTAGTGCATGAATGATATTTGATTGTTGGTTACTTGAAAATATGATGTTGATCATCATATGGAGCTTGCTAGATTGTGATTAAACACATGATCTAGCAAGATAGAGGATGATTATGTAACAACATAAGATGATCACCTTCTTGTATGAACATGAACTTGATGAATAAAGGGACTTCTTGTAAAATAATAAACAAAGTGAGCTAGTAAACTTATAGATCCAAGATTTATGAATGATTTTCCAAGAAACCCAAGTTCAAAATATGATTTTTGAAAGATCATGGTTTTTACTAAACTTACACTATTTTTGGTGATGAAATAAGTGTAGAAATACTAGAGAAACAAGAAGAGGTTGTAAATAAACATTTTTGTAAAACATGTTTACAAGTTGTAAACATCTAAAACTTCCAAGAATGAGGTTTATCAAGAAGTAAATATATTTTGGAGGATAACTAAACCCACTAAACACTTTACCATGTTGCTACAAGTTTTTGTGAAAAGATCAAGTTCATGATGTTATGAAAATTGTATAGTTTTTGCACTTGGTAAGTGTAAGATGTTTAGGGCATGATTGTTGATTGTTTGAATGATTTTTGAAAAGAAAATGACATGCTAAATAGCATGGACACCTCCATTTTCAAAGGGAACTATGGCAAAATTTTCTAAAAATACAAACACTTAGAAAATAATTTCTAAACAAGTGTTTACAAGTATGTTTTAAACTATGTTTTTCAATATAAACTTTGCCATAAATTTTGTAACAAAAATACAAGTATTGGAGGTTGGTTTTTGTAAATAAAAATGAATAAATACATATTTAGAATATATATTTTATAATAAAGACACTTGTGTGAATATTTGTATATTTTGTGGAATAGTTATATTATTTTAGGGTAAAATAATATAACTTACAAATACCAAGAATTTACAACTCCAAAATAATACCAAAAATCACAAGGAATGAAATATAAGTTACACACTTAATATTGTGAAGCCGAACGATAAAACGTAACTTACGAAATATTCCGGGAAATACTCTTACAAATACATTTTTGGTAAAAATTATTTTGGATACAAATGAAGTGAAAATATGATTTTTGTACATATTGCCAAGTTATATCATATTTTCGACAAAGAGAAAATATATTATTTTTGGGAAGTTAAAATATATTTTCCTAGTATATTTAGAAGATGTATAATTTTTGGGAAAAATATATATTTTCTTGGAATACATTATTTTTGACAAATAAGTTACATATATTTTCTAAGTGGGACTTAAAAATGTATTATACAATAATACAAATATACATGTATAAGATACCCCCATCCTTGGGAAGGAAAAAAATACTTGAGAAGTATTATTATGGAAATACTGATTAAACAACTATTCCAAAAATTAAATATAATTTAAAGTTAAAATAGTTTATTTTAACAAGAAATTATCACTTGGAATAATATTGGGAACATAAGAAACGCAACTCAAAAACGTTAAACTCTAAGCCAAGGCACGACCCGTTCGTCTAATAGACATTAGTACACTGTAGGTAGTCTTGTTCGCTGCGGAGACTTGAGTTGCTAGTTCTGAAGACGCAATACAGTGAGTTCATGTCCCTCTTTTCTTTAAACTGTTTTGTTTATTTACTTCGGGGGTGAAATACATGTTACAAAAGGAATACATACAGATACTATTGGTATGGTTAGCCTAGGAAAGAACCATAGATCATGTGATTGGGTAGGCGGATACTTGGGACCATTAATCCTTGTATAAGGACCGAGGGGCATGAGTGATAAATCTATTTGGGTGTAGCGAGCCCACACCCATGAGGCCAGGGTGGCCCATAGTGGTGACTATGTCTTCCAGCCGGAAGTCCGGTACAACTTTGCTAGGTTTGTGACATGGTGTGGCAACCGGGATGTAAAACATTTACGGTTTGCAATGTTAGCCGACTCTGAGCCTTAAAAGTAAGAAAAAAAAAACGATTTCTTAATCAAGTCAAATGTAAAGAGGTTGTGGTTCCTTTGGTATGTGATTTAGGAGAATACAGTATCATTTGGTTTGATCTGTGATATGTGTTTTGATGAATTTCCAGGCTTTTAAGTTTTTTCTTGCAAAGAAAAATGACAGTAGTGTTGCGTAAAACCAAGCAAGATTTGTCTATGGTTTTGAAGAATTAAAAATATTGGAAGGTTTTAAAAGCTTGGTCGATGAATTTTTTTGGCTAAATAAGATGAAGTGTTGTTATCATTGCTTCATTAATACGTGTATTGATCATAATATTTGATATATTATACTTAAATAAATAACCACAACTGATTTTAAAAATTACAACAATATGAATTGCTTAGTTGTGTATTAAATAAATTACGAACTAATTAGAGAGTTGATCTATAAAGTGGAGTTATTACATAATATGCATTTTACATTTTTACCTTGGGTCCTGAGATGTAAGTGTGTGCGTGTGCCACACAATGCACGTGATCATGCAACGAACCCGCGGCGCAACGCCCGCGGGCAAATTTACTAGTTTGTATGTGAATCAGCTATTATCATTATATTTTGTTTTTTCTAGAAAGAAAAAAAACTAGAATTGTTTTTTAATAGAGTAACGTCAAAATCGTTCATGATGTTTGCGCATATTTGCGTGTTCCATCCAAAATGATTTTTTTTTATATTTTAGACCTTCACTTTTGTTTTTTATCATTCTTATCCTTGAGGTTGACAATTTATTGCAACTTTCGTCTCTTGAAAATAGCCATCAGGAATAAAATGACAAGATTTCAATTTTTTTGAATAAAAATGACACTTTAGAGACGAAAGTCACAAAAGTAATCAAATCTCAAGAATAAAAATGTTTTACTCTTTTTAATATGATTCTTAATATTATTGTTTTGAAAGAAAATAAAGTTAGCGAGTGACTCATTCATAATTAAGATGAAATTTAATTTAATGGTATATGCACTATATAAATTGGTGAAAAGTCAAAGTCAACCTCTTGGTAACACTATAAAAATCCACTTGAATCATTTGCACTCCCACTTTCATTAATCGTTCAAGAATGGATAGAGAACAAGAGAAAATGCAATTTTTAGGCCTTTTTGGCATCTTCAAAGAAAGCTACAAAACAATCATCTCATGGAGAAAAATCTTTACTCAAATCACCCTAACCCTCATCCTTCCTCTAACTTTCATCTTCCTAGCACAAATCGAGATTTCAAATTTGCTAGTTCAAGATATCGAACATACCGAATTTGAAAAGGAAGACACACAACTTTATACGGAAAGGTACAACAATCTTTCTGACACACTCTCATCCGAATTGATTACCTTTATACTCTTCAAGGTCGTGTACATCGTTGTCTTTCTCATCTTATCTTTACTATCAACAGCTGCAGTCGTCTACACGATTGCATCTGTGTACACAGGACGTGAGTTGACTTTTAAGAAAGTCATGAGCGTCGTCCCAAAAGTTTGGAAAAAACTCATTGTCACCTTTTTGTGCAAATTTACAGCCTTTTTTATATACAACTTCTTCGCCATACTTTTCATGTTTATTTGCGAGTTTTTGGTTCCTTACCCGTTTGGTACCATCCTATTCTTCATACTCTTAATCCTTTACGTCATGGGATCGCTCTACATGATCGTTTGTTGGCAACTAGCAAGCGTGGTCTCGGTTCTTGAGAGTTCATATGGGTTTAGTGCTATGGCAAAGAGCAACAATCTGATTAAGGGAAACAAAATGGTGGCTATTACAATTTTATTTTTGTTGAGTTTGTCATTTATTCTCATAAACATACTATTTGAATTGCTTGTGGTGCCTGGATCATTGGAAGTATGGAAGAGGGTAGGGTTAGGTGCTTTGTGTTTCATGTTGCTTTTGATTGTTAATCTCTTTGAGCTCGTAATCCATACGATATTGTATCTCGTTTGCAAATCGTATCATCATGAAAACATCGATAAAGGAGATTTGTCGAATCATCTGGAAAGTTATCTCGGCGAGTATGCACCTTTGAGTGGGAAAGATATTCAACTAGAGCAATATCAAGTTTGAGTTTGGTTATATCAAATTTATATGATCATGTTGTGACTCCTTACATTCATAATACACCCATTTACTGTTTAAGTTACATTTTTCTTCTCTTGTATATAGTTGTTGTAACAAAATAAATCATTTGTTTTCTCAATCTTAAAAATTATTAATATTATGTTGTAGCGTGTATTTGATATAAATATGAGACATAATGACAAGTGGTACAATGGACCACGTTGACCGACCTTCGCATAGAAGCTAGATGGACGAAAGAACGACTAGGACCTTCCCAGTCGAGTGCTAACTTGCTTGAGCGTAATCCTTCGAAAAGTTAATATGTATGTCCCTGAGACGAGAAGTAGCGATAGTTGATCGAAGCGAGACAATCATTAAAATTTAAATGATGCATTTTGTTCTTCTCATACTTATTCACTTAACATCAATTACAACGCACACTTTCGCTATCTAAACCCATTATTATTCTCACATTAGTTCATATTAGTTCCCCTCATGCGTGAGGCTAACGACTGACAAAGCTTGAAAGAAAACTCGGTGGGGGCCAGACTTTCAAATTCCAAATCAAATCCAATATTTTACAACCCTGGGCTTATAGCGCAGTGGTTATGGAAATGAGGGAAGACTCCTGACCGAAAGGTCTCGAGTTCGATTCCTGATCCACCCTGGTTTTACCGGCTTTGCATTGTCGTGCCCTCGGGCGGGTGCAAGGTCGGGTTTTCCCCGGAACTGGTGGCATGGTGGGCTAGGGGCTCCGTGCGTGCAGGTTGGGCTGCTGCGGGCTACCTTTCGGCCAATGGGTGTCGCGTACGGAGTACCCGGCGATTCTTATGTTGGTCGTTCAAAAAAAAAAAATCCAATATTTTACACTAAAAAATGTATTAAAATTTTTTCGGTAAAATTAACAATACGAGAAAGAAATCAGTGGAGACAACCTGGGCCCAGTAAAACTCCGCCCTTGGCTAACGATGCTTTCTTCTTAGCAGTTTAGGTCTTAACTCTTAACATCAGAGAATCAAATTAAATTCTTCAACCCATCCTAATATCTCTTAAGGCATTTTCATTATATCCACAAACAAGATAAAAAAGGAAGCCCAATATTCAAACTAATATGTTACATATAAATATCAACTACACCATTTAAACCACTTGGTTAATCTTTTCTATGTTCTAAATTTTGATCTAAATTTTGCGAGTTAACACGTCATAACACGCGTATATGGTTTAATTTTTTTACGTCTACCTTTGTTCAGTTTAACAGTATTACCGTAAAGCGCATATCCTAAATATCAGTTGGGTTTATATTTTAAAACATGTAATGAAAAATAATAATGATACTAAGTTGTCAACGTATGGTGGGATGAAGACTAATTCAAAGCTTCATTCTAAGTCGTTGTCGTGTACGACCATATCAACCCCGCGTACACGTCACATACCCTTCGATTGCAATTCAATTACAACACTGTCCAACAAGGACATTTAGGTCATTTAATACCGTAACTTTTATATCAAAATATGATACACTTTTATAATTATCTCCAATAAAGTATAAAATCCCTTGACTCATTTGGTTTGACAAAAATTGTTTGAACACTAGTTCTTTATAGATGTTCATTCTTTGCATAGGTTCTATACCATTTTTTAGAAATTGAACTATGATATATGGAGGTTAAACTATTAATTAACACCTTTACTCGAACGTGCAAAATAATACTATGATTTGTATGTGATGAAACACAGGCTAACACTATGGTTAATCTGTGGGGTTATTTCTCTTCTGGGTTCAATCTCTCTTCCTACTCGTAAGATGGCCCGTTTCCTGCAAAACAGCAACACCGTTAGTCTCGTTAAGAGGGGAATATGGGGGTTTCCCTCTTAACCAGGCTCCGGCGTGAGAATAAGTACTGTTCCGAGGAGGAATAATCAGTGTGTTAAGTGTGAGAATAGTGAGAGCAAGATCCCTTTACCTGAATGATGAAGGGTCCTATTTATAGCCGGGTGGTGAGAGAGGGAGGAGCAGCGATGCCAGCTGTGGTTGCGCGCCAGCTGTCCGACCAAGGGGAATATCCTCTTGGTCTCCCCTGCTGTGGTCAGTGTAGTGGTACACGTGGTGCGCTCGCATTCGCTCATCTTGGAGACGTCGTACTGGCATTGTCGGGCTGCCCTTGGATCTGTTACAGGCCTACGTGGCGCCTGGTGACTGGTGACACGTTGTGTCCTTTATGTCGGGTGGAGCATCTTTGGGGCCACCCAGATATTTTCCAGAAGCTTCTAGAAGCTTCTGGATGACTTCGTCGATGTCAGCGCCACGTCTGATGGAAAAAGTGGTGTGGTCCTTGCCATGTTGGCAAGGAATTGGGACCATACCTCTTCAGTATGGGAATTTACTTATCATATAATAATAATAATTTTACTTAGAGTAAATTTCCAAAATCGTCCCTGAGGTTTGGGTATGTTTGCCATTTTCATTCAAAACAACTTTTTTGTACTATATAGTCCTTCACTTTTGGATTTTTTTTTTATTTTCATCCAAACGTCAGACTTCTTTTTACCAAAATCGTCCATGAGATTTGAGATTTTTTGTCATTTTCATCCAACTGTTTAATAGAAAAAATAAACCAAATTAGATGTTTAGATGAAAATGACAAAAAATCACAAAAGTGAGGGACTATATTGTACAAAAAAGTTGTTTTGGATGAAAATGACAAACATGCCAAACCCCAGGGACGATTTTGGCAATTTACTCTTTTACTTATCATATAATAATAATAATAATAATAATAATAATAATAATAACAATAATAATAATAATAATAATAATAATAATAATATTTTCTTTTTCTAAAAAGAAATAATCGAATTGTTTTGTTAATCAATGGTTTTTTAATATGATTCTTAACATTATTGGTTAATCAATGTTTTTTTCTTTTAATATGATTCTTAACATTATTGGTTTGAGAAAAAAAATAAAAGGAGCAAGTGGCGCATCTTGTAAATATGAATATATGATGAAATGAGAAGGTGCATTGCAATTGCTGAAAAGTCCAAGTCAAAAGTCAACCTCATGGTTACATTATTAAAGACCACTTGGATCATTTGCACTCCCCACTCTCATTATTCAGTGAAAAATGGATAGAGAACAAGAGCAAATGCAATTTTTAGGCCTCTTTGGCATCTTCAAAGAAAGCTACAAAATCATCATCTCATGGAGAAAAATCTTCACCCAAATCACCCTAACCCTCATCCTTCCTCTAACCTTCATCTTCCTAGCACATCTCGAGATCTCGAATTCACTATTTCAACACATCGAACGTACAGAATTCGAAAAGCATTTCACACGTCCTGGTACAAAAAGATACGCCAATCTATCTAACACGCTCTCATCCGAATTGATTACCTTTTTGCTCTTCAAGGTCGCGTACATCGCTATCTTTCTCATCTTATCCCTTCTATCCACAGCTGCAGTCGTCTACACGATTGCATCTATCTACACAGGACGCGAGTTGACTTTTAAGACTGTCATGAGCGTCGTCCCAAAAGTTTGGAAAAAACTCATTATCACCTTATTATGCGTATTTGCAGCCTTTTTTGTTTACAACTTCTTAGCCATATTGATCATAGTATCTTCTTTAATTTTGCTTCCTCATCCTTTGGGGATCATCCTTGTTTATGTGCTCTTGATTGTATACTTCATTGGATCGGTGTACATGACCGTTTGTTGGCAACTAGCAAGCGTGGTCTCGGTTCTTGAGAGTTCATACGGGTTTCAAGCTATGAGAAAGAGCAAGAATCTGATAAAGGGAAACCAAATAGTGGCTATTTCAGTTTCCTTTTTGTTGGGTTTGTCATATTTTATCATAAAGTTAGTATTCGAGTTGTTTGTTGTGCATGGAAGCTCTTTGAAAGTATGGAAGAGGGTAGGGTTTGGTGCTTTGTGTTCCATATTGCTTTTGTTTATCTTTCTCTTTGGGCTTGTGATCCATACGGTATTGTATCTCGTTTGCAAATCGTATCATCACGAAAACATCGATAAAGGAGATTTGTCGAATCATCTCGAAAGTTATCTTGGTGATTATGAGCCTTTGATTGGGAAAGATGTTCAACTGGAGCAATATCAAGTCTGAATCTGGTTCTATCTAATTCATATGATCATGTTGTGCCTCCTTAACATTCATATATTATATACCCACCCATCTATAGTTTAAGTTGCAATTTTTCTACTCTTGTATGAAGTTAGTAATGTAACAAAACAAACCATTCATTTTCTCAATCTTAAAAACATTTAAAACAAAAGAAAATTATAAAAGTGCAATGTCTATTCATCTATTATGATTACAGAAAAAATATGAACAAAATTTGTTTATTTATTAAGAGTAAAATGTCGTTTTCATCCCTGAGGTTTGTCCACTTTTACGACTTTCATTCATGAGATGTCATTTTTATCCAAAAAAAAAATGAAATCTTGTCATTTTCATCCCTGAGGACCAAATTTCGATGGACGAAAGTCGTAATAAACTGTCAAACTCAAAGATGAAGATGACAATAAAACGCAAATATAAAGGACTCAAATGAATAAAAAATGTCATTTTGGATGAAAAAAGCAAAAATGACTAAATCTTAAGGACCATTTTTGCATTTTCCTCTTTATAATGTCTAAACATACATAAGTTATGTATATGTAAATAATTAAACACTAAAAAACACATGAAGAAATTGAAGTGATGTTTTTGTGTGCATAAAAATACAAATTTTTGTATGAAAATACCAAATTGAATTTATTATTTTGTATTAAATTTTGAAAAGCATGAGAAGTCCTCACGAGACATATAGGATGTTGGGTAAATTTATCTCACTAAAAACGTAAAATTCAGGTTGCAAGACAATAGATGACTCACCACTCTTGTATGAGTAAATTACAAAAGTCGTCCTTTATGTTAACATTAGATTATAAAATGTGCCATTTGTTTTCAAAAAGTACAAAAAACGTCCTCGATGTTTATAAACTCTTGCACATTATGTCCTTTGACCCTAACTCAGTTAATTATAATGGTTATATTTGGCCAAGTAGACCCCACATAAGAGTATTTTGGTCATTTTATCCTAATATATATACAAACACACACAACCCCTATCTCTCTCTATCTCAATAGTCAACTGTTAGTTGCATTTTTAGGCACGTTTTTATAGCATATTTATGTTAAAAATTCACCATATATCATGCATATTTCGTAGTCATACCTCGTTATTTTGCAAAACACTTGTTTTTGTAGAATGGAATCTACTTTGGTTCGTTTAAATTGTTTTTGCATGTATGGAGCGATGGCGAGGAACGGCAAAGGGGTTTATTTGAAAGGATTCGTTATGAAGCTGATGATTTAAAGAGTCTTTTAAAGATGGTATAAAAGGAAGTTGATTGCAAAATATATTGGAGACCAACAAGTATCGAAGATGATGGGCTACAATTAATAGAAATTGTTTTGGTGGTTGGGTTGTTTACAAGATAAATGGGCTGAAGGTTAATTGCAAAGTAGGCTTAAAGAAAATTGGGCTACGGAATTAAAAAAGAAAAGAAATCCAACAACTTTGGGGGAGACCTATTATGAAAAGAGATAAGACTTGAAAAAAAAAAAAAGGGAACAACAACAACAATCATCACGAATTCTGGGGGATTTTTTGGGGACAGCAGCAACAAGTCGAAAGGAAAAAGAAAAAGCATTTCTCTTGGTCTTGAGTGATTGTCTAGAAGAAAAAAAAAAGTTTGTTTTTGGTTTTCGTAAGTTTCAAACTTTGATGTTTTGTTTCTTATTTGAATTGATTGAACTAGCCACCATGTCTCCTTTATAGTTTCAACATTAGGGTTTATTTTCTTTGATTTGGTTCACAGCCTTATGTGAAACTGTTATGTTAGATCCGATTATTTTAGTGGTTTGTTTGTATGATTCTTGTTTTTAATACGGATTCGATCCGGAAAATATTAGATTGTTAGTAAACCTGATCAATTTATTAACTTTTCTAATAAAGTTCATCAATATTTTAATCTCTAATCAGATTTTAAGTTTTGGTAAAAGGAACAAATAATGGTTCAAGTTTGTCTATGAATTTGAATTTATTATAGAATCATACAATCTAGTTAAACATACCAAACGACGTGTGTGTTTGGTTATAATCGATACTTCTGTCACGCAACCCGCACACTAAGATCCGAACGGCATGGGCTTAGAGTAGCGGGTTGGCTCTAACCGACGAACTGCGCCTGGTTAGACATTAGATGGAGTGGATGTCCGAACTGCGTGACATCTAGTATTGATACAAACTATTATTTAAAATGATCATTGCACCGTGACCGTTAATGATCATAAGTCGAACCGAATCAAGAAATTGCCCTGGTGTTGAAATTAGTTTTTAACATCTGAATTTTTCCAACCACTTTCACTAGCTTTTCTTTTTAATCTAAAAATTATAAATTGTTTTTTTTTTTTTTTTGCATTTTAATTAAACTAAAAACCCCCCTTTTCAAAACAACCGTATCTGTTTTTATAACGTTTTGGCATAATTCGTTAATCTGTATCCCTGTGGACACGAAGCTGACTTCCATTCATACAATTTTTAGTGTGTCAAGTAGGTTTATTTTATATTTATTTGTTGGATTCGACACCCAACATCAACACACTCTCTCTCTCTTGTTACTAGACCACCACCACCGCCAATTCAGTCGTAACAATATCTTTTAAAATTCAATCCAAACACAACTGTAAACATGTAAATATAACTGAGTGATTAAATGAGGTATTGGGTTATTTGTAAATGAATGTATACATACAACCATACACGCAAGATGAAATCGAGGTGAATTTTGAACAATTTGTTAACAAACTGAACACGTGTGGAGTGTGGAGTAGACCTGGCAAACGGGTCGGTTCAGGTCGGGTCATGGGTCAAAACGGGTTAGGGTCAAAACGGGTTAGGGTCAAAACGGGTTCGGGTCAAAACGGGTCAATTATAAAAAAGGGTTGTTTTGGTTCGGGTCGAAACGGGTCCGGGTCAGAACGGGTCCGGGTCAAGACGGGTTTCGGGTCGGGTCGGGTCCGGGTCAAGACGGGTTTCGGGTCGGATAGGGTCATTTTTTTTTTGGTTCCTGAAGTTTTTTTTGCGCCTGCTGTTCCCGGTGCTTTAAAAATAAAATATAACTTTGGCCGTTCCCCTAAACTGTTGACGCTTGACTATTTGTTGAAAAGTATGAAGATTAGTACCTGTGTAATTAAGAGCACTATAATTTAACAAGAGAGCTATCTCCCCGTGTAGATCTACCAGATCTCTACCAATTGGTTTGAATCTTTGGCTGCAACCAGCTTACCTTCTAGGACCTTCAATACATAAAAAAATAAGACATTTGTATCTACTCCATACAATTTAATTAAAAAAAGTACCTCAATTCTGATAATATACCACTCTTGTTTATCAAGAACAAAATTGTTGAACTTGACAATCTGATCTTGGCATAATTTCACGAAATTAGCAACCTCTCTAAGTGTTTTGATTAGCTAATATCCATTTTGCTCAACAGATAAAAACTATGGTTTAACTATTTTTTGCTAAACAAACCAAGCAAGACTTGAGATTAGCTAATATTTATGTTGGAATCAAGAAGTATCATTTATCAGATTTCGTAAAGCACAATACAACATCAAATAGCAAAGGTTCAAACTTTTCAAAATAAAATAATACCAAGAACTTTAAACTCTTGCAAAATGAACAGAATCATCATGTCAATTTAACGACGATGAATTTGAATTTAGGGCAATTATTAGTACAGAGGATATAGAGTGATTACCCGTTAACTTGATTCTTGAAACTAGAGAAACTAGAAGCGATCGACGAAAAATGCATTCTCACTTGCTCAATGGGACGAGCACCGCACCAACAGCTAATAGATCCGAACTTGCCAACTTGAACCAGTGTGATAATAATCAAACCAGAACCATAAAACTAAAGATAATAATCATAGAAGTCAGGTTACAAATTACTAAAGTTGCAAAAAATCTAACCAGAACCATAAAACTAAAGTTGCAAACTGTTAAGTAAACTGAAAATTACAAAAGATCTAGTTCGGTTCCTTGCTTTTACAAAAGATTTGATTCAATAACATACAAAACGTCTTGACGAATTGCGCTTCTTCACGGATGCTTCCTTTAAAATCCCTGTGTTATAACGGGTCAAATTTATCGTAAATATATAAAATAAATTGTTTTAACATAGTCTAAATTAATTACCTAAAAGTTGCCAAAAGTTGGAATCAATGCTTCAATGTCTTCAACAAGATCTTCATCCATTTCGTTCTCGTTTTCATCTGAACACGTAAAAAATGAAAGTTGAATTATTAAATAATTTATAATTATACAAATTAAGTTGCAAAGAGAATGAACTTTAATACCTTTTAAATCAAATAACCAATCACGTGTGCATAGCAATGCTTCAACATTTGATGATAACAATGAAGTTCGATACTTATTTAACACCCGACCTCCAATACTGAAAGATGATTCGGAAGCAACAGTAGTAATCGGGATGCTCAATATATCGCGAGCCATTATAGCCAGTTTTGGATACCTTACTTGATTATCCTTCCAATATTGTAAAACATCAAGTTCTACTTTTCTATCAATGCTAGATTCCTCCAAATACAATGTCAACTGTGACTTTTCATTATCAACAACTTTGAATTGGCTTTCAAATGCATCGAACCCATCCATCTCATCGAACGTATTGCCACCAACATTTAAACTCTCGGGTATTAAAGAATCATGCATTGTCTCCGATTGAATATTATACTCCTTATCATATAGCTTATGCATACCATCCACAATACACTTCAATTTCATTTCACGCTCTTCAAATGTCATGTTAAGCTTTGAAAAACAATATTCAACAAGCTTAACCTTGTACCGAGGATCTAGAATAGCCGCAAAAGACAAAATCATGGAATAATTTTTCCAATATTTATCAAACTTTTCTTTCATGTCTTTCGCCATGTCACTAATAACTTGATCCGCATTGCACATCTCCTCTTCAATATACAACTGAATTCTCCACACGTGATGAAAATATAAGTTCGAGGTAGGATAGGAGCTTCCAGAAAACAAAGTAGTGATTTCATAAAAAGGTTTCAAAAGTCGTGTGATTATTTCCACCCTTTCCCATTCCTCTTCTGACGGAGAAGTTTTAAAAATTGAATCAACTAAGGCTAACCGAGTATAAGCCCGTCGATAAGCTAATGCACAATCAAGCATAAGATATGTAGAGTTCCATCTCGTTACAATATCTTGACGAACATGCTTCCCACACTATAGTGAAAGTATTTGTATGCATTCCGCAAACTTATACTTCCTAGCAGCACTTTCTCTCACATATTTCACCGACTCTTGAACCTTTTCAATGGCCCCTTCAATTGCTTTCAATCCGGCTTGAACGATAAGATTTAACACGTGCGCTGAACAACGCACATGAGTAAAATCTCCATCACACATTAATGCGTTATTCAAACGCAAATGATCTTTCAAACGATCTACTAATATGTCATTGTATTTTGCATTGTGTAGTGTGATGGTAAAAGCTTTTTTCTCGATGCCCCAATCTGCTAAAAAATTGATCAAGTGCTCTGCTAAAATGGAACCACTGTGTGGAGGGGGTATAACTCTAAAGTTTAGCACTTTTTTCCTTAGATTCCAGTTCTCATCAACATAATGAGCTGTTAATGCCATAAATCCATATGTCGTGATCGAACTCCATAAATCAGAAGTCAAGCATATCCTACCAGTTACCTTTTCTAACTTGTCTTTAATAATCATCTTCTCTCGCTCGTATATTTTTAAGACATCCGCCTTTGCAGTATTTCTTGTTATGAATTTCACATCACCGTGTAGAAATTTGTGCAACTTTCTTGTTGCCTCATGTTCAACATAGCTGAAAGGGTAGTTATGTTTGATAATTGAAATTGCCAACATCTCCCTGTACATCGCTTGATCTAAAGGGGCGCGTCTTTGTTTTTTCGCCGGACCAGGCTCATCACTATCAAAACACTTAGGGATATGTCGTCTTAAGTTAGATGTTCCCGAGCTTGCATTCGTAACATACACATGTCCGCAAGCACTGCATTTTGCTTTTTTGTCCCCATTGGGCGCAACCGGTAATGGTTCAAAATAGTCCCAAACATAAGAACGTTGTTTACCCGAACTATATGAATTGCCTTCATCCTCATGTTCCCCTTCTACACTATGTTGTCCAAATTCCGAGTTGTTTGACATACCTTTCAAAATAATAATCAAATAAGTCTTAAAATCTGATCAACCGAGATAAACATAAGCGTTTATAAACCATCTCTATAGCATCTTAAAGCATATTATTCTCAATATCATCCAAAATCAAAACAAATCTCACAATACAATTCGAAGCAAAACACACATAAACCTAAATCGCCTCATTTCACATTCACTATTCCAATCAACAACTCTATTCAACATAACCCACTATTCCAATCAACAACTCTATTCAAATCATACTATTTCAAAAACATTCAAAATCAAACACATCTTACAGTATATAATCAACCGAGATTAACATAAACGTTTTAAACTATCTATCTACCCCACTCATCCCAACTTCATACAATAAAATTGCCCATAAAAATTTGGTGTTCCTAGAAGAGGATTTGCAAATCAGAATTTTTGCAAATCGGAATGGCATCAACTTCCTCAAAAACAATCAATTAATGTCATAAGTTATAAATCAGAATTTATCTTCCTTTATTACCCACATTCACACATGAGAACCTCCTAGTTGTAACCTAAGCATAAACAGTTGTACCCCCATGAAAGCACAACATCAAACACTTAAATTTCTTCACGTACACAATTAACAAAGATCTGACTGTTATCGCACCCCTTACATCGTATAAATTCGAAGTTAAAGTGCTTATAAACTCAAAGATTACCTGCAACTTTCGCCAGAAGGTGAAATTTCTTCTTAATCTGACTGTTTTGAAGTGATTGCCGATGAAAATCAAAGATCTGATGGGTGGGTTTGGAACAGGATCTTGGAAAGATGATAAAGAGATGGTGTGGGTTTGTGGCGGAGAGACGGCGGAGGAGATGGCGGAGGACTGGAGGAACCGGGAACGTCTCTAACAGTCTAACCCGTGGTTGATGATACTAAACCCTAAAGAACCGTTCCTTCAAAATGTTCAACCCGTATTGACCCGTAGCTACCTTACTTGTTTTTTTAATTGACCCATTTCAACCCTCTTACTTAAATTACATTACACAAATCCACCCATTGTATTTTATAAATAACCCAAAATGACCCATCTCAAAGACTTTGGGTCAGAACTGCCCCCCCTAGTATGGAGTATGAAGAGATTATGTTGTAGGATCTTATCAGAGGAAAATTTGTTGAAAAGGATAAATGGTTTAAGAAAAACACTTAGCCCCATATTTACTCACCACCAACACAGAAACAACACAAGTGTCAAGATCTTAGAAAATCGGGCGAAATTGACGGTGGTTCGAATAGAAATGACGGTGGTGGTGGTGGTTCGAGCAAACTTGTGTGTCTAGATCTGAGCAAATCAGGCGACGACGACGGTGCATCGAACAGATATAACGACAATCGTTGTGTGGTGGAGGTTGGTTGGTCTGATGGTCCTTGCCTGGTGGTGGTTGTAATAAAAATACCTACCTAAGAAGAAAAGTTTTTTTTTTTTTGTATAAAATAGAATGTATTATTATGAAAAGTGCAGCCTGCACCGTAGGTTGTAATAAAAATTTTATCGGTTCGAAGGCGTATTAGTAAAATTACACGCTTGTAGAAAATTGCTTATTGGTGAGAAACTGGGATGGTAGGTATTTATGGTTTCAAAAGGTTTTGATGGTAATCGGCCGACTAAGTAAAGTTTGTGCGTAATAAAGAATGGAAGATAGTTTTAAAAAGTAAAGAAGTATTTTGACAAAAATGAGCTATGGCGAATGTTTGTTGAGAAATGGATAGGACATTTAGGCAGACATACTATAACAAGGTTTGGGTGAAATGTTAAAGGAATAATTGGGAATAATCATGGTATGAGAGTGAATGAACGATTCGGTAGATGAATGCAAGGGTAGGAATGGTATGATTATCAGATATAATGCCAATATGAGGCGTTGAGAAATGCTAGTGATAGTTGTAGCCGTTATGACTAATGATTTTGAGGATGAGGTTTCGTCATGGATAATCGGGTATGGGGCATTTCGCAGTGCGTTTGTGAGTTACTAAAGTTTGTTTAATCGCGTTTAATAAGGTTTGGGAAAACATCAAATTTCGCATGGCACGTTTTACGAAAGTTTGGTAATATGGTAGGAACACTTATATATAGGAAGTACCAACGACGTATCCACCATGTTCTAACTATGTTACGTCTGTTTCGCTATTCAGCGTCATGTTACGTTCCGTGTCTTACGATGCACGGTAGAACACCCTATGGTTTTCATGCGCCTACCACTATAATCTTGTGTGCACCCACGGTTATATTGGTCGTTGCATGATCCGCATAGTTTGTACTAGTAGTGCATAAGTCACGATACGTTTTATCGTAACAAATGAGAATGTGCTAGGTTCAAAGTTTGTCTTTTGTTTACATTTACTAAATGTTGGATAGACATTGATAGGATATTGGTTTAAGTCTACATCATGTTATGCTTGTTTTAGATAAGTTTAGAAGTGGAGGGACTGTTAGTGTCATACTGAGAAGTTAACGTTTGTTGTTTAGAAAAGTTCATGGACTAATGTTGTCTAATTGAAACTTAGGTTGTTTCAAATCAATTCTGGGTTTCTTCTTGTAATCGTTGTAATTCTTTTAGTTCTTATCTTCATATTGAATAAAAGATCAATTCTCTGTGTTGTATTGAATTTTTTGGTGTTTTTATTCTACAATAAGTTTTGTCCAAAAGTTTACATAAGGAAAAGCATGGATAGAATAAGTTTAAATTGAGCCATTTGTTACTTTGGTGTTGTGTGTCCTTTTTTATGGTCAATCTAAATAAATAAAAATAAATAAATAAAGCATCACTTGTGTTTCATAAAATATTATAACTCTCCTGTGTAAACTCACATAAATCATCATTAAATTCATAACTTAAAATGAATATTCGTTTTAACAAAATTATTTTGTTAAATTCTTTCGCCTTTAACAAAATTATTATAGAGTTGAAGAAGTTGGTAGTTATTTGAGTTTTATAAGAGTTAAGTGTATTAAATATAAGTACTACATAGCGAGGCAAAGGGTTAGCAGGGGTTACGATCGGATTTGTGACAATGTTGAACGATGGGCAATAATGACTAGGGATGACAATGCAACTAGTTAGAAGTTACGGTGGGTTTTCGGCTTAAATTTAGTTATGTTCAATGTATTTATGCCATTTAAAAAGTTTTTGTAGAAATCCGTTCGTGCAAAAATAAATAAAATTCTTTATTAACTTGAATTACCGAAACAGAACAGAATTAAAATAAAAGTACAGTACAATTACAACTGAAAAAATGGAAAAACAAGAACAGAAAATTCAAACAGAACTGGTGTTTTTGGCTGAGGATCGTGTTAGACACGGGTCCCTTAAAACAAATTTCGTGTCTCCCAGGAGAACACATTTGTTTCCAGAATACAACAGCCTGAAGCAGTTGCACTGCCGGTCTTGACTCCAACCCGAAGGTATACCTTGAATTCTTGAAGAAGAAGATGAAGATTCAGAGAAGATTGTATGTTGTTGTGTAAATTCGTTGTCTTCAATCTGCAGCATGAACCTCCTATTTATACTGCAGAACCAAGTCGAAACTGAAAAAAGGAACTAAGTGGGAGAATTAAACTGCATTAAACGTCTTTAATGCACTTTAATTCGTCATTTAATTCCCAGTCAAAAGCATTGACTCATCAGTTTCGACTGCTGAAGTGTAACTGCACTGGCATTAACTGCTGGAAGCTTCTGCGTGCGCGCGCGCAAGGCAGTGCAACTCATGCCCGCGTGCGCCATTTTGGCTCACTTCCATGCGCGTGTGCGCCACCTTGGCTCAATCCCATGCGCACCTGCGCGTGCGCCACATCACCTGTGAGCCTATATGATCACGCCACACAGTCGCGCCGCGCACGTCACTTTAGTGCGCCGCGCACATCACTTCAGTACCCATGCTCCATGCGCGAGTGCGCGCCACTATGTCACGTGTACTCGCGCGCGTACGCGCATGACTGCCACGTCATGCGTCTCTACATGCGGACCCACCAGGGTCATGCGCCTGCACGCCACATCACCAACCACTTGGTCCTTGCAACCCTTGTGCTCAATCACACACACGCGGTCAAAAATAGAAAGGCGGCTCTCAAGCGGCGATGCGAAGTGCAAAGTGCGTCATCAAAGCGCGTCATCGCCCACGCCACGTGCGCGCGCGTGTACGCAAGTGCGAGTTAGGGCGCTGGGCACCCTTCGCGAGTACACTTAGTGTGTGCTTCCATGAAACAATAAGGATGTAGAGTTCCCACTTAAATACCCCTTTAAGTTTCATCTCTCCTCCTATGTGGGACAAGGTGCCACTTTCCCACTTTTTTCAGCATTCAAGTATCAAACACCAAACTTTGAGCATCGATATCTCATTCATCTTAGCTCCGTTTTGGACGTTGTTTAGTTCGTTGCGAAGCTCTTCCAACATAGAACACAAACCCACAAATAAATATATAAAAGCCGCTCATTTTCTTATATTTATTTCTAGTCCAAAATAGGAAAAATCATTTTCCTATATTTGTGAAAAATGTTATTTTCACAAATTTCCAACAGTTTTAAGAGTCACTTAAAAAATGGTTTAGGAGTGGGTGAAGTTTAAAAAAAAGTTAAATTGTCATTTTTAAAATTATTTTCCAATCATCTGCAAACAAACATCAGTTATGCAATTAACTCACTTATATGGTTAGTACAAAGTAGAAAGCCCATTTACTTAAGGATTGATACTTGTTGCCAAAAGTAGTAACACATTTCGTGGTGTCCACCTCATAACAAAGCAAGCACAATCATATATTGCCAAAATTTGTCCTATGGGCTAGTGGTACAAGGCTTGAGTTTTTCAATGGACACTCGAGTGCAATTTCCACTTGTGTCATATGTGGTGAATATAGACAATAAATGATTTGAACTAGGCCTTGTGTGAGATTGTCAATTCGATTCCCGAGCCCAATCGGGTTTCGTCCTATCATGTGTTACGCTAGAGAGTTCTGATCTTGTGGTGGTACGACTGTCAAGTGATAGCTGGCGGTATGGTTTCCCTAGGGAACGCCAGAAAAAAGCCAAATTTTGAAGCCATCGTGAGTACGGTTAAGACAAAATAATCTGGCTAGAGTGGGGCAATATAGGGATCTTCGATTTAAAGAGTGTGGTAACCTTATACATGAAGTTAACCGTTCAAATATTTCCTAAATTTAGAAATGTGGTGAAAGTCACAGGTGTTGGATAATGTGGTTGGATATATGTTTTAAAAACAAAATAATCTCTCCTTAAAAGTTAAAACATCAATATGAGATGTATAACTAGAGTTTTTTATATTTCAAGTTTAAAGAATTAGATCACATTTTAAACGCTTACTAGCTTTACATTTGATGAAGATCCACAGAATAATACAAAACCAATTTTATTAAAAGAAGTAGAGAACAGTAAAAATTGAATAAACATTTACAAATAGTTAAAACTACATGTATAACCCTCTATATGATTCTCGTGCTTTCAACCAATTTGTAGTTAACATCTCACTCATATCATATTCGTCATTTTTATGAACTATTTAGGCCTTTATAATGAAAAAAAATATTCAATACACATTAATTAATTATATGTATTTTAAAATGCGAAAAAGAAAAGTTAATTAACATATTTAATACATCTCAACCCCATTAAGTCAAGAACATTTATTTTTTGTAAAAAAAGGGTTAAAATATACCTAACCATGGTTAATTTTTTGACAAATTTCAAGCAAGTCCACTTTTCCAACAATTGGTTATATATAGCTAGAATCCAATTAAGTCATCTTCTTCACATTTGCATTTATGATTTATTTATTACTTGCTTTCAATCTCTGCAACTGAATTCCACCATGGATCAAACAATGAACTGATGGAGTTCATTGGATTCTCAGGCATGATCTCCAGTGCCGAAGCTTGACGTTTTCGACGGGGGTCGAAAACGTATATACCAAAAAATTTCTATAGTACCAGGGGTCGAAAACGTATATACCCAAAAATTTCTATACGAAAACTATATATATAACACTACTGACCGAAAAGTTCGGGGAGTCGGGCGCCCCCGGCCACTTCAAAGCTGCGCCAATGATGATCTCTATTCCTTCAAAACAATCTTATATAACACTACTGACCGAAAAGTTCGGGGAGTCGGGCGCCCCCGGCCACTTCAAAGCTGCGCCAATGATGATCTCTATTCCTTCAAAACAATCTTCACAAGGAAGAAGATTGTATTGTGTGGCCTTTTTCCTCATTAATACAAATTAAATAAATTGAATAAACCGTCACTTTTTTGTTCTATAAAGTATTATGTTTTTTTTTCTTTTTAATTATGTGAAACTCACATAATTTCATCCTTAAATTCATAACTTCAAGTAATATTTGCTTAATATTTCAATTAAATACTTCAAATAAAGAGAGTTGGAGAAGTAGGTGGTTTATTTGAGTTTCATGAGAGTTAGGGGATTTTTGGTAATTTCTTAATAGTTAAGTGTTGAACCAGTAAGATGTCTGAACCGTTAAGAGCCAGTATAATGTTTAACCTTTCAGAGACAAATGTCTGACCAAATTAGATTATAGGTCTTAACCATTCAGACTCAATATAATGCTTAACCATTCAGAGGCAAATGTGTCAGACATCTTCTCGCGAAACAAACACTCTGAACCATTAAGTGCTGAACGAGTAAGAGATCTGAATCATTAAGAGCCACATTAAGAGCTAAACAAATAACCCCTTAGATGGGTTTAAAATAAGGATTTTTTTTTTGAACGACAAAAGGATAAGGATTATATAGCGGGCAAATGGTCAACATGGGTCACGATTTGACTTGTGATGATGTTGAACAATAAGTCATTATGGCAAGAGATGATGAACAAAGCTAGTAAGCGATCACAAGTCGGTGTGTGTTTTCAACTTAGTGATTTTAGATGCATATGTTAAGTTAATACATGTTTTAATTTGTATTTTGTAAAATATATAGATATGTCAATTAAAAATTTAGGAATCTGTATGGTATTTGAAAAGATAAAATCATTATTTCAAAAAGTAAAAGTCATTTTACACAAACGTCATTTAAGCAATTAACTCATATTTTAGTAGAAACTAGAAAGTCCATTTACTTAAGTAATGAAACTTAATGCCAAAGGTAGTAACACATTTCACTGTCAAAATCGTATATTGCCTAAATATGGAAAAAGGGTGAGACCAAGAGCATAGATGTTAGATAATGCGGTAGGCTATTTGTTTCAAAGTTAAAATAATTTCTGTCCTTACAAATCAATATGTACAACAAAAGTTTCTATAAGAAATTACTTCATAAACACATTTTAAGTAGAGAATCATGAATATCGCATAACCACTTGCAAATAGCGTATGTTATGTGGAAGATAGTAATAACAGTGGCGAAAAAATCAGTCTTATTTATCACAAGAAAATAATAGATAAATAGCGTATGTTATGTGTAAGATAATAATAACAGTGGCAAAAAAATCAGTCTTATTTATCACAAGAAAATAATAGATAAATAGCGTATGTTATGTGTAAGATAATAATAAGAGTGGCAAAAAAAATCAGTCTTATTTATCCCAAGAAAATAACAGATAAATAAGTTGTCTATGAAATTCTCACAATCTTTAAAATTCTCTATATAAAAATGATTTTGAATTACACATTTCTCTTCTACAAAAATCTTCATTTACACTAAATATAAATCATTTACTCCACTTTAATTAAATCTTATTATTTTTTCAAATGTAAAAAAGAAAATATAACATATCATATAACAGCCAATGAGTTGATGGTGGAGTGATAAGGGAGATATTTGGTGTTCTAAAGGACCCAAGTTCGATTCCTGACATCCCCAATATTTTCTGCGGCATCTGATGATGATGGAAGACTAGGCGAAAATGTGGAGATTGCTAGTTCGATCCTTGAACTGAGCGGGTTTAACTCCCCGCACTGTCATGTCTTCAGGCGAGTGTTCACGGGCTTCGGCCCTAGGTAAGGGTTTTCCACGGTTCGGAGACGGGTGTATCCCGATGTGGTGAATTTCGCCAGTAACTCATTTGAAAGATTCGTTAACCGTTAAAAAAAAGCATATAACATATTTAATACACCTTAACCACACCATCACTCAAAAACATTTATTCTTTGAAAAAAAAAGTTAGAAATAAATCAAAATAACGATATACACCCAACCATGGTTAATTTATTCAACAAATTTCAACCAAGTCCACTTTTCCAACATTTGGTTATATATAGCTACAATCCAATTCTATCATCTATCATCCATCTTCTTCACATTCACATTCAAATTCACTCCACATGGATCAAAGAATGGAAGAAATGAAGTTCATGGGATTCTCAAGCATCATCTCTCACTCCTTCAAAACAATCTTCACTTGGAAAAAAACTTTCTCCCTAATCACCCTCACTCTAATCCTCCCTCTCACACTCATCTTCATTGCTCACATGCAATTCTCATACTTCTTCTATGATCAAATCGAACCCAACCCATTCCAACTGTTCCTAGGCGCATTCGACAGTTACAAATCATATTACAACCAGAATACCACCACCGCAGACGACTGGCGCAGCTACTTCCTCTTCAAATTCATCACTCTGGCCATCATCACCATCTTATGTGTTCTATCAACCGCCTGCGTCGTCTACACGATAGCATCGGATTACACTGGCCGTGAAGTCACCTACACTAAGTCCATGAAAGTTGTCCCAAAGGTTTGGAAGCGACTCACACTTACTCTCCTTTGTATGTACCTATCGTTATTCGCCTACGCTTTGATTGCTTCAGTAGCTATCTTTGTATGTAGTTCTGTTGTTACTCAAGGTCCAGGCAATGTGTTTATGTTAATCTATGGAATCATTTATATCTACTGGTTCTTGTATTTGAGTATCATCTGGCAGATCGCTTCGGTGGTGAGTGTATTAGAAAGTTCAAATGGGACAAAGGCAATGATCAAAGCAATGGATCTAATGAATGGGAAAAGGAAAACCGCGTTAGCGGTTTCCTATGTGTTGTATCAGTTTTTGGTATGTGTAGTGTATGTGCATATGGCGTTTGTTGTGTACAACAACGCGGGTCTGGCTCCTGTGTGGCGTGTGGCGATAGGGATCATATGTGGGCTTTTGTTTGTGGTCATCTTCTTGCTATTTGTAGCGAGTGAAACGGTGCTTTATTTGGTTTGCAAGTTGCATCATGGTGAAACTATTGATCCGACGAGTTTGTCGACGTATTTGAGTTCTTATTTGAGCGATTCGCGACCGGTTTTTAGAACTGGTGAAGATATTCAGCTTGGAAGGCCTCAAAATCAACTAGTGTCTCAAGTTTAATGGTGGTTTATGGTTAGATTATGATATGTTTTGTTGGTTAAAAACATTTGATATATAGAGCTTTATGGGATGGTTTGATCATTGATGATACCTTTTTAAGAAAACTATGAGGTTAATTGTTGTTTTGGTTATATTTACATCTTATTGTTAGTCTAACAAATTAAAATGAAATATGTAAGATTATTTTGTGTATTAGATTACGTGCGGCATAAGTGTTTTGGTTAGATAGTTTTTAAGTGTAAAAATTGTTGTTAAAAAAATCTGATTACATCTCATTAGAAATATTTTAAAATATACAAAACTTACAAACTTTTTATTTTATTTATTGGTAGAGAATATCTTGTCTATCAACTTTAAATTTTTAAATTACTTATTTCTTAGAAAAAATAGTTTTTATTTTATTTATTGGTGTGAGAATATCTTGTCTACATATCAACTTTAAATTTGTAAATTTACTTATTTCTTCGAAAACAATAGGTCATGTTTGTGAATTACAAAAGATTTTATTAGAAAAAAATAGGTCATGTTTGTTAGTTACAAAAGATTTTATGATAAATAGTTAGAAAAATAATTGACGTATTCATTTATTATAGAGGTAAATCTTATATGATATTATTACAAGTATTTTAAGAAAAAGTAAAGTAATATTCTCATCATTTTCTAAAGCTTTTAAGATATACAAAAAGTGTAAATTTAAATTTTATATGTGTGGTCTTTGTTTATGATATCTGAGTTTGACTCGGAGAACTTTGTTTGAAAGTAAAAGTGGACCCAGTCGAATTACTTTTATGCAATTTTGTAAGAAAATAATTAATAATCCTAGGAATCACATGATGTATGTTTTTAGTTGTCAATTCATATCTACCAAGGTTTAAATTTCATTTATTTTCTATGGGATGGAATTTAACATTTAAGTTATCATATTGAGTTTGTATACACCTCAAAGGTTATCAAAGTGATCTTTTACATTTATTTATTCTAAGTTAAATATTTTGTATGGGTTACAAGGGAAAAGATCAAATATGAAGTTTATTTTGGCTAGGAAGTGTAGGAAGCAATAGGATTAGGACATTTGGCAATATTTAAAATAAAGAAAAATGGTATTTTAGTCAATCCAACCATTTCTTCTTCCTTTTCAAAACCCAGTAACTTCCAAACCCACCATTTTCAAAACCCACCATCTTCAACCATTTCTTCACTTTCTATCTCAATAATCACTACATTATAGTGCGATTTTCATCACCAATCAATGATTCAAACACCCGATAACGTGTTCTTCAGCTTTTTTAAAGAAAACCCAGTTTAATTTCATAGAAAATCTCGTTTTTTCCGGTGATTTTGAAGATAATCACTCGATCCGTTCGATTCGAGTGCTGATAAGTGTTTCAGTCATTCAAAATTCGTCAATTGTTGAAGAAATCACTTCGATCCATGTAAGAAATTCTTTAATTTCATTTTTACGATCTGGGTTTTTGATTTAGTCATTGCGTTTTACGATCTTGGCGGGGATCCGGGGGCAGCGCCCCTGGTAGCGGGGTCCCAGGGGAGGCAGCCCCTGGCGGGGTCCAAGGGGCAGAGCCCCTGGCTGGGGTTGAGCTGCCAGGTAAAATTAATTTTCTGTAATTTGTCTCTGGAAACTGCATTCGTAAACTGCATTGGTTCAGACAGTTCACAGCACAGACAATTCACAGCACAGGCAAAACTATTGTCATGGTTCAATGCGTTTTAGAGAGAACACTTTCTTTGGTGTTTTTAGGCAATTTCGTTTTAGAACTAAAACATTTTTATGTGTTTCTGGCCATTGCGTTTTAGAAAAACACATTCTTGAAGTGTTTTTGGTGCATTACGTTTTAGGTAAAACACCTTTTTAGGTGTTTTCAGTCCATTGCGTTTTACAGAGAACACTTTCTTTTGTTTTTTAGGCAATTGCGTTTTAGAATGAGTCATTTGTAAGTGTTTTCTGGCCATTGCGTTTTACAAATAAGACATTTCTTTGTGTTTTTGGTGCATTGCTTTTTAGGTAAAACACTTTTTTATGTGTTTTCAGTCCATTGCGTTTTACAGATAACACTTTCTTTTGTTTTTTAGGCAATTGCGTTTTAGAATGAGTCATTTTTAAGTGTTTTCTGGCCATTGCGTTTTACAAATAAGACATTTCTTTGTGTTTTTTGTGCATTGCGTTTTAGGTAAAACACTTTTTTATGTGTTTTCAGTCCATTGCGTTTTAGAAAACAGACATTTTAAGTGTTTTCTGGCCATTGCGTTTTAGAAATACGACATTTGTTTGTGTTTTCTGGCCATTGCGTTTTAGGTAAAACACATTTTTATGTGTTTTTAGTCCATTGCGTTTTAAAAAGTACATTTTCTTTTGAGTTTTTAGGCTATTGCGTTTTAGAAATAAGACATTTCTTTGTGTTTTCTGGCCATTGCGTTTTACAAATAAGACATTTCTTTGTGTTTTTGGTGCATTGCGTTTTAGAAAAATGTCATTTTTTAGGTTTTTTTTTCATTGCGTTTTACGTAACTGGGGGTTTTTCTATTGCGTTTTACGCAACTGGGTTTTTAATTTTTTTTTTTTGAAAATATAGCAATAGTATACTCGTTTTAAAGATAAAAAAACGCTCGTTTTTTTGTGCAATTTTTATAAAAAAATAATGTCGTATGAAAGAGTTATTAACGTTTAAAAAATGAGGGAGAATTGGAGGAGAGATAAACTATTGCCTTGGATTGACTAGAATGCCCCTAAACAAACTCACGCGCCTCTTTTCTTCCCTTCAATTTCCATCATTTAATCTTAGCCCTTGATTAACTAAATCGATGGTCAAGATCACTTCCTAGCCTTCTTAGCCAAATAAACTTCCTATTGTATCTCCACCCTGGGTTACAAACCGAGTTTATTATGTTTTACTAGTTGAATTTTTTTGTTTTAAGTTTTTATTTTGATCGACCTTCATCAATGAAAACTATATATTCACACATCAAAAAAGTTTAGAATATCTTTGTTTTGTTTCGTTTGATAATTATTTTTTTATGTTTAGAGTAAATTAATGAATTATTTTTTTTATGTTTAAAGTAAACTAGGATTGCGACCCGCCGCAATGTGACGGGGATTCTTTAGTTATAACTAAGTCAATCTAGGACCCGCACGTTATGTTAAACCTCTCAAACGGGAAAAAAATAGACGATGTAAAAACGTTCACCCACATACACACGTTGCGTCGTGTTAACTCCCAAAATTTAGAACGAAACGTAAAAACGTTAAACCAAAGACGCACGTTGCGATGTGTTAAGTCACAAAATTTAGAACCAAGCATAAAGTGAAAAATTTGTGGAAAATGAAAACTATAAAGGATCAAAGTTGAAAGTAAAAAAAGTTATGAGAATAGATTACAAAAGATAAAAAGTTTTGGGTTAAAAGTAAAAAAAAAAACAAATAGTTTTGGGTTAAAAGTAATTTATGAAATACTTTTGGTTGAAAAGTAAAAAAAAAATCATTTTTTTTTAAAACACCCAAAGCCAATGTTACGACAACCATATGCATAACCATTTTTTCTTTGAAAACCCCCCAAAGCACACCCCGCGTTGCGGCGGGGCGTAAAACGGTGTGTCAAATAGTACTAATGTCACACAACCGTCATCGACCACCAACACTGACTCGACCTAGGATATGCGTGTTGCGACGAACATGTCAAACATGGAAAAATAAAGGTAAAAACGTTGAACCACACATACACGTTGCGTCATATTAACTCGAAAAATTTAGAACTATACGTAAAACGAAAATTTGCGAAAGATGAAAAGTATAAGTGACAAAAGTTGCGAAGTTAAATTGCAAATAATGAAAAGTTTTGGGTTAAATTTAAAAAAACAAATTATGTAGGGTTAAAATTGAAAAAGGTAAAAATCTTTTGATTAAAAGTAAAAAAACAACTTTTTTTTTTTTAGAAAACTCACAAAGCACAATGTACCAATTGTTATACACAAAAAACTTGCAAACTTATCTATGGAATAATGTTAGCATGAGCTATAAGACATTTATAGTACGTTTTCAGTCATTTGTGTTTGACTCCGGGAGGAGATATTTTGTTTTAAAATGATTTATTAGAACCAATATTTTTGTATTTCAATTACTTATATATTATTATTTACAACTTGGTTTCGATAAAAAAAAATATATCGACATGTAGATAAAAGTAGACACATCGCAGGCGTACTCAAAGTTTTATAAAAACATGTTTTAAAAGGTATAAGAATAAAACAAAATATGCTCAAAATTATTTATAATAATAATTAATTAAAAATAATTAAATAGTTATTTAAATTGTTGTTTATGTGGGTAAGAGAATTACTTGAAGTGAGATATGTACTTTAAATATTGTGTAATTTTTTAAACTCTAAAACTAATTAAAATCTAAAATTGTTATATTTAGGGTCATGCTAATTGCACACGGCCAAAATTATTTTCACACCTCAAAGCGCCGCGCTTTGGCCATAGCGCGGCGCTATGCTCGACAAAAGGTGCTTCGATTGACGTTTGAGACATTCGCTACTGTTTGAGAGACATAAAGCTGATTATGATGTTTTGTCGTTAACCCTAAGCGCCGCGCTTTGGCCATAGCGCGGCGCTTCGACCCCAAATTTCACCCATTTTACCTTTTAAAAGCAACCTCTGAGACAGACACTTCGATATACATTTTCATTCACAGACACTTCGATATACATTTTCATTCATTTCAGATCAAAGGTCTGTATTGCCTTTATTCCCCATCCGTTGTGTTTCTTCAAAATAACGCGCGGTTTTGCTGTATTAGTTACATCTCTTGAAAAAACGATGTCGTGGTTAAACAACTATATTTTCGGTCAATATTATGACGAGACAGTTGTTCCTGATTCTTACGATGGGACCGCTATTTCTGACTCGTATGAGAAACCGGTCTCGTCCAACTTGAGGGAGGCAGAGGTTGTATCTGGCATTCGTTATCGTGATAACACGGTGACGCTGGATTTGAATACCCCTGTGGAGGACCCTTACGCACAACAAGGTTATTCGATTTTCGGTTACGGTGGCGAGTACAACTTTGTACAGCAGGAGTGTGGTCCAAACGACAGTTACGGTTGTCAACAGAGCTTACAAGGTTATTCGAATTTCGGTTACGGTGGCGAGCACAACTTTGAACATCAAGTATATTCGGACCTCGGTGACGATGGTGAGCCGGGGGATGTGTCTGTTGACGAGGAAGGCTGTTACCCGGTTACGTTTTCGTTTGATACAACGCAGACCTTTTCGTCACGTAAAGAGTTGGTGCGTTGGGTACAAGACACGGCAAAAGACAACGGTTACCTCATTGTGACTAAGAGGTCAAATAAAAGAGGAGAGAATTACAAGATTTGGTTTCAATGTACTTTTGGTGGGGAGCATAAGAGTATAGCTACACAGAGGAAAACGGGTAGCAAGAAAATAGGCTGCCCGTTCGAGATGATCGGGTTTTCGGAATCATCCGGAAGTGTTTGGAGGATCGAGGTGACGAAGGCGAAGCATAACCACACTCCTATTGAAAACTTAGAGGGTCACGCGTATGCGAGAAGGCTTTCTTCGGAGGATACAAAACTGGTTAAGGAGCTGGCAGAGCAAGACATTCCCAACCAAAGTATCTGGCGAACGCTGACAAAAAACAATCCAGCTAGAAAGCTTATTCCGAAAGATATACACAACGCTGTTCAGAAGATCAACGCCGAAAAAAATGTCGGTAAGTCTCCGATGCAAAAACTTGAAAGCATTCTTCTCGAAAAAAATTACACTTATTACATGCGCACGAATGAGATATCAAACGAAGTTGAAGATGTCTTCTTTGTTCACGAAAGATCATTCAATATGTGGTGTGCCTTCCCGCATGTGCTAATGATTGACGCCACCTACAAAACGAACATGTACAACCTGCCATTTGTTCAGGTCGTAGGCATGACGTCGAGAAACAAATCGTTTACGGCTGCTTGTGCGGTAATTTCCGCTGAGAAGTCAGAGAACTACCTATGGGTGTTGCAGAGGATCAAGTCTATGCTGGTAGGATGTATGGAACCGCGCGTGATTTTAACAGACAGGGATTTTGCGCTAATGAACGCGTGTGAACAAGTTTTTCCAAAAGCGCATAAGTATCTTTGTTGGTTCCATATTCAACAAAATATTAATAAGAACACCAAGAAGAAATTCTCTGACAAGGATTGGAAAGAATTCGTACGTAGTTTTTGGTTATTGTGCGAGTCTACGACCGAGGAAATATACAGGTATAACTTGGAAAACCTTGAAGCACAGCTGAAAGAAGATGACCGTGAACGTAGGTATTTCTTACATAATTATGTTCAAATTTTATATAATAACAAAAACTGACTATTTACGTTTTTTTTAATTTTAGAGGTTTTTGATTATATGAAGAAATCCTGGTTGGATCCGTACCGTGAAAAGTTTGTATCATGCTGGATTAACAAAACTATCAACTTTCACCAAACTACGACCAACAGGGTTGAGGGCATGCATGCAACACTAAAAAGTCACTTTCCAAGTCATCGCAACACACTGGATAAACTTGTACTGTATGTTGATCATGTTGTTGATAGACAATACACCGAGATTAGTAGTAGCTTTGAAACAAGCCTCCGAAAAGTGATGACGCACCACAAGAAGCAGCCCATGCTTGCATATATTCTCAGAAAGGTTTCAATATATGCGATTGAGCTTTTGAGTAGGGAACTAAAACGTAAGGAAGACGGGTTGAGAGCCTACGGTGCAAGCTGTGGTTGGCAACTTTTTACCAGCTGTGGTTTGCCATGTGCCTGTCGTTTGGAAAAGTTGGAAAATAAAGGTAATTAATATCTTTGACCTTTCTCGTTATGATTTTGCTACCTAATTTGTTTTCATCCACAGGTCAGCAACTCCGGATCACACACATAGACGTGTTCTGGAAGAAGCTTAACTTCAAGCCTGCAAAGAAAAACATAGAGGATATCGATGTAGACGCGGAATTTGAAAAATTGAAACAAAAGATCGATCCAACACCCCCTCAGGTGAAAAGGAGCTTCTTTGAAAAGTTTCAGCAAATCCTCAATCCAGGGAACAATAACAAAAAACCTCCTGCTGTTCTAAAGAAAACTCGTGGTCGCCCAACATTGAAAACGCAGGAAGAAAGAAAGGTTGAAGCCGCTAGAAAAAGCGCGTACATTCCGTCGGGAGAAACTTGGGTCAAGGCCTCAGACGATCTTCCCCATCACAGCTCGTACATATCACCGTCACAGCCTCAGACGATCAACCTACACCTGATTTCCCGATGATCAAGCTCGGTCCTAAGACGGATATAGCGATCCGCAACTACGCATCTCAGATTCCCGAAGTGATCCATCCATACATCGTTAGAATAAAGGACGTGAAACCAGATGGTCATTGTGGGTTTCGATCGGTGGCTGTTGGGTTAGGAGTGAAACAAAATTCATATTTGATGATCCGGAAACAACTTATAAAGGAGTTACGTACGAACGAATCGCTTTGGAGGCAGTTTTTCGATCCGGAAAACATAGGACATTATGATGCGCTGCTTAGACGGATCGATTTCAAGGGGGTGGGACGAGCAGATATCGAAAATTACATGACGATGCCTGAGACGGGGTTTCTTATTGCCCAACGATACGGTGTGATTGTTCACACCTTCGACATGCGTGGGAGCTGTACAATTTTCCCTCTGCTGGGCGGGCCAAACGAAGCTGAGGAACCTCACCTGGTGGTTGCGGTTGTGTTCGTCGACCATGGGCATTTCATACATGTAGAGCTTGGAGGTTGTTATCCAATGCATCCCCCAAACCCACTTTGGATAGCACACAGAACAGAGCGCGCAGCAGCCTGGCATACATTATACAGGGATCAGATCAACACGTACGAAATGCTTACGTATCGTGCCCCTGACCTTAATGTAACCCCATATGTTCACGATGTAGGTTAAATGTGTTTAATAATAATCACGTTTGTGTTTGTTCAATATATGCGTTACATCACGTTAAAAACCGAATGTCACCGACACGACCCAATCAGATTCAATAAGCACTTGTACGACCCAAAATGACCATATACATCATAATACTACAATTAATGAAAAAACACGTCATGTTCATGTGCGGTAGGCGGTTGATACACATAACACCTCTTACAGGAGTACTTGTGCTTTCAAACCAAAATGATACGATATAACGGAATAAGACATCATACGTAACCGATTTGATCCGGAACTTGCAGTATAGTCCATATATAATAAAAAATGATGTATAATGGAAAAAACGTAAAATTTAGACTATTATCGACGCGTTTGTGAATTAAAAACAATTTAAAAAAAATAAAAAAAGGCCTTAAACGCCCCGCTTTGACCATAGCGACCCGCTTTGACCTCAAAGCGCCGCGCTATGACCATAGCGGGGCGCTTCGATCCCTCGCTATAGCTGAAGCGGAGCGGCCTTCTCCCCCATTTCAAACCCAACACACAAACACACACACAAGGTGCGATTTACACACACTTGAGCCGGATCATCAACGTTTTCACGCTTTCAACCGCTAAAAGGTACGATCGAACTTCATTTCTTGTTTTGGTTCAAGTTATGTGTTTCAGTTTGTTTGATTTTTGTTTGATTTGGGCGTGGGGATCGATCTGGTGGGCTGTTCTTCATCACGAAGAACCAAAGCGCCGCGCCGAGGCCAAAGCGCGGCGCCTTGGTTCATGTTTATTTTTTTTTAATATTATTTGTTTAATATTATTTGTTTATTATTTTATATTTAATATTATTTGTTTATTATTTAAATTTTATAAATAATATTATTTGTTTATTATTTTATATTTAATATTATTTGTTTATTATTTAAATTTTATAAATAATATTATTTGTTTATTATTTTATATTTAATATTATTTGTTTATTATTTAAAATTTAATAAATAATATTATTTGTTTATTATTTTATATTTAATATTATTTGTTTATTATTTTAAATTTTATAAATAATATTATTTGTTTATTATTTTATATTTAATATTATCTTGTCAACGTGCAGGGATGGATTCCTCCGATGACGAGATTGAGCATATGGAGGCTGAGGGAGATGTGGGAGAGGAGGGAGAGCCGGCATGTCCGTACCTGCAGTTTCCGCCGGGGTCACGAGCGAGGGGGAGATGCGCGAGGTTGCGCACCATCCCCATTGGGGAGCATGTAGGGATAGACTGGGGCCTGCTGGAGACCGTGGAAGAGGCCGCGCGGGCGCGTGAGATAGTTGGACTAGATACTCCTTGGTCGCGCCTATTTGAGTTAGCGATGTAGGACTCGTACCCTGAGCTTACGTGGGAGTTTCTTTCCACGTTTACATACGCGCCGCATCCGGCGGATTACGTGGAGGACCCGGATTTTCCAGTCCACGAGGTTACATTCCGTCTCGCCGGTCAGGAGTTTCAGATGAGTGTGCGGCAGTTTGCTGTCCATACAGGTTTGTTTAAATAATATTATTTATTATTTTATATTTAATATCATTTGTTTATTTAATGTTATTTGTTTATTTAATATTATTTGTTTATTATTATTATTTGTTTATTTAATATTATTTGTTTATTATTATTATTTGTTTATTTAATATTATTTGTTTATACAGGTTTGTACACAGAGGCCGAGCTTGATACTGATTTATATACGCAGGCGGTTAAGATGATGGACAGGCAGACGCTTATCAGTTTCTGGAGGGTCATTTCCAGGGTTCCCTTTGGGAAATCCTGGCAAAAGGCCACCACCATTAGAGACCCCTTGTTCCGATACCTGCACCATGTTATCGCGGCAACTATCGTGCCGCGGGGTGCCAGCAGGGAGAAGGTCAACCTCAGTGACCTTTTCTTTCTATACTGCCTACTGCGACGACAGCCCTGCGATCTAGCAGCCTGCCTGGCAGATTACTTTGCCACAGCATACCACCGGCAGCTCCGCGGGTGGGTGCACACTGGCTCATACATCACCGCCATCGCACGCTCGCTCGGGCTCGTGCCTGAGCATGATCCGGTGCTGTCCGATCCGGTCCCGTCTACCAGGTTGGGCCGCGCGTCAGTATCTTCTATGCAGATCACCCGTACCTTTGATGTTGGTCTAAGGTTTAAGGGACGTGACGGGCTGATTTCGCATCCGGAGGTGGTGCCGGAGGTCATCCCGGTTGTTATTGAGGTGAGGCCTGGAGTGTTAGCCCCTCCTGATGTTCAGGCGGCCGCTCGGCAGGCTCAGCTACAGGCTCTGGGACTCGATCAGTTCCCGGGCCAGCCTCAGGATGAGGCTCAGGCTCAGCCTCAGGCTCAGGCTCAGGCTCAGCCTCAGCCTGTATTAGAGGATCCGGCTCAGGAGGAGCATGTCGAGGAGATCCCGGTACCACCAGTTCAGCCAGCTCCTGAGCCGCCACAGTACCCGCAGCACGTTTACGCTGACCTGCCTCCGGTAGCGCGTGAGGTGGCTCGGGACTTCGACCGGCGCCTCAGACGCCAGGCCGCACGCCAGGACTGGATCATCGAGACGCTCGTTTCTCTACGAGAGCTCGCTGGGTTGCCTCCACTTCCCCTCCCACCGTCCCCACCGCACGAGGATTAGTACCTTAGTTTGTTTGTATAGTGTTTTGTTATGTATTATGTAGTCAGTTGTACCTTTTTGTTTTGTATGTACAAACTGATATATATATATATGTATATATATATATAGCAGTTAATCTTCTATTTACATCACGTTGGTTTTGGATTGTTTACGTTTAATTCTTATGGCTTTCTGTACAATTTATTTAACGTGTTCGTTTAATTTAACAAAATAAACTAGGTTAACAGTTTATAAAGACGCACTTATATTATATATGTTCTATAAAAATAATGACGTAAAAAAACGTAATTATAAAACAACTAGGGCTGTAAACGAACCGAACGAACACGAACGAGGCCTTGTTCGTGTTCGTTCGTTAAGGAAGTAAATGTGTTCACGAACGGTTCATGAACACTTACCGAACGAGATTTTATGTTCGTGTTCGTTCATTAAGGAAATGAGTATGTTCACGAACGGTTCACGAACACAAATAAATTTGGCGAACGCGATGACGGATAAAGATGGATGGCCCAGAGAGTAGCACTAGAACTTGAATCCCTTATTGTGGAACGGAGGTAGATCATATTCGTCGATGTAAATAATAAGAAAAGAAAGGAAAATTGTGCATAAACAAGGTGAAAGAGGGTTTCCTAGTTTAATTGTTAGGGTAATGATATAAATAAAAGTTTAATAGTATAAAAGGTATAGATAAAATATATGAAAGTATAAAAATCTTTAATTAAAACACGAACATACGAACATAAACGAATGCAAATGAACGAATGTTCACGAACACCTTACCGAACGTTCACGAACACAATTGAACGAACGAGACCTTTGTTCATGTTCGTTCATTTAACTAATCGAACGGAATTTCTTGTTCATGTTCGTTCGTTTATTAAACGAACGAACATAAACGAACTTCCCGCCGAACGGTTCACGAACTGTTCGCTGAACGTTCGGTTCGTTTACAGCCCTAAAAACAACGTATTATAAAACTCAAATACAATTTTTTCCTCCAAAAAACACTACCAAACTAACCCACATCCCACCTATTTCAAAAAAAAAAAAAACAACACAAAGTCCAGCCCACGCTTTTTGTCTTTTTGCACACTCAAAGCGCCCCGCTTTGGCCAAAGCGGGGCGCTTTGAGTGTGCAAAAAGACAAAGGCCGTGTGCGAATAGACCAGGCATATATTTATTATATACTTTTTCAACAAATTAAATAATCAATGACTTTAAAACAATTGGTTCCTTTTAACTTATTACACTTTTGCCATTTAATTAAGGGGATGAACATAAAAAAGAGAGAAGATAATCAAAGAATAAGACCTTCCAGTAGTCGAGCGTTTTCCGGCGCCATACCCACCCAAAACGCCTAATAGCGCCGGGGAACACCGTCCTTCTGGCGCGGCTTGAAATTTTGGAAGCCCGCTATGGTGACACGGTGCTACACACACATATACATACATACATACATACATACATACATACATACATACATACATACATACATACATACATACATACATACATACATACATACATACATACATACATACATACATACATACATACATACATACATACATACATACATACATACATACATACATACATACATAGTATAACCTCACATCTATATAATCCTCACTACACACTCAAATTATATAATCCAACTTTCTTACGCGTTTCGTCACTTGTCACATAACCCCACAATATGGGGCTCCATGGGTCTCTGCCACTACACATGGCCTAAGCGCGAATTAACCGAACTTTTATGCAATATCGTTGGATTTTTTTTTTCAAAAATTCCAATTTATTAAATTGTCCATTTTGCGTATCTACTTTCATTCCAAGACGTCTTCAAGAAAATATTAGACGTAAATCACTCTTAAATATAACTTTAACTGATGGTTAAGACCATATGAAATGTATGAAAAGTTTTTCACCTACATTTAAACATATTCCAATTCCAACAATTTCCAATTCCAATTGGAATATTTAAATTCAACATACAATTCCTTCAAATTCTAATTTCTATGCAAATTCCAATTCCAATATTCCGCAAACCAAACCCCCGATACAAAACCCATTCCCGTCGTCCCATTCAAGATTAAACATTGGCTTAGAACCGATTGCCATGGAACCGGCATCCTCGATCTGTCCCGATTTGTACCATTTTGCTCTTCACGTTCCATCCCGTCCAGAACAACGATCACATCCATCGCAATCGTGTTATTCTACGTGGCGCTCCACCCTCATCCCGAACTCCTTATCCTACATCCATGTCTCACCTAAGGTTTATGTGAATCTCACATTGGGAATGCTCTAATAGCTTACACAATATTATAAACCTGGCTTCTTTATATTTTGTAGGGAATTTTCACATATGTTGAAGTTGCAAAATATTATATTTCTCCAAAATATATGTTTTCAATGCATAATGTACAATGTTATTCAATCATGATCTAAGGATATATGATATTTTGTAAGTTAGAGGGGGATACATGAAATTGGCCCTACTTTATATATCATTAAAACCAAGAAACAAATGAAACCGTTCACTTTCGAAATTTCGTAAGTTTTGTAGAAGTTATCTACATACTAACTACTAACCCGGTTAACGATATCCTAACCGTACGCCGTTAAAAAAAGTTGTTTTATCCTAATGTGTGATAAATGTTGTGTGCTGATTTAACATATATATATATATTGAAATCTTCACATTTTGTGGGCCTGTTGTTTTAGGAAACTTAACTTATTATTGTGGAACATTTACAAAGTTGTCTCCCTGTTTTTTTATAACTAGAAAATTATGAGAATCGGACCCATTTGTTCTAGACATCATGTGACACTTGTAAAAAGATTATGCGTAATTTTTATATTTGAAATCCGAGTGATACTGTATATTTCGATCGGACGGTGACGATTATTTATTGTGAAATCATAATTCACTAAGCCATAAAAATTATTGCGGCCAGGCTAAATTTAAAAGTTTTTGTTTAAAGGTGCGCTCAAATTTTGTTTTCTTATAGTCCAGCCCAGTGACGAGCCCATTGAATTGAGAGAGGCTATCTTTTTTTTTAATAATGGCAAAATTTATTTTAAACCCGTCATGTCATATGTGGTGCTTGAACCCAAGACCTCTCCTTATTAAGACCATGGGGTATGGGGCGGGGGTTTGGGCGTGGGTTGGGGGAAAACGCCCAAGCCACCACCCCGGGTGGGCTTGGGTTGGGGTGTGGCCCTTGGGGCTTGGGTTTCAAGCCGGGCAGGGGCGCAGCTTAGCACAATGCCGAGGGGGCGCCTGACCCCTCGGATTTTTCGATGCGTAGTGTTATGAATAGTACTTTCGTATAGAAAATTTTTAGGTATATACGTTTCCACCCCCCCCCCCCGGTTTCGGAAAAATGGGGGGGGGGGGGCGAAGCTTTGCCACTGAAGCCGAGCGTGGGGCGGTCTGGCCAAGCTGACATGGCGGGCTCTCACTAGACAAACCAAAGTAACCGTTGTGCTAGCCGTTGACCAATGGCTATCTTAAAAAAAAATTATTTTTCCACTATAAAACTCACATTTTTCTTCCATTTTTTACCACATTCAACCACATCTTCTATAATCATCTTCAATTCTCCTTCTACAAAACGAAAAAATGCATCCTCATAACCGTCCTTTTGACTCGAACAACCCGTATGCATTCCAAAAAAATAATCCTAGCCCACCACCCATTCGTCCAATGCCTCGTCCATTTTTGATACACTCTTCTATGCCCCAAGAAGCGAGTTATGCATCGTATCTTCGGAATTGTTTGTTTACTAACTTCCCACACACCGATGATGCGATACCTACCCCGTTTACACAAACGCCCATCAACCTTTCACCAACCTCCATCGACCTTTCACAAAACGAAACCGTCCCCGAAACTCAACCACCCAACGATGGTCCTTCCGCATCGAAACCCATCAAAAAGAGAAGCCATAAGAAAAAAACCGAGACGGATAAAGCACTTGAAACCGCTAAGCGAAAACAACTAAAATGGACCGTTCCTGAAGAACTTGCATTGGCGAGGGGTTGGTTTCAACAATCTCAACATGCAACTTTAGGTATTCTTAAACTTTGTTTATATTAATGGTTTTTTATATAACTTTGTAATATATTAAATTTTGTTTTTATAAAAATAGGAAATTCTCAACATCGAACCCATTTGTGGCAAGGGGTTAGTAGAGTATTCCATAAAGAATTGGGAAGAGAGGTTTATCGTGAAAACGATAACTTATCCTCAAAGTGGAGCGAGATAAGCGACCAACTTACAAAATATAGTGGTTTTTTAAATAAAGCAAAACAAAACCCAAAAAGTGGTGAAACCGAAGCCGACATTGTGATGAATGCATTGGTTCAATTCAAATCAAATGTGGGGACCGACTTCCGTTTCATGCATTGTTGGGAGATTTGTAAGTTCCATCCAAAGTGGGCGAATATCCCCAGTGGTAGCGAAAGTAACACGTCTTCCAAAATGTCAAGGGCCTCATCCCCAAGCCCAATCTGATGCACGAGATCAAGAGTTTGAGGACCTTTTGGATGATTCGCCAAGCCCAAACCGGCCTGAGTATGGAAGATATGCCGTAAAAAGGCGTGCTAAAAATTCAAGATCTGGTACGGCATCGCCATCAGCTGGGAGTTCGGGCTTGCGTAGGGGAATATACAGCGACCAGTTGGATGACATTTCATCCAAGTTAGATACATTCAACGTCATCCAACAACAAAGGGCCGAACAACGAAGGAGCAAAGAAGCTAGAGATGCCGCTAGAGATGCCCTGAGACAAAGACGTGATGATTTGAAAATTCTATCACAGCCGATTGATCACCTACAGGGTGACGAGTTACAACTAGTCTTGTAGACGAGAGAAGAGATAAAAAACAAATATAAACATTATGAATTTTTTATGTAATTTTCTTTAATTAAAAATATTAAAAAAAATTAAATTTGTTGTTTAACAAACAGCCCACCGGGTCAGCCCAGCGAAGCCCACCAAACACACGCCCCAAACCCCCGCCCCACCATACCCTGTTTAAATGTGGGTCGCCCCATGTCTGCCCCCCAAGCCACGTGTCAACAAATGCCCCAACCCAAGCCCCACCATACCCCACGGTCTAAATGCAAAGTGTTTCCAGATTTTGTTTTTGTCAATAGATCCTCACCCTATTGGTTGAGCGAGGCTATCTAAGTAGACTAATGGTTATAATTTTTGAAGAAATAAATACTTAAAGTTGCTAAAATGGAATAAAAGAAATACCAAGCTTCAGGGCTGTTCATACGTTTTTGGAGACCCTAAACGAACTATAAAGTGGGAGCCCTAATTTCGCCAACAAACTCTCCTCCAATCCCGATGCCATGGGTGATTACCCTTATTTTTTCGGCTAGTGATAGCCGATAGCCTAGAAATTGAAAGCAGATTGCTATTGGAAATGGGAATTTTGATTGCGGCTGTATCAGCGGCGGAACTAGCCCAAATATTTAGGGGTATCTCAATTTTTTATTTTTAGACCAGGGGTATCCTTTGTATAACGGAGACGAAGTTGCGGGGTATTTTTACACTACGGAAACGGAGTTAAGGGGTATTTTTACACTACGAAGACGTGGTTGAGGGGTAGCCCGTGCTACCCCTACTAACATTATAAGTCCGCCATTGAGCTGTATTTTGGGGCTTTAGGCCGCTAAATAATGATGATTAGGTCGATGGTGATTGTGTTCTAAACTTCTAATAGCTGGAAATCAAAGCGAAATGGGCTTTGAAACTTGGCCTTTTTTTTGTCAAACAATATTTATTTTGGACTCCTTTAATGAAAAACATGTTTAGTTTTGAAACAAACGTATTTATTTGGACCTAATACATATAACTATTTATAAAAACTTTCTAAAAAATCAGCGGCCCTAATTGTTTGGTAGCCCTAGGCCCGTGCCTAGGTTACCAAGCCTATGGAGCCGACCCTGCCAAGCTTTACAATGTATTGTATTGTATTGTATTGTTATATTATATTATATTATTATTTTATTTTATTTTATTTTATCTATCTTGGTGACGTGAATAGTTATTCTGTAAAAAATACCTTTAAAAGGATGTTAAGAATAAAGTCTAGAAAGTTTCTTCTTTGTCCTTAAATTTCTCTTTAATATCTTGATTCCTTTTTATCAAGAAATTCAACGATAAGCTATGTAAAATGTATCATGTTCGTGTATGTTTATATATCATCTAAAGTATTATGTTTGTGTATGTTTATATATCGTCTAAAATTAAAAATATATTGTGTTAGTGTATGTTTATATATCATCCAAAATAAATAAAAACAAACAAAAAAATTTATTTAACGTACCACACAAACAAGATAACTTGTTCATTTAGATGTTTGTGTTTATTACCTTTTTTAGTTTTTTTAATCAGAAAACTAACCTACTTTCAAATACTCATATAATCCACTTATACCTAGAGGTGTACAAATCGGTTTTTTTCAAAAACCGGTTTCGGTTTTTTCACACAAAATAAAAACCGGTTTTTTTTTATAACCGGTTCCGGTTACTAACCGGTTTTTGAGGTCCAAAACAATAACCGGTATAACCGGTTGGGACCGGTTTTTCCCAAAAAAAAACCGGTTTTTTAATAACCGGTTCGGTTAATAACCGGTTTTTGAAGTCAAGAATAGTAACCGGTATAAAAACCGGCGGTTAAAAAAACCGGTTAAAAAAAACCGGTTATAAAAAAACCGGTTAAAAAAAAACCGGTTTCGGTTTTTTTTTCCGGTTTCGGTTCTAAAACCAGTTTTTTTGTACACCTCTACTTATACCCGTCAATGTAAAGTTATCTCACATTTAGAGAGTAGGTTCTAGGTTCAAACTATAACAACCCTTCAAAATATTTTTTCGATACCCCTGATATATTTAAAATATCCCAATATGTATTAACACATACACCGTAAGCGAAAACCGAGCCCAAAAAACCCTATATAATTAAAAATTAAATAAAAACAAGAAAATTGGGTCACTCGCGGGCCGCGAAGGCTTTGCCTTCGGGCTACGCGGGGCGCCACAGTCAGTCACCAAAGCGGCACCCGGTGCTGCCACGTGTCAGGGCGTGTGTGGAGGCTACGAGTGCTGACTAGTCATAGCTAGGCCCTACAACCCTATGTCGCGGGCCGCGTAAGACCTTGGTGTGGTCTTCGCGGGGCGCGACAAAACCCCTGAACAACCATATAAATAACAACGAGGGCTCAGTCGACAGCTCGCTCACACATTTTCTTTCTCTCTCGAAATTTCATATAGTATAAGTTATTCTCGGGCATAATAACCTTCTAAATAACGAAGTTCTGCCCCGTTGTAAGTATCATAATACCGGTTACGTATTGGATACGCTGCCCGATTGATCAAGTGTTCCGTAACGGCTGTCGTGCTTCTGCCCGACGTAGTCGTTGGAATGCCGTCTCGGGGAGAGTATTACTAATGTAAATATTGGGTTATTATACTAACGCGTATGCATTTGTGTAATTAATAGATAATCACCAGGAAATCCTTAAGGAAAACCCTAAGACAGCAATGTGAGTAATCTCCTTTTTGTAAATTGTTTTTACAAAACCTCAATTAATTAATATTATATTTAAACAATGATTGAGTATTTGTATTCTATAATTATCGTCGATATGTTGGGGTTTTGTATACAAAATTTGTTACTACATTGTGAGTAGTAACATGACCACAAGTCGGGTTGACAGTACCGTGGGTGGTAATTAAAGTAGATGGAAACAAATGTAATTGCGCGACCGCCCTCAATACTGTACAATAGTTTTACTTAATTTGATTAAACTGAGATTCACTCACCAGTATTTCCCACCGACAAAATGTTTTTAAACGCGTTTCAGGTAACAAAATGTGAAAGCCAAATAGAAGCCAGCTGGACAGCACCAAAGGCTTGGAAAAGTGGCTATAAAGCTACCTAAAATAAAGAAATGTTTTATTTAAATAAAATAGGGTTTTATCCCTATAAAAATGTGTGTACTTGAAACTTGTGATTTTTCCATGTGTTTAATATTATAAAAGCGTGGTATTTTACTCTGATAAAATATTTCCTAACTACGGTCTCGATGTAATTTCCGCTGCCAAAATGATAAAAACCAGGATACCACCGAAACTGGCCGCGGCCGCCCGTTCCCGGATTGTTAGGGGACGAGGATTGCGACAGAAGGTGGTATCAGAGCTAAGCCATTGATTCAGCCACAGAAGTGTTCTGCTGACACCAAGATATTATTTAAAATGTTAGGAAATTATCTACAGAAATACGTGCATATCTGTTGTGTGTTATTTGACTATTTGTTAGTTTACAGTATGAGCGATCAAGGACCCTCCGACGCCTATCGTCAGTTGTCCAGCTAACCTAGGAGCGAAGGCACCTCTTCACAGCCTACCCTCTCAGGGTATTCAGCTGACAATGAAGATGGGATAATCGTGTTTAAGGCTCAATCTGAAGAGTCATTCCCTCCTAAAAAGAGAGGATGGTTCAGTAGGGGAGCACATGAACGTAGGAAGAGAATGAAAAAGTTACAACAGCGATTTTTAGCAGCCGCTAAGAGAGAAACAGATGCTCACACCCAAGATATGCTTAATAGGAGTTTAGCAAACTTCCATATTTTAGCAACCACAGCTGCCGACCCAAACCTGGAGCAACTCATAGCACCACAACCATTACCCTTGTTTCCCACACAACCAATGGAGATTGAAGTCAATCCAGAAAACCAAATCCCAGCACTAGCCTTTGACCCAACTGAGATACCTAGAGTACCAGCACCCAATCCCTTAGACCCAGACTACGACCCATGGTTTGACGATCATAGGGATTATCAGCAACGCTACCCAATATCAGAAGAACCCATGCCAAACCTAGCTGCTTACCCAGGTCTGGACCCTCTAGATCCCTATTATGATAATGATGAATACATTAGGGAAATCCTAGAGAATCCATATCCCCAGGAAGAACCCATGCCACAGTACCCAGATCTAGTACCAGCACCTGCACCCCCAATAAGTGCAGAGAATGTGCAAGAACTCCGAACATTTTGTGAGGAGATTCTAGAAAGTAGCGAGAGGATGAGACAGGTCGGAGAACGACTCGTCTGGAAGTATGACGAGCGTAATATGGAGTTCTGGATGAACCCATATCAGTGATGGTGGTAGTAATAATAATAATAATAATAATAATAATAATAATAATAATATATGTGTGTATGTTTGAAAGAAAGAAAAATCTAGATAGTAGTTATGGATGCATGATAGTATTATAATTTTAAAATTCCAGTATCAGTTTGTATTAGATGCATACTATACAAGAAAGAGTAAGTCGCAATGTTCGACAATTTTGATCAACATGTGTGTTGTGTGATTGATTAAATATTAACTTGTTATATTAATATGTGGCAAATGTTTAAAATTCAGATGGACAACGAAGTGAACCAGGAAAACCAGAATAATGAAAACCAGAATAACAACAATAACCCGAACAATGATAATAATGGAAACCAAGTGGATAACAGTGCCATTCAACACATAGTGGCACAAGGGATTATAGACGCAATGCCATATATTATCAAAACAGTTAGGGAAGCAGATAATAAAAGTAACAATGGCAGTAAGCGACCAACTGAACCTGAACACAGCGTAAACAATGGACCCATACTTCAAGTGCCCATTCCCAAAAGAAGAAGTACCATGTCTTATGGTTGTTCTTATAAAGAATTCTGGTCTTGTAAACCAATGGAATTCTCGGGCAACGAAGGGGCCGTTGCAGCTCTACGCTGGATAGAAAAGACTGAAGCAGTCTTAAAAATAAGCAAGTGTGCTGAAGAGGATAAGATAATGTTTGCTTCCAATCTGTTTAAGAATTCAGCACTAGAATGGTGGAACACTATCCTTCAGTCTAGGGGAAGTGATAGAATTTACAATATGGAATGGGAGGAATTTAAGAGTATGGTAGAAAGGAAATTATGCCCACCCAATGAAAAGGAACAGATAGCAAATAAGTTCCTAAACCTTAGAATGACTGGAGTGGATAATAAGGGGTACACTACGTTATTCTTTGAATATGCTAGAATAGTGCCAACCCTTGCATCACCTGAACCTGTATTAATCTCCCGTTATATCTGGGGATTAATCAGTGAAATTAGGCATGTAGTCAAGGCAGCTAGACCTCAAACTATATAAGAAACCATAGAACTAGCAAACACCTTGACTGATGAATTAGTGCGTACACGAGAAGAGGATCAGAGGAGAAACCTCGCTCAAAGGCTTACCCAAGAATTTCGTTATGGAAATTCCAACCGTGGGAAAAATGTAGGTTCTACCTCTGCACCGTATTGTAAGGCTTGAAAGAAGAAGCATTCAGGAAAATGCTCTACTTACTGCAATTTCTGCAAGATACCAGGACACAAGGAAGAAGATTGCAGGAAGAAACCTAATAATGGAATGTGCTTCAACTGTGGAGAAAAAGGTCACATCAAGCTGAACTGTCCAAAACTAGCTCCAGCCACGAACAACAAGAATACTAAAGATGCTAGAGCATTTATTCTGACCGTAGAAGAAGCAAAGATGATCCCGGACGTGATCGCCGGTACGTTTTTAGTTAATGATGTTTTTGCTAAAGTATTATTTGACTCTGGTGCAAACCAAAGTTTTATTAATACTTCATTTTGCAAATTTCTCAATCGACCATTAACTAAACTTCCACAAGAATGTCTAGTAGAGACAGCAAATGGAGAAACCATTAAGATTTCTGAAATCTTGCAGGGAGCAAGAATAGAATTTTTAAATCAAAAATTTATTGCAAACCTTTACCCAATGAATCTGGCAGTATTTGATGTTGTATTAGGAATGGATTGGTTAATAGCCAATAAAGCCAGTATTCTATGTGATCAAAAGTCAATTAAAGTAAATTCACCGAAAGGTGAAAAGATCACAATTAAAGGAGATAAGTCGTCTAGATCCATGAAATTCATCTCTGTGATGAAAACAACCAGTTATGTAAGAAAAGGATCATTAGTGTATTTGATTTCTATAATCACTAACACTAAGGGAAAAGAACTGAAAGATATTCCAATAGTATCTCAGTTTTCATATGTGTTTCCCGAAGAACTACCAGGACTACCCCAGGACAGGAAAGTTGAATTCAGAATCCACCTGCTACCAGGAATAGCACCAATTGCCAAGGCACCTTACCGTTTGGCACCTGCAGAAATGCAGGAACTAAAGAACCAGTTAGACGAATTGTTGAAGAAAGGATTTATACAACCAAGTTCATCACCTTGGGGAGCACCAATCTTATTCGTAAAAAAAAGGACGGATCAATGCGTATGTTCATTGATTACCGTGAATTGAACAAAGTCACGATTAAAAATCGGTACCCATTACCGAGAATCGATGATCTGTTCGACCAATTGCAAGGAGCTCGATTTTTCTCTAAAATCGATTTACGGTCAGGATATCATCAATTGAAGGTACAGGAAGAGGACATTCCTAAGACCGCTTTCAGAACAAGGTATGGCCATTATGAATTTACTATCATGCCATTTGGTTTAACCAATGCCCCAGCTGCATTTATGGACTTGATGAACCGAATATGTAAACCATATTTGGATAAATTCATAATTGTCTTTATAGATGATATTCTCATTTACTCTAAGAGTAAGGAGGAGCATGCAAAGCATTTGTACGCACTTCTAAGTTTATTGAGAAAAGAAAAGCTTTATGCTAAGTTTTCGAAGTGTGAGTTTTGGTTAGAACAGATACAGTTTCTTGGACACTTAGTTAATCATGAAGGAATTCATGTGGATCCCATCAAGATCGAAGCAATTACTAAATGGAAAACCACTGAGTCACCAACCGAGGTTAGAAGTTTCTTAGGATTTGCCGGTTATTATAGAAGATTTATTCAAGATTTTTCTAGAATAGCCATTCCCTTAACTAAGTTAACCTGTAAATCCGTTAAGTTTGAATGGGGACCAAAACAAGAATAAGCCTTTCGAATCCTTAAGCAAAAACTAACCAATGCACCCATATTAGCGTTACCAGAAGGAACTGAAGACTTTATAGTCTATTGTGACGCTTCTAAGTTAGGCTATGGATGTGTGTTAATGCAACGTCAAAAGGTTATAGCCTATGCATCTAGACAACTTAAGAATCATGAAGAAACTTATTCAACCCATGATCTAGAATTAGGAGCTATAATTTTTGCCCTTAAGATTTGGAGACATTACCTTAACGGTAGTAAGTTTACCATTTTCACCGACCATAAGAGTTTAAGGTATGTTTTCGGGCAAAAGGAATTGCATATGAGACAAAGACGCTGGATGGAGATACTTAGTGATTATGATTGCAATATCCAGTGCCATGCAGGAAAGGCAAACATAGTAGCTGATGCTTTAAGTCGAAAGTATCACGAAAAACCAAAAAGAGTACGTTCACTTAAACTAAATCTGCAAGTAGATTTAAATGAACAAATTAGAAAAGCACAAGAATCAGTAATCAAGGAAGATACTGAAAAATTGAAAGGAATGATTAGGGAACTAGAACAAGGAACAAATGAAATTTGGAGATTCCATAAGAAAAGAATGTGGATACCTAAATTAGGAAACCTACGCCACCATATATTAGAAGAAGCTCATAAGTCTAAGTATACGATGCATCCTGGAAGTGATAAGATGTATCAGGACTTAAGAAAGAATTTTTGGTGGATAGGAATGAAAAAGGATATAGCAGCACATGTTGCCAAGTGTCTAACATGTTCACAAGTTAAAGCTGAACATCAGAAACCCTCAGGATTGTTGCAACAATTAGAAATGCCAGTTTGGAAATGGTAATTGATAACATTGGATTTTGTTACTAAATTACCCAAAACAAGAAAAAGTAATGATACAGTCTGGGTGATTGTAGACAGGCTAACCAAGTCAGCTCATTTCCTATCTATGAAGGAAACCTTCAATATGGAACAATTAGCTAAATTGTATGTAAATGAAATAGTTTTATTGCATGGAATTCCTTTGTCAATTGTTTCTGATAGGGATAGCCGTTTCACCTCTCATTTTTGGACAAGTTTCCAAAAAGCAATGGGAACCAAGTTGAATCTAAGCACCGCTTATCATCCTCAAATGGACAGACAAATTGAAAGGACAATTCAGACAATGGAGGACATGCTTAGAGCTTGTGTAATTGATTTCGGAGGTAATTGGGACAATCACTTACCATTGATAGAATTTTCTTATAATAACAGTTATCACACAAGTATCAATGTTGCACCATTCGAAGCACTTTATGGACGAAATACCGAATGCCAGTCTGTTGGGCAGAAATTGGAGAAAAGTAACTATCCGGATCTGAGATAGTACAAGAAAAAACCGACAAGATTATTCAAGTCAAGGAAACGACTGAAAGCAGCACGTGATCGAAAAAAGAGCTATGCAGATAACAGACAAAAGCCATTAGAACTTCAGGTAGGAGATAAAGTGTTATTGAATGTCTCTCCTTGGAAAGGAGTGGTAAGATTCATCAAAAGGGGAAAGCTAAGCCCCAGGTATGTTGGACCTTTTGAGATTATTAGAAGAATAGGACATGTAGCTTATCAGCTACAACTGCCAGAGGAAATGGTAGGAATACACGATGTATTTCATGTATCTAATCTCAAGAAATGCTTAGCGGACGAATCACTGGTAGTACCTCTTAAGGATATAGAGGTAAATGAACAGTTAAAATTTGTAGAAAGACCTCTACAGATTGAAGACAGGAAAGTCAAGAATCTCAAACACAAGAGACTAGTTCTGGTCAAAGTAAAATGGGACTCCAAAAGAGGACCAGAACACACTTGGGAGCTTGAATCAGAAATGCAAAGGAAATATCCACACTTGTTCCAGTAGATCTCGAGGACGAGCTCTAAAACAAGGTGGGGAGGATATAACAACCCTCCAAAATATTTTTTCGATACCCCTAATATATTTAAAATATCCCAATATGTCTTTACACATACCCCGTAAGCGAAAACCGAGCCCAAAATACCCTATATAATTAAAAATTAAAATAAAAACAAGAAAATGGGGTCACTCGCGGGCCGCGAAGGCTTTGCCTTCGGGCTACGCGGAGCGTGACAGTCAGTCACCAGAGCGGCAGCCGGTGCTGCCACGTGTCAGGGCGCGTGTGGAGGCTACGAGTGCTGACTAGTCATAGCTAGGCCCTACAACCCTATGTCGCGGGCCGCGTAAGACCTTGGTGTGGTCTTCGCGGGGCGCGACAAAACCCCTGAACAGCCCTATAAATAGCAACGAGGGCTCAGTCGACAACTCGCTCACACATTTTCTTTCTCTCTCGAAATTTCATATAGTATAAGTTATTCTCGGGCATAATACCCTTCTAAATAATGAAGTTCTGCCCCATTGTAAGTATCATAACCCCGGTTACGTATTAGATACGTTGCCCGATTGATCCATGGTTCCGTAACGACTGTCGTGGTTCTGCCCGACGTAGTCGTTGGAATGCCGTCTCGGGGAGAGTGTTACTAATGTAAATATTGAGTTATTATACTAACGCGTATGCATTTGTGTAATTAATAGATAATCACCAGGAAATCCTTAAGGAAAACCCTAAGACAGCAATGTGAGAAATCTCCTTTTGCAAATTGTTTTTACAAAACCTCAATTAATTAATATTATATTGGGAAATTGGCCTGTAATAATCCCACCTAAACCTTATTGGCCATTAATAATGCCAACTCAGAATATTCCCCTCACTAGTCCCACATTTCACCTATTTTTCCTACAATGGTCCCCTGTTAAAAAAACTTAATGGAGTTAATCTTTTTTCCAAATTACAAACAGATTTTTAGGGCTTTTGATTAGAACAACGATACGAGTCCATTGATGTAAAACTTGCCTCGAAACGGTGCTCCAAACGATGAAAACGGCGCTTCAATTCGGGTGTTTAAATTTTCAATTAACCAAAATCAAGTCACTTGGAGCACCATTTCGAAGTAAGTTTTACATCAATAAACTCGTATCATCGTTCTAATCAAAAGCCCTAAAAATATGTTTGTAATTTGGAAAAAAAACTGAACTCCGTTAAGTTTTTTTTAACGGGGGACCATTGTAGGAAAAAAAGGTGAAAAGTGGGACTGGTGGGGGGAATATTCTGAGGTGGGATTATTAATGGCCAATAAGGTCTAGGTGGGATTATTACAGGTCAATTCCCCTATTATATTTAAACAGTGATTGAGTATTTGTATTCTACAATTATCGTCGGTATGTTGGGGTTTTGTATACAAAATTTGTTACTACATTGTGAGTAGTAACATGACCACAAGTCGGGTTGACAGTACCGTGAGTGGTAATTAAAGTAGATGGAAACAAATGTAATTGCGCGACCGCCCTCAATACTGTACAATGGTTTTACTTAATTTGATTAAACTGAGATTCAGTCACCAGTATTTCCCACTGACAAAATGTTTTTAAATGCGTTTCAGGTAACAAAATGTGAAAGCCAAATAGAAGCCAGCTGGACAACACTAAAGGCTTGGAAAAGTGGCTATAAAGTTACCTAAAATAAAGAGATGTTTTATTTAAATAAAATAGGGTTTTATCCATATAAAAATGTGTAAGGACCTGCAAAAATGTCCCAAAACGACCCGTAATTAGAAACCCGGACCCCTAAAACCCTAAAACCCTAATCCTTGTTGAAAATCAAGAAAATCAAAATTTAACAGTCTCTCGCGGGCCGCGTAAGACTTAAGGGAAGCTTACGCAGGCCGCGACAGCTAGGTGATTCGGCCGGATAAGCTTTAGGCCACGTGTCAGCCATGTAGCGGACCTACGCGTGACACGCTAGCCCTAATTGTAGCCTAGGTGGTCCTCACGGGCCACGTAAGATGTTGTGAGGGTTTACGCGGGCCGCGTAAAACCCAAATTTTTGCTATAAATGGGGCAGTGCATGGCCTGTTCATCTGTGTTTGTAAAACTTTCTCAAAGACGAAGTATACTGCTCAAATTCGAAATTTTAAGTAGGGAAACGCTGCTACGAGTATGGGGTATTAACTTGATCATTGCTACGATACAATGTCCGATTGATTGAAACTGATCCGATGGATGTTTAAGTGCTGCCCGAATTCGGGCTATACTTTGTCATTCGTCGTGAGGGTTTTGATTTCATGAATTATCGTAAATGTTGTATTAAGTTACTGACCTAGTTTCGTATGCATTGTTATTTAAACTAGGTTACGAGGCTAAAATCAGTAGGCAAGTTTCTGTCAAACTAAACCCGCAAGGTGAGTCATTCTCTTTTCATCAACAGTGTTTTCAATACCTAAATGTTTTCCAGTTATATGTTACAGGGGGTAAGTCTTTGTTATCTTAAATTACTGACAGTAAGTGGGGTATTGTGCACTTTACTATTATTCTCTCTCGTTTAGGTGGACGAACCTAAACAGAGATAATCATCATTATTGGGTGAAAGGACCTAATAGTGGTATAACCATCGTCACCAGAGGGTGTCACTGGACCAGATAATTATAAGATAGTGGCAATTGTAATCGCTCTTAGTTCTTTAATTTATAACAATGTGTCGTTTTGTGCAAAATGAATGACTCGCCAGTATTTTCCCGCTGATAAGATATTTTTAAACATGTTTCAGGTGATTTACTGTGAACCAAGGAAAAAGTGCCGTGTAGCACTACAGCTTGAAGAATGTGGCTCAGTAAATAAAATTTCTTAAACATATTTTGTAAAACAGGGAATTTCCTCATGAAATTCCTTTATTGTAAATTACGGGGTTTGCCCCAAATTGTGAAATAAAATAATTGGGCATTTTCAGTTTTCACGATCCTGTTAAAATTTCCGCTGCCAAATTAAACAGCAATACTACGGGTTTCTGTCCCGCGGCTCCTGAACCGGGTAAAACCGGGACGAGGGCCGTGACAGAAAAATGTGGTATCAGAGCCACTGATTTAAGCCAATTAAGTATTTAAAAAATACTTAATTCTCTAAATTTCCATTTTGTGATTCTGTGAAAATTTAATTTGAAATAAATAACATTCTAACTAGGATTTTTGTGTTTCTTTATATATTAATAGCATGAATGAGTTGTCTGAAGCTCTTCAGAACCTCACTATCCATTCCGCTGACATGGAAGTTCCTGGGGGCTTTTCCGGTTATCAGGCCACACTGAAGAACCTATGGAATTCCAGGCCCAGCCGCAGGAGAAACCAAAACCGAAAAAGAGGAGGAGAATCCTGGACTGGAAACGCGGACGTAGGAAGAAGCCAACCGCCCAGAAGGTTAAAAAGACTGAGGATCCCAAAGGGAAATGAAAAGAGATCGGGGAAAGTTCTGGGCCAGCCCAGGAAATGCCACCATGGGAGGAGCTTGATCGCAAACTGGAAAATTGTGACCTCATCGGACCTGCCAATGAAAACCTCTTCAATTACCCCGCTGAATCACAACTTCCAGTTAATTTGGAACCTGCTATCCCATATCCTATTGTCAACCACCAACTTTTACCCAGCGAATTGGAGGAATGGTGGACAAGTGATTGGCAATTTCATAATTTCATGAATAACCCAAACGTCTATTTTCCCCAGTTTGACCCTGAACCTGCACCAAACCCACCTATGAGCACGGAAAACTTAGCTGAACTCCGTCGTTATGGCGAGGAACTAGTGGACGCAGGAAATAGGATTCGAGATGTGGGGGAGAAGATCTCATGGAAATACGAAGAGAGGTAGCGTCATTTCTGAAAGGCCGGTTAACTGTGGTTGGATGTTTAATAATAATAAATAATAAAAACATAATCATGTAAAATAACTCAAATATAACTGGTGTGTATCGATGCATACTAATATATATAAAAATATGAAAGTCGCAAAGTCGACAATTTTGGCTATACGTGTTGACATGATTATGTGTGATTGCTTTATTGTGGTTGGTTGTTATTTATTTCGTGCCAATAATTTATATATATTGTTAATTATTCAGATGGAAAATGCGGAAAACCAACCAGTCAATGAAGTTAATCAATCCTAACAAAACAATGAAGATCACTTCCTTAATAGGCAAGACAGAGAAAATATCGTTGCCCAGGGAATAGCCAATGCTATCCCGGCAATCGTCGCTGCTGTCAAGAACCCTGTGGAACCTTCACAAGCCAACCCTAGCAAACGGACTCACGACGATAATTTCAGTAACAGTGTAAATGGAGGCGGAAATAATAATGATGTGGTTCAAGCCCCATTTCTTAAGAAAATGAAAGCTGCAACACCTGGTTGCACTTACAAGGAATTTCTTGCCTATAATCCGATCGAATTTGCAGGCAACGAAGGGGCAACTATTGTACTGCGTTGGTTAGAGAAAACCGAAGCAGTAATTAAAATAAGTAAATGTGCCGAAGAAGACAAGGTTATCTATTCATCCTACCTCTTCATGGAAGGAGCATTAGAATGGTGGAACACGGTACTGCAAGCCAAGGGAAGTGATGTGGCTTATGCCATGAATTGGGAAGAATTTAAGAGATTGATGGAAAGAAAATTTTGTCCCGAATATGAAAAGGAACAAATGAAAAATAAGTTCCTAAACCACCGGATGGTGGATGTTGACTGTCGAGGGTATACTTCGACATTCTTTGAATATGCTAGAGTTGTACCAACCCTGGCTTCGCCAAAACCGGTACTTATTTCTTGCTATATTTTGGGTTTAATTAGCGAGATTCGTGATATCGTTAAAGCTGCGAGACCTCGCACAATTGACGATGCCGTGGAATTAGCCAACACCTTGACCGACGGACTGGTACGTACACGAGATGAAAACAGGAAGAAGGAATTGGCTCAGAAAATTACCCAAGGATTCCGTGGGGGTAATACTAGTAGCAACTTCAAGAAAAGAGTAACTGGGCAATCCTCCAACCCGTCATTTGCAGTACCTGCAAAAGAAAGCATTTTGGGAAATGCAGAGGGTATTGCAATTTCTGCAATAAACCGGGGCACCTAGAAGAAGAATGCAGGAGGAAGAAATCAACGATTTGCCACAACTGCGGCGAAATAGGGCACTTCAGGCTAGACTACCCAAAATTAGTCAAGCCAGCCGATAACAAGGCCAAACCTGCTGAAGGATCTAATAAAAAGAACGCAAGAGCCTTCCAGCTAACCACACAGGAAGCCGATCTAATTCCTGATGTAATAGCTAGTACGTTTCTAGTACACGACGTTTATGCGAAAGTATTATTTGACTCTGGTGCAAACCAAAGTTTTATAAATACTTTATTCTGCCAAGCTCTTAAGCTACCCTTAACCAAACTTAGGCAGATTTATAAAGTAGAAATAGCAGAGGGTAATTCTGTTAACATAGATAAGGTTTTTCAAGAAGGAAAAATATAACTTTCAGGCCACCAATTTTCTGCAACCCTGCTACCTATGAACTTAGCTGGATTCGATGTCGTGCTTGGAATGGATTGGTTAGTGCTGGATTTGATGTCATGCTAGGAATGGATTGGTTAGTAGCCAACCATGCTCGAATCCTCTGTGATAAGAATTCCATAGAAATTCATACACCCGTAGAGGAAGTAATTATGATTACAGGAGATAAGCCGCGTAAACCAATGAAGTTCATTTCAGTTATGAAAGTCGCTAGTTATGAACGAAAACAAGGAATAGTGTATATGATTTTGGTAATCATTAACACTAAAAGTAGGGAACATAAGGAAATTACTGTAGTATTAGAATACCTGGATGTATTCCTAGAAGAACTACCTGGATTGCCACCCGATAGGGAAGTAGAATTTATAATTCACCTAATTCCGGGAACTACACCTATAGCTAAGGCACCTTATCGGTTGGCACCCAACGAAATGTTAGAACCGAAAAAGCAATTAGATGAATTGCTAAATAAAGGATTCATACAACCTAGTTCATCCCCTTGGGGAGTGCCAGTATTGTTTGTAAAGAAGAAAGATGGTTCGATGCGAATGTGTATCGATTATAGGGAATTAAATAAGGTAACAATTAAGAATCGATACCCATTACCAAGGATTGATGATCTTTTCGATCAACTCCAGGGAGCGAGATATTTCTCTAAAATAGATTTACGCTCCGGATACCATCAGCTGAAGGTACAAGAAGAAGACATACCTAAAACCGCTTTCAGAACTAGGTATGGTCACTACGAGTTTACAGTCATGCCATTTGGACTAACAAATGCTCCTGCAGCATTTATGGATATGATGAATAGAATCTGTAAACCGTATTTGGATAAATTTGAAATTGTCTTTATCGATGATATACTTATTTATTCCAAAAGCCAGGACGAGCATTGTGAGCACTTACATGCACTCTTAACTTTGTTAAGAAAGGAAAAGCTTTACGCCAAATTCTCAAAGTGTGAATTTTGGCTGCAGGAAGTGCAATTTTTAAGACACATGGTGAATCATGAAGGTATTCACGTAGATTCCAGCAATCGTAAAATGGAAGGCCCCGAAATCAGCCACTGAAGTTAGAAGTTTTCTAGGATTAGCTGGTTACTATAGGCGCTTTATTAAAGACTTTTCTAAGATAGTTGTGTCATTAACTAAGCTAACCTGTAAAACAGTTAAGTTCGAATGGGGACCCAAGCAAGAAGAGGCCTTTAGGATCTTAAAACAAAGATTAACAAACACCCCAATTCTTGCTTTACCAGAAGGGACAGAGGATTTTGAAGTTTACTGTGACGCTTCTAAACTAGGATTAGGATGTGTGCTGATGCAACGCAAAAAAGGTAATTGCGTATGCCTCAAGGCAATTGAAAAAGCACGAGGAAAATTATACAACTCATGACTTAGAATTAGGAGAAATAATTTTTACCCTTAAGATTTGGAGGCATTATTTATATGGAAGTAAGTTTACTGTCTATACGGATCATAAGAGCTTAAGGTACATATTTTGGCAAAAAGAATTAAACATGAGACAAAGAAGATGGATGAAAATTCTAAGTGATTACGACTGTGATATTCAATATCACGAAGGAAAGGCAAATGTAGTAGCAGATGCCCTAAGTCGTAAGTGTCATGAAAAACAAAGACGAGTTCGTGCTCTTAGATTAAGTTTACAATTAGATTTAATGGAACAACTGAAGAATGTTCAGGAAGCAACAATCAAGGATGATGGTGAAGGAATGAAAGGACGAATAAAGGAACTAGAGCAAGGGGTTGATGGAATTTGGAGATTCCACAAGAAAAGGATTTGGGTACCTAAGCAATGAGACTTAAGAAATAAGATTCTGGAGGAAGCCCATAAATTTAGGTATACCATGCATCCTGGTAATAACAAGATGTACCAAGATTTAAGAAATAATTTCTGGTGGATAGGAATGAAAAAGGAAATAGCTAGGTATGTTTCTAAGTGCCTAACTTGTTCACAAGTTAAGGCAGAACACCAGAAACCCTCAGGCCTACTACAACAATTAGAAATGCCTGTATGGAAGTGGAAACTAATCACCATGGACTTTGTTACTAAGTTACCCAAGACCAGAAAAGGTAACGACACAATCTGGGTAATTGTGGACCGATTAACCAAATCAGCCCATTTCCTGCCCATGAAGGAAACCTTTAGCATAGAAAGGTTAGCAAAATTGTACGTAGACGAAGTAGTATCCCTACATGGATTTCCACTCTCTATTGTGTCAGATAGAGATAGTCGTTTCACTTCGCACTTCTGGACGAGTTTCCAAGAAGCAATGGGGACCCGACTAAATTTAAGTACTGCATACCATCCCCAAATAGATGGACAAAGTGAAAGGACGATCCAAACCCTGGAAGACATGCTTAAAGTGTGTGTCATAGATTTTGGTGGAAACTGGGATGACCACCTACCCTTAATCGAATTCTCCTATAACAATAGTTATTATGCAAGCATCGAAGCTGCACCGTTCGAAGCACTGTATGGACGAAAGTGTAGAACTCCAGTTTGTTGAGCAGAAATATGAGAAAGCCAATTATCAGGTCCCGAGATTGTACAAGAAACCACCGACAAGATAACTCAAATCAAGGAAAGATTGAAAACAGCTCGAGATCGCCAGAAGAATTATGCAGACAATCAGCGCAAGCCGTTAGAATTTCAAGTTGGAGACAAGGTACTGTTGAAAGTTTCTCCTTGGAAAGGAGTAGTTCGGTTTGGAAATGTAACACCCAAAAAACCCAAATGTTTATATTTGCCATAAGTTCTTGTATGACATATCATGAAATAAATGACTAGGCTATTTAACCTAATAAAGTGTATGATAAAAACTATTTAAAAGATGAAAGTTGTGCCAATCATGTTTTAGTGGCAAACATGGAGGGGTTAAGTGGAATAAGATGAAAGTTGGGTTACTAAATAACAAAACACACATAGTGTGTTCGAGAAAGAGCAGGAGGCTCCCATGGAGCCAAGAACCCTAACTTTCATCTATATCCTCAAATTGGAAGGCTAAACAAAGCTCAAGTTCATAACCGAACACGGATTTATGATCACCTTCACAAGAAACTCCTGGTTTGATTGTCTCCAGAAAGGTTTCTTCTGTTCTTCTTCTGCACTTCCTCCTGAAACAAATTCTGTTCTTGTTTTATAAATTTTGTCATTTTTGTAATTTTTAGGTGGAATAAAACCTAAACCTTTCTTTTTGTAGCTACCATTATGGTTTGGTTTCTTTTGAAAACCAGAACCAGAATTGTAACCCTTTTTCTTGTTTAATCGTTGTTGTACTCTTGAAGTGTATTTTTTAGGTTTTTCAATAAGATTTAAATCTTTTATTTCAGAAATCTTAATTTCTGTCATTTTGAAAACCTTTTTGATCATTTCAAATCTAACACTTCTTATTGGAAACTCTTTGTCAGAATATAATTTTTCAGAATCATTTAAAGTATATGCTACTTCAAATGTTTCATCATCCAAATTCGACTTTGATAACAAAAACTCTTTACTGTAAGCCCATTTGACCGACGACTTTGGACTGTTGACCGACGAACTTGAACCTCCAGACCCGGACTTTGACTCAGACTCCTCATCTGTATCCAACACCTGATCGACCACCCTTTTTATTAACTCGGACTCATGATCAGTGTCAGACAATGTAAAAACCACGTCAATGTTTTCTGGTAATTCATCAGTTGTATCAGTTTTTAACTTTATATTGACTGCTTTTTCGACTTGCTCCTCATTTGGTTTTCTGGGAGAATAACCTTCCCAGATTGGAGGCGGACACTTGTTATAAGTAACACTCGGTTTCTTACCAGTATCCTTCATCTTTGGCTTGTCATCTTTGAATGCTTCAAAACCTGCAACAGTCGGATAAATTCAATCAATAAGATAATCAGAACTAGAATAACTCTGCAATAATCTTCTGATTCTCTCATTCTCAATCTTCTCCTTCTCTAACTCTTGCTTCCACTTTGCACTTTCTTCGATGTAAAAGTTAATAGCTTTCTGCTTCATCATCAATGTTGCATTCATCATTGTCAAAGCATTTTCTCTTTCAGAGTTTGTCTTTTGAAGACCAGTTACTGTTCTGTTCAATACATCGTATGATTCTTTCACGTAGTTAAGATTGAATAGTAATTGTTCCTTCAACTTCTCAAACTCTTCCATTTTCTCATCTTTTGCTGCACATTCTTTGCAAATCTCCAAACACTTCAAGCACGGCTTGATAACTTCAACAATCTTTTCAACTTCAATAATTTTCTCAACTTCAACTACTTTCTTATCTTTAGTCACCTTTTCTGGTTCAGCAATCTTCTCAGCAACACTTTCAGTCTTCATTTCCTTTTGTTCTTTTGCAGCTCGTTTTTCTTTCAGCTTCTCCATGCGATCTGCAAAATAGAAATGAAAACTTTCAGAAGATATATGAGATTTAGCAATGTTAATATGTTTTTCTTCCTCATCATCACTGCTGCTGTCATCAGTTGGTGACTGATCAAACTGTACAGATTTTTCAGAAATATCATCCGATGAACCAGAATCAGATGGTGTTTGATCAAAAACAATTTCTTTTTCTGAACTGTCATCTGAGCTTTGTGAGC